>OX941087.1:95847501-96460834 GCA_954870635.1 Arctium minus
AACTCTTATCCATAATCATAAAACAAATATTTTACAATGAGGTCTAAAATTCGGAGTGTTACAATATAACACATACATAGAATTCCATGTAAAAAACGGTTAAAACGAAAAAATTCTGAATATTGTATTATTCATCCTGCATACTGTATTATTCATCATGAATAGTGAATGAACGTTTACCTTTGTTATTCATACTGAATGTGGACACCCGAAGACGTTGATGCATATTCATAATGAATATAACACGTATATAGAATTTCACGTAAAAACGGCAAAAACGAAAAAAAAAACTATATCTAGATGGATGTTATATCGAAGAGCACGAAATTCTCGTTTTTTTATGTAATTTGTTTGATTAAAATATTAGTAATTTTTAAGATAAATTATTTTAAAGTTTAAGGGGTAAATTTTTTTTAATTAAAAATAAAAACAAAAAGTTAAAGAAGGTAAGCGTTGATTCAAAATTACAGTTTTGTCCTTAATCACTTCCCAATTAAACTTATTATGTATTAACCATTGATTAGTTTTCTAAGTTTTGATCAATGGTTAAGATTTGTCCTCATGTGCACAATGAAATATGAGTTTTCATTTGAACCCACCCCTATCTATCTATCTATCTATCTATCTATCTAGGGCCTTAATCAAATGAGAACTAGATACTTTGTGATAACTGTGAGATCCAACGTGAGTCACTCATTTAATATAATTAATATTGTATTTAAAATAAAAGAAAAGGATAATTTGGTAAATTGACAATTTGGATATTTTTAATAAATCAATTCCTCAATTTACTCCTTCCAATCCTAATATACGGTTACCTAATATAATTAATTTTAATATATCCTTATTTATAATTTTGAAATACATCCCCTCCTACCATCAATGGAGAACCATGTAATCGATGAAACCCTAGAAGACGAAAAAGAGAAGGCAATCTAGAGTGCTAAAGGACAACGAAGGAACACGATGGAGAAAGTATTACGGTTTATTTGTTAAAGATTACACAATGAACCACGACATTCTTATGACCGCGCTATTTAAATTTCTTTTTGGTATCACAGTATGATTCATGGTTGGTTTGTATTAGACAAACTTTGTATACTTAGAGGGTGTAGTCTGTAAATATTTCTCCTATAAATACTCTTGTATTCTACCAATTACAATCATAATATACAAGACATCTTTACCAAGTCTATCTTGGTATCAGAGCCACCGCTCCAAAAACCCTAATAGCCGCCGCTCCCAAAACCCTAATAGCCGCCGCTCCGGAAAAAAAAACCCGGCGTGAACAGTGCTCCAGCGTGAGCAGTATATCCGGCGTGAACAGTACTTTCCGCGTGAACAATACTTTCCGGCGTGAACAGTACTTTCCGGCGTGAACAGTACTTTCCGGCGTGAACAATACTTTCGGCGATCCTAATGGCAGCCCCTCTCGTAGCCTTTTCTTCTACCGAGAAAACTCCCCACAACTCTCACAAGTTTGGTTTCACGTTGTCCCCTACAAATTATGGTTATTGGAAGGCTATGTAACACCCTAAAAATAAGGATAACAAAAACTTTCCAAAAAAGGAGAAGTGGTATATAGATTGCCATAGCAAGAGCCTCCCAAAAAGGGGAATAATACAATTAAACCTGTTTAATCACAATTGTAATTTAACGGGTAAATAAACAACAACCAACTAATCTAATTTCTACATCTAGAAAAGAGATTACAAAAAGGGGTGTTATCTATAAACCCAAGGCTTCTCAAAATAGTCCAAGTGTCGTATCCCCAAGCTCTCGCCCAAAGCATCTATACCTGCCTAGGAGTCGCGCTGCTAACACCTGAGATACACATCGACACCAAACAAGTGTTAGGCCAAAAAGCCTAGTGAGTTGAACAAGTAAAATCATGCCAGAAACAATTACAGTTCTTATCAGCAGTTAACAAATAATCACGTAGATGCGGAGTCAATGGGAGCGACCCATATCTCCAATCCGGTTCACCCAAAGAGGCA
The DNA here is from genome assembly GCA_954870635.1 of Arctium minus. NCBI lineage: Eukaryota > Viridiplantae > Streptophyta > Magnoliopsida > Asterales > Asteraceae > Arctium > Arctium minus. Next base: position 95,849,499 of record OX941087.1, read on the forward strand.
ATGCACCTTGAAGCCACTTTCTCTGGCAACCCAAAGGTCCGACACGCACCGGGGACTACCGCCTTTGGAAATTCCCCGACGGCGGAGGTCTAGGTACATAGGAGACTACCGCCTTAGGAAATTCTCCAAATGTCACCCACCTACATTCCTATAGTGAATCACAGACTTGGTTCGTCCACATAATGCATTTAGGAGGTCTCAAGATGTAATTCCATCCGTAACATTTCAGATATCCACTATGAACACACTATTACCATCCTACTCATGTAAATCCAACATATAACATAATATCCATCCAAATACTTCGTGAGGATATAAGGTCGCCAAAAAGGCATTCCAAGAAGGAATCATCAACATACCAAGGTATACTAATATAGAACATGGTAACTTTCACATACATAATCCATGGGTAAAAACCCCCAAAATACTTGAAACATTAAATATGAATGCTTGAGATATGCTTTGACATTAACAAGTAGAAGATAATGATGTGTATCTAGTTTTAACAAAAGATTAGTAAACTCACAATCTAGGTTTTTGACCAAAACCTAGAAAAGATGAAACCCTAGCTTTTGAAGAAGATGAGACTTGTAGTGAAGAGGAGTAGCTTGAGAATCTTCACCAGATAAGCTTGGATGAAGCTTAATGATCAATAAATGATCCTAACCACCCAAAACCTAGGAAGTAAATGAGGTAGGTGATGAAACCCTAAAAATCGCCTCCAAGAAAGTTCTCCCGTTTTTTTTGTAAAATCATAGTGAGAAATGAGGTATTAACTCTTATAAAAATAGCAGACTGGACCTCGCGGGCGATAGTGCCAATGGCACTATCGCGAGTCACAATCGCAGGACACACCGACCCCTCGGTACATGTTCGGCGAGAGTGCCCTCCGCGATAGTGCCAAGGGCACAGTCGCGGGGCACAATCGCGGCCATCACGAACCCTTGGTACAAGTTCGGCGATAGTGCCCTCCGCGATAGTGCCAAGGGCACAATCGCGAGCCACCCAAAACTATCCCAAAATTCAACCGAAAACTATAACGAGCACCAGATTTGAATGATTAACGAAGGTAATTTAATTATATGACATTTAGCTATACTAATGATCATAAAATGTACACAAAGACACATATTCTCTCATGAGCGAAATAAATGCATTTAAGGAGACAAAATACTTACCTTGCGAATTTCCGGGTGTTACAATCCTCCCCACCTAATTGGGATTTCGTCCCGAAATCTTATTCTAGATTAAACAATTGAGGATAACGCTTCTTCATATCATCCTCCGATTCCCAAGTAATGTTAGCACCCCGATGATGCTTCCATTGGACTTTAACCATGACTACGTCTTTATGCCGTAGCCTCTTTACTTTCGATTCTAAAATTGACTCTGGTTCTTCTACACAACGATTCCCGTTGTCCACTCGAATTTCCGACAAGGGAATCACGCTGTCCTCTTCGGCTAGACACTTCCGAAGGTAACACACGTGAAAAGTAGGATGTATCCCATCCATTTCCGGCGGTAAATCCAACCGATAGGCTTGCAAGCCAATTTTTTCCAAAATAACAAATGGACCAAGGAAACGAGGGCTGAGCTTCCCACGCTTCCCAAACCGAATGATTCCCTTCCATGGTGACACTTTCAACATGACCCGATCGCCCACTTGAAAATCGACCGGTCTCCTTTTCTTGTCCGCATAATTTTTCTGACGGTCTTGCGCCTCCTTTAGCCTTTCCCTGATCTCCTTCACCTTGTCGGCCGTCTCTTGAACGATTTCTGGCCTGGCGAATTGCTTTTCGCCCGCTTCTAACCAACAAATTGGGGGTTCTGCACTTCCGTTCATACAAAGCCTCGAACGGTGCCATTCCGATACTAGAATGGTAACTGTTGTTGTACGCGAACTCTACCAATGGTAAATGTGAATCCCAAATTCCCCCGAAGTCTATTACACACGACCTCAACATATCTTCTAGCGTCTGGATCGTCCTCTCGCTTTGACCATCCGTTTGAGGATGATACGCCGTGCTCAAATTCAATCGGGTACCCAACTCCTTTTGCAAGCTTGCCCAAAAGTTCGACGTGAAACGACTATCTCGATCCGACACGATAGATTGTGGAACCCCATGCCTGGACACAACCTCATCGATGTAAAGCTTGGCCAATTTCTCTATTGGCAAAGTCTCCTCATTGCAAGGAAATGCGCGCTCTTAGTTAGCCGGTCAACGACTACCCAAATTGTATCATGGCCTCGCAAGGTCTTCGGTAGCTTAGTCACGAAATCCATGGTAATGTTGTCCCACTTCCACTCGGGAATGGACAACGGTTGTAAACTTCCATACGGTCTTTGATGTTCCGCCTTGACTTGAAGGCACGTGACATACTTCTCCACGTAGTTAGCCATATCCAACTTCATCACCGGCCACCAATAATTTAATTTTAAGTCTCTATACATCTTGGTACTATCGGGATGTATAGAATACTTCGACTTGTGCGCGTCTTCTAGAAGTAACTCTCAATTTCCACCCAACTTCGGCACCCAAATACGACCTTGAAATAGTTTAAGCCCGCGGCTATCTTCCGTCAAAAGTTCCCTTTGCTTCACCATGACCTCGGACTTGAGGTTTTGTTCTTTGAGCGCTTCCACTTGCCACGTCTTGATGCTTTCCACCAAACTTGATACTACGTCAATTCTTGTAAGGGACAATTTAACACCACCATCATGGCTCCTCCGGCTCAAAGCATCCGCCACCACATTGGCTTTACCGGGATGGTAGAGTAGATCACAATCGTAATCCTTTAGAAGTTCAAGCCATCTCCTTTGTCGCATGTTGAGTTCCTTTTGATCGAAGATGTACTTGAGACTCTTGTGATCCGTGAAGAGAGTACACTTGGTCCCGTACAAGTAATGTCGCCACAACTTTAACGCGAAAACTACCGTCGCCAACTCCAAGTCGTGCGTCGGGTAGTTCTTCTCATGCTCCTTTAATTGCCTGGACGCGTAGGCAATGACTTTCCCTCGCTGCATAAGCACACATCCAAGCCCCATCTTAGAAGCGTCACTATACACCACGAAGTCTTCCGATCCTTCATGCAAGGATAAGATCGGAGCTTCGCACAATTTCCTCTTGAGCGTTTGAAAGGCTTGGTCTTGAACATCGATCCAAAGAAACTTGACGTTCTTTTTTGTGAGGGATGTGAGCGGTGTAGCTACCTTGGAAAATTCTTGGATGAAGCGTCTATAGTAGCCCGCTAAGCCCAAGAAACTCCGTATCTCCGATGGATTCGTCGGCAGCTCCCAACTCAACATCGCTTCAATCTTCGCCGGATCCACCTGAACACCGTCCTTTGACACCACGTGCCCCAAGAATTGCACTTCTCGAAGCCAAAACTCGCACTTAGAGAACTTTGTGAACAACTTCTCTCTTCTTAGGACTTCCAAGACTTCCCGCAAGTGTTTCCCATGTTCGGATTCGTCCTTAGAATAAATTAGAATATCGTCGATAAAAACGATCACGGATTTATCCAAGAATGGGCGACACACACGGTTCATCAAGTCCATAAACACGACCGACGCATTGGTCAACCTAAAAGGCATCACCAAGAACTCATAGTGACCGTAACGCGTTCGGAAGGCCGTCTTCGGAATATCATCATTCTTCACTCTCACTTGATGATAACCGGATCGGAGGTCAATCTTCGAGAAACATCCCGCACCTTGAAGTTGATCGAAGAGATCATCGATGCGAGGTAGAGGGTACTTGTTATTTACCGTGACTTTATTCAACTCACGGTAGTCAATACACATCCTCATCGATCCGTCCTTCTTCTTCACGAACAACACCGGCGCTCCCCAAGGTGAAGAACTTGGTCGAATAAAACCCTTCTCTAACAACTCTTGAAGTTGCGTCATCATCTCTTTCATCTCCGTCGGGGCCAAACGATAGGGAGCTCGGGCTATCGGAGCCGCTCCCGGAGTGAGGTCAATTTGAAACTCCACTTGACGTTCTGGTGGTAATCCGGGAAGGTCTTCTGGAAAGACATCCGGTTAATCCTGCACGATACTCACGTCTTCCACCGTCTTCTTTTCCTTCTTCGCGTCCACAACGTACGCTAGATACGAAGGGTAACCCTTCGCTAAAAACTTCAGCGCTTTGAGGGAGGAAATAATGGGGTTGCGCCCCTTTCCTTTCTCCCCATAAATGATGACCACACAGCCTTCCATCAAAGGCACTTGAATCATCTTCTTAGAACAAAAGATGTCAGCCTTGTGCCTTGAAAACCAATCCATGCCTATGACCACGTCGAATCCTCCGATGGTCATAGGTAGTAAATCCACCTCAAAAGAACTCCCATTGATCTCTATGGTGCAATCACAATAACGGTCTCGGATAATTACTTGGTCACCGCTAGCAATCTCTACTACTAGTGCATCGGGAAGGACACTAATAGGAGTCACGAAACGCTTACAGAAAATATCCGATACAAACGAACACGTAGCACCCGAATCAAACAAAACACGAGCAGGCAAGGAGTTTACTAGGAACGTACCCGAAACAACATCGGCGGTCTCCTTTGCCTCTTTGGTAGTCATCCGAAAAGCTCGACTCGACACCCTCGGCGATTGGTCGACTCTAGCCGTCGACCCTACAGACCTGCTTTGATTAAACCCCGCCACCTTTGGACAATTTCTCCTTACGTGACCCGACTCTTGGCACTCAAAACATATCGTCGGATGAGTAGCGCAATCCCGAGCCACGTAGACCTTCTTGCCACACTTGGTACAACGTACTGGACCTGCGTAGGTTTTAGGAGCACATGCGCTCGAGTGTTTGGTTCTACACCTTTGGCACCACTGATCATTTTTACGAGAGTCGCCAGCTCTCCCGCTAACAAAAGGCTTCGACTGACGAACGGGCCCAGATGGCCCTTCCCACTTCCTCTTCTCACCCGCAACACTTCTTTCCTCCTTCTCATCCAACCTATCATCTTCCACAAGCAAGGCCTCTTCAATGACTTCTTGAAGAGTCGACCCTCCAGCATTGCGCACGTCAGTCCGCATATCGGCCGGTAGGCCAAGATAAAAGGCCTTAATCTTTGATCTCTCGTCTGGGACCAGATATCCCACAAAGTTCAACTTCTCCAGAAAGAGCTTGGAGTAGTTGGCCACAAACAAATTTCCTTTCTTCAGATTCCAGAACTCGGCTTCCAGTTTGTCCAACGAACGCTCGCTACAATACTTGTCCATGATCTTCTTCTTGAAGACTGTCCAGGTCAGCTTTGCTAGAACCTCGGGGGTGAGGGCGGACCGGGTGAGATTCCACCAGATCAATGCCTCTCCCCGGAGTAATTGAGAAGCAAATTTCACCCGTTGCGAGACGTCGCACTCGCTAGACTTAAAGGCCATTTCCACTTCCTTGAGCCAGTACATACACGCAATCGGGTTGTCGGAACCCGCAAACTCTTTAGGGTTGCACCCCATAAAATCCTTGTAGGAGCATCCCTTAGCCCTCTCTCGATTCACGTTGCTCGGTTGCTCTTCGGTCACCACCACTTCAGGTCCACCACCCGACCCAACTATGATATTCTCCGCCATAGTCTCGGGTTGGCGGTGACTAGCATCTCGATCTTCTAGAAGCTTCATGAAAAACTCTTGTTGTTGGATTTGTTGTTGGGCCATGGCAGAATTCATAGCCAGCATCATGTTATCCCGAATCCTGGTCTCCATGGTCACCTCTTCCAAGATAGCATTATTCGTGTTGAGGTTCCGACGAGGGATATGCTCGGGCCCTCCTCCCAAAATTCTGGGTATAGGAATGTCATTGGAGGTTGCCCCCACCGGGGGTCGTACTGCTGCAGATTCCACCTCTGGTTACCCCTCTGGCATGTCAGGTAATCTACTTCGAGTGTTTACCATTTAATCTGTCATGCGCGAACGAGAAATAGATTGAGAAAAGACTAAATGAGTTGAACTCAGTGTACGTACTACTACCTTCATCAATTATCATAATAATAGTAAACCAAGCATGTTCACGTAACAATGCATTCATAATAGCAGTAGCTAAGTGAAATTATGAACGAACCATACACAAGAATTCTTGTCACCATCATCACAACTTTCAATTAAAGTAATTCCGTAATCCTAACGCTCTCCCTACCTAGGATTCCTACCCCAAGTGGACAGTGAAGTCAAAAAGTCTAAAGCTTAAGTCTAGATATGCCAAAATAATACCTAGTTCACTTAAACTAAAGCTCTGATACCAACTTGTAACACCTTAAAAATAGGGATAACAAAAACTTTCCAAAAGAGGAGAAGTGGTATATAGATTGCCATAGCAAGAGCCTCCCAAAAAGGGGAATAATACAATTAAACCTGTTTAATCACAATTGTAATTTAACGGATAAATAAACAACAACCAACTAATCTAATTTCTACATCTAGAAAAGAGATTACAAAAGGGGGTGTCATCTATAAACCCAAGGCTTCTCAAAATAGTCCAAGTGTCGTATCCCCAAGCTCTCGCCCAAAGCATCTATACCTGCCTAGGAGCCGCGCTGCTAACACCTGAGATACATATCGACACCAAACAAGTGTTAGGCCAAAAAGCCTAGTGAGTTGAACAAGTAAAATCATGCCAGAAACAATTACAGTTCTTATCAGCAGTTAACAAATAATCACGTAGATGCGGAGTCAACGGGAGCAACCCATATCTCCAATCCGGTTCACCCAAAGAGGCAATGCACCTTGAAGCCACTTTCTCTGGCAACCCAAAGGTCCGACACGCACCGGGGACTACCGCCTTTGGAAATTCCCCGACGGCGGAGGTCTAGGTACATAGGAGACTACCGTCTTAGGAAATTCTCCAAATGTCACCCACCTACATTCCTATAGTGAATCACAGACTTGGTTCGTCCACATAATGCATTTAGGAGGTCTCAAGATGTAATTCCATCCGTAACATTTCAGATATCCACTAGGAACACACTATTACCATCCTACTCATGTAAATCCAACATATAACATAATATCCATCCAAATACTTCGTGAGGATATAAGGTCGCCAAAAAGGCATTCCAAGAAGGAATCATCAACATACCAAGGTATACTAATATAGAACATGATAACTTTCACATACATAATCCATGGGTAAAACCCCCAAAAATACTTGAAACATTAAATATGAACGCTTGAGATATGCTTTGACGTTAACAAGTAGAAGATAATGATGTGTATCTAGTTTTAACAAAAGATTAGTAAACTCACGATTTAGGTTTTTGACCAAAACCTAGAAAAGATGAAACCCTAGCTTTTGAAGAAGATGAGACTTGTAGTGAAGAGGAGTAGCTTGAGAATCTTCACCAGATAAACTTGGATGAAACTTAATGATCAATAAATGATCCTAACCACCCAAACCCTAGGAAGTAAATGAGGTAGGTGATGAAACCCTAAAAATCGCCTCCAAGAAAGTTCTCCCGTTTTTTTTGTAAAATCATAGTGAGAAATGAGGTATTAACTCTTATAAAAATAGCAGACTGGACCTCGCGGGCGATAGTGCCAATGGCACTATCGCGAGTCACAATCGCGGGACACACCTACCCCTCGGTACATGTTCGGTGAGAGTGCCCTCCGCGATAGTGCCAAGGGTACAGTCGCGGGGCACAATCGCGGCCATCTCGAACCCTCGGTACAAGTTCGGCTATAGTGCCCTCCGCGATAGTGCCAAGGGCACAATCGCGAGCCACCCAAAACTAGCCCAAAATTCAACCGAAAACTATAACGAGCACCAGGTTTGAATGATTAACGAAGGTAATTTAATTATATGACATTTAGATATACTAATGATCATAAAATGTACACAAAGACACATATTCTCTCATGAGCGAAATAAATGCATTTAAGGAGACAAAATACTTACCTTGCGAATTTCCGGGTGTTACAGGCTATGATCCAACCGTTTCTCATTACAAACGGTTTATTTGGATACGTTGATGACACAATCCCATGCCCTATGCCGTTGATCGCATCATATGGAAAAGAAGGAGAAGCCGCTACTTCTACCTCTACGCCAAACCCTAGTCACGCGATTTGGATATCCAATGACACCCACGTCCGTATGCTACTCATGTCAACCATCTCGGAGGCATCTTTTCAACATGTTCAAGGTACGACTTCTCATGATCTTTGGTTGGCTCTTGAATGTGCTTACACACCTCATACCTCTTCAAGAGAGTTCACGTTGAAAACTCAGTTGTTAAAAATACAAATGAAGGGTGACGAGACCTCTTCAGTCTATCTTGCTAGGGCACAAGAGTATGCCACTGCTCTTCCTAATATCAGACAACCTCTGTCAGAAAAAGACATTGTTATGCTAGTGGTTGCAGGTCTTCGGGATGAATATAACGGAGTCAAACAAAGTCTCCTTGCAAGACAATTCATGGCTGTGTTTTCAGAACTTCCTGGACTTCTGGCCGATCATGAGTTTTTGATACGGAAACCGGTTCCAGACGTTACCCCGGTTCAAGCATTCACGGCTGCTACAGCAGCCGGTTCCTCTCTCCAAACTGATACAGTTCAAGCCTTGCAACAACTTGTTTCACGCCTTGGCTTCCAACTACAGCCGATTTCCAATATATCATCCATACCGACTTCTCAGGCCTTTTACACAAACCGATCTGGTCCCTCTAATAGCAGCCGTGGTCGCGGTCGTGGAGGTCGTAGTAACAACTTTAATCGAAACCGATCAGGAGGAGGAAATCGCAATCCAGGTCAGTTTAATTGGGCTTCTAACCAAAACACAATTTATGGCACATGTAACAGGTGTGGAATTGGACATGTTCCATCACAATGCCCGAATTGCGACCCATCTAACTTTCGGACGAGACAACCGACCGCCAATTACGTTGATTATCACTCACAAGCGTCCACCTCTTGGCTTCCGGACACAGGTTCAAACAACCATGTTGCACCAGATATGACGGGTTTTGATTCTGCTGAATCCTACTACGGGGATGACAGTCTGCATGTTGGTAACGGTAAGGCCCCTCCTATCCTACATATTGGTTCCTCACGCCTTTATTCACCAAACAAAACCTTTTACCTAAACAATGTTCTTCACGTCCCTGAAATCAAGAAACACCTTTTGTCTGTCCAAAAATTCGGTCACGATAATCATGTCTATTTTGAATTTCACTCTGTTTTTTTTGCTGTTAAGGACAAGTCAACACACACTACCCTCCTCATGGGTCCAAGTGACGATGGACTCTACTCAATCAACCTTCCAACAAATCAACCCCTTCCAAAAGTTGCTTTCTCAACAGCCCGAGCCACCACAACCACCTGGCACCAAAGACTCGGACATCCACATTCCCAGATGTTTCAGACTATGCTTTCCAAATATTGTTTACCTATTTCCAATAAGACTTTTGATTTTCATTGTAATTCCTGTTTGATTGGGAAATATTCCAAACTCAATTTATTGTCTTATGATTATAAAAGTTCTCATGTTCTAGATTTAATCTTTTGTGATGTTTGGGGTCCCACACCGGTAACCTCGTTTGATGGTCATAACTACTTTCTCTTATGTGTTGATCATTTTTCCAAATTCATGTGGTTATTTCCTTTAAAACGAAAATCGGATGTGTTTGATGTGTTTAAATGTTTTGTCACCATGGTTGAACGTCAATTCTCCACCACAATTAAAACAGTCCAAACCGATTGGGGGGTGAATTTCGAAATTTATCACAATTCTTCTCCTCTATTGGCATTATTCACCGTCTCTCTTGCCCTCACACCAGCGAACAAAATGGAGTTGTCGAGAGACGTCATCGTCATGTTGTCGAAACCGAACTCACTCTCATGGCTCAATCTCATGTCCCAAACCGTTTTTGGCACTTTGCCTTTGAAACCGCGGTTTATCTTATAAACCGAATGTCGTCATGAACAAACTCAACCATTTCTCCCTTTGAACATCTCTTTAAACACAAACCCGACTTCTCGTTTCTTCGAGTCTTTGGATGCCAATGTTACCCTCATCTTTGCCTATATAATCACCACAAGATGGATCTACGATCCACTTCTTGTATTTTTCTTGGCTATAGCACCGCACATCATGGATATCGATGTTTTGACCCCGACACCGAACGCATTTACATTGCCCGTCACGTTCGGTTCAACGAAAACTCTTTCCCTTTTTCTACACCTCCTACCACAACCTCCACATTCTCTCCCAACAACCCCTATATCTCCTCCTATCCTACGTCCATACCTGCCACACAAATAACCACACCTACTCCTACAACTTCCTCACCAAACTCCTCTTCTCAACCAAACATCCCTCTACATACTACTCCTCCACAACCGAACAACCCCTTACCAACTCACACCTACTCCCGTCGCACCCCCACTGACCCTCATACCACCACAACTCCTGCCTTTGACAAGTACACCACCACTCCAGCAGCCCCTACCCCTCCAATCCCTCCTCCAACACCTACCCATCCAATATAGACCAACAACCACAACCCCCCACCTCGACCACCATCCCTCCTTCCCAGCCCTCAAGACCAACCCATCTTCGGCAAAATCCAAAAAAGACAAAACCATACGACCCATCAGCCTTTCACACATCCACCAATACCTCATTCCAAGAACCAACCACCTTTTCCGTTGCCAACAAAGATCAGAACTGGCGTAAAGCTATGGCAGATGAATACTCGGCTTTAATCCAAAATGGCACTTGGATGCTTGTTCCTCGTGTTCCCAAAGCCAATGTGATCGCTTGCAAATGGGTTTATAAAATCAAGAGAGATCAGCATGGGGCGATTCAGCGCTATAAAGCGCGTCTTGTTGCAAAAGGTTTTAACCAACAACCGGGCATTGACTATACAGAAACCTTCAGTCCAGTGGTAAAGTCCACCACTATTCGAGTTGTTCTTTCACTCGCGGTTACCAACCAATGGTCTCTCAGAAAACTTGATGTCCAAAATGCCTTTTTACATGGTGATCTGAAGGAAACTGTGTATCTGCAACAACCCCAAGGTTTCGTTGATCCGCGTAAACCGGATCATGTGTGTCTGCTTCACAAGTCAATATACGGTCTCAAACAGGCACCGAGAGCTTGGTTTCATCGACTTTCTTCGGCTCTGATCTCTCTTGGTTTTCGGGGTTCCAAAACGGATCCTTCATTATTTATTTACTCGGCTCATGGTACACTTATGTATATGCTTGTGTATGTTGATGACATTATTTTGACAGGAAACAACAACAAAGCCATCGACCACATCGTTCATAGCCTGAGCAAGTCATTTGCAGTCCAAGACATGGGGCCCTTATCATACTTCTTGGGCATTGAGGTTGCACGCCGAGACTCTGATCTCATTCTCTCTCAACGGAAATACATAAACGAGTTGTTAGCTCGAGCAAACATCTCACAATCAAAACCCGTTCCGTCGCCGTGTACCACCAGCGCAAACTTGTCTCTTGGTGATAACGCTCCTTTTGATGATCCGGTGAAATATAGACAGATGGTGGGTGCCTTGCAGTATGTTATGCTATCGAGGCCTGACATTACCTTTGCAGTCAACAAAGTATGTCAATTTATGCACTCACCCACTGTGAATCATTGGTCTGCGTTCAAACGTATCTTACGATACCTTCATGGTACGGCGAGCCGTGGCCTCTTAATCTCTCGTTCATCGTCCTCCGTGTTGCATGCTTACACTGATGCTGCGTTCAACTCCTTGTGTGCCTTTTCTGATGCGGATTGGGCTGGCTGCCCAGATGACCGTCGATCCACGGGCGGATATGCGATATATCTTGGATCTAATCTTGTTTCGTGGGCTTCTAGAAAACAAAAGACTGTATCTCGGTCATCCACAGAATCGGAATACAAGGCATTAACAGATACGGTGGATGAATTAACTTGGCTTGAAACCTTGTTACGAGAACTTCGCGTTCCAATGAAATCGGTTCCAACTCTATGGTGTGATAACTTGGGAGCCACATATCTGTCTGCGAATCCTGTCTTTCACGCGCGAACAAAGCACGTAGAAGTTGATTTTCACTTCATTCGAGAAAAAATTGCGCAAGGAAAATTGTCGGTTCAATTCATTTCAACACATGATCAAATAGCCGACGTCTTCACAAAGCCATTGTCATCTAAGCGTTTTCTTCTTTTGAAGTCCAAGCTAAGAGTCGATTCTCGGCCTTAGCTTGAGGGGGAATATTAGACAAACTTTGTATACTTAGAGGGTGTAGTCTGTAAATATTTATCCTATAAATACTCTTGTATTATACCAATTACAATCATAATATACAAGACATCTTTACCAAGTCTATCTGTTTGTGCTTTACGATTGGAAAATCTTTTGGTATCACAGTGTGATTCATTGTTGGTTTGTGCCTTATAGTTGGAAAATCTTGTAGCATCACGGTGTGATTCATTGTTGGTTTGTGTAAAATCTTTGGTATCAAAGTGTGATTCGTTGTTGGTTGCGCCTTACAGTTACATAATCTTTTGGTATCACAATGTTATTCACTGTTTGTTTGTGCCTTAAAGTTAGAAAATCTTTTGGTATCACAATGTGATTAATTGATGATTTATATCTTATGGTTAAAAATTATTGGGTATCACATTGGTGTATCACGTTGTATGTTGCCAAAATTAGGTTCAAAGGACAGAGGAGAGAGGAAAATTTCAAAATACCTAACATGTCCTTAAATTAAAATTCAAAATCAAAATTACCAAATTTATAATTTTCCTAAATTATTCTTTGATTTGTGGTTGAGATTGGATCTCACAGTTATCACAAACAAATGAGTTCTCCCTTGAATGACCCCCTATATATATATGCATGTATGTATGTATATATACAAGGTCACGTTTAGAGGAAAATCTTAAAAAATGGAAAACTGAGGAACATTCTGGTAGCCCTTCATCTGGACGGTATGCATTTGTTGATAACTCTCATTTTGAGCATTATTTACATATCGTGTGTGTGAGTTTTCTTTCACTTTCATTATGTTTCCTTTTTATTTGTTTGTGTTTCTTCTTTTTATTATTTTATTTTCATTTGGAGTTGTTGATAATGTTTTTATGGTTAAACGCATCATTTTTGGGTTAAAAACGTCATTGTTCGTTTGTAGGCACAATCTGTCCTATATGGGCACTCCAACTCTCCGAGCGACCATTGGGTAAAACTATTTTCCAGTTTTTGGTAGCTGTAAATTGTTGGTATTTGTTGGAATTAAGGTGTTATTGTCCACACAATTTTTAGGCAATTATCACCCCATGATGCTTAAGAATTTTCACTATAATACAAACCTGGGAGAAGCATTGACGACCAACAAAGCTCCACAATGTAGAAATTCATAGTTTTCTTTACATTTTAGTTGTCATTTTATTATTTTAGTTGTAGTTTTAATTTATAGTCTTTAAATTTCTTGCATTTAATTTATGCATTTACTTTACGTCTAAGTTTGTAGTTTATTCCTCTTTTTATTTTAATGCAAGTAGTTAACAAGTACTTTCTTACTTTATGTCTTTTATTATTATTATGATGTATTTTATTATAATTATGAGCTAAGCACTTTTTTGGGTGTGGGTGTGCGCCGACTTGAGACTAGTAGGCAACACTTGGGTGTGGTCGTCGTTACTAGCTCTTAAGCTTGGTTACTTGAGTCGAGACGTAAACTCAACGCGGATAAGCTGATCACTTTGAAGTGTTAATATTAGATATTGACCCCGAGAGGGGCGAGTTCGATATACAGCTTAAGTGATGCACGAATATTTGAGAGAGTCTTTGATAACCACGTAAAGATACGGTTTTTGTATGATTTACTAAGGTTCAAACGTCGGTCAAGATTTATATTACAAAGAGATTTGAGTATAAATCTTCATACTGGTAGAACTTGATTTTTATCAACTTAGTTAAATCGGCAAGATTAAGAGTCGGTAACAATTGACACTTTATGAGCATTTTGTAGGACCGGTCTATAAAAATCCACTTTCAAGAGATCGGACTTTTTATAGACAATTCGTGCTACAAAGTGATTAACCATTTTGTTACTACATATATCTCAAGGAAAACTTCCACCCATTACCATATTTATTACTTGTTTAGTTTTCGTTGTTAAAAACCCAAAACTCGCTCAAAAACAATTTATTCTTCTCTCGTTGAAATCGGTGTATTATCGACTTAGGACTCGAAACTTTGAAGTACAATCCATGTGGATACGATCTCGGTATATTTACCACTTTATTACTTGTAGCGATCATAGTGTCGGTGTATACTTGCACCGTCACTGTGGACCTATACGGTTTTCCGCTACCACTTGTGCATACAAGTAATTTGTAACATGCATACGTGCATATGCACAAATGAATAATGCATACGTGCATAAAAATCAAAAAACAACTTAATTTACTTGTATGTACGTGTGCATACCGTTCAGATTAATGACTACTAGAGTGTTCATTAGTTTTCCATTTTTTTTATGTTTTCTCTTGAAACTTCCCCCCCCCTCTCTCTCTCTCTCTCTATATATATATATATATATATATATATATATATATATATATATATAGGGATACAGGGAGCACCTTGAAAAATAAAAGAACCGGAGAACTAAGAAATGACAGACGAAAAAATATATCAAAATGAATGTCAAATTAAAAATAATAAAGTGATACTTTTTTTATGTAATTTGTTCCGCTCCAATTTTGTTGTTTTCATAGATTCTTTATTTCAAAAATTAGAAGGAAATGTTCTTATTTATGAAAAAAAATGGTTATAACCACATTTTTAATCTTATTTATTGGATCATCTCAATCTAACGGCTTGAATAAGTTCTTCAGTTCTTTATTTTTCAGGGTTCTCTCCCGATCTTATATACCCTGGGTTGGGTAAAACAATCCAATACATAGTCTTGCTTATGATCTCTATGTAGGGTTGGATCCCCCCTCAATTTTTAGGGATTGGACAAGAAGGCATACTACTCCCAAAAGAGTAAGAGTAGAAGAAGCCTTTTTTCCTATAGAAAAACACCAAGGAGATGAGGACACACATTGTCCCCACCCTTTTGTGGTCCTTTTTTTTACAACCCAAATGTTATCTTTAATCTTGTGAAGAGAATATAATTCAATGTGCATGTATTATAGTCAAGTTTGTCCTTTTCATTTTTTTGTTATTGTATATAAATATATATCATTTTATTGTCGTTATCGATTGTTTAACTGTGCATGTGGATCTTAAAAGAGATTTGCATTTGTTGCTTCAGGGATTTTTTCGGTGTTCAGTTATCCAATACAATTGACTTACATAAATTGGTCCGGGATGTCAGGATGTGGTGTAGCATGCAGTGTTTTCTAACGTTTTTTTTTGGCAACCACGACAGTGCTTGAACGAACTACTGATGATGATTATTATTATTATTATTATTGCTTTGACGACATAACTCTTGCTGAAAACAAGAGAATTGAGGCAAGTACGAATATAATGAATGTAAATAAAAATAATAAATTTTAAGTTGTAATATAAATTTGTTTGTAAAACAAAAATGTTGGTTTTTTAAAAACAAGTGTTAGGAAAAAGAACAATAATTTATTTAAAAATCATCACAAATTGATTATCATGCCATATTAGTATGATATTTAACAATTGGCAATGTAAATAAGGACCAATTTTTTTTAAAACAAATTTTAATACAAGGACCGTCATAGCTATGAAGTTGGACTAAATATGAAATTTTTACAAAAGTCTAGGGACTATATTTGTAATACATGGTTGCTTTACACCAACAAAATAGGGTGTACCCTTTGGCAATTTTTGTACGGAAAACTTAGGCTTTCCGGGTTTCTTTCGTTATCATAAAGAGTAAAAGATCACCTTTAGTCCCTCAAATTTGCAGTTTTCAATGAATACCGACCCTGAATTTTATAAACTAGAATTTGGTTCTCACGTTTGTCAATTTTTAACGGTTTTGGTTAGGGGTGTCAAAAATAGCCGAAACCGAATAACCCACCCGAACAGAATAAAATTTGGGTTAAACGGTTTCGGGTTATTCGGTTTTCGGGTTAAACGGTTCGGTTAACCGAATAAGAATCCTTATTCAGTTCGGTTTTCGGTTAATTTTTTCCTAATTCGGTTAAACCGAATAACACATTCTACTAATATTTTATATATTGCATGTTTATAAAAAATAAACCTAAGACATGTTATGTTATTATTATTTTACATATTTTTATTGATATACAATGTTTTTTATTGAGAGTAAATGATGTTTTTTTATTAGATTACATTTTATGCTTGAATTACATTGTCGCATGAAGAAAAATAATGTCATATGGTAGAAATAAGTTTTGATAGATGGTGTATTTTACTTAATATAAGTCAATTGTTGAGTATGAATGTATGATACAGTTATATATTATAAGCAACATACACTTGATTTAAAAACGTTATTTGAGCAAACGTCCAACGAAAAAATATAAATCCTTATTCGGTTTAACTGGTTACCGAATCAAATAACCCGAATCCGAATAACCCGAAACCGATTAAACCGGACCTTATTTGGTTTGGTTATCGGTTAGTTTTTAAAAAAACTTGAAAACCGATTAACCCAAACCGAATAAACCGAAAACCGATTTAACCGACCGAATAACACCCCTAGTTTTGGTTCATATGTCTAATGGTCGTTAACTTTCTCCATTAAGTCCAACTAAATAAAGAGTATTTTTTTTTAGTCATTTTCACTATTTTCATTATCCTCCTTTTTTTTACAATTTAAAATTAAAAACATAAAATGTTTTTTAATTTTAGTATAAAATTAAGAAAATAATGAAAATGATTAAAATACTATTCATTTAACTGGACTTAAAAGAAAAGTTAACGATCATTTGATAGAGGGACCAAAACTGTGGAAATTGACAAACGTAAGAAAGCATATCCGAGTTTTTGAAATTTAAAGAGGATATTCATTTAAAGTTACAAATGTTAGGGACCAAAAGTGAACTTTACTCTCATTACAAATTATGTAGTAATGAAGGTAAATGTCAATCTCAATAGCCATCAATCACACATCAATGAGGGGTATTTTGGACTTTTTTATTGCTAAATATCGTTCCCTCTTTCTAAATTTGTTAAACATTAACTACGTAATCATTTACAATCGTTAAATAAGAAGATTTCGGCTTAATGTCATCTATGTGATATTAAGTTGTTATTCACCAAATACTTACTGGGCAAATGCTTATCTGATGTTACTTTACCTTAATCAAATGGTGAAATGTCAAAAACCAAGAATCTTACCGTTAATAGGTATAACAACTACCAACAATCCATTTTGATTGTCGAGATCGTTACTCAATAAGATAAGTCAGGTGGCGGTGACCCTCCCGATAAGCGTTTGCTAAATAACCCATGTTAATTCATATTGTGGGATTGACGTTGAAAAGAAGTAAAAGACCTAAGGCTACAACGACGACTAATGTGTTTGTTTTAAAACAACATCATGTTGTATATCACTTGCTCATATAAAGGTGTAATGAACACTTTCTATTTTTTCAAACGACTTTTATGTATTCATTTATGGATTTAATTTTATTTACAACGTACACTTTCATGACATAGGAATTTAATTTGGAAAAAGAGATCGAATAAAATGGCATACATTTGTGTTGGTTATGTGTGTAAGATGCAGCCAAAGTAATGTCCTTTCGTTAAGTTGGACACATGCTTGGTCTCGAGACCACGGGGCCCCTGACTACTCTCCCTCGTCTCCTACCATTTAAGTTCGATATTTGTTTGCGCACCACATGAACCAAAAACCAATAGTTGTTTTTTTTTTTCAATAGTTATATTTAATATTTTGTCAAGAAAATTATCAGCTTCGTGTCTATCGTTATCTAAATATATTATTAGAATTGCATAAAATTGATGTGGTTTACAACAAAGAGTGCATGATAACATCAAATGCTCAAAAATGAGTCTTATGCTATGAGTTAAATCATAGCATAAGAATTAAATTATTATATTAACATAAAAGGTGCATACCTAAGGGGCTAGGGTATGTAGGGTCCACAAAAGTGGACCACAGGGCCTTGGGTCCCTGCCATTAAACCTTTTATATTAACATTACCACCACCTAAGCGTTATGTTCATAGTTAATTACGTCTCTCTCTCTCTCTCTCTATATATATATATATAGAGAGAGAGAGAGGGGGGGACAGGTTCAAACGATAAGCTAAACATTTTGCGAGAAGGCGAGAAGTGTTTAATCATATATGATTAAACAAGCTTAATCACATATGATTAAACACATGTTATATTGACAATACATAGACGTTTAATCATATATGATTAAGCACACCCACAGGTCGTGATATCATATATGATTAAACACTTCTCGCCTTCTCGCAAAATGTTTAACTTCTCGCATGATCCTTCCTCTCTCTCTCTCTATATATATATATATATATAGTCTTAGGTTCATTTGAGAAATGGTAAATATATGAGAAATAGAGAAGTAATCCTAGCCATTCACACGGTCAAGATCAGATTTGACTGGTCAAAAGTTGCGGCTTTAGTTGCGGCTCTTCCAAAAATAGAAGGACACTTTCGTAATTTTTACAAAATACACGAGTTGTGTTCATATATGAACTTGTATAATTCACATATGAACTATATGTTCATAAATGAACCAGTGGAATTCACATCTGAACTCTTTTAACTGATTCATATATGAATCAATTGAACTAACTAGATTCATATATGAACCTTTGTGATTCATATATGAACCAAATATAACTGATTCATATATGAATCTATATGAATCACAAAGATTCATATATGAATCAGTTGCACTAATTAACATATTCATATATGAATCTTTGTGATTCATACAGATTCATATATGAACTCATCCCGTGTATTTTACGAAATTACCCCTCTACCTTCTATAGACCACGCAAGGAATTATCTGGTGCTTCGCGGTCAAAGCCGCAAATGTTGACCAGATGAACATCTCCCTATATATATATATATATATGAGCGATCAAATGGAAAACATTCTAATTTTGAAAATCGTGGAAACCCTCGATTTAATTGGTTACACTACAACAAAAAGGGGTTTATAGGACACTAATGGGGTACTTAATAGGACTTTTAAGTTTATAGGACAAAAAACATAGGTGTCCCCTCTAAAGGCGTTGTATTAGGTTAGTAGGATGAATTTGAACGTCTTAATAAGTTTTACGATTATAATACAAATTCCGTAGTCCTATAAAATGGATTAAGTAACACTAAAAAGTGTCCTAATAGACTATAATGTAGGACACTTTATGTTGTCACAAAATATTTAGATTTAAGAACAAATATGAGCGTCCCAAAAATTGGTTTTATAGGATGAAATTCGATGTCGCCAAAACATTTATATAGTACCAAAATACATGTCCTAATAAATGAACTAAATAACACTAAAAAGTGTCCTAATAGACTATAATAAATAACACTAAAGGCATCCTAAAAGACTATAATATGGGATGCTTGATGCAATTATAAAATCTTTCTGTAATATTGCATTTAAAAACATATATGAAAGTTTTACGAATTGATTCGATAGGACAAAATTCAATGTCGTACAAGTACTTACATGAGTACCTACTACCAATTAAGCTATGTATCCCACCACAAAGTTGTATCATTACAAAACTAAGTACCAATCAACAATTATTGAAATACAAAAAATTTTATTGTCCCCTATGAACGAGAGATATCAATCTTCGTCATGAACCACCTACAATTAAATAACACGTATATGAGCTTAAAGGTGTATGATAAAAAAATTCTATAAATATTAAATTTCACAAGTTTTAAAAGATTAACATACCAAAGTGAAAGGACAGGGCATGCGATCGTTGCTCCAATAACATCTTCAACTGTAATAAACAATCCATATGGTCTGACCAAACGTTCCCGCTTTTTAATAGCAACTAGAATATGTACCTCACACC
Organism: Arctium minus; assembly: GCA_954870635.1. Lineage (NCBI taxonomy): Eukaryota > Viridiplantae > Streptophyta > Magnoliopsida > Asterales > Asteraceae > Arctium > Arctium minus. Next base: position 95,869,505 of record OX941087.1, read on the forward strand.
AATTTGGACCAATCTCCTCGCCACAAACCAATTCATCTGGAACTAAGCTCCTGCGTCCTCTTGCCACAGTCTCCATGGAATTTATAATACTCTTAAGATGAACAACATCCCCAACCTACAAAAAACGTGAATATTAATTTGTTGCAACCATTTAACCAAAATCTTAAGCAACAAATAACCATTAATGAATCCCATTTGAGAATCAAAAACAACATATATAGAACATCTAGCAGGATAGCAGTAAGCTACGTTATGTAACAAAAAGGTTGCAAACAAATTATCCTCCCTATGTTATGTAACAAGCACCAGTTCAGTTTTAGTCAAGATCCCAGAGCCATCAAAAGATTATAAAAACAGTAGGTCTGCATTCACCTGTGTATGAGACATGTTCAACATGTGTATAACAGGTGTGGGTCTGATTTTTTGGTCTATTTGGCCCAACAATCATCTTATTCAATGTTTAATCCAAGAATACATAAGTATTGGATTTGGATGAGAAATCATCTAAAATTAAAAATTATGTCTTATTTACACAACAGATGAGTAAACCAAACAAATGGAAACTTGGTTCCCCCTGCACTCACACAACAGATGTTTGTGTAAACAAGACATAATACCAAACACAAGAATACTAGAACAATAATCATACATACCAAACACAAGAACCTGGGACTATTTCACAAAGATCGACATTTTACCAATAAGAAATGTAACCTCTAGAGACTATTTCACAAGAACTTGGGACTATTTTAAATTCATTTTTATCCATGAGACTAACTTAAAGAACCTGAGAAGCCCATTTTTTTATTATCTTCTTTGCCTTCTGCTTCGGCAAAAAAGAGGGTTAACCTTTGTTGCACATAATTCCAATGTAACAAAAAGAACTTGTGCAATCCTAATAAGTGAGGAGGATTAAACAAGGCTAAATAAATCGGTTGCCTGGATCCTTTCCTCCGGAGTGGCATTAGAAGGAAGATTTCTCTTAGAAACAGCAAATGTGAATATGACTCCAAGCCTGTTCGACTCTATAAGATCCAAAGGGGTTGTAAGAACCCCTTTTCCTATCGCCCTCACACGTAACACGTTTTCACGATCCTCCTGTTCAAAACAAACAAACAAACAAAACAAAGATTAAGCATTTCGATCTATGTTTGCTTTTGAAACACACGTGGGATTATGGAGTAAAGATATGGATACCTTTCCGGAGATCATATCAAGAGAAATGACATGAGCAACAGTATCGTGTGCAAAGATAACAGGGGCATATTCTTGTTGAACTGGGGATGGCTCAAATTCTTCAGGATTATACATTTATACTCATCTTTATTAATTGGGTCCATCTTCTTTATGGTCTATCCTTGTTGCTTCTCAAATTGTTCTCTTTCTGAATGAAGTACCCTCACAGCATAAGCCACCCCACTTGTAAGTGGCCTCTCAAACACAGTTCTTTCCTTATGTCCTTACACTTAGCAAACGTCTCCTATTAATTAGTTCCACAAATCAAGATTGTTAACCATCTGGGGCTTTGATTAAGACATTAAATTGTTCAATTACAAACTCTAATTGAACCGACTCCTACATATAAGTATATCTATATTCTGTATTTGTATTTATGTTATATACGATTATATATAATATATATTCTGATTTTGTGTATATGCTACATAAGTGTATATATATATTGCTTCTGAAACTTGCTGATACATACAACTATTCTAGTATGCTAGTGTGTATATATATATATATATATATATATTTATATATATATATATATATAAATATATACGTTTTTGGGGCTTACGCCTCACGTGCCTAAGGAAAAAACGCCTCAAGGCTCGTTTCCGTTCTTTAAAACCTTGGCATCAAGGCAAATGGAAATTTTTTTCCATCCTTATTGATGGTTTGAGTAGGATTTCACAACAATAGAACCCGTTCCTTGATTTTGGGTAAATGAATCACCAAATCTTAGCCTAAATTGAAGGGATAAAATGAAAAAAAGGCAAGCTTCATTAGGGTACTCGTCGATATTAAATATTAATGATGGAATTTTATTGTTTATTGAGCCAAAAAGTACCAACAAATTAGGTACTCTACCATATTTATGTGGGTGTAATGTGTAACGTCCTGGCTAGGATTTACATACTTCAAAAGTACATTGAATGCCAAGAGTAGCAGAGCCACATACCAAGTGCAATTGCTTAAACAAGTGGACCAAACCCTCGTTCATGTCCAATCTTTACCACTCAACATGTCCTATATGCTAGATCTTATAAGCCATTATGCATAACAAGATATAGATGCATACTTGAGGCCTAAACATGACAAGGACTATATGGTATATGCAAGGTGATAGCAAATGTAAGACTGGTATTAATATATCTACGATTACCACTTCTCTAATGTCACTACTCACTCATCTTGCTAGGTGTCATTTTGACCTACATACTTATGCTTTTATAATAAATGAATGCACTACCAGGACAGCAGACTAATGTATTGCACGATCAAAGTAGTAAAGTGATGTATAATTATGATTTTATACTAATATCTACACAGATTTATGTAGAAATGCAGATTTACCTCAATATAACACGATGGAGATCGATCGAACAGAGAGAAATAGAGTTACAACTTGAAATAAGCAATCGTCCCTTTGAAATCCACAATACGACTTGGACGAATTTCAAACCAAACCAAAATCAATTAAGAATATATTAGTTATTGGTTAATCAAGTATAAAAACTAAGAACATGATCAATTTCAATTAAGAACCTGACGTCGATTGCTTGATTAGCTAGAAAAATGAACCCTAGTGAGCGGAGCATGAGAACAGGCGAGAGGTTGTGAAGTTTACGAAATTGAGCAATGAGTGTAAGTGATGAGTGGGAGTGGTGAAGTTCACGAAACGTAGTTTTCAAAATCGTTGATATGCGACTTTGATTTCGAATCAGTGGTAGTGACCAGTGAAAGATGACGATGAGAGGGAGATTGTAACACCCTAAAAATAGGGATAACAAAAATCCGAAAAAACGTACATGAGGTATGCTAAAATTGCCATAGCAAGAGCCTCCCAAAAATGGGGAATATATAAATAAATAACCTGTTTAATCACAATTGTAATTTAACGGACAGTAAACAACAACCAACTAATCTAATTTCTACATCTAGAAAAGAGATTACAAAAGGGTTGTCATCTATAGACCCAAACAGTCTATATCCAAAAGTATAACGCGTCCATGTGCAATTCCCCAAGCTCTCACCCCAAAGCAACTAAACCTGATTAAGACCGCCGCCGCTAGAACCTGAGATACACATCGACACCAAACAAGTGTTAGGCCAAAAAGCCTAGTGAGTTGAACAATAATAAGCATGCATGAGCAGATACAATTCTTATCAGCAGTTAACTAGGGTTTAATATACGTGGAGTCATTAGGGGAGACCCAAAGCACCAATCAAGTCCCACCCAAGAGTCGATATACCTTGATGCCCTTAACAAGGAACACCCCAAAGGCCCGGCCCACCCGAAGACTATCGCTAAGAAAATTCCCCGAGTGGCGGAGGTCTAGGCACATACCATCACAGTGGCGCCCAAGACTACATCCTCCTAGTGTACTGACTTGGTTCGTCCACATAACATTTATAAGGGGTCCTTTAGATATATTTCAATCCACAAAATTCAATACCAACTACGGGTATAATATTACCACCTTATCCTCATGATGTCTAACAAAAGACCCAATGTAAATGATGCTCATCATGCATATAAACATATCACCAAAATGGTGCTCCAACTAGAATCATCATAATACCCATTTATGCATACATTTAACATATCAAGGTACCCACATTATGTAGCTATGAGACAAATCCCAATCATGATACATATAACAATAATCATGGCAAATCATCCATATGTATACATCTTCCAACCATTTTCATGAAGAAATCCCCAAACATTTGAACATATAGAGATAAAGCAACAAGTAGGAGATTATGATGTGTATCTAGTTTTAACAAAGGTTTAGTAAACTCAAAATCTAGGTTTTTGACCAAAACCTAGAAAAGATGAAACCCTAAAAGTTGAGGAAGACGAGACTTGAAGATGAGGAACGAGAATCTTGATGAACACTTCAAGGAAACACTTGAATATAGCTTGGATGACCACTTTAATGCTTCCAACAACCCAAACCCTAGCAATAAGTGTGTGTGTGTGTGTTTGAGAAGCTCAAAAATCGCCCAAAAGGAGGCTATCCCGTTTTCAAAATGATAAGTGTGGTAAATGAGGGTTGAAAGGGTTTTAATCAATGAAGTCTGCTCTCCACGGGCGACCATGCCCCAGCGACAATGCCCATGGGCATTGTCGCATGTCATAGTCGCACCTAGACACGAGGTCTCGGTACATCCCATGCGACATTGACACGGCGACATTGCCCGTGTCATTGTCGCGTGTCATAGTCGCTGAACTCCCCCACCCTACGGTACACTCCCCGCGACCTTGACACGACGACAGTGACCATGTCATAGTCGCCTGTCATTGTCGCGCCACACCCCAAACGTCCTGAATTTTGACCTGATTCAACAACTAACGCGAGAGTTGAACAATTAAGGATGGTAAGCCAGATTATACGACATTTCAACATAACAACTATCATAAAACGCATACAAAGGTTCATATACTCACATAGGTACATTTAATGCATTCAAAGGGAATAAATACTTACCTTGAGAATTTCCGGGTGTTACAATCCTCCCCACCTAATTGGGATTTCGTCCCCGAAATCTTACACTAGATTAAATAAGTGAGGGTAACGCTTCTTCAAATCATCCTCGGATTCCCAAGTAATGTTAGCACCCCGATGATGCTTCCATTGGACTTTAACCATGACTACGTTCTTATGTCGTAACTTCTTCACCTTTGACTCCATGATCCCTTCCGGTTCCTCAATGCAACGATTCCCATTGTCCACCCGAATTTCTGTCAAGGGAATAACGCTTTCCTCCTCGGCTAAGCACTTTCGAAGATAGCATACATAAAATGTAGGATGTATTCCATCCATTTCCGGTGGTAAATCCAACCGATAGGCTTGCAAACCAATCTTTTCCAAAATAACGAATGGTCCAAGGAAACGAGGACTAAGCTTCCCACGCTTCCCGAAACGTATGATCCCCTTCCACGGAGACACCTTCAACATGACCCGGTCACCCACTTGAAACTCAATCGGCCTTCTTTTCTTGTCCGCATAACTCTTTTGTCGGTCTTGTGCCGCCTTTAGCCTTTCCCGGATCTCTTTCACCTTGTCGGCCGTCTCTTGAACGATTTCTGGCCCGACGAATTGCTTTTCGCCCGCTTCTAACCAACAAACCGGGGTTCTGCACTTCCGTCCATACAAAGCCTCGAATGGTGCCATTCCGATACTCGAATGGTAACTGTTGTTGTACGCGAATTCTACTAGAGGTAGATGTGAATCCCAACTTTCCCCGAAGTCTATTACACACGACCTCAACATATCTTCTAATGTCTGGATCGTCCTCTCGCTTTAACCATCCGTTTGAGGATGGTATGCCGTGCTCAGATTCAGTCTAGTACCCAACTCCTTTTGCAAGCTAGCCCAAAAGTTTAAAGTGAAGCGACTATCCCGATCCGATACTATAGATTGCAGAACTCCGTGCCTTGACACCAGCTCGTCGATATACAGTTTAGCCAATTTCTCCATCGGCAAAGTCTCCCGCATCGCAAGAAAATGAGCGCTCTTGGTTAACCGATCCACGATCACCCAAATGGTATCGTGACCGCGCAAGGTCTTCGGTAGTTTGGTTACAAAATCCATAGTGATGTTGTCCCATTTCCACTCGGGAATGGACAACGGTTGTAAACTCCCATACGGCCTTTGATGTTCCGCCTTGACTTGGAGACAAGTGACACATTTATCCACATAGCTAGCCACATCTAACTTCATCACCGGCCACCAATACATTAACTTTAAATCTCTATACATTTTGGTGTTACCGGGATGTATAGAGTATTTCGACTTATGCTCTTCTTCAAGAAGTAGCTTCCGGTTTCCTCCCAACTTCGGCACCCAAACTCGTCCTTGAAAGAGTTTGAGACCACGACCGTCTTCCGATAACAACTCCTTTTGTTTCACCATTACTTCGGCCTTGAGGTTCTCTTCCTTAAGTGCTTCCACTTGACTTGCCTTAATGCTTTCCAACAAACTTGTCACTACATCGATCCTTGTAAGAGACAATTTAACACCACCATCATGGCTTCTTCGACTCAATGCGTCTGCCACTACATTGGCCTTACCAGAATGATAGAGTAAATCACAATCATAATCTTTCAAGAGCTCTAGCCATCTCCTTTGTCGCATGTTGAGTTACTTTTGGTCGAAGATGTACTTGAGACTCTTGTGATCCGTGAAAAGAGTACACTTGGTTCCATACAAATAGTGTCGCCACAACTTCAACGCAAAAACTACCGCCGCCAACTCCAAATCATGAGTCGGATAGTTCTTCTCATGATCCTTTAATTGTCGCGACGCGTAGGCTATTACCTTCCCCCTTTGCATTAGTACGCACCCAAGTCCCATCTTGGAAGCGTCACTATACACCACAAAGTCTTCCGATCCATCGGGTAAGGACAAGATCGGGGCTTCACACAACTTCCTCTTGAGCGTCTGAAACGCTTGCTCTTGTGCATCGGTCCAAAGAAACTTGACGTTCTTCCTTGTAAGAGAAGAGAGCGGTGTAGCCGTCTTTGAGAAATACTGAATGAAACGCCGATAGTAACCCGCTAAACCCAAGAAACTTTGGATCTCCGTCGGACTTGTTGGAGGCTCCCAACTCATCATTGCATCGATCTTTGCCGGATCCACTTTTACCCCGTCCTTTGATACCACATGCCCCAAGAATTGCACCTCTTGAAGCCAGAATTCGCACTTCGAGAATTTTGCGAACAACTTCTCCCTCCTTAAAACTTCTAATACTTCCCGTAAGTGTTTTCCATGCTCAGACTCATCCTTTGAATATATTAAAATATCGTCGATGAAGACGATCACAGATTTATCCAAGAATGGGCGACACACATGGTTCATCAGATCCATGAATACGGCCGGAGCGTTGGTTAGACCGAAAGGCATCACCAAAAACTCGTAATGGCCGTATCGCGTCCTGAAAGCCGTCTTCGGAATGTCCTCTTTCTTCACTCTCACCTGATGATATCCGGACCGAAGGTCAATCTTCGAGAAACATCCCGCGCCTTGAAGTTGATCAAAAAGGTCGTCGATGCGAGGTAAGGGATACTTGTTCTTCACCGTGACTTTGTTTAACTCCCGATAATCTATGCACATCCGCATAGATCCATCATTCTTCTTCACGAATAGTACCGGTGCTCCCCAAGGTGATGAACTTGGTCGAATGAAGCCCTTCTCCAACAACTCTTGAAGTTGCGTCATCATCTCCTTCATTTCAGTTGGTGCCAAACGATATGGAGCACGAGCTATCAGAGCCGCTCCTGGTGTGAGGTCAATCTGAAACTCCACTTGCCGTTCCGGCGGTAATCCGGGTAAGTCTTCCGGGAAGACGTCCGGATAATCTTGCACTACCTCCACATCTCCCACCGACTTCTTTTCTTTCTTTGCGTCCACAACGTAGGCCAAGTACGAAGGGTAGCCCTTCGCTAAAAATTTGCGAGCCTTAAGAGATGAGATAATAGGATTATTCCTCTTTCCTTTCTCCCCATAAATGATAGCCACCCCATTTTCCGGCAATGGTACTTGGATTATCTTTTTGGAGCAAAAGATGTCCGCTTTATGCCTCGCTAACCAATCCATGCCTATGACTACATCAAACCCTCCTATAGCCATAGGTAGTAAATCTACTCCAAAAGAATTTCCGTCAATCTCTAGAGTGCAATCGCAGAAACGGTCACGAATGATTACTTGATCCCTATTAGCTATTTCTACTACTAACGCATCGGGAAGAACACTAATAGGAGTGGTGAATTGTTTACAGAAAGCATCCGACACAAAAGAACATGTAGCACCTGAATCAAACAAGACACGAGCAGGCATGGAGTTTACTAGAAACGTACCCGAAACGATATCCGCAGTCTCCTTCCCCTCTTCGGTAGTCATCCGGAAAGCTCGACTCGGTGCTCTAGCTGGTTGCTCGACCCTAGCCGTCGAACCCACAAAATTTCCACCACCTCCTCTAACCAACCTTGGACACTCTCGCCTCATGTGCCCCGACTCTCCGCATTCATAACAAACTGACCCACGGAGGGAACACTCTCGAGTCGTGTGGTTTTTCTTACCACACTTGGTACACCCGGCTGGACCGGAGAGAGTCCTTGTAGCGCACGACCCCGAGTGCTTTGACCTGCACTTGTGGCACCACCGATCTTCACGGCGTTGATCACCCGATCTCCCACTTACAAAGGGTCTAGACTGACGAACGGGCCCAGATGGCCCTTCCCATTTTCGTTTCTCACCAACGTATCTCTTCTCATCCCTTTCCGAATTGATTTCGTCCTCAATGAGTAAGGACTCCTCGATGACCTCTTGTAGAGTCGAACACTTAGCATTTCTTATATCCGTTCGCATTCCGGCCGGTAAACCCTGTTGATACGCTTTCATCTTAGACTTTTCGTCGGGGACTAGATGTCCCACCAAGTTTAGCTTCTCCAAGAAGATCTTGGAGTAGCCAACAATCGACATATTCCCCTTCTTCAGATCTCGGAACTCCCGTTCCAACTTGTCCAACGACCGCTCGCTGCAGTATTTGTCCATGATCTTCTCCTTGAACACCGTCCAAGTTAGCTTAGCCAGAACTTCCGGGGTGAGGGCGGATCGGGTGAGGTTCCACCAAATCAGAGCCTCTCCCCGAAGTAGCTGAGAAGCAAACTTGACCCGTTGAGAAGGATCGCATTCACTGGACTCGAAGGCCATCTCTAATTCCTTAAGCCAGTACTTACAAGTAACCGGGTTGTCTGAACCCGCAAACTCCTTAGGGTGACACCCCAAGAACGTCTTGTAGGTACACCCTTTGATCTTTGATCTGATTCCCTCAGCAGATGGTTCTTCAACCGTTACCACATTCGGTCCACCCGACCCCACAATAACGTTCTCAGCCATAGTCTCGGGTTGACGGTTACTGACGTCTCGATCCTCTAGGAGTTTCATGAAAAACTCTTGCTGTTGGGTCATGGCCGAAGTCATGGCCAACTGTTGTTGAGCCAAATCCGCATTCATGGCCAACATCATGCTATCCCGAAGTCGGGTCTCCATGGTAACTTCCTCCATGATGGCGTCACCTGTGTTGAGGTTCCGGCGTGGAATGTGCTCAAGCCCTCCTGCCAAGATTCTGGGTATAGGGATGTCATCGGAGGTTGCCCCCACCGGGGGTCGTATTGCTGCAGATTCCACTTCTGGTTGCCTTTCTGGCATGTCCGGTAATCTACTTCGAGTGTTTACCATTAAAATCTGTCATGCACGTACGAGAAATAGATTGAGAAAAGACTAAGCGAGTTGAACTCATTATACGTACCACTACCTTCATCAATTATCATAATAATAGTAGACCAAGTATGCTCACGTAACAATGCATTCATAATAGCAGTAGCTAAGTGAAATTATGAACGAACCATACACAAGTATTCTGGTCACCATCATCACAACTTTCAATTACAGTAATTCCGTAGTCCTAACGCTCTCCCCACCTAGGATTCCTACCCCAAGTGGACAGTGAAGTCATAAAGTCTAAAGCTTAAGTCTAGATATGCTAAACAATACCTAGTTCACTTAAACTAAAGCTCTGATACCAACTTGTAACACCCTAAAAATAGGGATAACAAAAATCCGAAAGAACGGACATGAGGTATGCTAAAATTGCCATAGCAAGAGCCTCCCAAAAATGGGGAATATATAAATAAATAACCTGTTTAATCACAATTGTAATTTAACGGACAGTAAACAACAACCAACTAATCTAATTTCTACATCTAGAAAAGAGATTACAAAAGGGTTGTCATCTATAGACCCAAACAGTCTATATCCAAAAGTATAACGCGTCCATGTGCAATTCCCCAAGCTCTCACCCCAAAGCAACTAAACCTGATTAAGACCGCCGCCGCTAGAACCTGAGATACACATCGACACCAAACAAGTGTTAGGCCAAAAAGCCTAGTGAGTTGAACAATAATAAGCATGCATGAGCAGATACAATTCTTATCAGCAGTTAACCAGTGTTTAATATACGTGGAGTCATTAGGGGAGACCCAAAGCACCAATCAAGTCCCACCCAAGAGTCGATATACCTTGATGCCCTTAACAAGGAACACCCTAAAGGCCCGGCCCACCCGAAGACTATCGCTAAGAAAATTCCCCGAGTGGCGGAGGTCTAGGCACATACCATCACAGTGGCGCCCAAGACTACATCCTCCTAGTGTACTGACTTGGTTCGTCCACATAACATTTATAAGGGGTCCTTTAGATATATTTCAATCCACAAAATTCAATACCAACTACAGGTATAATATTACCACCTTATCCTCATGATGTCTAACAAAAGACCCAATGTAAATGATGCTCATCATGCATATAAACATATCACCAAAATGGTGCTCCAACTAGAATCATCATAATACCCATTTATGCATACATTTAACATATCAAGGTACCCACACTATGTAGCTATGAGACAAATCCCAATCATGATACATATAACAATAATCATGGCAAATCATCCATATGTATACATCTTCCAACTATTTTCATGAAGAAATCCCCAAACATTTGAACATATAGAGATAAAGCAACAAGTAGGAGATTATGATGTGTATCTAGTTTTAACAAAGGTTTAGTAAACTCACAATCTAGGTTTTTGACCAAAACCTAGAAAAGATGAAACCCTAAAAGTTGAGGAAGACGAGACTTGAAGATGAGGAACGAGAATCTTGATGAACACTTCAAGGAAACACTTGAATATAGCTTAGATGACCACTTTAATGCTTCCAACAACCCAAACCCTAGCAATAAGTGTGTGTGTGTTTGAGAAGCTCAAAAATCACCCAAAAGGAGGCTCTCCTGTTTTCAAAATGATAAGTGTGGTAAATGAGGGTTGAAAGGGTTTTAATCAATGAAGTCTGCTCTCCGCGGGCGACCATGCCCCGGCGACAATGCCCATGGGCATTGTCGCATGTCATAGTCGCACCTAGACACGAGGTCTCGGTACATACCATGCGACATTGACACGACGACATTGCCCGTGTCATTGTCGCGTGTCATAGTCGCTGAACTCCCCCACCCTACGGTACACTCCCCGCGACCTTGACACGGCGACAATGACCATGTCATAGTCGCCTGTCATTGTCGCGCCACACCCCAAACGTCCTGAATTTTGACCTGATTCAACAACTAACGCGAGAGTTGAACAATTAAGGATGGTAAGCCAGATTATACGACATTTCAACATAACAACTATCATAAAACGCATACAAAGGTTCATATACTCACATAGGTATATTTAATGCATTCAAAGGGAAAAAAATACTTACCTTGAGAATTTTCGGGTGTTACAGAGATGGCCCAATTTTTAAGAGTATATAGAGTCCAGTTATTATGAGTCTCCAAAATTAATAGTTTTTTTTTCCAGTTGGGCTTCTAAGTCTATGCAATTTTTTGAAATCAATGTTTGATGTTGGGCTTTTTTATATAATGACACTTCAAAGATTGTATTTATATTATTCTAAACTCTAATAGGACACTTAAAGGTATCCTATTTGTTTTTAAACTCTAATACAACAATCAAAAATGTCCTATTAAGGTATGTTAATAAGACATCAAATAAGTGTCCTATTAGATTAAATCAAATAGGACTCATATATTAATGTGTCGTATTAGCCTTTTTAAAGGACGAGCCTCGAAAAGTGTCCCAAAAAGGTGTCCTATAAACTCCTTTTTGTTGTAGTGTTAAGATAATGAAATTGTTTCATGAAATTGTTTAATTTGATGAAATTGTTTCATATAATTCTTTTATTGATAAAATTGTTGCATATATTTGTGTTTTTTATGTAAAAATAAAAAAATTTCATCAGACTACGAAAATAAATGAAACAATTTCATCAGAATGAGAAAAATAGATGAAACTACATAAAAAACATAAATATATGAAACAATTTAATTAATAAAAGAATTATATGAAACAACTTGATCATATTAAACAACTTTATGAACCAATGAAATTGATGGTTTCCAAAACTTCTAATCTAATATGGTTTCCAATTGAAACGACCCCTCTCTCTCTCTCTCTATATATATATATATATATATGAGTGGACAGTGGCGGAGCCACATACAAATCAATGGGGTCTCTTGACCCCAGTCAAAAATAATAAAAAAGTTAGATTTGACTTAGAAAATATAAATAACCCTTAACAAATGACTTAGTTTTATACTTAAAGAACCCATTCAATTTTTACAAGACCCCATGCATTTGATTTTTTTCTATCAAAACCAAAAGAAACAAATTCATATCAAAATCCATTTCAAGATTAGGCATCTCAATATCTATTTCTTCTATATTGTTTTATTAAATACATCTCAATATCTTGTTATTTTAGCTTTAATATAAAATGGTTTATGATATAGTAATTGTTTAATACGCTCAAATCCTAAAACCAATTATCTAGATATAAAATATATAAAATTATGATATATTTGCTATTGGGTTTAACCGTTATAGTAAAATAATAACCAAAACTAAATGGTTTAACCCAAAAACCAACTAACCCGAAACCATTTTGGTTCAGATGGGTTATTCGGTTTTGGAAATTTTTTGACACTTCTAAGTCTGACCCTAGTCAACCGAGTTTCTAGATCCGCCATTGTAGGTGGGTGGGTGGAGGGGGGGTACCTAAAAGAATGTTGTTTCACTTAATGAATTATATATACACACATACACAGGATCACAAAGTATGATAAATCTGATATTATTATGGATCGAAAACTATTATATGTAAAAAAAGACAGACAAATCGAGCATGACTTTTGTTGCGGGGTAAGTAACAAAACTCACGAGCAAGCAACCGACGACAAGTTAATGGCTACGTTGTTGGTTGTTTGACCTGTAATTTATATACTTAAATATGTTTGATTATATACTGTTAGGCCGTTAGACATGTTTAAATGATAGTGGGGATGTTTGGTTCAAACCGAAACATGAAAATGACAGAAAATGAATTTTCATTCCACCTCCGAGGTATGGCCACTTTTACCCAAATATAATCTGGAATGAAAATTTTAGCTTATGGTAAAATAAGCCAATTATACTAAGAGTTTCTTTTATTCTCATTGATTATTGTTTGATCCTTTTTAACCACACACTTAACATAGTATAGAAGTCTTTTTAAATATATTACATTTGGTTGTTTCTTCATTAATATCAATGAATTTTCTTTAGTAAAATTATCTAAACAAGATTTTTTAAACATTAAATAAAATATGAAATGACCATATTGCCCATTTCTTGAACAATTTAAAATAATTCCAGGTGGCAGAATACACATGCAGAACCCCAGTGGACAGTGATTACGGAAGCTTCTGGCATGGGAAGTAACCATCACCTTATTGTATAGTATATATATATTTTCATTCTCACCATTTTTTTAATTTGTTTTAACATTTTATTTTATTTTTGCGATAGAGTTATTTAGATTATCGTTCATAATTTTTTAATTTTATTATTATTATTAATGTGTTATAATTAAATTAAACAGTTACTAGAAGCGTACTCGTGCAATGCAGCGAAATACATCACGGTTTTAATGTTTCATTTTATTTTTTTTGTCGATTTACAGTACGATTTTGGATGATTTTGAGAAAATGATAATGTTTTTTTATAAATTTGTTTAATTTAGGCTTAATAATATAATTTTTTTATATAAAAAAATTAAGTATTTTGTTATAATTTAATGATTATCTTATATATTTTAATGACATATAGACAAAATAACCAATTACATATTTAATAATATAATTAAAACAAAATTATAATATATTAAATAGTGATACATGGAAATGTCTGCATAAAAGGAAGACCCTGTACATACCAAATTGGTGAGTGTTAAAAGTCTGCAATAGTAATATGTATCTTGTTTTTTGATACTTGTAAATTAAGAGATTTTTAAAATATTGCATAAAATGATGGTATCTTGTGCCTAATAATTTGTATTTAAAAGTTTTTTATCCGTGCTTTATAATATAGTATAGATAGATATATTTTAATTAAATTAAATGTTTTTTTAGACGAATGTACCTAAAAAATATAATCAATTTTAAATAATTTAAAAGTATACTAAAGAGAGGTATTAACGGTTATCGAAAATCTAAAAATGGAGGGACAATATATAAAAAAAAACAATATGAAATCGACTGGTTTAATTCAGTTAATTTTTCTAAATAAATACCGACTATTTTTTAAAAATAAATATTTTATTAACTTCAAGAAAGAATTCGAATTTAAATTGTACTTGATTGAATTTTCTTGTCACCTTTCATCAAAGACATTTGGATTCATCATATATCATCTAACATGTAAGTGATTGATGTTGGTTTTCTACCTTTAAGTTGAATATAAATTAATAAATAATAATAATGATAAAAAAATAATAATGAAGATTTGGATTTTTTAATCATATATATGATAGTGTGGTATAAGTATAGTAAAATGTTACTTTATATTATTTAAATTTATGGGCTGTTTGGTTGATATGTTATGGCTTCTTCATACTTTTCAGGAACAAGCTATCATGTTCAAGCATAGGCAAACGTAAGAATTTTTCCAAGTTATGACACCATTTCACTATAAGAAACGAAACTATGGATATTTTTCAAAATATCAACATTGGTCTATTGGTTAATTCTTTACCAGCTCTGGCAAAATAAACTTATGTTATTATTGTAGTTTCAGTATATGGTGGCACCCAACATTATAATATGATGACACCTTTCACGACACCGGTTTTTTTTTTTACCTTACAACGGAGGAACGAAGTGGTGGTCTGCACCACTGTATTTTATACAATAGGTCCGCACCTGTGATCAAGTGCAGTTATATGCTTCGATCGAGACGTTTTTGGTTCTTATATCTGGCGTTCACAACGAAACCAACTTGTTTTGGTTAGTCGACATTTTGTCGAAGTTGAAATGATGAGATCAAACGGGTAACAACACTATCTTTTTCGTCAATAATAAATAATTGAACGGGCAACGACACTGTCTTCTCATCAACGATAAATAATGGAATATATATATATATATATATATATATATATATATAACATTTGCATATAAATGTCCAAATGATTATTGTATTCAATTGTTTTGGGTTCTTGAAATAATACAGGGGTAGATTGTAAAAAACGTATACAATTTATTATATCTTCTGAAGTAATCCAGATTTTATTTGTTGTGATATTAAAATACGAACCTAAATTCGTCTAAAATGTCAAAAGTCGAAATGAAACGTGAACAAACAAAATAAGGACATTTATGATTGTAAGTTTTATGGGCAAAAGTCCAAAATAAACGAAGCTACGAAGAACCTGCGGTTGCTCAAACTTATTTGAATACAAAGGAAAGTTCCTTTTGTGTTTGCCAAACCTTATGTTGTTTGTTTCGTCCCCAACCCGATATCCGGGGCCCATTTCTCAATTTTTATCTGTTAATTGTATCTTTTATTGATTTTTACCGTGTTTTTATAGATATTATGTTATTATACACACACACACACACATCTATAGAGAGAGAGGTGGGTTCATACGAGAAACAACATCTATTTAATTAAGAAAATATGAGAACAACCGAGTACATACAAAATCATATATGATTCACGCAACATTGCGCACGACCTAAAGAATCACCCGTGTCCGATTTTTTCAGGTTAGTGTAAAATCACATATGATTTTGTACATGATCTATTGTTATTTGCTGTTTTCTTGTTTTCTTAAATAGTTAAGAAAAGCGAGTTTTAGCGAAGTCACCTTTGGGTACGACATATTTCAGCCATAAGCGCTTAGCGACGATATGCCGTCTTTATAAATTGTTTCTGACGATAAATGGACTTTTAGCAACAGTTTCGTTTTTGAACCCCTCTCTCTCTCTCTCTATATATATATATATATAAATATGCGGAGTTCAACCCCTATTTAACGAAAATGAAAATGATTTATCAACAATTTTTATAGCCATTTTAGATTTGTCTTTATCCCTTAAATACTTTGATATATCTGATTATTCTTATCATTTTATTTAATTTGATGGTATTTTGTCTATAAGTTCCAACACAATCACTTGCAACAAGTACGTAATTCTCAGAATCTAAGTTTTAAAAAAAGAGTTGAGAAAAAATATTTAAATTTAAGTATCTTGATGTTCATACGAGTAATCGGAAGCAGGGTTTTTAGACGTTTATCGTGTCTGTGGATGTAGAATATGTTGGATATGGAAAACGATTAGTTGAACCAAATCCAATGACCGCAAGAACTCGGCTTTTTTAATTATGACGGTTGATTGTTGAAGATGATCATGTACTATTACTTTATTTATCGTTTTTATGATAACATATGAGCCATTTAACGCTATCCGGATAAGCGTTTACTGGGTCACTTACCTTACCAAAGTTAATTTATAAAATTTTGTAAACAAGAATAATAATAAATTATTATTAGTATAATTTTAATGAGTTTGAGATTTCATAAGAAACAAATTTACCTTTAAATCTTCGCTTATTAAATAATATTATCAAACAAAAATCACATATGGGTAAGATATTTATTTGATAACAAAAAATAAAACAATGTTAGGCAAAATTCTCATAATTTAAAAGTCCATATGCTTTAGTTAGTAATGAATTTACATTATTGTATCCTTATTCCGGTATTTATATGAGACATGTTTAGTAGCTGACGAACACGTTTACGAGCTGACTATAATATAAGATCATGATATATGTATTTTACACGGTTGTAATTTTTAACTAAAGAGAAGTTTTGGGTCGATCCCAGTACTATAACACCAACATTCTCGAAAGGTTAGACACACAAGCAAGCAACCTTCGTCATTTTGGCCTAATTGTCGACTCCAAGTTTCAATCACCTAAGGATCTACGATTTAAATATTTTCTTTATTTTCCAAATTTTATTCAACTTTTAATGTAAATCACGTGTAATCTATAATATCTCTTTGTCACGTTCTATCTTATTATGTATATACTTTCTTTATTTTAGGTTTAATTTTAAATTAATTTTTAATCCAACCTACTAATTTTTCTTTCTCTAAAACATGTTTTTGTAGTGTGTAGTTTTGTTATGCATTACATGTAACATTTTACATAAGACTAGTATTCAATTATTTATCAATCAAATCCAAAAATCCAAATTCAGATACAAGTACACTTAAAATAGGGAAAAATGTTAGCGCGCATAATGATAACAATTCTATGTATGATAAAAAAAGAAAGAAGATAAAATAGTACGTTCACTTCATTAACGTCTATTATATCACATGTTACCTTTACATATATGAATTAGTAAATCGATGCAAGCAAAATATGATACTTGTAACCAAAAGGGTGTTAGCCTAGTGGTAAGGCATGTGGACTAGCTAGTAGCGGTCTCATGTTCGAACCCTGGGAGACGCATCCTGGAGGTACGGGGGCTTCGACCCCGGGCTGCATGCTTTAGCAGTCGGGCTTCGGCCCATATTGCCAGGGATTAGTCTGGGCCCAATGTGGTCTGGGATACCCTCTCCAAAAAAAAAATATGATACTTGTATTAATTACTATACACTCCAAAGGGTATATGTATTGAATCATAATTTTGTTATTAAAAATACGTATAATCTAATAGTTGTCTAGTTTTTCAAACCCTCAGTTGTATTTGTTATTTTTCTTTCCAAAACAAAATTATAATTAGTTAAAAAAAAGTATAAAAGAATTTATGGTATAATCAATTATTTGTGGTTGAAAAACATTTGTTTTTATTATTTGTACTTGAAAAACATTTGTTTTCACTAAAGTTTTTAAAAGAGGGAGGATTATGATAGAAATTTGACGATAGAACCTTTGATATTAATTTTAGGGTTTTCAAGATTTTTAAAAAACAAGCGAACCCATTTAATTAACTTGATATAAAGTTGAATACAAATATTCAATTATTGATTAAATACGAGATATTATGTAAACTAAAATTAAGTTATTAAGTTTACGTAGTAATCTATATTTATACTAGATTATAAAAGAGATATAAAAAATTATTAATTACAACATTTTAACCACAAAATACAACTAATTAAAGTCAATTACTTAATTTACAATTTCATAATACATTGGTACAACTTATCCAAGCACAATATCTCACATCATCATCTATTTGTGGAATGGATACTCATTTATTAATATAGATATTTGTTTTTTATATTTAATGAACATCAATATTATCTACGATTATCAATATTTATTTTTTATATTTATTGGACGATTTGATCAATATTACTATTATCAATATTTATTTTTTATTTTATGATTTGTTCTTAATATATCTATATCTATATTAGTTATAATCTCATAACTAATATATCTATACTATATTATAAAAACATGCATTGATCTAATAAATATATTTAAAAAAAATAAAACATGTAGTTTATCTCATAGTGTTTATTCTGTATTTAATTTGTTTATTTGCAATTAGTTATACAAATAAAAACATGGGACTTTAATAAGTTATAATTATGTTTCATTAACTTGTAATTTTGAATTTTAACTAATATATCTATACTATATTATAAAGCATTTAAGTTAAACTCTTAAAAACTAATTTTTATGCATTAGGTACCACTTATTAATGCATATTACTTAAAATACAAATTGATTAAACATAAGTACGACTTATAAAAGCTCAATGTTTGAATTCGTGTAACTAACTGCAGATAATCACTTATTTTTATTTTTTAAAATATCTAAAATTTTTAACTATTAATACAACTAACCGATAAATATAAGAAAATTCGAGATAAAACACCTTATTTTTATTTTTTATTGAAGTATGTTATCTTTTTAATTTTTAATTTTAAATATAAAATATCTTAAATATAGTTATCATTTAAATTAAACATTTTTTGACCCGTAACAAAAATTTATATTATTATTTTTTTATAAAAAACCATAATTAAACTAAACTAAAATATATTTATGTTTTAAATCTAGGTTTCTCAAAATCGTAAAATAAAATAAAAAAAGACTAACAAAAAGTATGAATAATGATCGAGGGTTCGAGTTCTAGATTTTAGAAACCCGCTGCATTGCGAGGGTACATTTCTAGTTAACTTTGAATCAATAAAAATATATAATATAGGATTACAATTATATAAAAATATATATTTTATTAACCATATCTCCCTTTCTCAACCCCACATCGTATTTCTCTCCAACCAATGAAAATAAAATAAATCAGACTTTTATTTATTTTAAATTAATCTAAATAAAATACACATTATCTTTTTAATCATATGTATTCATGTAATTGATAGACAAAAATACGACGCAAAAATTTGAAACAGTAGATGTTTATCGATGGACAATGCTAATATTTACACCTTGGTAATGTCAAAATCAGGTTGTAACATAATGGGCTAACCGTACCAGATATTGTTCGTTTTGTCCACACACCTGGACTCACATTTTTAAAACGTGTCTGATATATAAATGAGGTATTCAGTCCCTTATAAGGCAACTTTCGTTCTCTCTCCAACCAATATGGGATCTTACACAGGTCAAGTTATGCATTGAGAATCTTAAAAATAGGGTTTGATATTGATGTATGTAAGGGGAGACTAAATGCACCCCATGCATACATTGCTAAATACACCCTTGCATATTAATTTCCTCCTCACACACATAAAAAACCCACTTTTTTATATTCCCAATATATGACTTAACCTGATTCTGACATTAAAACGGGTGCAAATAACACTATCCACGTTATCGATATTCTTCGATACATGAATCATCACTCACTCCTAGTCCTACCCTCCAAACAAAACTCTACAAATATTCCCTCTGCTCTCTCTTTCACTGACTCCAACCCATCTCTAATCCCTCTCTCTCTCTCTACTCTCTCACACACAGTGACGGTGAAAACACACACACATATACATACAATCACATACATGGCTAGCAGACATGAATTTGCAGATACTTACACAAACACCAGTGATGAAGAAGAAGATGAAGATGAAGAAGAACAAGAACAAGAATTAGAAGAAGAAATGGTGTCTAATAATAAAGATTGCAAAGATGTCATCTCCATCACGTGCCGTCCACGTGGCAGGGTTCCACTGGACCCAAGATCCGACTGGATCCGAGACTGGAACCGGGTCTTCCTTCTGGTATGCGCAACGGGTCTGTTCATCGACCCGTTGTTTTTCTACACGTTCTCGATCAGCGAGTCGTGCATGTGCGTGTTCGTGGACGGGTGGTTCGCGGTCACGGTGACGGTGCTCCGGTGCGTGACGGACGCGTTGCACGTGTGGAACATGTGGTTGGGGTTAAAGATGAGTAGGTGGTGGAGATCGCCGCACCACCACCGTGGGCTGAGCCATGATGACGATGTGGCGCGGACCACGGCGGCTCGGATCATAACGAAGGCGAAGAAAAGCTTCTGTTTTGATCTCTTTGTAATCCTCCCTATACCCCAGGTTAGTTTCATTTGATAAACTAAAGTCTTTTAGTTTTATTCATTATGAATAGTAACTAAATTGAATTGAAGTCTTATTCATTATGAATAAATTTGATTGTTTGTTAAATTACTTAAATACCACATTAGGGTAAATGACAAATTAAAAGGGTCATTTAGGGATATTCATTTCTATATCATGTATCTATATATCTATCGTACTTTATGTAGGGAGCTAGTAAGATGAAATTACCAAGTCCAATATATACCGTCAATTCTATTCATACCCTCTCTTACACACACACACACACACATATATATATATATACACATAGGGGAGCGATCAAATGGAAACCACTTTAATTTTGAAAACCGTGGAAACCCTCGATTTCATTGGTTAAATTAATGAAATTGTTTATAAAATTGTTTAATTTGATGAAATTGTTTCATATAATTCTTTTATTGATGAAATCGTTGCATATATTTGTGTTTTTTATGTAAAAATGAAAAAGTTTCATCAAACTGTGAAAAAACCAAGGTTCTAAATGACGTGAGACGTGGCGTGACGGTGAGGCCAAACCTCAAACCATAGGAGCCACGGCGAAACCATGGCGTTTTCAAGGCGTGACTTATGACGTCATTTTTCTAATCTTTATATATAAAAACATATGTTTTGTAGTGTTACACAATAAGTCAATAGTAATAAGCAAGTTAAATTATGATATATATTAAAAAATTTGCAAATAAGACATTAAAAACATAAATAAAATCAAATACTGCACTACGAAATTGTGCATTAGGTCATGGCGTGCCACGGGCTTAACGTGGCGTGAGACACAAGCCTTGATGCCATGGCGCGCCATGGCGGCTGTGCGGCGAGTTTTTTAGAACATTGGAAAAAACATGAAACAATTTCATCAGAATGAGAAAAATAGATGAAACTACATAAAAAACACAAATATATGAAACAATTTCATTAACAAAAGAATTACATGAAACAACTTGATCATATTAAACAACTTTATGAACCAATTTCACTAATTTAACCAATGAAATTGACGGTTTCCAAAGTTTCCAATCTAATATGGTTTCCAATTGAAACCATCCCCCCCCTCTCTCTCTCTCTCTCTCTCTCTCTCTCTCTATATATATATATATATATATATATATATATATATATATAGACCTATTTACATGGTGCAACTCTTGCAACCCCTCTATCCACCATACATTTTATGTAATTATAAAAAGAAGAAAAAAAAACTAAAAGTAAAATGTGTGGTGGATGAAGGGGTTGCAAGGGTTGCATCATCTAAAAAGTTGCATAATAACCTCCCCTATATATATACACACACGACAACAACATATGCTTAGTATATATGTTACACACACATATATATATCATTGAAGATTTTTTTTTTGTACGTCAACTTGGGCTATGCCCACACACACACGCACCCGCGGTATCCGGGCATCCAATTGGGCAACACCGACTAATCCGATCATTGAAGATTACACTTGTAATTAATTAAGATTTCATTATTGATCTCTCATTTCCTGTAGATTAATCCTTTTTTTCAAGCAATCGTCCTTTTAGGTCATTGCCATCTCAAAACGCTCCGTCTTCATAATGAATGCTCTTTTATATCGATAATTATACGCTAGCTAGCTAGGCTTCCAAAATGACCAATTTTGTTTTTGGTAACGATGACTACGATTATATTAGATGTTCTCATCATGGTCTTTGGCTAATCACATATACGTTTATATATATATATATATATATATATATATATATATATATATATATATATATATATATATATGAAAAACTGATGAACACCCTGGTAGCCCTGGATATAGACGGACAAGTAAATTAAGTTGTTTTATGGTTTTTATGCACATGTGCATTATGCGTTTATGCATATGCACATGTGCATGTTACAAATAACTTGTATGCACAAGTGCATATTGTCTAGATGAAGAACTATCAGATTGTTCCTCAGTTTTCCGTTTTTTTAGGTTTTCCCTGAACCTATTCTATTTTTTATAATATATAATATATATAATTTTTTATATTATTGACACTCGTAGTTCTATTTTTATTTTCTTTGTATATTGTTATATATTTAAAACGGACAAAAGTGAAAGTAGTAAATGAGTAAACTGTTGAACTTATGGTAGTAAAGTCTTAAGTCCCCCATGGAAGTATAATGACATGTATATTGACACCAATTTGATTTACTAAAGGGTTGTTTACTGTCTGTTTACCATTTCTTATGTATCAAGGAAAATTTTGTTTTTTATCACGCCCTTCTTACTATAGTCTTTATGTTGACAGTCTGACATCGTAAGTTAAAAGAGAGACTCTTACACAGTAAACGATCGGTGTTAAATGGTCTGAAAATGTACTAATATCTTAAATGTGGGCTTGTTGGGTCTATATTGGACTTATCTATAAAATTGGTCACAATATGCATATGATTATATACATACAAATATAGGCCAAAGTTAATTTACAACCCATGTAAATCTTACAATCAATGCAACCCACATCTTAACCGTTGGATTCATGATAAACGGTTATTTTGTTTTTATTTTTTTGATATTTTTAATTGAAAATATTGGACCCACATGTATTGTAACCGTCGATCATTAATCCAACGGTTAAGAAGTGGGTTGCATGGGTTGCAAATTAAACTACCCCTACAAATATATATATATATATATATATATATATATATATATGAAGGTTCAAACGAAAACGTTAATTATTTAAGAAAACAACAAATTATGTGCAACAGGGCCGTGTCAAGGGGTGTTCAAGGTGGTTCCGCCGCACAGGGCCTCCGATCTTCGGGGGCCTCCAAATTATTTCGGTTTTTAATATATACTTCAATTACTTATAAATTAATAAAGTGATTCAATGTCCAAGTTCTCTTCTAGTAGAGTTGGTAAGCATGTGTTGGGGTATCTAGATGGTCTAAGGTTCTAGTCCAATTAATTATATTTTTGTGGCTGATAATACTTTTTTTAATAGTGCATCATTTGTGTTTTTTGCAGATTTCATCTTATACATAAATATTTAGTGTTTTTTTTTACCTTTTTACTTTTTAATAATTTTCTTCGTTTTTTTTATTATTTAGCAAACTTTATAATCTTTATTGATTATTTTCATATATTCTTTGATTTTTTTTTTTAATTTTTAATTTTAGCATTATTTTAATAACAATAAATCAATAAAAGCCTTCTTTCTTTATATGCGTTTTTTTTGTAATTATTGATAATGAATGAATATTTCTACATAAAATAGAAGGCTTTCAACTAACTATTTGAGTGAAATTATGTCTAAGCGTCAAAAAAATGACCAACAATTTGTTAAAAATCAAAGAGAAATGAGCAAACAACTTTAAGAATGTTCAAGTAATAGTGAATCAGTTCAAGTACAACAAAATGAGCAAATCTTGATTATGAAAGTATTTATAAATAATATAACTAAGAAATATATGAAACTTTCAAGTTATTTGCACAGGTCCCTAAATTGATAGGATCGGCCCTAATGTGGAAAATCATATATGATTCGACATTAATGGCCAGAAAAATGGACGCGGAGTCGCGAGCAAAGTTGCATGAATCATATATGATTTTGTATGTAATCGACTGTTTTCGTGTTTTCTTAAATAAATATTGTATTCGTATGAATCCAACTCTATATATATAATTAAAAAAAATGGCCATGGGTTAATATTATGCCATACAATTTGCCAATGAATTACAGAAACTGCAAATAAAATCATGATATGGTCTTTAGGGTGACTGAAGAGGCATATATAGTTGATTGAGGCCACTCACTAGTCTCTCTCTCTCTATATATATATAGGGTCAGGTTCACGTGAGACCAAACTGTTTCCGTGAGACCGCGTGAGACCAAGTCTTAAAACATGAAACTTCACACTGAAACACTGTGAAGGTAAAAACATTCGAACCTTCATAATGTAATCACACTATGAAGGTAAAAAAACCTAAACCAAGTTAAAAAAATCAAACCTTCACAGCTAAAAGACTGTGAAGGTATATCCAAACCTTCACAGTGAAGACGCTGTGAAGGTAAAAAAAACGAACATTCACAGCGAAAAACACCGTGAACGTAACATTTATGGTGTTTTCCCTATGAAAAGTTCAATTTTTTTACATTCACAGTTTTTTGGTATGAAATTTCATACTTTAAAGTTTGGTCTCACCGGTCTCACGAAAACTGTTTGGTCTCACGCGAACTTAAGTCTATATATATATATATATATAAACATGTTGCATGTGGTTCTATTAATTTTTTACAATTAGGGTTTATATCTTGTGTATTGATGATTATTGTTTTGAGTTACATTTATTTAAAAATGAGTCGATTTAAGTTATATTTTATTGAATGAATTGTAAATTTAATCTATGTGGTTTGTAAAAAGAATATGAAAGTGGTCCCTAAAACCAAAAAAAAAAAAAAACTACAAAAAATATCATCTTGGTAAGCATTTTGTTACAGAATTATGAATTATCGTTATGAATTTGGATAAGAAATTAAAAAGGGTAATTTGGTACATTCACATATGCTAGTAAGAACCGTAACCTGAGTTAGCCTATCAAAACGTCACACTTGCCACTTGTGACAATGGGTTTTTGACACGTATGACGTACCCCTTCTCGTTTTAGTATATTGTATATATCTAATAGACACGTATGGTTCTAATCTTTATTTATTTATTTATTTATTTATTTATTTATTTATTTATTTATTTATATATATATATATATTTTATGCATTTTGAACATAATTTTATTTTTGACGATTGTTTATATATTTATATAAAATATGTATTTTATCATTTTATGTGTTAATTTGTGTTTTGTAACACAATTGAATGATTGTTGCTGAATTTTTATGTACAATTGTCGTTTTCATCGGTAGGTGGTGTTATGGGTAGTGATTCCGGCATTGCTAAAGAGGGGTTCGACGACAGAAATTATGACGGTTTCTTTAATCGTGTTCTTGTTCCAATATCTACCTAAGATTTATCACTCGGTGTGTCTTTTACGACGGATGCAAAATCTTTCGGGCTACATTTTCGGCACTGTTTGGTGGGGAATTGCTCTCAATTTGATCGCCTACTTCGTCGCCTCTCATGTAAGATTATATATATATATATATATATATATCTTCTTTGATCTTGATTTATTTTAACCTGCATTACTTCGATCTTGATCTGATCATATTCTGATTTGTATTAAAAAAGTTTACCTGTTATTCAACCCGATAGTTTGCCTATTTGCCACCTCCAAGAGCATCCACAATGATAAAACTTTTTTTTTTTTTTTATAAAATGCGGCCATGAAAAAGAAACTTATTATGATGTGGAGATGGTCAAAGTGGGTTCGGGATCAGAACTGATTGAGATCGGTTACAAGTTTTATGAAAATTCAAAGGCCTAGCCTGACCCAACGTGGGATCGGTTATGCATAGGACCAATTTTCAAGATTTTTGAAGTTTACAAATTATAATACAAGTTTTTTCATGATCTTTTCAAAAGAATTCAAGTTTTTCAATGCTCAATTTCAAAAATAATAATTGAATTTTTAACAACCCTTGTCCCTTTTTTTGAAAATTCAATGGAACGTGTCCTTATGGTTAGAGGTGGTAATGAGTCAGGTTAGGTTGGGTTCGGGTTCAACCCATTTATTAATTGGGTTGAAAATCTCAACCCAACCCAACCTATTTAATTAAATAGGTTGAGATTTTCAACTCAACCCAACATGTTGGGTTGGTAGCGTGTTGACCTTTTTATGATTATCTCAACTCAACCTGTTAAATAAATTGGTTGAACCTGGGTTGACTCATTTAATTTTAAAATTCTAAATGAAATAAAAATGCTTAAACTACTTCATTTCACGATAAATACACAACGAAAAAGTCAAATAAATTGTTCGAAGTTTAATAAAACACAACCATAAAGTAAAATAAATAATTCAAAGTTTCCCACAACCACAAAGTTAAATAAATCATAGTTTCAAAAGAGTTTCTAAGTAACTCGACTTCCACTTTCATCGACTCCAATTTCACTCTCGGTATTACTTTCCTCTCGATCTTCTATCTTCTCCGTCATGATTGCTCCACATAACGCCTCAAGTTGCGATTCCATTTGTGCTATAGAAATAAATAAATTAACCAACTTAGTTATAGCAAATAAATAGTTTTATATGATAATACAAAATATACAAATAATAAGTTAGAACAAACCTTCCCCATATATACAATCTCTTAGACAAATAATAGCCTCAACTGTAGAAGACTTAAATGAACTTCTATAAGTATCAAGAACCCTACCGCCAATGCTAAAAGCAGATTCAGATGCCACCGTTGATATTGGGATAACTAAGATGTCCCTTGCCATCCGAGCAAGAGTTGGATACCGAATCTCATGAGTTCTCCAATGGACATATTATAAATATAGAGTATAAAAAACGGTCAATCAAGTTAAGATTAATATTTGCATTACAAGTTTTCAACAGTCAATCAAGTTAAGATTTAATCAATAGTATATAACTATATATGCATTACTGATGTCGTCGTGGAACTGAAGTCGCTGTGTAACTGAAATAGTCGTGGACTCGCCGTGGAATTGAAATAGCCATGAACTCGTCGTGGAACACTGGAACTGAAGTCATCGTGGACTCGTCGTGGAACACTGAAACTCGTCGTGGAACACTGGAACAAAAGTCGTCGTTGGAATCGTCGTGGAACAGAGGGAGAGGATAGGAGTCGGTGTATGAGGGAAAAGGAAGGAGAGAGTGGCGCCGGCGTATGAGGGAAGAGGGAGGAGAGGAGGCGTATTAGGTCATTAGGATTTAGTCATTTAGGGTTTCAAATTTCAATATAGAATTATATAAAATTATTTTTTAATCTTTAAGAATTATATTAAATTATTAATTGTAATAAATAATGATTAATAATTAAAATTAAAATATTAGGTAATATTATAAATGGGTTAGAAACATATTGTAAATAAGTTAGAAACATGTTGTAAATGGGTCGAAATCAGGTTGGAAATTTCAACCTAACCCATACCTAATTAATAAATAGGTTATGCGGGTTGACCCATTTAACTTAAATGACTTGAAATTCTCAACCCAACCTGCTAATTTTGGGTTGGGTTGGCGGGTTGGGTCACTTTTTGCCACCCCTACTTGTGGTTGCTTTTTTTAACAAGTTACAATCCATGTGGTTGCATTTTTTTGAGTTGGGCCCCTATAGTTTCAATTTTCTAATGAGTTTGCGGAATCTAAATAAATCAACAACCTGGTCCGGTCGTTGCATTAAGGACCTAACTCGTTCTAAGAATGTAACCACATTGACACGATTTGTTGAATTTTCAAAAAATGGACAAGGACCGTTAAGAACATATAACCACAGGGACGAAACATGTAATTTACTCTAATAATTATATACAACAAAAGTCACACACACTACTTAACTTTGACAAGACTTGAACCATTGACCTTCAAAGAGGTTAGATCTACCTGTAACCCGGGTACCCCTGGGCCAATGACCTTGTGGTAAGGAACACCAAGTTGTCAGTGTGTGAATTCGTGTTAATATGAATATAGATGGTTACTTGTATGAAAGTTATTGGTTGCAGGCCGTGGGAGCTTGTTGGTACTTGCTTGGTACGCAACGAGCAGCGAAATGCTTGAGGAAAAAATGCATGGAAGCAAACGGACGTTGTGTTGCAAGATTTTTGACATGTCAAGACCCCATTTATTATGGTTCAAATAACTTCGTGAAAGATCAAACGAGACTCTTGTGGGGATTAAACAAAGAAGCGAGATCCACTTGCCTTGAGAACGATGACAATTTTAGCTATGGAGCTTACAAATGGACTCTTCAACTCATTACTAACGATAGTCGATTGGAAAAGATACTCTTTCCCATATTTTGGGGACTTATGACGCTCAGGTAACCAAATTATTTCTTTTTATATAAAAGATCAAAATCATAAAATCAATCATATGTTGTAACAACCAATATTACATGGAAAGTTAGATTTAAGAGTTCGTTACAAGCTCAAAGTTGTGGGTTACCAATAACTTCCACCATGGTTTTAAGTTAATTTGGAGGTCATTAGGACAAACCTGCTGCTTTGGTTTATATATGTGGGTGTTACATTTGCATTTTTAAACATTATCTATTTCAAAAGATCAATTTTCTAGTATTTGAACGAGTTAGTGTCGTTGTATGTATGATATAGTACGTTTGGGAACTTGGAGAGCACGACGGATTGGCTAGAAGTTGTTTTTATCATCATTGTTCTCACAACGGGGCTTCTTCTTGTCACCATGTTGATTGGAAATATCAAGGTATGTGTTCAAATACGATGGTTTGACATTAAAAGTCAAAATACAAGTTTGGTCGTTTAAACGAGGTGTGGATGTATATATAGGTGTTTTTGCATGCGACAACATCAAAGAAACAAGCTATGCAATTGAAAATGAGAAATATAGAGTGGTGGATGAGGAGGAGGCACCTTCCTCAGGGATTTCGACAACGAGTACGAAACTACGAGCGTCAACGATGGGCGGCAATGCGTGGTGTGGATGAGTGTGAAATGATACGCAATCTGCCTGAGGGTCTTCGGAGAGACATTAAGTATCACCTTTGCTTGGATTTGGTTCGACAGGTACGCATGCTAAAACATACTTAATTTGCAATATGCCTGTATAAGATATTACTTTCTGTATATAGTAAGACTTGGAAAATAAATTTATACGTGTCTAAAATGATGAAAAATATGTCTCAATATTATAAAATGTCATGGTCAAATAGTTGCTTGTATAACATGTTCATATTGATACATCTTAAAAGTTATATAATCTGGACTTTAATGACAAGAACTTTAACTATTGGGTCGTGAAAAGAAAAACAACAATTCTTGGAGGGGTGAGATGCAATTTATTGAAATCTTACCATTATGATAAATGTTTAACTAGGTGCCTTTATTCCAACATATGGATAGTTTGGTCCTCGAGAACATATGTGACCGCGTCAAGTCTCTCATCTTCACCAAGGGAGAAACTGTGAGTTCATCTAATCTTGACCTTTATGAACACTAGCTTCGAAGTGTTTGTATATTCTCTTCTTATGCTGCTATACTATATGTTGAGATTAATCTGTCAAAATACCTGTAATTGTATATACAATTTCTTTTGCACAAGTCAGAGATTTTTGAAGCAACAACCACTCTATCCTTTGGGACAGAAGAAAAGTCTGCTAAAATCATACTCTATAACTTACTTTCAAGTGGGATATACTGAGTTGATTTGCATTTAATCATGGTTGTTGTTGTGATAGATTGCACGAGAAGGAGATCCTGTACAGCGAATGTTGTTCATCGTAAGAGGCCATCTACAAAGCAGCCAGGTTCTACGGGATGGCGTCAAAAGTTGTTGCATGTTAGGCCCCGGAAACTTTAGTGGTGATGAATTGTTATCATGGTGCCTCAGACGACCCTTCATTGAGAGATTACCTCCATCATCATCAACACTAGTCACCCTGGAGACAACTGAGGCTTTTGCTCTAGAAGCCGATGATGTGAAGTATGTAACACAGCATTTTAGGTACACGTTCGTGAACGAAAAAGTGAAGAGGAGTGCACGATATTATTCTCCAGGGTGGAGGACTTGGGCGGCGGTGGCTATTCAGTTGGCATGGAGAAGGTACCGACATCGGTTGACTTTGACTTCATTGTCGTTCATTAGGCCAAGGAGGCCGTTATCAAGGTGTTCTTCGCTTGGGGAGGATAGGCTCAGGCTTTACGCTGCTTTGTTGACTTCACCTAAGCCGAATCAAGATGATTTTGACTTCTAAATATATATATATATATATATCGATTTGAAAATAAAAAAGAGATGGGAACTATATTTATTTATCTAATATGTTCCTTAATTTGTAGATTATATGTTAAACATTGATTGTTTTATTTATTTATTTATAAAAAGATATGTGACATCCGATCATGTTGCTTCTTGCATAAGTGATTTCAAGTATAATACTTTCTCATATCGTTGTCATTTTTATCCTATATTGAACTCCATGATGGGTTTGTCCACAATTATAGCAAAAATAAGTTGAATTTAGTTATATTTTATTGGATTATTTGTTGTTTTAGTTTTTGTGGTATCTAAAAAAATATAAAAAATGTCCCTAAAACGAAAAAACTACAAAATGGTTACTACAGTATGCATTTAGTGTATAACTTCATATAACCTATGTACAAATATGATTAACATTTCAAAAATCAAAAACAAAAATTAAATCTAAATTAACCCCCCCACCGTCCTTGCCTCTCTGTCCTTCTCGGCAACCCTCATTATACCTTCCTTGATAGCCCCAATTTCCGACAACATCACAAGATGTTTTCCCTACCTCTCTCCACCCACCACAGTCCACATAAACTCCGATGTGATGGGTTCTCAATGCTTCTACGTACCTTTTGTTTCACGAAGGTTGTTACGCTGAATCCTCACACAACAATGCAATAAACACACAAAAAGATAAACTTCTACAGGTCTAGTGGTTTAATCCAAATGAATTTGTATAAAAAAACATAATGAATAAAAATCTAAACAAACAAAATCAAACCCTAAAATCTAAACAAAAATCTAAATCACATATCTTGTGTGGAGAACGATGTTGGTGAGAAACAGGAAGGTGAAGGGAGTAGTCACAACGAGGAGAAGGAGTTGAGAGAGTTGTTGCTTGCAATGTACGCTCATAAATGACAAACTAAGATGGGGCGTTGATTTCCTCTAGTCTCTATTCATTTCCTCCATATATGTCAAGTGGTGGCATGTGGAGTGTGGTTTGTCGTGACGGAGAAGATGAGAAGGTGGAAGGGGGGATGGTCGTTGGTGAGAGAGAGAGAGTCGAGATGAGGGAAGAGGGGAGATGGTCATTGGTATGGGTGTAAATGATGCGAGTCAAGCTTAAATATTGATATACTCGAATCGAACTCGATAGCCATTTCCCAGGCTCGAACTCAACTCAAAAACTCGCAAGTTGTTAAAAACTAAACTCGACACTCGATGGTAAGTTTGTAAACTTGAGCTCGAGCTCGAATTCATTTGGAGCTCGAACCAAGATTACCTATTGAAATATAAGGGGTTTCTCTTATAAATTACCTTAATGTTTATAAAACTCAAGGGATGCACCATAAATTTCATCACCAAGAAGATAAGTTAAGAACTCCATTCACCTCTCTTTCTTTTTATAACACCTCTTAACTTTTACTTTACTATCTCTTTTTCAATGTGCAACAATTTCACCAACACTTTTATAGTTTTTGAGTAAATTACAATTTTAGTCCCTGTGGTTGCCACTTAATATAAAGTTTTATCCTTATTTTGAACTAATTACATTTTTGATCAACGTGGTTGCTATTTTATTACACTTTTGATCCCTCTTACTAACTCTACTTAAAAAGATTCGTTAACTTAGGGGTATTTTCGTCTTTTATCATTTCTTTAATTTTCAATTTAAAAATTATATAAATATATTATTCTTATACTAGAAGCGTACTCGCGCAATGCAGCGAGATACATCACGATTTTAATGTTTCATTTTATTTTTTGTTTTTTTTGTCGATTTACAGTACGATTTTGAATGATTTTGAGAAAGTGATAATGTTTTTTTTTTTAATTTGTTTAATTTAGGCTTAATAATATAATGATTTTATATAAAAAAAATTAAGTATTTTGTTATAATTCAATGATTATTTTATATATTTTAATGACATCTAGAAAAAATAACCAATTACATATTTAATAATACTAGTCGTGTGCCCACGCAATGCAGCGGAATGTCAAATTTTAGTGTTCATCAAAAAACTGAATAAAACATTTCTCCTTTCCCGAATCCTACTTTCGAGTGAGATTTGTTGATTTCTTTTCGTTATGTTTAACAAGAGGTGTATATTAGCAAAAAGGAATATTTCTCTTTAGGTGCATAAACGTAGCCAAAGGCTTCAATTTGCAACTCATGCACATTATAGCTCGTGTATCACGTGTAAATGTGAAACTAATGAAAACGTTAGATTGCATTATAAGAGTCATGTCAGTATGCTTTTAGTTGTGATTTGGTTGCATAGTATCAAAAGACAAAGCAACAACCATAATAAAGCCATTGCTTGAAAAAAGTTGTATTGAACTCGAAATGTTGATACAAATGAATAGAGTACGATCATATAAAATAAAACTACACCAGTATCATATTGAAATTATGATTGAATCAATACTATACACAACCAAGAATACATTGCTTCAGCAAAGCGATTTCCATGCATGGCAACATCCAACTCGCATTTCTACTTCAAACATGATCTTGAAATTGCATAGCATCCAACTTATCTTTTTGATTTAAACATCAAACTCACCTCCCTTGCTCAAACATCCAACTCATATTTTTGCATAACAAATAATCCAAATTTCTGCATAACAAATAATCCAAACATGGGCATAGATATGTGGAGCAAAAATTGAAACTAAAAACGGAAAATCATACCAAAACAGTTTGTTGTTGTCAATTACGAGCTGGATACAGAGATGGAATCCGAAACCTACCAATACAAAAAGAAACAAATTCAATCTTACATAGTTTGTGTTCGGGAGATTAAACAGGAGTGAAAGAGTTCCCAAAGCCAGTTTAAAGAATTCAGGCATGATTTCTTTAGATAATGAGCAAGATTCAATCCCATGAATTTGTTTACGTGATGAAAGAAGAGTGATATGTGATGATAATTTTATAAAGAAAGATAGACAAATGAAAACAGGGGAAGGGTGAATGCAATGAAGAGTTTGTATAGTAAGAATCCCTTTGATTCATTCATGAAAATATATCTATTCAACTTGAATCTATGGTTGGGCATAGGGCTGTAAGCGACCCGAACAAACACGAACATAGGCTCTCTCGTGTTCGTTCGTTTAACTTAACCGAACAAACGAACGAACACGAAGGGTAAACGAAAGAAATTCTTTGTCAAGTTCGTTCCTTTTTAGAAATCAGGTGTGTTCGTGTTCGTTTATGTTCGTTCGAACGAACATAAACGAACGATACATGAGGTTTTGAAGAGAAGATAAACTTACTATTGTGCAGTCCCTGCAGATGAAATAATATCTAAATACACATCTATATAAGTTTTCCCTAAACAACTTAAAACATCAAACAAAAGAGTCAATTTTCAATATACTATTATCAACTCCAATAGAGATCTAAACTGATTTCCATAACCATTTTCAAACTATGGGAACAAATATCTATCATTGGTTGTTTAATATTAGAAACCAGGCTCCTTGTAACATCAAATTAACCCCAATCAAAAGAAAATACCAAAAAAACTTTTGTTTGGACACTTACGAAATTTTGTCATCTAGGCGCTGTTTGTCATGTAATCCAACATCCTTTGCCACCCAATTGCATCAAATGTTCCTCCTACCAAACCACTTTCCACACATGCTTCCAAACCAATAAAAAAACTTGTAAATAATAAGATCCACACCATTCAAAAGAAACCAAGTAGAAAACTAAAAGGATTTTTTTCGAAATTTTCAATATGAAAGAAAAGAAATTTGTCGAATAGAAGTGAAATAGAAAGACGAACAAATGCTTGAATCTGATATGAATAATCGATCGATAGATGGAGAAAAACAATACGCCCCACCCCCACCTGCACCAAAAAAAGTTAAATAGAAAGAGGAACAAATAATATAAAAAGTTAAAAACCCATTTGAAAGATTCAAAAAACACATGAATCTCCATTATTAAATGTCAGAAATCGGTGATCTTAAGAAAACCCATAACTTGAAATTATGACAGGTCTAATGAAAACGCTAAAAATGACAAAAATGATTCAAATTTTGAAGAAAAACACAAACACACACATCAGGAGCAAGAACGGTCTATTGAAACCTTGAATCGTCTTCGTTTTTTGAAAATGAAAACAAATAAAAACACTAATAAACAAACATGATTTGAAAGAAGAAGAAAGATCTGGCTTACTTGCAAAAAACCAGGTTTGTGGAGTTGTATATGGCCATAAGGACTTCAGGAACGTGAATAGCCTTCTTCAGAGCTTACTTGCAAAAATCAGGTTTGTGGAGTTGCATATGGCTTAAATCCAAGCAAAAACGGTACCTGCCAAGATGCAAATCATTTCTAACTTTGATCTAATCCACTCAAATGCATTAGCGAGGGCTGCAAGTTCAAAAATTAAAGCATGTATTTCCATTCCAAAAAGACTTTTCGGGTTGGTTTTAAAAAATAACAGATAGAATCAAACGTGGAAGATGATATGAAAGCAAAAAAAAGAGAAAAAAAAAAGATATCCATGAGTAAATGGAGTCAAATGAGGAAGACAATCAAAATCGAGATAGAGATATTTTCAAAAGTTTGAGAATGTAAGAACTCAATTAAACCTCACCAGGGATGAATGGAGACCTCTGTTTAGTTTTCTTTGGAAAAATTTTGATATCATCCTACAAAATGGAGCAAGGAGGACCACCGCAACAAATAATCAGGCAAGTGAAATTAGAGAAATCTTGAGATAAACATGTCAGTAAATAAAACCTACCAATGACTAATTGAGATGAAGAACATGTAAGAAAAGAATACAATTAATAACCTCAATCTTATAAGGAGAAGATTGAGCGAGTATGGAAATGAACCCTAATCGTATGGGAGGTGCAATGGAGAATCGAATCAGGAGAGATGAAAGCAAGAATTGAAGAGAACCCTAATGTATACTTGATAACTCTCATTTTTTAGAGTTATTTGTTGTTATTTTTATAGGTTTTTATTCGTCTTTTTACCCACTTTTGCTTCTATCCCCTTCATTTGGTCCACATTGTTTGCAAAATATGATAACGTAACCAGTTTGGTCAATCTTGTGAGAAATTATGCTGCAGGTCAGTTTGTGGGCACCCGAGGCTATTTTCTAGCAGATAATAAAGGCTGGAGGTGAGCTGGAAGTACAACTTTGCTGGATTAATCCTGGCCACTCATTGAAGACTCAATCATGACCCTTGGATGCTCAAGCCTCCTCCTATAAATAGAAGACTTTTGGAGAGCATTGAATTCATACATACATGTAGATCCCAGATACAGTGCAATCACGAACAATAGTAATCAATGAAGAACAATGAATGAGTCACAACTTCTAGTCATATGATTGATATTCAATAAAGGTTTAGGTTTACAGAGAGAATATCTGATAAGCAAAAGTAAACCTATCGACTAGAATAATAATGACGACTAAACTTCTCCTCTCTCAACCTAATTCTCAATAAAGCAATACCTTAAATACTAAGCGTATTAGGCCTAATGGGCTTGAGGCCCATTTACAAACAACTATCAAATAAATACAATTTGAACCCTTATAAATGCGTTATACAACTTTCAACGCACTAGGACTTTCAGTCCTGACAATCTCCCCCTAAAGTTGAATAAGGCATATATCTTCTTGAAAACTTCAGGTATTGATCTTCTTTCCCTCTTGAATCTTTGAAAAACTTTGGTGTTGCATGTCTTCATGTCTTTCAAAACTCCCCCTTGAATAAAGCTCTTGGTCTTCATAATTTCAACTTTGTAACCAAATTCAATGTACAATAGCCTCGACTGAATCACTATCAAGCAGCTTTCAACTGTAGAAACTCAACACATCGGATCAGCACACAAGAAAGATAATGTGCGAGTTACGTGATATTCCACAGTGCATCTTCAGTTTAATAACAAAGAACCTGTATTTGAACTGCGAGTTGAATATGCTTTCAGCTTATGAACTTGTTTCAATCAGCTCGTAGGAGGTACAAACTTGTAGCAGACACCACATGATACGGAATAGAAGAACCAATAAAATCTTTTCTGCTGAAATCTTTGAATCCAAAGGCTTTTCACCCTCAGATTTAAGATTTGACTTTGAAATTGAACTTTGTAAATCTCTCCCCCTTTTTGATGATTGTGAACATCATGATCATCAAAACTCTTCAATTTCAACACATTCTTTGATCTCCTCCTTTGTGATGAACTAACAATCTCCCCGTTATGATATTTTGACATTCTCCGCCCTTTGATCTGAGTATCCGTCAATTCATGAAATGTATATATCCGAATCTTTTCAAATTCAAATATAATAGGAATTGTAAACCTGAATCAACGTATGATATAGTTAGTATGCTTGTAAGTAGCATGGAGCCACTTTGTACAACGGATGTACTTTGGAAAGGAGCTTTTGTGATATTCACTCCCCCAGGGCTTCCATTCAATCATCGAAAAACCACAAAGGAATTTTCTATGAATGTTATGACAAGAAAACTCATTCCTTGTGTGTACGTGCAAGTGTAGAATGATTGAAGCTACTTAGCTTTCTCAGGCTAAAAAATGTGTAAACTGTTGAGACAGCAACAGATATTACACGGACTCAATGTGCATGAAAGAGGTGCGAAGGTGAGGCAACTTTCCTTCTTTTTCAATATCTAAATCTTTCGATTGAAGACTAGATAGCAGATATGCTGCGTTCCCAAAGAAAATGAAACATTTCTTTGTTAAGAAAGAAACGAGTGGTTGGTAGGGTAAAAACAAGAGTTGGCATGGCCTCACTGCCTGTTTCAATAATGGTCACCAAAGAATGTGAACCAATCAATAGATGTGGCTGCCCGGCTCAGAAAGTGTTTGGTGCAGAGTTTTCATATTCTTTTAACTCTGTTCTCACACCCTCTTTCTTTTTGTCATTAAAGCTCACTTCTAACCAAACTCTCATTTACATGTTACTGCTCAGCACAATGAGAAAAACTCAACCGGATGAGTTATCTCCCCCACTCTTTGATTTAAGACCCCTCACCCCTTAATCACTCAAGGATAACTTCCGGGGTAGGAAACACTGGTTAACGTGAATCCATGGAAGTTATGTTTAAGTTCTCACACAAATCCCATGTAAGTCCTAAAAAAAATAGTTGCTCAACAGTTTAACTGAACAATTAAGTACAAAATGTATGATAACATTGTCAAAATGTATGCTCATGAGATTTGAGCAATTGAACTTTGAAGATTTATCAAAACAAAGATATTGAATGAATGAAATGAAATCAAGAGAATTGTTTTGAGAATCTGACAATGTATCAATCAAATCAAATAAAATGGTTAGGGTATCAAAGAACTGGATATTTTGTTTATATGAACAAATATAAACAATTTAGCAATGAAAGCACAAATTTGGAAATGATGATTGATGCTTAACAATATTTGAAAGCAAACGGGAGTATTACCATGGAAAAATTGGTTCGTTATGAGACATGGTAATAACAATTTCAAATGAAGTATTGAACCGGTGTGTATGAATACTTGACAGTATATTGAAAAAATAATACACAAGTATTTATCTTTGGAAACACACGGTCAGTTAAACATTAATGCTCAAAAATTGAAAAACATTTAAAATCACACTTCTAAATTCATAAAATCTTTTGAGAACCAGAAGTGGTTTGAACATTTCAGAAAACGTTTTTCATGTTCGAAAGTTGTTCTTCTTTTAAACAATCAGAGATCTAGATCAGAAGATATTTACCTTTAAGCTGCCCCTCAAATCATGATAAAATGATTCAGGTCAGATAAGCTCCCCCTGGATATTTACAAAATATCCTTATCTGAACATTGAAAACGGGTCCTGATCTGTTATAATCAGAAACCATAATCTTGACACTTAAGTCCGGGTTTTGAACTGTTTTGTTCAAAAACCATAGTTCTTTGAAGTACGAGTCCTAGACTGTTTTGTTTAGAAGTCAATATGAAAAATAAACAAACATGTTACTCCCCCTCAAAAGTGGCATAACCCTTGATTGTAGTCATGTGACATGAATAATCTGAATTAAATCACACATGACATTCCTGCAAAATAGATTAAGAAGATTTTGGTTTTGGTATCCATGCTGTGATGGATCCTTGATGGTTAGTTGCCTTGGCTTTGAATCGATTAAACTGAGGATTGGGGATGCTATAAGTACCATACCAATCAGATGCAAATCTACGATCAACGAAATCATTCAATCCACATTTGGAACAACAAACACAATCATGAGACAGTTGAAGTAATTGCTGAAAGGAATAAACTTTTAAAGGAAACAATCCATTACGTTCAACCAAAGGTTTAGAATTAAAAGCATCATGACTGTTATTGTTTTTCCTAGAATTCAAAACAAGATTAACTGATTCCGTCTTCGCCGTGCTCTCCTTAGACTTCTTAACTACCCACTTGTATTTGACTTCTTTGCGTCGACCAAAAGTATCTAAAATACCGTTGAACCCATAGTCAGAAGATTTGAATTTTGATAATTGTTTCTTGTTAGAGCGACCGGTCTTTTTCTTCTTCTGTGAACGTCTTTTGGATTTAGATTTTGAAGAATTGTTCCCAGAAGTGTTTTGTGGGGCAGATGTGGAACATTCACCCTTGTAAAATTTTACCGGAGGCTCACAAGTTGAATTTAGAAAATCAACGTGACTTGGTAGTAAAGGATTGAAATCAAATTAGTCTAATTGACTGTCTAGACACACCTCAGAATTCAGAAAGGCTGAAAATTTCATTTCCTCATCAGAAGAGCCTTATCACTTGACGAATTCAGGACATCAGAAGGATTTGTTTCTTTAAGCGGATCATAGGCGGAAGCATTTTGAAAATCAGAACAATGATCCGTTTCTAAAGATTGAGGATCTTTTCCTTTGTTTGAAAGATTTGGTGACGAGTCACCCAAAAAGACTTTACAGGAAGATGTGTCTGAGGGTGGATAGGAATGTCCAGACAGATGAATTTTCTCAGCTTGCGGCTCAGCTTTGTGAAGTCGCTCTTTCATCAGATCTGCTGCCAAAGCAGTCAGTTGTGAATTGAGCTTATTTATCTCTGTCTGATAATATTCCTTTTCCTCCCTCGACCCAGTTTCCTTTGTAACGGAATTGAGACACTCAATTTGAGATAATAACTCTTGTTTCTCCTTTTGAAAAATGTTCCTTTCCTGTGCAAATGACTCTTCTAGCTGAACAATTTTCTTTTCTAAAATCAGAGGTGGAACATAAACTTTATGGTCTATTGGTTCGTCCTTAGTTTCAACGGTTTTAGCATCTAGTTCAGCTTGAGTGTAGCTTCGAAAATAGTCATTTGACAGGAAACAGGATTTTTCAGCGTTGTAAGACGCATTCAATGAATCATAAACAAAAGGAAGTTGCATTTTGGTAGAATTCTTCCTTCGCAAATTGTCCTGTTTCGTTTCCTCACCATCAAGTGGTTTGGTCCAATTGATTTTGTACTCTGGGTAGGTTTTGTCTATTCCAAAAAATTCGAACGCATATAACGTAGGAACTTTGGTTAAGGCCTTTTTCAGATACTGTGGGTTATCGTAACCGATACCCGTCTCTGAATACTTGAATTCTTTTGGTGTAATTAGATTCAGCGTTTGTTTAGATTGACCAATTTTATAAAGTTTCTGTTCGAGATCCTTTAACTGAGTAGATAATCTTTGAATTTCATTTTTATAAGCCACACTTTTAGTTACAATATCAATTTTCTCATTTTCTGACATACGAAGCTTATAGGTAAGATCATCTACTTTGGACTTTAACTCTTTTGACTCCTCTGAAAAACTCGCACATTCCTCCTTTAGATTTGAAATTATGCACAAGTTGCCAGCAATTTCAATGCGTTGATTATCATATTGGTCAAGCAGTCTTTCAATTCTTGCTTCTAAACAAGAAACTTTCTCTTCTAACTCAGAATAAGCTGGATGAGACATTGTTGTTTGAAAAACTTGTAGTCTAGGGACTAAACTTGACAAAATATGAAAAAATCAAAGTGCAAGGACTAAAAGTGACAACGTGTGAAACTTGAAATCTTAGGGGTCAAAGATGACAAACGACTGAAACCTTGAAGTACGGGGGCTGAAAGCGACACAAACAGAAACTTAAAACTAGAGGGACTAAAAGTGATAGAAAGATTAAACTTAAAAACAAGGACTATAAATGACAAATATTAAAACTACTAACTAGAGGGACTAAAAGTGTAAAATTTAAAACTTCTAACGGACTTAACTGGACACTAACGAAAATGGACTAAAATTGAAATAAAACTTAACTGAATTAACAAACTAACTGACACTAACTGGACTAACGGAAAATGGACCAAAATGTAAAGAATTTAACGGCAAACTAACGAAATTCGTTAGTTACTATTCATCATCTTCTCCAACGAGACACACCTGCAAAACTCGAAAACGGTTAGAAATTTTCAATGCAAAATGATCGTTAAAGCTCCCTGATCAGTCCTTAATAGAATAAAATTTAACTGGTCAACCCACGATCACAAACGAACCAACCGAAAACTTTTCGAAAAACGATCGACAACTTAAAAAACTTGGTATGGGATAAAACTTTTTGATCAAAAATGATCGTTCATGTTCCCTTAAACTCCCTCAACTAATTAGAACTCGAAAAAATCTCTCAAACTCTCGAACGGAGCAACCGAAATTTTTTCGAAAACCGAACGAGAATTTAAAAACTTGATATGGGTGAAAATTTTACGATCAAAATCGATCGTTTAAGCTTTTTTAACAACCCTTAACAGTTTAAAAATTGAAAAACTTTGTCTACGGTCACACCGAATCAACCGAAATGATTTCGAAAAACAATCGAAAAACTCAAAACTTGTTGGGTTGGGGCTGTTGGACCGGGAGAGGAGACCCCGGGAGATATTTCACCGGGCGTTTACGGTCCGGTCGATTGACACCGGGATACAGTCCGGTCGATAGACACCGGGAGCTTACGGTCCGGGCGAGGACGGTACCGGTCGAGATGACTCCAGGAGATAGGATACCGGTCAAGCCCCGGTCCGGTCGAATGACACCGGGAGCTAAACATCGGTCGATAGCAATTGTTATATGAGATACATATATATATATATATATATATATATTATATATATGTATGTGATGTATATAAATTGTAGATATTGAAGCACCGATAGTGAATAATGATCTGAATCAAACTCCAAGTGAGAGTGTTGGTGCTAAAGTTGAAGTTGTGAAGACGAATCACACAACGATTACGTCTCTTCCATTATTTGAATTTGCTTCAAATCAGACCAGACAAACACCGCCAACACAATCTCCAGAAACCCTTAAAAAATGCCACGAAAATCGGAGACAAGTCTAGGTCGGAGACGCCAAAATCGAGTCCGGTAAACGGTAACCCCGGTCACAACAACTAAAATAATAAGTAATAGTAACCCCGGTCAACAATTAAATATAACTGTTATCACAACACCCCGGTCGATAGGATTTGGGAGACAACACCCCGATCAAAGGGAACACCCCGGTCGACTTCAACCCGGTCAAGACAACAACCCGGTCAAAGATAATACGGTCCGGGAGAGGTTCTTCGATAAAAACGTGATAACCAGATAACTTTAATCAGATTAATCAACGAATCAAACCCTAAAGCAAGAACTTTAAGTTTCAGAAAATCGATATGCAATAACAACCTAGAAAATCGACCGAACTCAAACACTAAACCTAGAAAATCAGGAAATCTATTAATCAGACTTAAAGCAGAACCCAAAGAAAATCGGACTCAAAGAAAAACGCCAGATAAAGACTTAACTCTGATATTCATATAAACAGATGCTGAAGAAAATCGATATGACCACAACCTTCGATATGAGCCCAGAACTCGATATAAACCCAGAACACAGAAAATCGAATATAGCAAAATAAGGGTTTTAGACAAACATTTTTGATCGTATCGAACAAAAATAATTCGATCCTGCTCTGATACCAATTGTAGATCCCAGATCTAGTGCAATCACGAACAATAGTAATCAATGAAAAACAATGAATGAGCCACAACTTCTAGTCATATAATTGATATTCAATAAAGGTTTAGGTTTACAGAGAGAAT
The DNA here is from genome assembly GCA_954870635.1 of Arctium minus. Classification (NCBI taxonomy): domain Eukaryota; kingdom Viridiplantae; phylum Streptophyta; class Magnoliopsida; order Asterales; family Asteraceae; genus Arctium; species Arctium minus. The sequence goes on from OX941087.1 coordinate 95,912,260, forward strand.
ATCTGATAAGCAAAAGTAAACCTATCGACTAGAATAATAATGACGACTAAACTTCTCTTCTCTCAACCTAATTCTCAATAAAGCAATTGTAACATCCTTAATTTTATAAGGTAAGTATTTGTTCCCTAATACTTTAATTGTGTTTATCTAAAAATATGAGTCTTTCATATATGCATATGATATTTATTTATGGGACTAAGATGCTATCTGATTATATAATAATTGCATGTGTTTAGACCTCGTGCTCATTTTCGAAATTTGCTAAGTTTTCGGGTTGGGATGAGCTTGGCGTGATAGTGCCATCGCGATAGTGACATTGTCACTATCGCCGGGCATATTCGCGGAAGATGTACCGTAAGTGTGTGTGTGCTTGTGATTGTGACTCGCGATAGTGCCCTTGGCACTATCGCCGGGCACTATCGCCGTCGGGGTGTAGTGCCTTAAATGAACCCTTATCAGATTTTAACCTCATTTCTCTCAAAACCTATCTTTTGGTTGCGATTTTTGGAGCTCCCATTTCAGTCTCCATTCTTCTCTTACCAAACCCTAGCCCTCATAAATACTATCCTTTGGTGGTTGAGTTTTGGATTAAAGCATTAAGTTCATTTCCAAGGAAGATTCAAGGGTTTCTCCAAGTCTCATTCTCATCTTCAAGTTCATCCTCCAACTTCTAGGGTTTCCATATTTTCTAGGTTTTGGGTCCAAAACCTAGATTGTGAGTTTACTAACCCTTTGTTAAAACTAAATACACATCATAATCTCCTATTTGTTACTTTATCTCTATGTGTTCAAATGTTTGGGGGTTCTTCATGATAATAGTTGGAAGATGCATATATATATGGGTGATTTGCCAAGATTATTGTTATATGTATCATTATTTGGGATTTGTCTCATAGATACATAATGTGGGTACCTTGATATGTTAAATGTATGCATATATGGGCATGATGATGATTCTGGTTGGAACACCATTTTGGTGATATGTTTATATGTATGATGAGCATGATTTACATTGGGTCTTTTGTTAGACATCATGAGGATAAGGTGGTAATATTATACCCGTAGTTGGTATTGAATTATGTGGGTTGAAATATACCTAAAGGACCCCTTATAAATGTTATGTGGACGAACCAAGTCAGTACACTAGGAGGATATAGTCTTGGGCACCATTGTGATGGTATGTGCCTAGACCTCCGCCATTCGGGGAATTTTCTTAGTGATAGTCTTCGGGTGGGCCAGGCCTTTGGGGTGTTCCTTGTTAAGGGAATCAAGGTATATCGACTCTTGGGTGGGACTCGATTGGTGCTATGGGTCTCCCCTATTGACTCCACATTTGTTGAACTATGGTTAACTGTTGATAAGAAATATGCCTGTTCATGCATGCTTATTATTGTTCAACTCACTAGGATTTTTGGCCTAACACTTGTTTGGTGTCGATGTGTATCTCAGGTTCTAGCGGCGGCGGTCTTAAGCAGGTTTAGTTGCATTGGGGTGAGAGCTTGGGGAATTGCACATGGACGCGTTATACTTTTGGATATAGACCGTTTGGGTCTATAGATGACAACCCTTTTTGTAATCTCTTTTCTAGATGTAGAAATTAGATTAGTTGGTTGTTGTTCATTGTCCGTTAAATTACAATTGTGATTAAACAGATTATTTATATATATTCCCCATTTTTGGGAGGCTCTTGTTGTGGCGATTTTAGTATACCTCATGTCCGTTTTCCGGATTTTTGTTATCCCTATTTTTAGGGTGTTACAAGTTGGTATCAGAGCTTTAGTTTAAGTGAACTAGGTATTGTTTAGCATATCTAGACTTAAGTGTTAGACTTTATGACTTCACTGTCCACTTGAGGTAGGAATCCTTGGTGGGGAGAGCGCTAGGATTACGGAATTACTGTAATTGAAAGTTGTGATGATGGTGACCAGAATACTTGTGTATGGTTCGTTCATAATTTCACTTAGCTACTGCCATTATGAATGCATTGTTACGTGAGCATACTTGGTTTACTATTATTATGATAATTGATGAAAGTAGTAGTACGTACAATGAGTTCAACTCGCTTAGTCTTTTCTCAATCTATTTCTCGTACGTGGATGACAGATTTTAATGGTAAACACTCGAAGTAGATTACCAGACATGCCAGAAGGGAAACCAGAAGTGGAATCTGCAACAGTACAACCCCTGGTGGGGGCAACCTCCGATGACATACCTATACCCAGAATCTTGGCAGGAGGGCCTGAGCACATTCCACGCCGGAACCTCAACACAAGTGACGCCATCATGGAGGAAGTTACCATGGAGACCCGGCTTCGGGATAGCATGATGTTGGCCATGAATGCGGCTTTGGCTCAACAACAGTTGGCCATGACTTCGGCCATGACCCAACAGCAAGAGTTTTTCATGAAACTTCTAGAGGATCGAGACGTCAGTAACCGTCAACCCGAGACTATGGCTGAAAACGTTATTGTGGGGTCGGGTGGACCGAATGTGGTAACGATTGAAGAATCATCCGCTGAGGGAATCAGATCGAAGACTAAATGGTGTACCTACAAGACTTTTCTGGGGTGTCACCCTAAGGAGTTTGCGGGTTTAGACAACCCGGTTGCTTGTATGTACTGGCTCAAGGAATTAGAGATGGCCTTCGAGTCCAGTGAATGAGATCTTTCTCAATGGGTCAAGTTTGCTTCTCAGCTACTTCGGGGAGAGGCACTGATTTGGTGGAACCTCACCCGATCCGCCCTCACCCCGGAAGTTCTGGCTAAGCTAACTTGGACGGTGTTCAAAGAGAAGATCATGGACAAATACTGCAGCGAGCGGTCATTGGACAGGTTGGAGCAGGAGTTCCGAGATCTAAAGAAGGGGAATATGTCGATTGTTGGCTACTCCAAGCTTTTCTTGGAGAAGCTAAACTTGGTGGGACATCTAGTCCCCGACGAAAAGTCGAAGATGAAAGCATATCAACAGGGTTTACCGGTCGGAATGCGAACGGATGTAAGGAATGCTAAGTGTTCGACTCTACAAGAGGTTATTGAGGAGTCCTTACTCATTGAGGACGACATCAATTCGGAAAGGGATGAGAAGAGGTACGTTGGTCAGAAACGGAAGTGGGAGGGGCCATCTGGGCCCGTTCGTCAATCTAGACCCTTTGTAAGCGGGAGATCGGGTGATCAACGCCGTGAAGATCGGTGGTGCCACAAGTGCAGGTCAAAGCACTCGGGGCTGTGCGCTGTAAGGACTCCCTCCGGTCCAGCTGGGTGTAGCAAGTGTGGTAAGAAAAAACCACACGACTCGAGAGTGTTCCCTCCGTGGGGCGGTTTGTTATGAATGCGAAGAGTCGGGGCATATGAAGCGAGAGTGTCCAAGGATGGTTAGAGGAGGTGGTGGAAATTTTGTGGGTTTGACGACTAGGGTCGAGCAACCATCACGGGCACCGAGTCGAGCTTTCCGGATGACTACCGAGGAGGCAAAGGAGACCGCGGATGTTGTTTCGGGTACGTTTCTAGTAAACTCCATGCCTGCTCGTGTCTTGTTTGATTCGGGTGCTACATGTTCTTTTGTGTCGGATGCTTTCTGTAAATGATTCACCACTCCTATTAGTGTTCTTCCCGATGCGTTAGTAGTAGAAATAGCTAATGAAGATCAAGTGATCATTCGTGACCGTTTTTGTGATTGCACTCTAGAGATCGACGAAATTTCTTTCGGAGTAGATTTACTACCTATGGCTATAGGAGGGTTTGATGTAGTCATAGGCATGGATTGGTTAGTGAGGCATAAGGCGGACATCTTTTGCTCCAAGAAGATGATCCAAGTACCATTGCCGGAAAATGGGGTGGCAACCATTTATGGAGATAAAGGAAAGAGGAATAATCCTATTATCTCATCTCTTATGGCTCGCAAGTTTTTAGCGAAAGGCTACCCTTCGTACTTGGCCTACGTTGTGGACGCAAAGAAAGAAAAGAAGTCGGTGGGAGATGTGGAGGTAGTGCAAGATTATCCGGAAGACTTACCTGGTTTACCGCCGGAACGGCAAGTGGAGTTTCAGATTGACCTCACACCGGGAGCGGCTCCGATAGCTCATGCTCCATATCGTTTGGCACCGACAGAAATGAAGGAGATGATGACGCAACTTCAAGAGTTGTTGGAGAAGGGCTTCATTCGACCAAGTTCGTCACCTTGGGGAGCACCGGTTTTGTTCGTGAAGAAGAAAGATGGATCCATGCGGATGTGCATAGATTATCGGGAGTTAAACAAAGTCACGGTGAAGAACAAGTACCCTCTACCTCGCATCGACGATCTCTTTGATCAACTCCAAGGGGCGGGATGTTTCTCGAAGATTGACCTTCGGTCCGATTATCATCAAGTGAGAGTGAAGAACGAAGATATTCCGAAGACGGCTTTCCGAACGAGATACGGTCATTATGAGTTCTTGGTGATGCCGTTTGGCTTAACCAACGCTCCGACCGTATTCATGGATTTGATGAACCGTGTGTGTCGCCCATTTTTGGATAAATCCGTGATCGTCTTCATCGACGATATTTTAATATATTCAAGGGATGAGTCCGAACATGGAAGACACTTACGGGAAGTATTAGAAGTTCTAAGAAGGGACAAACTGTTCGCGAAGTTCTCAAAGTGCGAATTTTGGCTTCAAGAAGTGCAATTCTTGGGGCATGTGGTATCAAAGGATGGGGTAAAAGTGGATCCGGCAAAGATCGAAGCAATGATGAGTTGGGACCCCCAACAAGTCCGACGGAGATCCGAAGCTTCTTGGGTTTAGCGGGTTACTACCGACGTTTCATTCAGGATTTCTCAAAGACGGCTACACCGCTCACTTCCCTTACAAGAAAGAACGTCAAGTTTCTTTGGACCGATGCACAAGAGCAAGTGTTTCAGACGCTCAAGAGGAAGTTATGTGAATCCCCGATCTTGTCCTTACCCGAAGGATCGGAAGACTTTGTGGTGTATAGTGACGCTTCCAAGATAGGACTTGGGTGCGTACTAATGCAAAGGGGGAAGGTGATAGCCTACGCGTCGCGACAATTAAAGGATCATGAGAAGAACTATCCGACTCATGATTTGGAGTTGGCGGCGGTAGTTTTAGCGTTGAAGTTGTGGCGACACTACTTGTATGGAACCAAGTGTACTCTTTTCACGGATCACAAGAGTCTCAAGTACATCTTCGACCAAAAGGAGCTCAACATGCAACAAAGGAGATGGCTAGAGCTTTTGAAGGATTACGATTGTGACCTACTCTATCATCCCGGTAAGGCTAATGTGGTGGCGGATGCATTGAGCCGAAGGAATCATGGCGAAGGTGTCAAAATGTCCCTTACCAGAATCGATGTGGTGTCGAGTTTGTTGGAAAGTATAAGAACGAGCCAAGCGGAAGCACTTAAAGAAAAGAACCTCAAGGCCGAGGTTATGACCAAGCAAAAGGAACTCTTAACAGAAGATAGTCGTGGACTCAAACTCTTCCAAGGGCGAATTTGGGTGCCCAAGATTGGGGAAAATCGTGGCTTGCTTCTCGAGGAAGCACATAAGTCGAAATATTCTATACATCCCGGTAGCACCAAGATGTATAGAGACTTAAAGTTAAATTATTGGTGGTCGGTGATGAAGTTAGACGTGGCAAGTTATGTGGAGAAGTATGTCACATGCCTCCAAGTCAAGGCGAAGCATCAAAGACCGTATGGGAGTTTGCAACCGTTGTCCATTCCCGAGTGGAAATGGGACAACATTACTATGGATTTCGTGACAAAGTTACCGAAGACCTTGCGTGGTCACGACACCATTTGGGTGATCGTGGATCGGTTGACCAAGAGCGCGCACTTTCTTGCGATGCGGGAGACTTTGCCAATAGATAAATTGGCTAAATTATACATCGGCGAGGTGGTGTCAAGGCACGGAGTTCCGAAATCTGTGGTATTAGATCGGGATAGCCAATTCAGTTCGAACTTTTGGGCTAGTTTGCAAAAGGAGTTAGGTACTCGACTGAATTTGAGCACGGCGTATCATCCTCAAACGGATGGTCAAAGTGAGAGGACGATCCAGACCTTAGAAGATATGTTGAGGTCGTGTGTAATAGATTTCGGGGGAAGTTGGGATTCACGCCTACCTTTGGTAGAGTTCGCATACAACAACAGTTACCATTCTAGTATCGGAATGGCACCGTTCGAGGCCTTGTATGGGCGGAAGTGTAGAACCCCAGTTTGTTGGCTAGAAGCGGGCGAAAAGCAATTCACCGGGCCGGAAATAGTGCAAGAGACGACAGACAAGGTGAAAGAGATTCGGGAGAGGCTAAAGGCGGCACAAGACCGACAAAAGATTTATGCGGACAAGAAGAGAAGGCCGGTTGAGTTTCAAGTGGGTGACCGGGTCATGTTGAAGGTGTCTCCGTGGAAGGGGATCATACGTTTCGGGAAGCGTGGGAAGCTTAGTCCTCGTTTCCTTGGACCATTCGTTATTTTGGAAAAGATTGGTTTGCAAGCCTATCGATTGGATTTACCACCGGAAATGGATGGAATACATCCTACATTTCATGTATGCTGCCTTCGGAAGTGCCTAGCCGAGGAGGAAAGCGTTATTCCCTTGACAAAAATTCGGGTGGACAATGGGAATTGTTGCGTTGAGGAACCAGAGGGGATCTTGGAGTCAAAGGTGAAGAAGTTACGACATAAGGACGTAGTTATGGTTAAAGTCCAATGGAAGCACCATCGGGGTGCTAACATTACTTGGGAGTCCGAAGATGATATGAAGAAGCGTTATCCTCACTTGTTTGCTTAGAGTAAGATTTCGGGGACGAAATCCCATTTAGGTGGGGAGGATTGTAACATCCTTAAATTTATAAGGTAAGTATTTGTTCCCTAATACTTTAATTGTGTTTATCTAAAAATATAAGTCTTTCATATATTCATATGATATTTATTTATGGGACTAAGATGCTATCTGATTATATAATAATTGCATGTGTTTAGACCTCGTGCTCATTTTCGAAATTTGCTAAGTTTTCGGGCTGGGATGAGCTTGGCGCGATAGTGCCATCGCGATAGTGACATTGTCACTATCGCCGGGCACAATCGCCAGGATTGTACCGAGAGGGGGGGGGAGTCTCGCGATAGTGACACACGATAGTGACAATTGTCACTATCGCCGGGCATACTCGCGGAAGATGTACCGTAAGTGTGTGTGTGCTTGCGATTGTGACACGCGATAGTGCCCTTGACACTATCACCGGGCACTATCGCCGTCGGGGTGTAGTGCCTTAAATGAACCCTTATCAGATTTTAACCTCATTTCTCTCAAAACCTATCTTTTGGTTGTGATTTTTGGAGCTCCCATTTCAGTCTCCATTATTCTCTTACCAAACCCTAGCCCTCATAAATACTATCCTTTGGTGGTTGAGTTTTGGATTAAAGCATTAACTTCATTTCCAAGGAAGATTCAAGGGTTTCTCCAAGTCTCATTCTCATCTTCAAGTTCATCCTCCAACTTCTAAAGTTTCCATATTTTCTAGGTTTTGGGTTCAAAACCTAGATTGTGAGTTTACTAACCCTTTGTTAAAACTAGATACACATCATAATCTCCTATTTGTTACTTTATCTCTATGTGTTCAACTGTTTGGGGGTTCTTCATGATAATAGTTGGAAGATGCATATATATATATGGGTGATTTGCCAAGATTATTGTTATATGAATCATTATTTAGGATTTGTCTCATAGATACATAATGTGGGTACCTTGATATGTTAAATGTATGCATATATGGGCATGATGATGATTCTGGTTGGAACACCATTTTGGTGATATGTTTATATGTATGATGAGCATGATTTACATTGGGTCTTTTGTTAGACATCATGAGGATAAGGTGGTAATATTATACCCGTAGTTGGTATTGAATTATGTGGGTTGAAATATACCTAAAGGACCCCTTATAAATGTTATGTGGACGAACCAAGTCAGTACACTAGGAGGATATAGTCTTGGGCACCACTGTGATGGTATGTGCCTAGACCTCCGCCATTCGGGGAATTTTCTTAGTGATAGTCTTCGGGTGGGCCAGGCCTTTGGGGTGTTCCTTGTTAAGGGAATCAAGGTATATCGACTCTTGGGTGGGACTCGATTGGTGCTATGGGTCTCCCCTATTGACTCCACATTTGTTGAACTATGGTTAACTGTTGATAAGAAATATGCCTGTTCATGCATGCTTATTATTGTTCAACTCACTAGGATTTTTGGCCTAACACTTGTTTGGTGTCGATGTGTATCTCAGGTTCTAGCGGCGGCGGTCTTAAGCAGGTTTAGTTGCATTGGGGTGAGAGCTTGGGGAATTGCACATGGACGCGTTATACTTTTGGATATAGACCGTTTGGGTCTATAGATGACAACCCTTTTTGTAATCTCTTTTCTAGATGTAGAAATTAGATTAGTTGGTTGTTGTTCATTGTCCGTTAAATTACAATTGTGATTAAACAGGTTATTTATATATATATATATATATATATATATATATATATTCCCCATTTTTGGGAGGCTCTTGCTGTGTCGATTTTAGTATACCTCATGTCCGTTTTCCGGATTTTTGTTATCCCTATTTTTAGGGTGTTACAACAATACCTTAAAATACTAAGCGTATTAGGCCTAATGGGCTTGAGGCCCATTTACAAACAACTATCAAATAAATACAATTTGAACCCTTATAAATGCGTTATACAACTTTCAACGCACTAGGACTTTCAGTCCTAACAATACACCATCAACATCTCTCACCTCCCATCATCAACATCCATCATCCATCACTCTCTCCTCATTCAAGTCTAAAATACTTTCAAGTATTTAGACTTGAAGTGTAGGATTTAATTCTTGTATTTTTATTCTCGTCTTTACTTTACGTCTTTTATTTCCCGCACTTTTATTTCTTGTATTTAAATTTCCGTACTTACTTTATTGTATTTAATTTCCGCACTTTTAATTAAACTCCGTACTTTACTTTCCTTTTTAATTGTAGTTAATTTTTATTATGCAAGTAGTTAACAAGTCTTTCTTTTATTATATTATGTCTTTTATTATCGTTATGAGCTAAGCACCTTCTTAGGTGCGGATGTAAGCCAACTTGGGTTTAGTAGGTTACACTTGGGTGTGACTATCGTTATCAACTATTGACCTTGGTCACTTGAGTCGAGACTTCAACTCAACGCAGATAAGCCGATCACTTTTATGTGTTAATATTAGATATTGACCTCGAGAGGGGCGGATTCGAAATACGGCTTAAGTGATGCACAAAGATTTGAGAGAGTATTTGATAACCACGTAGAGATACGAGTTTCGTATGATTTACTAAGGTTCAAACGTCGGTCGAGATTTATATCACAAAGAGATTTGGGTATAAATCTCTATATTGGTAGAACTTGATTATTTTTATCAACTTAGTTAAATCGGCAAGATCAAGAGTCGGTAAAGGTGGAAACTTTATGAACACTCTGTAGGACCGATCTATAAAAATCCATTTTCGAGAGATCGGGCTTTTTATAGACATTTCGTACTACAAAGAGTCCAACCATCTTGTTACTACGTTTTTCCCAAGAAAAGCTTACATCCGTACCCAACTTTTAATTATAAAGTTCATTTCGCATTTTTCTGTCTAATCGCCTTCAAAAACAAATATTTTTTTCCCCAACTTCGAAACTTGTGCAAGAAGTTCATAAAAATCAGCAATTCTCAGTAGTTCAGTCCCTGTGAGAATGATACTCGGTACTTGTACCATTATATTACTTGTAGCGATTCTAGTGAAAGTATATACTTGTGCTCTCACTAGGTATTATTGTGCCCCTGTTGTGCAATACACAATAATTAGCTACCAAGTTTTTAGCGCCGTTGCCGGGGACTGGCACGATTTTACATCCTGAGATACTGATTTTTGTTCGAGCCTGTGTCACTTGTTTCACTCTCAAAGCATTTATCGTGTTGTATGCCAAGGCTACAACACGGTGAACTTTTGCCTCTCGATCTTGAAATTGAAAAAACTTTCAAAAGAAGAAGAAGAGGTAGAGGAAATCGGCAAAACCCAATTTTAAATCAAACCATGGAGGGAGAGGCAGCAAATCCTCCACCTCCGCCTTTGGAAACAACGATTAAAATTGCTGATGATAAAGAAAGGGGAATACGGGACTATGCTACACCCGAATTTGATCAACTCAAGTCGGGTATTCTTAGGCCCAATATTGCTGCACAAAGTTTTGAACCGAAACCGGTAATGTTTCAAATGATCCAAGCAATGGGTCAGTTTGGGGGATTACCTTCGGAAGATCCGCACTCTCATTTAAAATCATTTTTAGAAATGACGGATCATTTTGTCATTCCCAGAGTTTCCGCAGAAGCCTTACGGTTGACACTCTTCTCTTATACATTGAGAGATAGAGCCAAATCCTGGCTAAATTCTCAGCCACCTCATTCAATTGATACTTGGACGAGTTTAGCTGAAATTTTTTTTTAAAAATATTTTCTTCCCACCAGAAACATGAAATTCAGAAATGAAATTTTAATGTTTAGACAAGAGGAAGATGAAGCAGTATCATATGCATGGGAGAGATTCAAAGAATTAATTCGAAAATGCCCTCATCACGGAATCCCTCACTGCATCCAATTAAAAACAATTTATAATGGTCTTTCTAATGCTGCTAAAATCATCCTTGATGCCATGGCTGGAGGAGCTTTTACTACAAAAACATACAATGGGGGGTATGATATTTTGGAAAAAGTTGCCAATAATAACACTGATTGGTCAAACCCTCGTGCTGTACGTAACAACCAGAAAATCAACAGTAATAAAATACGCATAAAATGCCCAAACTCGGGTCCCAATACAAAAACTGATGACAAAGAGTTAACATAATCTGACATTAAGTCTACTACAACCGAGAAACTAAAGTAAAAGCATCTTTGCCGCTACTAAGGCTCGCCTCATATGTACTAGCTCCTAAAGCTTCTTCTCGCCTTTAGAAGACCCAGATGCAACCCTGCTACCTGAAAATAGGTTTTGATAAAAGTGGAAACGAGGATTAGACCGGATGGTCTAGTGAATTCCCAATCTCGTCCAGTTTACAGTATACACAGACAAAATGATTAAACAAATAATCAATAATAATCTCACAACATTTATGACACATTAAGAGTACAAATCCACACCGAAACTCGTCCACCAGCGTAAGGACTACTCGTCCTCGCGGCCCCCCAGTAGATCCCCATACGGCCCCTAGTCGATGTCGTCTCCGTGTGTAGGGAAACAGATTCCAAACACACGGTTCAACCATCCCCGATGGTTATACCAACATAGCCTTGGCCATTACTCATCGAATATCACAACGTCATAAATGTTGATCATAAACATGTAATATATGTAAAAATATAAAGCTCTTCATAACACATCTACAACGGCATTAAACAGAATGATTTATCAAGATTAACGATAACAACCAATGTAACATGATCCCATTTCCAGTTTAAAGATACATTTAAATAGTTTAAAAATAAGGGAACTCACCTGCTCTGAAGAATGTAAGCCACACGCGAACCACTAACCCCACAATTGAAATCCTACATTTAGTAATAAAAACAACATTACAAATTCTGCTATCTTAGAAACCCCTCACTGGATCAATCACAAGAAATGGAACCCAGAAAGGTATGCCCGGATGACCCCGGTCAAAGGTTGACATCGGTCCAAAAGACACCGGTCGGGTAATGACACCGGTCGACATACCCACACCCCGGTCGAGACCTAAACATCGGTCGCAAACACATATCGGTCGATACTTACACACCGGTCGACACTCACATACCGGTTGACATGCTTGGACCTTAACGTTTGCCGCACTGTGTTTTACAACTGTTCGGGGATGACTCAATCGAAAGAACTCTCGCTTTTCTTCCACCTTTTCATTATTTAAACAAATACATTTACTCCCATCCTCATTTAATCATTAATTAACATTACACAACCAAATCATCCCTTTCCTCCCAACCCAGTCCAGACTTAATCTCATCCTCTAAATTTATTCAAATCCTCCACACTAAATCAATACAACATGATAAGGTTTTTAAAATGATTTAGACACTTACCTCCTTAAGATGTAACCCACGAGATATTGATTTCTTCCCCCTTCTGAATCTCGAAGCTCTGATCGTTCTCCCCTTTTTCTTCCTTGAAGTCGCCGCATCAACACACACACACAAAAAATACGCTTTCTCCCGAGAAGGAACAGTGCCCTAGGGTTTTAGGCCCAAAATCCCAATTTTCATATTAACCCCTTTAACTCTTTAACTTTCCTCACTTTGCACTATATTCCTTTTATTTTTAACATAAAGAGTTTCACAACGTCTCAAGTTAACTGTTGTTACAACACTTCCCCCGTTAACAGAATTCCGTACTCGGAATTTCTTCGACAAAAGATATGGATACTTGGATCTCATAACTGATTCTAACTCATACGTCGCTTCCCCTCCTTTATGGAACTTCCATTTGACTTTCATTAAACCAATATCTGTTGATCTTAGCCGCTTATCCTTACAATCCACTATAAACTCGAGTTTTTCAACAAAAATCTAACTTCTCATCTGCCCATACATCTTGCAAAGGCACAACCAAGTCGACATTTGCAAGACACTTTCTCAGATTTGAGATGCGAAAGGTGCTAAGAATACCCTTCAATTCTTCGGGAAAATTCGATTTGTAAGCCACTTCTCCCACTTGCTATACACTGTGGCTTTCCTTGCAATTTATTCAATAGGTCAAGTTTGTTCAACACTTCCCCACTTCTCTCATACTCGCGAACGGTCTGATGTAAAACTTTCCCTTCTTTCCAACTCGCCCCACTCCCTTCCCAGGAACACTTTAAGCATCATAGAAACTCTGACCCGAAATCCTACGTCTTCCCGCCGTACAACCCGATAACTCTTAGACAGCCACGAGTCACCTTCAACCTTTCTCGACTAAAAGAATAATTACCCACCTTGCCAACTTAACACAGGGTCACTCTTGGTCTCCCCCTTAAGGCTACAGGTAAGAATTCTTGTATTCAACAACACGATACTTAGCAAGGACCTCTTTAAACGCCCACAACATTATTACCAACACATAGCTCTATAACACAACGTCGATCACTAATTCTTTAATACTAATAATTCAACCGCACAATGCACCCCATCAACCAAGTCATTGACACACTTATTCCTTTTCATATTCGTTTAAGTGTCTGCTTCTTTAAGGTAAAGCGACACAACCCACGTAATATCCCAATTTCCTCAATATTAACCACAATACTCCCTGGAAATATTCATCGCATTAGTACCTACTCCCATCCCCAACATCGATTACTAGTACATTGTTAATAACCAATTTATCCATACCATGCACATCTCGACCGAATTATCATTTCCACTTATCTCTTTGCACAGTTGCATATACTTAAGAACGTAAACATTCCACATGTTCACTGCCCGAATATTCCGCCAAAGAGTTTAGCTCCCCCATACATATAACCGTTTACCACCGACCCACCCATACTCATAACTCTCTTAGTCTTAATCCGATTTCACTTGCCCTACAAGAGGAGCAATACATTCTCACAATACAAGTGTAATTTTCCCGACGCCAAACTGAATGCTTACTCAGAATACTCAACACATTAACACTTACTCACATCCTCCGATCTTCCCTTCGAGCATCTCGATCAACTACCTTACTCTGCCCCTTCGAAGCATAGGACACCCACTAACACGAAAGCTTACTAGACGGTGCAAACTTTAGGCCCATCTCTTGGACTACTTTTCCAACACCTTAACTCTAACATACGAGGTTACTCTTTTTCCCCTGTCCTTGCAAATAACAACTTTTACGCGTATTCCACGTTCTTCTGCTTCACTAGACAAGCTACTTAGTCTTAGCTTACTCGCCCCTTTTGCAACCCGCTAACGTTTTCGTCTAACGCAATCCTGCATAGTCGTTTTCCTCTTACTGGTAACACCTTCCCAAATTATTTGCTCCACCGCCATTCTCGTTTTGGACATTCAAATGACTCATGAACAATACCCAGCACCCAATGTACCAAGTTTCCCAGTCAACTTCCAATCTACAACAAGGCACCACAAACGACCGCCGAACACTCTTATAGGCTTAATCTAAGCTCCTCAAAAGTTCAACGCACCCAAGAAGAGCACGAGTTCTTCTTGTATGTGATCGTCACATATCATCTCCCTTTGGAACCCAAGAACACAATGATGCAACAGCTTATCCAAGACACTTGCCACATTTGAACCTCTTCTCTAAAACTTGCAAACCAAACTTACCCTTACCTTCACCCTATATCATCATACGCCTCATCACCCAATCATAACAATAAACAATTTACACAACAATGACTTACACGTCCCCCCCCCCCTGGACCACAATGCCACCACGTGCTCACTCAGTTACCACCACCTTGATAACATTGTATGTCAGGTTCTCACGACCATTTTGCATACCTAATCAATATTGCCTTCATAATCACAATGTTCCCACCAGGTTATCTAATACCCGACAAGTATACACCATCCCTGAACGACTTACTCCGTCTATGAATCACCAAGATAAACTCGTTAGAATCCAACTCCTGACGACGTCCTTATCTCGGCACATTTTAAATAGTTTCTAACTTTACTCGTAAAAAGAATAGACATGATAATACTTCCACAGAATCTCCGGCAACAAGAATTTATAATGCTATCATCCTTTACCAACACACTCATTAGTTTTACACTTCCCATTCTTATCTGAAGAAGGTTCAAGGTCTGCATTAGGCGAGGTCTAACTTACAGGGCCATTACAACAAGCTTAGGCTCAATACTCTTTAACATTTCAAGTGTTATTATTTACTAACGTCGGCACTTTAACGATTTCGAGTCTTTCACCCCAAATTCGACCATTCACCAACAACAGCATACCAATTTACCAAGCAAGATTTCAAACCCCCATAACACCATCAATGTCAAAGTCCCTTCTCGACATTTTACATATCCCCCTCTCTTCCTAAATAAGAACACCGAAGACATAAATCATCTATCATTAGCTTGACCGACACATTCCTCATGCTCGAACTGTTCCCGGTTCTTAATCCGGTAACTTTCACTACTTCATGAGTTCATAGCCTTCATGCATGATGACTAGATAAATAAATAAAAATCATTTCCCACAATAGAACACTCAAAGAGAAAATCACTTGAAAACAATTTGAGCACACAAGACTCAATACTTTGATAACTTCGAAGTCATGCACAACGATCTCAAGAAGCGTTTGCGCAATTTTTTTTTTAAAACATCACATTGATCAACTTAAAACGACGTCGCGCCAATCATAATATGGGGAGAGAACTTTCTTACACGACTAGAAAAGCTCTGAACGAAACCGCTTGTACGAAATAAAACAAACGACTCTCACACTTGATTATAAAATATCGTCTCAAACTCATTTTGGTTATAAAGGCTTGTTGCCAAATGTGTTCATAGGTTTTGCAATACATTTATTTCAACATGAAAAGAAGTGGTATACTTCCCCACTCACTAAATTTAAGTAAAATTTTATCATGCAACAAAAATAGGTTTGTCTTTCCTCTTTAACGCGCTCTTGCCCGCATCGAATTATTTCCAAAACATGAAATTCGTTGTGGGTGCATCACCCTTTAAATCATGACTGAGCTCTCGGGATACCTTTACAGACACAATGTATGAACTCACTTGCAATTGAAGGCTAGTCACTCAATCGAACTCAACTGTTGCACTCACCCAATTTATCATGGCATCCAACCTTTACCTGCCGTTCACTTTCTCGTAACAACAACAAGAACTTGCAGTTCAGGTGTTTCATACTCTAGCTAATTGATTATCCCACCAAGTTCTCGCCTTGAGCCCTGATTTATAATTCGTATGATTTCTAATTTTGACCCTTACAGGCCAATAACCCAAACACATTTTCCTCCTCGATCGGTTCCTCTAAAAAATTTACTTCAATCCCGATTGGGAAATCATGAGATTACATCCTTCTCCAAACCTTGAATTTACACCTTTCAGAATTTCTAACCCAAACCCTTTTCTCCTGTTAGAACAGATAAACACCCTATCTACCATCATGGGGACTTACTCGACACTGAAAGTTCCCTCTAATCAGTCCTTTACCCACTTCGAACACATAAAGTTCTTCCTTGGTCGATTTGTTATTGCTTTGAGTAATACTCCTTCTAGAGTTTATCATCAATTTCATCACAAGCAACCTCACACGCCGCACCCAACTATTGCCAACAACGCATGGCTAGAACTTTATTCCCTTCCATCACCCCTTCAAAGACTAACCCCTCAATAACACATTCCGGTCGCGACGAGGACTAAACTATCCACGCATACTCAACATTCTAATGACTTCCAAGCATAGAGAAGTAATCTGAGTACGTACATGTGCCTGTAAATTCGCAATTACATTGGCCAGATGTAATTACAAATTTACCTCACATGTTAGTCCCCACTTCTCGAAACACACATTCCTATAGCGGTAACCGCTAGGACATCCTGTCTCTCGGTTGTGTCCCATGTCCTACAGTTTAAGTTTAGGCCCAACCGGTCGCCTAAATCTCTTAAACTATGGATCTGATACCAAATGTAACAACCAGAAAATCAACAGTAATAAAATACGCATAAAATGCCCAAACTCGGGTCCCAATACAAAACTGATGACAAAGAGTTAACATAATCTGACATTGAGTCTACTACAACCGAGAAACTAAAGTAAAAGCATATATGACGCTACTAAGGCTCGCCTCATACGTACTAGCTCCTAAAGCTTCTTCTCGCCTTTAGAAGACCCAGACGCAACCCTGCTACCTGAAAATAGGTTTTGATAAAAGTGGAAACGAGGATTAGACCGGATGGTCTAGTGAATTCGCAACCTCGTCCAGTTTACAGTACACACAAAGAAAATGATTAAACAAATAATCAATAATAATCTCACAACATTTATGACACATTAAGTGTACAAATCCACACCGAAACTCGTCCACCAGCGTAAGGACTACTCGTCCTCGGGGCCCCCCAGTAGATCCCCATACGGCCCCCTAGTCGATGTCGTCTCCGTGTGTAGGGAAACAGATTCCAAACACACGGTTCAACCATCCCCGATGGTTATACCAACATAGCCTTGGCCATTACTCATCGAATATCACAACGTCATAAATCTTGATCATAAACATGTAATATATGAAAATATATAAAGCTCTTCATAACACATCTACAACGGCATTAAACAGAATGATTTATCAAGATTAACGATAACAACCAATGTAACATGATCCCATTTCCAGTTTAAAGATACATTTAAATAGTTTAAAAATAAGGGAACTCACCTGGTCTAAAGAATGTAAGCCACACGCGAACCACTAACCCCACAATTGAAATCCTACATTTAGTAATAAAAACAACATTACAAATTCTGCTATCTTAGAAACCCCTCACTGGATCGATCACAAGAAATGGAACCCAGAAAGGTACGCCCGAATGACCCCGGTCAAAGGTTGATATCGGTCCAAAAGACACCGGTCGGGTAATGACACCGGTCGACATACCCACACCCTGGTCGAGACCTAAACACCGGTCACAAACACACACCGGTCGATACTTGCACATCGGTCGACACTTACACACCAGTCACATACACATATCGGTCGATACTTGCACACCGATCGACATGCTTGGACCTTAACGTTTTCCGCATTGTGTTTTACAACTCTTCGGGGACGACTCAATCGAAAGAACTCTCGCTTTTCTTCCACCTTTTCATTATTTAAACAAATACATTTACTCCCATCCTCATTTAATCATTAATTAACATTACACAACCAAATCATCCCTTTCCTCCCAACCCAGTCCAGACTTAATCTTATCCTCTAAATTTATTCAAATCCTCCACACTAAATCAATACAGCATGATAAGGTTTTTAAAATGATTTAGACACTTACCTCCTTAAGATGTAACCCACGAGATATTGATTTCTTCCCCCTTCTGAATCTCGAAGCTCTGATCGTTCTCCCCTTTTTCTTCCTTGAAGTCACCGCACCAACACACACACACAAAAAATATGCTTTCTTCCGAGAAGGAACAGTGCCCTAGGGTTTTAGGCCCAAAATCCCAATTTTCATATTAACCCCTTTAACTCTTTAACTTTCCTCACTTTGCACTATATTCCTTTTATTTTTAACATAAAGAGTTTCACAACGTCTCAAGTTAACGGTTGTTACACTGTAGTTCCTAAAACTGCATCTGGAATTCGTGAGGTTGATGTCATCACCGCTTTAAATGCACAAATTGTAGCTTTGACTAATTTGGTTAAAAACAATTTGAACCTTAATGGAGAAAAAAGTCATGTGCAGGCAGTAAATCAATCTTTAATTGAAACGTGTACTTTTTGCAGTGAAAATCATCCTTTCGAAAGTTGTCCCGATAACCCAATTTCGGTGAACTATGTCGAAAATCATTCTAGAAATAGTCCGTTTTCCCAAACATACAACCCAAATTGGAGAAACCATCTGAACTTCTCTTGGACAACATGGATAATCTTCACAGTCACATGCACATAGACAACAGAATGCATTGGACGGTAATGGTTCAATCGAATCGTTGCTTAAAGGTTTTATAAACCAAACCAATGCAACTTTGAGGGGTTTTGAAACCCAACTTGGACAGTTTGCTGTCGAACTCAAGAACAGACCACAAGGGACTTTGCCTAGTGACACGGAAAATCCCAAAGGCATTCACAAGGAACACGTCAAGGCCATAAGTATTAGAGAGATTGAAAACATAAGTGAGTCTAGAAAAGTCGAGAAAACCTCTCCCATACCAGTTGTGCAAGAAGACTCACATTTGTTTGATGCCTCGAACTTTCCAGACCTGTTCCCATCCTCTAGTGAAGCACCAAAACCAGAATCTGTGGCCCAAACTACAGGACCAATTGTCCCAAGTTGCCCCGCACAGACTGCACCCACTCCAGAATCACTCATCTCACGCACTCCTGACAAGGGCAAATCTGTCCCGGATTTAAGAGACTTACCTTTCCCTGAGAGATTAAAAACCAAAAATGTTGATGAACAATTCAAAAAGTTTTTGGACGTTTTCATACAACTTCACATTAACATTCCTTTGGTAGAGGCTCTCGAGCAAATGCCAAATTATGTTAAATTTTTAAAAGATATTCTCAACAAGAAACGAAGGCTGGGAGAATTTGAAACTGTCACCTTGACCAAAGAATGTAGCGCATTTCTTACTTGCAAAATCCTTCTGAAACTAAAAGACCCGGGGAGTTTTACCATCCCGTGTACTATTGGGGGACAAGAAGTAGGACATACCCTATGTGATTTGGGAGCAAGTATAAACCTCATGCCTCTGTCGGTTTTTAAGAAATTAGGGATTGGTGAAGTCAGACCCACCACAGTCACCTTACAACTTTTAGATAGGTCTTTGGCCTATCCGAAGGGTAAAATTGAAGATATTTTGGTGAAAGTCGATAAATTCATTTTTCCGGCTGAATTTCTAGTGTTGGACTATGAGGCAGATAAGGATGTCCCCATCATTTTAGGGAGACCATTTTTGGCAACCGTTAGAACCTTGATAGATGTGCAGAAGGGTGAGTTGACCATGAGAGTAAACGACCAACAAATTACTTTCAATGTTTCAAATCCCTTAAGTTTAATGGTGAGATTGAGGATTGTTCCTACCTAAATGCCTTAGGTGATGATTTTGAGTTAAGTTTGATTGATTGCATAGGGGAAGATATTTCGAAAGAGGATTTGATAGAGGTTATAGATGCATTTGAGCACTTGGACTTTAATGATAGACCAACCCAGGTTCCTTCTATAATCAAAGCTCCCGATCTAGAATTAAAACCACTTCCTAATCACCTTAAATATGCATATCTTATGGAAGAGGAAAAATTGCCTGTAATTACTTCTTCCAATTTGAGTTGTGAACAGGAAGTGAAACTGATTGAGTTGTAGAAAAATCACAAGAAGGCCATAGGTTGGACCATAACTGACATCAAAGGAATCAGTCCATCCCTTTGCCAACATAAGATAATTTTGGAAGAAAATAGAGTTGGCAAGGTGCAACCACAAAGGAGACTTAACCCGATCATGAAAGAAGTCGTTAAGAAAGAAATTTTAAAATGGCTAGATACGGGTATTATTTACCCCATTTCAAGTAGTGGTTGGGTGAGTCTGGTACAATGCGTACCAAAGAAAGGTGGTACCACGGTAATCACCAATGAGAAGAATGAGCTTCTCCTGACAAGGACCGTCACCGAATGGAGAATTTGCATGGATTATAGACAATTGAATCTAGCCACGAAAAAGGACCATTTTCCTTTGCCATTTATAGACCAAATGCTAGATAGATTGGCCGGAAATGAATTTTATTGCTTTCTGGATGGTTATTCGGGGTATAATCAAATTCACATTGCACCCGAAGATCAAGAGAAGACTACCTTCACTTGTCCCTTTGAAACTTTCGCTTTTCGCCGAATGTCATTTGGTCTTTGCAATGCACCCGCAACGTTTCAACGTTGTATGATGTCTATTTTTTCAGACATGATTGAGGATTCCATGGAAGTATTTATGGACGATTTTTCAGTTATTGGCACCTCATTTGATAATTGTCTTGAAAATTTGAAAAAGAGTTTGGAAAGATGTGAAACACGCGATTTAATTTTAAACTGGGAGAAATGCCATTTTATGGTACATGAAGGAATCGTGTTGGGTCACATGGTTTCTAAAAAAGGTTTAGAAGTGGATAAAGCAAAGCTTGAAGTGATAATGCAATTACCCGAACCTAGTTCGGTTAAAGGCATTAGAAGCTTTTTGGGGCATGCGGGGTTTTACAAACGTTTTATAAAAGATTTTTCAAAAATTGCAAAACCCCTTTGTAATTTATTGCATGTCGACCAAGCTTTTGACTTTACTCCAGAATGCACCAAAGCTTTTGAAACAATCAAGACCGCCCTTGTTTCAACACCCATTGTGATAGCCCCGGATTGGAGCATGCCTTTTGAGGTAATGTGTGACGCTAGTGATTGGGCTGTGGGTGCTGTCATGGGACAAAGGCGGAATAAAATTTTCCACCCCATTTACTATGCAAGTAAAACTCTTGTCGAAGCTCAAATAAATTATACAACAACTGAAAAAGAGTTACTTGTCGTAGTATTTGCGTTTGACCGTTTTCAATCTTATTTGATTGGCACAAAAGTCATTGTTCATACAGATCACTCCGCTATTAAATATCTCTTTAACAAAACCAATGCAAGGCCACGGCTTATTCGGTGGGTCCTTCTTTTGCAAGAATTTGACCTAGAGATAGTTGATAGAAAGGGTACTGACAATCAGGTTTCCGATCATCTTTCTAGGATTGAGAATCATGTGTCAAGTGGTGGAGATCATGAGATAAAAGAAGTTTTCCCGGATGAGAAAATCCTTGCCATCCAACATCATTTTGAGAATATTGTCCCATGGTATGCGGATATCGCGAGCTATCTTGCGAGCGGAATCAAGCCATACCATGTGAAGGGACAACAATTTAAAAAATTCATCCACGATTGTAAACATTATTTTTGGGACGATCCATTTTTGTATAAATTAGGTGCAGACCAAATTTTGAGAAAATGTGTCCCAAATTTTGAGATGAGAGGAATTTTGAGTGATTGTCATGCTTCGCCCTACGGAGGCCATTTTGGTGGTCAACGTACGACGGCAAAAATTCTTCAAAGTGGTTTCTTTTGGCCCACGTTATTTAAATATGCATTTGAGTTCGTCAAAGGTTGTGACCAATGCCAAAGGACGGGAAATTTGTCCCAACGTAATGAGATGCCCTTAAATAATATTTTAGAAGTTGAACTTTTTGACGTTTGGGGCATCGATTTTATGGGACCATTTCCTATGTCTTTTAATAATCAATATATCTTGGTTGTGGTTGATTACGTATCAAAATGGGTAGAAGCCATTGCGTGTCCGAGAAACGATGATAAAACTGTGATTAACTTTCTTCATAAATTTTTTTTTGTACGATTTGGCACTCCCCGAGCTTTAATTAGTGATGAAGGGACACACTTCGTAAACAAAATGTTGAGCACAGTTCTTAGTAAATATAATATTCAACATCGAGTGTCTACGGCATACCATCCGCAAACAAATGGTCTTGCCGAACTTTCGAATCGGGAAATAAAATCAGTTTTGGAAAAAGTTATCAAACCCGATAGAAATGATTGGTCACTCAAGTTGGATGACGCACTCTAGGCTTACAGAACAGCTTACAAAACCCCATTAGATATGTCGCCGTACAAATTGGTTTTTGGGAAGGCGTGTCATTTACCTTTGGAACTGGAATACAAAGCTTTTTGGGCGATAAAAGAATTGAATTTGTGTGAGGATTCCGCAGGGAAAAAGAGGAAGCTTCAGTTAAGTGAATTGGAGGAGTTGAGACACCACGCCTACGAAAATGCCAAATTTTATAAGGAAAAAACAAAAATGTGGCATGACCGTAGGATAAATCAAAGAACTTTCGAAAAAGGTCAACAAGTACTCCTCTTTAATTCACGACTGAAATTATTCCCGGGAAAGCTTAAATCGCGTTGGTCAGGACCTTTTACCATCGCGGATGTTGGTAAAATGGGTACGGTTGATTTGTTGAACCCGCAGGACAATAGTATTTTTAGGGTAAACGGGCACCGGGTTAAACACTACATTCCTGAAGGAGTGCCCAACCCAACCACCCAGGCACCTTAAGCTTGTCACAAGAAGTGTTTTCTGTAAATATTGTACAGTTCGTTTTTTTTTTTATTTTTTATTTTTTTAGCAGTAATTTTTCCCGCTGTGGGTAGGAGTGTACTCGTTGTGGGCACGCGAGCTGGGGGCTTTTATAAAAAGATTTGTTTTTCAAAAGGGATCTTTAAGGTTAAATCTGACTTTAATTAAGAAATGTGGTCCAACTGGTTTCTAGAAGAAGTTCATCATTGACAAGTACAACACTTGGCTTGTTTTGAGTAGATGAAAGGACAAAGGGTACAAGTAAGGGTACTCTCAAATGTGTTGGTTTCTCCCCAACCACATAATCTCTGCCAGAAGGACACAAACCCTCTTTTTGATTTGATTTATTTTCTATTTATCAAAGGTTAGAATTTTAAAGTAAATTAATTAAAAGTGGGTTTTGTTTTATTTAAAAAAAAGGGGGGGGGGGGGGAGGGGTCGGGTTCTTTTTGGAGGGAGTAGTTTAGGAATATTAAAAGACTTTTTCAAAATTAGTCAAGGCTTTTCATCTTCTTCACTCTGAAATGGCGAGACCCAAAAAGTTAAACCGGAATCCTTACGTAATCCCATCTCGCCGGAGCTAACGACTGCAGGGGGAGGCCGAAGCTCTCGCCGCCGCCAATACTCTCACCTCCATTGCCGCCAGTAAACCCTTCATCGCCCCCCAAAACATACCACCCCTGCGCACGACCGAGTCCTCCACAACCACCGGTGGAGTTGTCGTTGGCTCGTCGGCTATGAGCACCGACGAGCAATCCTCGTCCCAAGGTGAGTTCATCCTCACATTTGCCGAGTCTCACCAGGTCTTAACTAGAGTTACCCGACCCTCTTCTACTACCCCTTCACTCACTCAAGCCCTAGACTCAAATCTCCCCACCAAAAACAACCCATCGCCTTCCAATCCACCATCTACCACTCCACCTCGCACCATAAATCGACCTATTACCATTTCCCTCTATATCCCTAACCCCTCATCTACTCCGGCGCCGACATCACCGACCCCCATCCCTATCTGCGACGCCGGCGAAGCCAATAACCCCCCTCTCATGACAAACCCTAACCCCCCTTCTCCAGAGAAAACCCAACAACCCCATCACCTCTTTGATTTAAATGAACAAGGGAGTGTTGAGGAACACCTTGTTTTCGATTTCGAGTCGGACACCAGCCCTGGGCACGATGATCTTCTACCTCACATTTCCTCCCCCCACTCATCCTCATCTTCTTCTGAGGAGTCGAGCACTGAGGAGGAGGAGGATACCCTCAACAGTGATCATTTCGATATGTTGACCCATGAGGAGCAGGTACCCACAGTAAACACGAGAGCGGAGGAAACTCGTGATGATGATTATGTGCCTAGTGACGAGCACTCGACCCAAGAGGAGCAAGTACCTGTCCGTCGAACCACGCGACAGACCACCAGGGCTCGGGCAGAAGCCGAGGCAGACCGAAAAGGAAAGCGGAAAATTATCACTCGTTCGGACCGAAAGGTCAAGCCCAAACCGTACGACATCGAGGACAAGGTTGTTAAAGCAAGGTATGAACTTTTGGGTTTCAGTAAAATGCTATTTGAGTGCGCCCTCGACCCTGAGTTGGTTGAGGCATTAGTACATATCAAACACCATTTAGTAGCGCACAAATGGGAAGCGATGGTTCCCCTGACCTGTGAGGCTAACACTTCGTGGGTACGGGAATTCTTTGCGGCTGTAGGAGTCCACCGCAAAAATCCGGTTGTTATTCGGGGTACAAGTGTCGACTGGTCTAGTGAGAGTATAAATCGTGCATTAGGTTTAGATACCCCTTTTGTCTGTGAGTTTAGCCAGTTAGTTTTGGGGTCCAAATCTGTGACCCAAGATGAGGTTACGGTTGTTCTATGCACACCTGGTTGTGGATGGACAAAGGAGCGACGAAAACCAGTCATGCTCACAGGAAGCCTTAATCAGGAGGCTGCGTTGTGGTTTCAATTTATGCGTCATAATCTCATTCCTTCGTTGCACGACGGCACAATCCCGCAAGAGCGGTGCTGGTTACTATTCTGCATCATGCAAGAGTTACCGATTGATGTTGGCCCCATCATCCATACTGCTATCAATGCCTCTTCATCTAGGACCAAGAGTGCTCTGGTTTTTCCGGGCCTCATCTCGCGATTAATGAAAGCTTCCGGGGTACCGAAATGTGATTCTGATGTAACCGTTGAAGTAAAACAGCTCTTGGGAACTGACACGATGGAGCGTCGTGTACGCGCCATTTCGTCCAAAACTAACACTATGCAGGTACAGCCCGCGACGACAGCTGCAGACCCCCCACCTTCTACCAAAAATGCACCAGAAGGTTCCTCTCGTGATCCGTCGGCCAAGGCAGACCGCTCGTGGCCAGAACACGACTACGGCAATGAAACTTGGCTCACGCTCTTAGCAGGCCAAAACGAGGAGATAGCGGGTAAGTTAGACACCCTTCTCACCAAGCTGACAGCCCTGGACAGCCGCTTGACCACTGTGGATGCCGATTTGAAAGAGTTAAAGCAACAGTCAACGAGAGTTTGGACTTACCAGCGTTACTGGAATCGCGGAATGCGCAACTTTCTGCGCGCCGAAAATATTATGCTCGTTGCTCGTATGCCACATTTCCCACGTGGAATACTTCCACCACAGGTTCGCGTACCAGTCACTCCTGCTGCTGATGTTGATGATCCACTGACCGAACCCCCAGCTGCTGCGAATATGCCTACTGTGACCGCCAGCCTACCCACAGTTACTACGACCGTTGAGCCCAGTGGACATTCGACTCCCCCAGATTGACTTTGTTGGTTTCTTATCATATATTGCAAATGGTGTCATTGTTGAACACTTCTTTTGGGTAACTTTGTAGTTAGACTAACCCCGTTTCTTTTTGGTAATTATTGCACGGGAGTTTTTAATCTTTATCTATTGATGTTGATATCTGTTGTGTTTCCTCTACCTATTTTGTCTTTTTCAGGTGTCTTTTCCCTTGTTGGTTTGAATGGTGATGAACTAAGAGGATATAGGCCATTTTTGTTGCGGCCTATACACACTCCCTTTGAAACCATCCCCTTTACCCACTTTTAGAGTTATTTGTTGTTATTTTTATAGGTTTTTATTCGTCTTTTTACCCACCTTTGCTTCTATCCCCTTCATTTGGTCCACATTGTTTGCAAAATATGATAACGTAACCAGTTTGGTCAATCTTGTGAAAAATTATGTTGCAGGTCAGTTTGTGGGCACTGGTGTGTCCACTGTGGGCACCCGAGGCTATTTTCCAGCAAATAATAAAGGCTGGAGGTGAGCTGGAAGCACAACTTTGCTGGATTAATCCTGGTCACTCATTGAAGACTCAATCATGACCCTTGGATGCTCAAGCCTCCTCCTATAAATAGAAGACTTTTGGAGAGCATTGAATTCATACATACACCATCAACATCTCTCACCTCCCATCATCAACATCCATCATCCATCACTCTCTCCTCATTCAAGTCTAAAATACTTTCAAGTATTTAGACTTGAAGTGTAGGATTTAATTCTTGTATTTTTATTCTCGTCTTTACTTTACGTCTTTTATTTCCCGCACTTTTATTTCTTGTATTTAAATTTCCGTACTTACTTTATTGTATTTAATTTCCGCACTTTTAATTAAATTTCGTACTTTACTTTCCTGTTATAATTGTAGTTAATTTTTATTATGCAAGTAGTTAACAAGTCTTTCTTTTATTATATTATATCTTTTATTATCGTTATGAGCTAAGCACCTTCTTAGGTGCGGATGTAAGCCAACTTGGGTTTAGTAGGTTACACTTGGGTGTGACTATCGTTATCAACTCTTGACCTTGGTCACTTGAGTCGGGACTTCAACTCAACGCAGATAAGCCGATCACTTTTATGTGTTAATATTAGATCTTGACCTCGAGAGGGGCGGATTCGAAATACGGCTTAAGTGATGCACAAAGATTTGAGAGAGTCTTTGATAACCACGTAGAGATACGGGTTTCGTATGATTTACTAAGGTTCAAACGCCGGTCGAGATTTATATCACAAAGAGATTTGGGTATAAATCTCTATATTGGTAGAACTTGATTATTTTTATCAACTTAGTTAAATCGGCAAGATCAAGAGTCGGTAAAGGTGGAAACTTTATGAACACTTTGTAGGACCGGTCTATAAAAATCCATTTTCGAGAGATCGGGCTTTTTATAGACATTTCGTACTACAAAGAGTCCAACCATCTTGTTACTACGTTTTTCCCAAGAAAAGCTTACATCCGTACCCAACTTTTAATTATAAAGTTCATTTCGCATTTTTCTGTCTAATCACCTTCAAAAACAAATATTTTTTCCCCAACTTCGAAACTTGTGCAAGAAGTTCATAAAAATCAGCAATTCTCAGTAGTTCAGTCCCTGTGAGAACGATACTCGGTACTTGTACCATTATATTACTTGTAGCGATTCTAGTGAAAGTATATACTTGTGCTCTCACTAGGTATTATTGTGCCCCTGTTGTGCAGTACATGATAATTAGCTACCAATAATCGTATGGTTTGGGATCTTTAATCACATCGGAGCATGAATCGTCCTCTTAGGGAACATCAACTTGTGAAGCGTCATCTTGGGGCTTGGGCCTT
This sequence comes from Arctium minus, assembly GCA_954870635.1. Taxonomy (NCBI): domain Eukaryota; kingdom Viridiplantae; phylum Streptophyta; class Magnoliopsida; order Asterales; family Asteraceae; genus Arctium; species Arctium minus. Next base: position 95,939,756 of record OX941087.1, read on the forward strand.
GAAGAGAAGCGGCCGGTCTCGGGAAGATGAATTATTAATTTGAATTTGGCATTGACAACTGGTACATTAAGCTTATGATATTGTAATTAAGAGATTTTAAGAGATTGTGCATCAAATAATAGTACATTGTGCAACAAAAGTTGTTTTTAAGAGTTTTTAAAATATGGTTTATAAGATAGTATAGATAATTAAAACAAATTTATAGTAATATAATATATTAATTAATAGTAATACATGGAAATGTCTGCATAAAAGGAAGGTCATACACATACCAAATTGATGGGTGTTAGAAGCATGTAGTAGTAATATGTATCTTGTGCTTTGATACTTGTAAATTAAGAGATTTTTAAAATCTTGCATAAAGTGATGGTACCTTGTGCCTAATAATTTGTATTTAAGAGTTTTTTATCCTTGCTTTATAATATAGTATAGATTATTATTGTTCCAACTACTTAATACATTAATATATACCGACTTATAAACATGAAAACTGAATATAATTAATAGACGTGTATTTTGGCTGTTGTGATGGAAATTTTATCCGTCAGGTCGGGTACCCGACCCTAACCCGGGGGAATAGTATGGCTTTTAATTAGTTTATTTTTTGTTACTAAATAATTTTATACTTTTGAATTTGTCATGTACTATGATTACATGTAACTGGTTATCTTATTATATGTTTTTGAAACTTAAGGTTTATTTATTTGTTTAAAAAAAATTAAAACTCATTCATTTTTTTTTTCTTTTCATTTTGAAATACATAATTATTTTTTTCCTAAACAGGTGCCCAACGGAATCCCCATATTCGTCTGGGATTAGGTGGGGAGGGGTTGGGGACAAGGGACAAAAATGGTGTCGGGGTCTGGGGGTCCATTCCACACCTATTACCTGCTCTGTTTCCATCTCTATTTGACGGTCGTTTTGGTCCAAATCGTTAAAATTCTATATCACACCCCAGATCGAGTGATTTGACTATTTTTCAGAATTGACCGGACCTTCAGATCACTTAAACCATAAAAAACGATCCGATTAAACTTTGTTCAACCAAAGGGTATCAATGTTTTTCCGACCACCCTATACAAAATTACCGCTAATCGTTATGAGAGCATCTCCAACAGCTTTGCTAAAATAGAAAAAAATAGGTTTTTGTTCTCTATATTTATCCATTAGTTTTGCTATCTTATTCTCTATAATAGAGAAAACTTAAAAAAAATTCTAATTTTAGAGAATTCTCTAAAACTTGATAGTAGGAGAGATAAATGATTATTTTATTCAATTCCACCAATAAGATTGAACTTTTATCATTTTATACTAAGTTTTTTAGTGTATTAGGAAGATAAATTAGACAACATTATATTACTAATATATAACTTGTGTTAAAATATTTAAAATAGAAAAACTGTTGGAGATGAATACAATTCATTTTAGAGATTTTAACTTTTGGTTTTCTGTTTTAGAAAAATTATAGAAAAGCAGTTGTACCAGCTGAAAATATTTAAAATAAAAATCATGGATTTAAGCAAAAGGGCAATTCGGGACATTCACATATGCCAACCTGAATTAACTTATCAAAACCTCACCGTTCCCTATGCTTTTGCGGGTTTGACAGAAATCAGCATGACACTGAATTGTCTACAAATGTTTTTTGTTTCTTTTATTTAATTTTGTAAATAATAAATTAGCTAAAACTATTGGAGTATGTTAATTAAATATTTGTGTGTTTTCTGCTTGATTTATTGACAGTATTATAAATTTATTTTTTATCTTTTAATTCTTAGTTATTCTTATATTTCGATGCCTGAAATGTCTTTGATAATTTTCACTTATGAGTATATTTTAACTTAATTTATAGATAATTTCTTATATATTATATTTTATAAGTTATATTATAAAACTTATTATATATAAAAAAAATATTGAGCATCTCACAAGCTTATCGAGTTGACTATCATGTAACTCGATTCGACTTATCAATATGTCAATCGAGTATGTGTTTAAATCAAACCTACTTAAGTCGTTTTTCTTCATGAAAAAACCTTTCCTATATCAAGTTGGGCAAAACCTCTCGATCTCACCGTCAAAAACCCTCTTTCATTCGTCGTTGAAAAGCTCTGATTCCTAGTGGATTTCATCGACGGTTTCAAGGAATTTGGTGAATCGATTTTGTCAACGAAACCAAATGAGAATTTGAAAGCAGCCGGAAGATTTGTTTACTAATATTCATCGTCAAATTTTTCTTAGAATCAATGTTTAATACAAACAGAGGGTATAGTCATATTCATCATTCAGGCCTTTTATTCACCATAACAACCAAACAACAATTTAACCTAAGTTATCAAAAACCTGACCTTGCCACTTGTAATAACCACTCTTCGACACGTATCCCTCATGGTTCTGTATACTGCATACATACATACAATATATATATATAGGCGAAGGATCGAGGCGAAGGATCGTGTGAGAAGTTGAGTAAACGGTGAGAAACGTGAGAAGTGGATCTGAACCGTAAGTTGATCTCTTTTAATCTCGAGCACTCCCATGAATTGCGGCTTAGAAGGGAATTGATCTTGTGAATTTTGGTGCATCTTATCACAGTGCATCTCATCCTAATTGCGTTCATTTTTCATCCAACGGTTGCTAGCCACTTCCAGGGTTGTCCCTGGGGGAGGGCAGGTCGGGCACACGCCCAGGGCCCAAAGGAAATAGGGGCCCAAATTTTTTAATATATATTTTATATATTAGCTGTTAAAAGAAATTGTAAATAAAAATGACAAAAAATTAATATATAATAGGACTCAAAAAGAATTTAATATTATATTAAGAGCTCAAACATGTATTAATTAATAATATTACACAATAAAATTTGTACAAAGTTATTTATCTTTCATTTTATAGTATTGTTTATTGTTTCTCCAAAAAAAATTTAATCTAGTACTAATATTTAAAAACTATTTTTGCCTATAATCCTTGATATATATATCTATTACTCATCTTTCACATACTCTTTTCATTATTCAATCCTCATGATGAATTTTATTATTGTATTAGAATATAGTAGATTTCTTGTTATTAAGTATTAATTAAGAAAACTCCTACCTTTTGAAAACAATTACCAAACTGTATGAGACGACCCAACAACATATATCTATATTGTGGTAAAGGCTTGGGGAGTTCATAGCGCTCAACCCGGGTTCGAGCCCCACTAGCAACACTTGTGGCCACTGAGGATAAACTCAGAGCTGCACGCTTTAGCAGCTGGGCCAAATGCCCTAATTGTCAGGGATTAGTCTGGGTCATAGGCCCAGGATACCCTTTCCAAAAAAAACATATATCTATATTTAGGATTTCAAAGATAATTATTTGTTCATACATTATTGACTCCTTATTACCTAATATTGAGTGCGTGAATATTAAGTATTCTCCTCTAAAACAAGAATAAGATTTCAAACTATAACCAACATGGACTTTTGATTGATACTTCTTAAAAAGTTTGTTTTAACCCTAAAATTTTAAAATGATGATGAAAAACATTAACATCAGGTAATATGTGAAACATCAACTGATTTATGTTGATTTACTTAAAGTGTTACTCTCAATTATCAACATAGTGACGTTAAATGATTTCAATCTATATATTAAATGTATATTATAAGATGTCTTTGATGGTGAAACTGATTGACAATGTTAGGTAAAAATGATATGGTAGACAATATTAATTTAAAATAATTATTGATTGATCTTGTGCTAGAAATACCAGGAAAAACGGTTTTATATGAATTATTAGTATTTCTTGAATTCAATATTATTTTTAATGATATAAACAATATATTGAAAATAATTTCACAGTTATCGATGACCCAATTTTATATCTCGCTCAGGCCTATAAATTTTCAGGAACAAGGTCTGGCCACTTTTTACGCTTCTCACGTTTTTCAACTTCTCATCGAAACCCAACCCCCCCCCCATATATATATATATATATATATACGTGGGATCATGTGAAACCAGCAAGACCATATTTTTTACACTTGAAACTTCACAGCAAAACATAGTGAAGATTTAGATTTTTTTTACCTTCACAGTGTTTTACTGTGGTCTCACAGGTTTCACAAAAACACGTTGGTATCACTGTGAACCCAACATATATATATATATATATATATGTGTGTGTGTGTGTGTTCACATGTTTTCTTTTCATGCTGTAACTCACTGATAACATCAAGGTGGTAGTGAATATTCTACACTCAAATTAAAGAATGGGCAGCAGGCATAACTTTTCCGACGGTTACTCCGACACCTCCGACGACGATTCCGGCGAGGAAACGCCGGAATCGGAGTCCACCCTTTTCGACCCAGGTGTTCTTCAAACATGGGACCAGGTTTACGTGGTGGTTTGCACCATCAGTTTGTTCATCGATCCGATCTTCTTCTACGCACTCTCCATAAACGACTCGTGGATGTGCGTGTTCTTGGACGGCTGGTTCGCCGTCACCGTCACGGTGGTCCGGTGCATGACCGACGCCTTACACGTGGCGAACATGTGGTTGCAGTTTAAGTGGAACAGGTGGTACCGATACGACGTCGGATTAAGATCACCCTACGATGATAAATTAGCTTCATGCCACGTGGCAAACCGGAATGTTTTAACGCAGGCCGGAAGGGGACTTCTTTTTGATCTCTTCATCATCCTACCGATCCCCCAGGTTCATTAAACGATATTAATTTTTAAAAAATAAATAAATATAACTGTTAATTAAAAGTATCTTCAACAGTTATGCTATAATTTTTCTAAAATAGAGTACAAAAAAGTAAAATCTCTAAAAAAAATTACATTCAACTCCAACGGTTACTCTATTTTAGCATATCTATCATCAATTATATTATTAAATATTCAATACATTTAATAAAATATTATTTCTCTCTCCTAAACACACAACTTCAATGTCTCCTATTGATGAAAAAGAATTTAATATTATTTCTCTCTCTTAAATAGAAGTTTTAGAGGTTACTCCAAATTTGGAGATTTTTCTTTCTCTTTCTTCTTTTATCTATTTTAGCATATGGTATAACATAGCTGTTGGAGCAAAAAAATTGCTAAAATCCAACTTTTTTTCTATTTTAGCATAGCTGTTGGAGATGCTTTAAGAGCCTTAGGGGCTGTTTGGCAGTTGTTGAATGATTTAGTGCATAACGATTAAGTGATCAGAATGATTAAGATGCTCTTATGATATAGTACAAAATGAAATATGTTTGTTTGGTAATTGTTCAGAATGAAGTCAGTGCGCTTAATGGTTAGGGGGGCCAAAGATACAAAATCATTCAGAGATTTTTGGAACCATTAAGAGACAAACTTTTTTTTCGCCAAACAGGATTCACATCTTAACGATTCAGAGGTTGTCTCTTAATGGAACCGTTAAGATGTAAACAAACAGCCCCTTATATCAGTTAGACTTGGACCATTTTTATCTGTATTCCATAATAATATGATGTCATTTCACATATTCTTGTAATTTGGGGTGCTGATTATGGGTTGGGTTAATTGGGTTGAATGCAATTGAACAACTTAATTGACAGTTTGAAATTAGAAAAATAAAGGTAGCAAGAGAAGATTAGGGCAAATAATTTTTAGAGAAGCTTTTAAATAAATAAAAGGGTACAATATTTTATGGGGTTATCTTAGGTTGATTTTTTTCCCGAATTAGGTTAGCCAAGTTGATCGGGTTGGTCGTTTTGTGAGCACCCCTACTCCTAAGACCATCTCCAATGAACCCTCTATTTTACTCTCTAAATCATCTCCAATGAACTATCTATTTTACTATCTAAAATAGGGAATTAAATAGTAACTCTTTATATATAGAGAGTTATTATTCATTACTCTCTATTTTTTTTAACCTTTGATAATTATAAAATGGTTCTTCAACTTTTTAGATTCTTGTACTTTTATTTTATTTGTTGTCTAATACCAATTTTAATAAACTAGAATTATATTTATCTTTAAGTATAAATTATAACGTCGTTAAAATAATATGATAAAGTTAATAAATATAAGGTTATTGTGAAAATAAAAATATATAGGGATGCAATTTATAAAGTTAATAAATATAAGGGTGTTATTAAAAATATATGTAATCAAATAAAAGAGAATATGCTTGAATATTCTTTTTTAGAGAGGAAAATAGAGTAATACATTGGAGATGATATAAGAAACTATCTATTTTACTCTCTATTATAGAGAGTAAAATAGAGAAAGTCATTGGAGATCCCACTACAACAAATTAGCTTTACAGGACGCCTAGACATTTTAGGCGTCCTAATAAAAGGCTTTTTAGAACTTAAATATAGGACCGAACAAAAATGAGTTCTATCTAAATGTGTTAGAATAGGGTTATAAGGTGCTTTTAAGCATTTCAATAAGTTTCTTAGGACATTTTTTTAAAATAAATTGTTGTATTAACTGTTTTATACGACACCCATGTGTTCAATGAAAGATGTGTTTATTGTTTATAGGATACTTCTCAAAGTGTCATATAAAGTAATTAACACGACACTTTTCTTAAAGTGTCCTAAAAAACTTTTTGAAACACCTGAAAAAGTCTTATAACCTATTGTAACACTTTTAGATATGATGTTTTAATGTTTTATAGTGTGGTCTGTAAAATTAAGTTCTATAAAATATTTTATTAGAATGCTTAAAAAATTCTAGGTGTTCTATAAAACCAATTTTGTTAATGTGTCCTTTTGCCGATCATAACTTGATTTTTAACGTTTGCATATATAAAATATGTATGATGTGTTAATTTTTTTTATTTTATTTTTTGAATGAAATGTTAGAGCATCTCCAACAGATTCTATAAAAAAATTCAAAAATGGAGAACCAAAGTTCAAAATCTTTAACAAAAATTGCATTCATCTCCAACAGATTCTCTATCTTGGAGATGACATCATTACTTATATTATTAAAATAATGTATATATCTAATAAAATATTATTTCTCTTTCCTCTATATTTCATTTCAAATTTCTTATTGATGTAATATAATAAAAAAAAATCTCTCTTATTGTAATCATTTTGGAGCGTTCTCCAAATTTGAAGAAAATTTACACTCTCTCTCCTACTTTCTACTTTTTGGAGAATCTGTTGGAGTAAAAAAATGTCAAAAATCCCAATTTTCTCCATTTTGGAGAAGCTGTTGGAGATGCTCTTATGTGTTAATTTGTGTTATATAATAAAGATCGAATGATTGTTGTTGAACGTTTGTGTATGACTATCATCTCTTTTGTTGTTGTTCGTAGATGATGTTATGGGTAGTGATTCCGGCATTGCTAAAGAGGGGTTTGACGACAGAAATAATGGTGGTCACGTTAATCATGTTCTTGTTTCAATACCTACCGAAGATTCATCACTCGATATGTCTTTTACGACGGATGCAAAATCTTTCGGGCTACATTTTTGGAACCGTTTGGTGGGGAATTGCTCTCAATTTGATCGCGTACTTCGTTGCCTCTCATGTAAGATTATATATATATTCTTCAATCTTTATTTTGTTTTAACGTGCATTACTTCGATCTTGATGTTGGCCAAAGTGGGTTTGGCCCGGCCTTGGACCGATTGGGACCGATTAAAGTTTGACGGTCAATGGCCGGTTACAGGTTTTATGGAAGTTCAATCCCCAACATGATTTGGGACCGATTTTCAAGAATTTTCAAGTTCTACAAATTATAATACTTATTTTCTAGATTTTTTTCAATTAAATGTAATATTTAAAATGTACTTCAATACTTAATTTTAAAAATAATAATTATAAAAACTTAAGTAACATTTTTGTGTAAAATATTTTATTTTTCCAAAAACAACTTGTTGGGCCCAGTAACGATTTGGGGCCGGCCTAGAAGGATGGGGACCAATTGTTGGGCCTAGAAGCAGTCCTAGGACTTTGGGTCAGGACTAGGACTGGACCAGTCGGGCCGGTTCTCAAGGGACCAATAGGCTAGGCCCGGGACCGTTTTGACCGTTTTGAAGTACTATTTAATGAGAACTCAATTCTTGATCTTTAGGGAGGTTGGATCAAGCAGTAACCCAGGTACCGTTGGACCAATAACCCTTCATGTATGAATTTGTGTTAATATAAACACAAACCGTTACTTGTAAGAAATTTATCGGTTGCAGGGCGTGGGAGCTTGTTGGTACTTGCTTGGTATGCAACGAGTAACAAAATGCTTGCGGGAAAAATGCATGGAAGCAAACGGGCGTTGTGTTGCAAGATTTTTGACATGTCAACACCCCATTTATTATGGCTCAAACAACTTCGTGAAAGATCAGACGAGACTCTTGTGGGGATTGAACAAAGAGGCGAGATCCACTTGCCTCGAGAACAATGACGATTATAGCTACGGAGCTTTGAAATGGACTCTTCAACTCGTTGCCAACGATAGTCGTTTAGAGAAGATACTCTTTCCCATTTTCTGGGGACTTATGAATCTCAGGTATCCAAATTATTTTGTTTATATAAAATATCAAAATCATTTGTCGTAATAACCAATCCTACATGGATAGAGAATTAGATCTGTGAGTTTCTAATAACTTCAAAGTCGTGTCGTGGGCTACCAATAACTTTCATCATGGTTTTAAGTTGATTTGACAGTTATTGGGCCAGCATTCACTGGTCCATACATGTGGGCATTACTTTTGCGTTTTTAAACATTATCTATCACGAAATATCATTTTTCTGGTGTTTGAACGAGCTAGTGTCGTTATATCTACAATGTAGTACATTTGGGAACTTGGAGAGCACGACAGATTGGCTAGAAGTTGTTTTTATCATCATTGTTATCACATTGGGCCTTCTTCTCGTCACCATGTTGATTGGAAATATCAAGGTATGCGTGCAAATACGATGGTTTGACCTTAAAAGTCAAAATACGAGTCTAGTCGTTTAAATGAGGTGTGGATGTATGTATATATAGGTGTTTTTGCATGCGACGACATCAAAGAAACAAGCTATGCAATTGAAAATGAGAAATATAGAGTGGTGGATGAGGAGGAGGCACCTCCCTCAGGGGTTCCGACAACGAGTACGAAACTACGAGCGTCAACGATGGGCGGCAATGCGTGGTGTGGATGAGTTTGAAATGATACGCAATCTCCCTGAGTGTCTTCGGAGAGACATTAAGTATCACCTTTGCTTGGATTTGGTTCGACAGGTATGTTTGCTAGAACATATTTGATTTTCAATATCTGTTATAAGATAATTACTTTATGTATGCCGTAAGTTTTAAGGAATTTTTATACACAGGTGTCTAAATGATGAAAATTATCCCTTCTGTTATAAAATTGTCGCGATCGAACAGTGGTTTGTATAAAAATGTTTATATTGATATTGTAATAAGGTTATAGTAATATAATCGGTCACCGAGTCTTGAACAATTTGGACTTAAATGAAAAGAATATCGTAACTATTTGGTTGTAACAAGAAAACAACAATTCTTAGAGGAGTGAGATGGAAATTATGGAAATCTTACCTTTATGATAAATGTTCAATTCAGGTACCTTTATTTCAACATATGGATAGTTTGGTCCTCGAGAACATATGTGACCGTGTCAAGTCCCTCATCTTCACCAAGGGAGAAACCGTGAGTTCATCTAATCTCGACCTTTATGATAACTAGCCTCGATGTGTTTGTATATTCTCTTCTTATACGTATATACAATATGTTAAGATTACTTGGTCAAAATACATGTAGTGTATCTACAATTTCTTTTGCACAATTCAGGGGTTTTCACAGTAATAACCGCACTATCCTTTTGGACAGAGGATAAGTCTGCATACATCATACCTGCATACCTTATTTTCAAGTGAGATATACTAAGTTGATTTGGTTTTAATCGTGGTTGTCGTGATAGATTGCACGAGAAGGAGATCCTGTACAGCGGATGTTGTTCATCGTAAGAGGCCATCTACAAAGCAACCAAATTCTACGAGATGGCGTCAAAAGTCGTTGCATGTTAGGCCCAGGAAACTTTAGTGGCGATGAGTTGTTATCATGGTGCCTCAAACGACCCTTCATTGAGAGACTACCTCCGTCATCATCGACACTAGTCACCCTGGAGACAACCGAGGCTTTTGCTCTAGAAGCAGATGACGTGAAGTATGTAACACAACATTTTAGGTACACGTTTGTGAATGAAAAGGTGAAGAGGAGCGCACGATATTATTCGCCGGGGTGGAGGACATGGGCGGCAGTGGCTATTCAGTTAGCGTGGAAAAGGTACAGACATCGGTTGACTTTGACTTCATTGTCGTTCATTAGGCCAAGGAGACCGTTATCAAGGTGTTCTTCGCTTGGGGAGGATAGGCTCAGGCTCTACGCGGCTTTGTTGACTTCACCTAAACCGAATCACGATGACTTTGACTTTTAAATATATATATATATATATATATATATATATATATATATATATATATATAGGGTTGTTTAATTTGTAACCCTTAAAAAGGTTGCAAACCTTGCAACCCACATCTTAACCGTCGGATTCATGATCGACGGTTACAATAGATATGGGGCCCAATATTTTTAATTAAAAAAAACAGAAAAATAAAAATAAAATAACCGTCGATCATGAATCCAACGGTTAAGATGTAGGTTGCAAAATATCCTTTCACTATATATATATATGTATGTATATGTATGTATGTATATATATATATGTATGTATATACATGAGGAAGGAACATGCGAGAAGTGGAACATTTTGTGAAAAGTCGAGAAAACCAAATATCATATATGATTAAACGCCTATGTGTTGTCAATGCAACATGTGTTTAATCATATATAATTAAGATGTTGTGTCATACGTGTAATCATATATGATACTGAAATTTCTTATCTTATCGCAAAATGTTTAGCTTTTCGTTTTAACTTGTCCATATATATATATATATATATATATATATATATGTGAAAATAAAATACGAGATGGAAACTGTATTTGTATATATAATATGTTCTTTAATTTGTTTATGATAATCGTTGATTGTTTTATTTATTTATAAAAAGATACGTGACATCCGAACATGTTGCTTCTAAAACCTAACGGTATTGGGACCAAAGCAACTCGCCTCCACGACTCTTCTCATCGACTCTTCTTTTGTTCTCTTCATTCCGTATTTACCGGTTGTTGCCACCGCCGACCAAAAAGATTTCGTACTAGTAAACGGCAATCGAGTAGAACGATCAACGGTTGTTTTCCAATAAGAAGAAACAACATTGGTTTCGGCATGATTGCGGAGTTCCCTAAGAGGTCGGTTCCACCGTGCAACACCTTGATCTTTCAACGCCTCAACCGCCCCGATGGTGGCGGCAACCACCCACGCTTTCCTTAGGGCCTCACCGCTCATCTTATATGGTGGAATTGTGGGTGATTTGAAGGCATGTGAGTTGAAGATGGAGATTTATGTCCATGGGAATGAGTATAAATAGAAATAGAAGAACCAAGATGCAGGTGATGTGTTCGACGAAATGTCAAAGCTAAAGAAACAGGATGCTAGTTAAGCTAAGGAAAATGGAATGGAAGAGTCGCTTTCAGAGTCGCTTTTAGGCCTCGTGGGTTGCTCCCGATTTGCCTTGGAAATAAAGTTGGCCCTAGATTCTATATTATGTTGTATTCAGATCTTTTCACAAGTTAGAAGTCTTTACGAAAATAAACGCTTTATTTTTTTAAATAAACGTTTGGTTTGTGTGCATCCCACCTTCTCCCAAAACCGAATCCCAGCTCCGGTGGAAAAACTGGTTTGGTTTATTCAGATATGGGAATATCGGCTCTTAAGTTCATTCCATCAGGGTTTGTTCGGTATGTGAACATGACTGTTTGGGGTGGAAATGCAACAATGGTTTAGTTACGTTTATTCAGATATTGGAACATTGATTCTTAAGTTCGTTCTATCAGAGTCCCGTCTGGTACGTGAACGACTGGACAAACAAGAATAAAATATTCAAATAAACGAACTTTGAAAGATTTTAAGGTATTAATTTCCTAAAATAGATTAGAAAAATTTATCAATCTTGTCGTATCCTTTGATTTTGTTCAACCCATTTGGGACAAAAAAATGCAATTTTGTCCAACTCGGGACTTGTCATAGCACAATCTAATATGATGTCAAATATGGGTGCAACAAATTTTTGCACCCATTCCACGTACCAAATGCACACTCAAAGAAAGTAGAAACAAACATACGTATGAGTAGCAAAAAGTCGTTTTATCCAATTAGAACCGACATATTTAATTGTAATTTCATCAGATAAAAAATTTCAACATTCAAATTGGATCGATCGATTCTTAGATGACAGACCAAAATCCAATAAAACTAAACCAGTCTAATTCAATGACTGGTCTAGCTACCATCCAACTACCATCTAGTTACCATCCAATTAGCTATATTTTATGATATTATTTTTAATTGATATTTGTATCGAAGACATTTTTCTTAACAACTTAATAAGTTTATTCTATCAACTATACAAACTATTTGGTAGTGATTTAATGATATATGAAATGGCTTATCTTGTGATGAAAAACTTTATGCAAAAAACCAATCTTTTTCCAAACAAATACTCTTCCAAATCCTTACAGACATATTAATCCACACAGACAACTTTATTTATATAAAAAAACCAACATCTTATATAAACAGTATCTAATCAATAAACATTCAAAAACCATATAAACATAAACATTGCATGCAGAAATCATTAATTGACATCTAAATAGAACACCATCAATATATCAATAATCAGTAAATTACTGCAAAACTTTCCAAAGGGATAAAATGTATGATGTTCAAAATAACAGTAGCAAGTAAACTGGCAAAAACTAACAATGAAAGCAAAAGCAACATCCATAGTAGTGTTTTATCACTTATCAGCCTTGGCAGCAGTGGCGGCGGCTTGTCCTCTGAGACGACCAGTCCTCCTAGCGGCAATGAGACCGACCTTTTGACCTGGAGGTGCATCACGACGAACAGTACTGGCGTGACCAATATGCTGGTGGTTACCACCACCATGAGGATGCTCAACGGGGTTCATAGCAACACCACGAACCTTAGGCCAGCAGTTTCTCTTAACTCGGAACTTGTGGTAAGCGTTACCAGCTTTGAGCATAGGTTTCTCAGTACGGCCACCACCGGCAACCTGGCCAATCATAGCCCGACACCCGCTGGGGACGATTTTCTTGGCTCCTGATGGAAGCTTGACTCTACAATGGACAATAGTAAATGGCAAAATCAAAATGTAAGATAGCTTTAAGAATTGTGAACTGCTATAAAGATTTAAAGAAAGCCAACAAATTTCAGAGCTCTAATGTAACCATAACCAAACCAGATTCTAAAGATAACACCCATGTCTTTCATTTTAACTTCTTTTGATTATAGAAAAGTTACTATAAGACTTCATTTCATACTTTTTGAACAAGGACTAAAACATCATATTTGGTTATTTGACCAAGAATTAAATACAAAAAGGGGCATCATCAAATAAGAACCATTCATCAAATAAGAACCTCATATATTGTGATGAGAACATTGTTTCACATGATTTTCCCCTCTAAAGTTGGTATTTAGGGCGTGTTTGGGATTGCTTATTTAAAACAACTTATGCTTATTTTGAAAAGTGCTTATTAACTTATGCGGTGTCAAACCGGAGTTTTTAAAAAAGTGTTTGGATTAGCTTATTGTGGTACCAAAACGTAATAAGCTAATAAGTTGTTATTTAAAAGTGTTTGGGATTGCTTATACATACAAAATAACCAAAAAAATAATAAGCACTTTTCAAATAAGTTGATAAGTCAGAACAAAATGACTTATCAAAAATGGCTTTTCAGCGGTTTGGCACCGCTATAAGCTCTTTTCATTTTGTTCCATCCTTCTAAATAATCTACTGATCAAAGGCTGTAAGGGCGGGCTGCTCTACATTCAGCCACATCACAGTGACCCCCGAAGCGATCTTATTCTAGTTGCGGGACGAAATCCGACAGCCAATTGCTGGCTCTGAATAACCAGCCCAGCAAGAAGCTCTATCATATCTGCCCTCTCATTCTTGCAGTTCTCTTTAACGGAAAAGCATCCGAAAAAACGGAACACTAACCTAATCTCGAAAACACTCAAAATGGCTTATCTGCGGTGCCAAATCGCAATAAGCTAAAAAGCCCCTCAAATAAGCAATCCCAAACACCCCCTTAATGTATTGATTAACATATATCTGTTCCACTGTATGTTTGTTTCATATGTATTAGGTTGACAAAATGGAACTTTTTATGTGCATTTTTTGTTTCACAAAAACATCAAAAAAATTCACATTTGTGAAACAAACACATATTAGTCGATACCCTAAATCCTAACCTCAAATGAAAAAATAATCATATGAAATAACTCATGATGCTCGGTCTTGCAGTTTGGTGGGTTATCGATTTGATTAGCCCCAAATACATAAATCATCCATTTACCAAAGAAAGTTGAGAAACGTTATGAGCCATTGTCAAATAACCTCGCTGATAGTGCATCTAAAAGATGATTATGAAACAACCCTAAATCTAAATGGATAACACAATTCAAAAATCGAAAGGTAGCTAATAAAAAAAACTGGTCACAATCTGGATGTTATAAAATCTGGTTTCTGAAAACAAGCGATGATTCTGAATTAGAAAACAATAAAAATGAATAAAACAATTAGGTATTAGATGAAATAAGTCCAATTTTACAGAATATCCGATTTGAAGCTCAAAACTTAGGGCACGCAAATGATTCGATTATGATACATTATTATAGATAATTAGAGCCTGAACAAAAATCCTACTCGATTTCAATCATAAATATGAAACAATCGAAATAAACAAACTCAATTAATCATAAATTCGTGAAAAACAAGTTATTAAACGAGATAATTTATACCTAGAGCCTGAATAAGAATCCTACTCGATTTCAATCATAAATATGCATCAATCGATAAAAACTAACCCAATTAATCATAAATTCATGAAAAAACAAGTAATTAAACGAGATAAATTATACCTAGTGGTACCGTTATCGGGATTGTGACTGATAACGATCGCATAATCACCAGAAGCCCTAGCAAACGAACCACGGTCACCGACATGATGCTCAACATTACACACCACAGCTCCTTCAGGAATAGATCTGAGCGGAAGAACATTTCCGACCATCAAATTCGCCTTCTTTCCACAGAACACGAACTGTCCGGTATACATACCTTCGGCGGCGACGAAAAGCTCCTTCTGATGCTTGTAACGGAACGGATGACGGAACGTAACACGAGCAAGAGGCGCACCACGTCCAGGATCGTGAATGATTTCGGTGATAACACCTTTGAGGTAACCATTGCGTTCGCCGAAATCGAGACTCCTGAACCTCGCCGGACCCTTGCGGTGGTGCGTGTGTGACTTGAAGACGGAGCCTGCTCCCTTACGCTGTGCCCTGATGACTCGACCCATTTTTTCTCCGGTTAGGGTTTGGTTGACGACGGCTGATGGAGGGAGGTGGAAATGGAGGTGAGTGAGGTAATTTGTAGGGTTTAAGATGACATGTGTTTCTGACCTAGGGCCGTATTGGGCCACAAGTGGATGTTATTGGGCCTTGTTAATGGGCTTTTGTGTTACATTTGGGCCTCTATACAGAATGGGCCCATTTTTCTTTATAAGAGAGAGCCCACTAATTTTGATTTTTTGAATATGTAAAACAATAAATGTTTTTAGAGTAAAGTTACATTTTTGATCCTTGTGTTATGTCAAACTTATGACTGTAATTGTTATATTTTATTTATTATATAGTTCAATTATTTTGAGCAAACAAGTAATTAGTTTATCAGAATTTCTGGGTCCAATGGAATTCATAGGTATAGGAAGAAGCCCTATCAAGGAGCGATCTCATTTTTTTCATCGGGTCCGGGATATTTAGGGGTCGTTTATTAAATGTTTATTCAGTTAGTATTTACATGGTCACTTATCGGTAGGGATGGTGATTTGGCCCGACCCGGCGGGGAACCCAGTTCACCCGACCGGGGCCGGGAATTCCCCGCTTAACCGGGTCCCGGGTCCGGGGATCCCCGTTTTGAGGAAACCGGGGATGGGGCCGGGGCCGGGTATCACACCCCCCGCCCCGCCCTGTACCCGGTATATATAAATAGTTAGATTTATTATGTATTTTGTACAGATTATTAGTTAATAATATATATATATAAATTATAACAATTTTTTTTCTTTTTCCTAATTAGGTTTTCAAACTCAGAAATTTACAATCAGATCTAGCTTTCTCACTCCTCACAACTCACAACTCATTGTCAATTCGTCATCGAGAAGACTATCGTCGGCTAAGCTTTCTTCAGTCGACCATCGGCGATTCGCCTACATCGTCGGCTAACCTTTCTTCAGTCGACCTCGACCATAGCAGAGTTGCAGATGCCATCGCCTCCAATCTCCATCGCCAACCTTCAATCGTCGACCACCACCACCAATCCACCTCCATCTACTGTTTTGTTGAGTTTGATGAAAGTTGGTCATTTGTTTTTTAGTTTGAGTTTTATTAATTATTTTTTAGTAAAAATGGCAGAAAGTAGCTTCAAAACTGCAGGAAAAACGCTATAAAAATCTGTCTAAAATAATGGGGCGGGGGACCGGGGGCGGGTCTTTGATCGGGTCTTGACCACCTGTTGACCGGGGATGGGGAATCAATCCCCGCACCCGCCCATGGCCCGGGCCCGGGATGGACCGCCCTACTACAAACCGAAGTGGGGGAATGTGAACCCCGCCCCATCCCGCCCCGTTCCCATGCCTACTTATCAGGTCATTTTATTTCTACCAGATGAACATGGTAAGGACCGAGGATCTTACCTGGTAAGAACGATTGCAAAGACCGAGTGTCTTAGCCGGTAAATGAGGACGACAACTCTTATTCGATAAGTGTGACACCCCAAAATAAGACAAAAGAATAAATATGAAAAGAAAAGAAAAGAAAATGGCAAATAAAATATGTAACACCCTAAAAATTAGAGTAATTTAAAATTCGGAAATTAGACAATATGACGTTTGTATTAGGTATAAACCTCCCAAAAAGGGGAAAGGTACTAAGCCTTTACAAAAACTTGTGAACGGAAATGGAAATCAACAACAAACTAATATAAACATAACTATCTAGATTACATCGGTTGTCGACCCAAAATCACCAAAAGATGGGACTTAAACAATTGCCCAACATCAAATACTAGTCATCTCAAAAATGCCTCAAAGACCATGCTCATCACTCACGACCTTGGCAACCCACCGCTAAGGGAACCTGTTATACATACCATTTGAGAAAAAGTGTTAGGCTTAAAGCCTAGTGAGAACATACAGTTATAAATTTCAAGAGATATAATCAATTGCATCGAAAGGAAATCTTTTCAAGAAAGTTTAGTGTACAATTGAAATCTTTGTTACATAAGGATCATTCGGTCCGAAAATTCATCTTGCGATGACGGGGGATACCCGATTTATCCAAGGATTGTGGTGGAACACAAAAGTAGGCCACGATCCGAGTTGTGAGCTAAATACTTGGAATCCATGGCCACAAACAACGTCGGTCCGTACTTAGATGTGAGTGAGGGCCCCCGAGGAAACCAAGTCATACTCGTTCACTAGGACTACATTATGACCCATGGCTAGTAACTGATCTCATATAATCGTACCAAAGGCCCCCGAGGATCAAATGCATTCATAGCTACAAAAAGGGGAAAAGACATCCCAATAATATAAGTCGACTCAATATCTAGGAATCCACTAGTAATAGTCTAGACTTGTCACAATTTCATTTGTGACCAACCATAGTTAGTCATATGGTTCCAATAACATTTATTCCCAAAAATGCATTTCCAAGTTTAACTGCTTATAAGAATGAAAATCATAAAAATAAGATTATATACATTCCTTCAAGTGGCTCACATAAAAGTGCAAGTAATACCCATTTTACTTCAAATAAGATGGAACACTTTAGTTTAGTTGAAAATGATTTGGGAACCCTAAAATCTCCCAAAAACTCAAGTTAGGTCAAAATGTAATAACCTTAAATCCAAAACCAAGGAGATATATAGGAGTTCAAAATGTAAACTTTGACATGTATAAAGTTTAGAAAATGGTAGTAGGAACTCACCAAGTAGGTTTTAGAAGAAAACCCAAACCCTAGCTTGAAACCCTTTGGATAAGATAACAATGGAGATTTAACGCTTAAATCTTGCACCTTTGGTTGATACACCCAACCTCTAGCAATAACTATGATAGATCAAGATGGTGAAACCCTAAATTTCGAATAGAGGAGTTATGAGGGTTGAGAGAGAGTAAAGAGGGTAGATGAGAAGTAAATGAGGTGAAATGGGGAAGAAACCCGTATTTGGGTGATCAGGGGACTCCCGCGGGTTATGCCGCAGTCTTAAGTCGCGGCATAAGTCGCTTGTGTTCCTGAAATGGAAAACGGATAGTGGATCACGCGGCTTGTGCCGTGACTTGCAAGTCGCGATGTTACTCGCGTAGTCCACTGTTTCCCAAACTAAGAATCAAGCTTCAACACACGAACTTCGTTTAACACGCGATATGCACAAACAAGGTAAACGCAAGATAACTAAGATCTAACAATACACAAGGCTTTAAGTCTTAACGCTAGAATTTACATAACGAAAATCGGGGTGTTACAATCCTCCCCAACTTGGAGATGATTTCGTCCCCGAAATCCCAAATACTCAAAAAGATGAGGGTATTTTCGCTTCATATCCTCTTCAGATTCCCACGTCACATTGGCCCCCCGATGATACTTCCACTGCACCTTGACCATAATGACCTCCTTGTGACGCAATTTCTTAGACTTTCTCTCTAAGATAACGTCGGGTTCTTCTACACACTGATTACCCTCGTCCACTCTTAACTCGGAGAGAGGAATGGCACTTTCCTCATCCGCCAAACACTTCCGAAGGTAACAAATGTGAAATGTGTTGTGGATTCTGCTAAACTCTGGTGGCAGTTCCAATTGGTAGGCTTGCAAACCAACCCGCTTAAGCACTTTGAAAGGTCTAAGGAAACGGGGACTCAACTTCCCACGTTTTTTGAACCTGATGATGCCCTTCCATGGCGACACCTTAAGCATTACTCGGTTGCCCACCTGAAACTCCATCGGCCGCCTCTTCTTATCGGCATAGCTCTTCTGCCGATCGTGAGCCGCTTTCAATCTTTCTCGAATGCTTTTGACCTTATTGGCCGTCTCTTGCACGATTTCAGGTCCGACGAATTGCTTATCTCCCGCTTTAAGCCAACACACGGGAGTTCGGCACTTTCGCCCATACAACGCCTCAAATGGTGACATCCCAATACTCGAGTGGTAGCTATTATTGTACGCAAACTCCACCAAAGGTAGGTGAGAGTCCCAACTACCCCCGAAATCGATGACACAAGACCTCAACATGTCTTCCAGCGTTTGGATCGTCCTCTCGCTTTGACCGTCGGTCTGTGGATGGTAAGTCGTACTCAACTTTACTCGCGTACCAAGCTCTTTCTGAAAACCATCCCAAAAGTTCGAAGTGAACCGACTGTCACGATCCGACACGATTGACAAGGGTACTCCATGCCTAGAGACCACTTCATCGATGTAGAGTTTTACTAACTTGTCCATCAGCAAGGTCTCGCGCATAGCCAAAAAGTGAGCGCTCTTAGTCAATCTATCGACTATTACCCGAATGGTATCGTGACCTCGAAGAGTTTTAGGCAACTTCGTCACGAAGTCCATGGTAATATGCTCCCACTTCCACTCGAGGATCTCTAAGGATTGCAGAATCCCATACGGTCGTTGATGTTCGGACTTCACTTGTAAGCACGTCACACAACGCTCCACGTAACACGTAAACACGCCACATCAAGTTTCATTACCGACAACCAGTAATGCAACTTCAAGTCCCGGTACATCTTTGTACTTCCCGGATGTATGGAATACTTGGACTTGTGCGCATCCTCAAGAAGTAGCTCACGGTTACCCCCAACCTTGGGTACCCATACACGACCGTTGAACAATTTTACCCCACGGCTATCTTCCGTTAAGAGTAAACGTTACTTTGTCATGACTTCATCCTTGAGGTTCTCTTCCAACAATGCTTCCACTTGAGATGTCTTGATCTTCTCCACAAGACTTGACACCAACTCAATTCTTGAAAGGGTAGCCCGAATACTTCCGCTATAGTCCTTCCGACTTAACGCATCGGCCACTACATTCGCCTTACCGGGATGGTAAAGCAACTCACAATCGTAATCCTTGAGTAACTCGATCCACCGTCGTTGCATCATGTTTAACTCTTTTTGATCAAAGACATACTTCAGCCTCTTATGATCCATGTAGAGTGTACATTTCGTGCCATAAAGGTAATGCCGCCAAAGCTTCAAGGCGAACACCACCGCCGCTAACTCCAAATCGTGGGTAGGATAATTCTTCTCGTGAATTTTAAGTTGTCTTGAGGCGTAAGCGATCACCTTGCCTCTTTGCATCAACATGCATCCTAATCCCATTTTCGAAGCGTCGCTATAGACCACGAAGTCTTCCGACCCTTCGGGTAGCGACAAGATTGGAGCTTTACACAACTTCTTTTGTAGAATCCGGAATGCCATCTCTTGCGTTTCGGTCCAATCGAACTTCACATTCTTCCGAGTTAAAGTTGTTAAGGAAGAAGCGATCTTCGAAAAGTCTTTAATAAATCTCTGGTAATACCCCGCCAGACCCAAGGAACTTCGGATCTCGGACGGACTCTTAGGAGGCTCCCAATTCATCATGACTTCAATTTTGGAGGGGTCCACTTTGACTCCGTCCCGAGTGACAACGTGACCCAAGAACTGCACCTCTTTAAGCCAAAAATCACACTTGGAGAATTTTGCGTACAGTCTTTCTTTTCTCAACACGTCGAGAACTTCACGAAGATGTTGCTCGTGCTCTAACTCGCTCTTGGAGTACACGAGTATGTCATCAATAAATACAATGACCGACTTGTCGAGGAATGGTCGACACACTCTATTCATCAAGTCCATAAACACCGCCGGTGCGTTCGTAAGGCCAAACGGCATTACAAGGAATTCGTAATGTCCGTAACGCGTTCTAAAGGCCGTCTTCGAGACGTCTTCTTCTCTCACCTTCACCTGGCGGTAACCCGAGCGTAAGTCGATCTTGGAAAAACACCCCGCTCCTTGGAGTTGATCGAACAAGTCGTCTATCCTTGGAAGCGGGTACTTGTTCTTCACCGTTGCTTTATTCAACTCACGGTAGTCGATGCACATTCTCATTGTGCCATCCTTCTTCTTGAAAAACAAAACCGGAGCTCCCCAAGGCGACGAGATCGATCTTATGAAACCTTTCTCCAAAAGCTCTTGGAGTTGTGCCATCATCTCTTGCATCTCCGATGGCGCCAATCGGTAAGGAGCTCTATCAACACTAGTACAAAAAAGATCTTTAGTGACGGTTAAAAACCGTTACCATTAGTATTCGGTAACGGTTTTCATGGACATAAAAATCGTCACCTTATCTGCCGTCACTTTTGGTACACTTTTGGTTACGTTTAAAAAACGTTACCAAATAACATAAAAAACCGTTACCGGAGGCTAAAACCGTTACCTTAAATGTACAAAAAAATTGTTTTTTTTTTCTAAAACCGTTACAATAGCATAACATACAGTGACATTTATTTTTAAAACCGTCATCGTACCATAACATATGGTGACACTATTTTACTAAAATCATCATCATAGAAAGACATGCTTTGACGTTTGTATTCAAAAACCATCACCGTAATAGGACATATGGTGACATTTATTTTTCAAAATCGTGACTATAGCATGAGATACAGTGGCGGAATTTTGTCATAATCGTTACCGTTGCATGACATACAGTGGCGGTTATTTGTCATAACTGTTACCGTAGCATCACATACAATGACCTTCATTATTCAAAATCATCACCATAACATAATATACGGTGATGTTTATTTCTCGAAATAGTCACTGTAACATGACATACGGTGACCTTTATTTTTCAAAATTATCATCGTAATATGGTATACGGTAACGTTTATTTTTTAAAATTGTCATCGTAACATAGCATAAGATGACGCTTATTTTTCAAAACCCTCACAGTAGCACGACAAACGGTGACATTTATTTGTGAAAATCGTCACCTTGAAATGACATACAGTGACATATATTATCCTTAAATTGTCACCGTAGAATAACATATGGTGACGTTAATTTTTTAAAGTTGTCACTATAACATAATATATGTAGACGTTTATTGGTTAAAACTATCATTGTAGCATGACATAGAGCTTTATTTATTTTCAAAACCGTTACCGTAGTGTGACATAATATGACGTTTATTTTCAAAATTGTTACCATAGAATGACTTATAGTGACGTTTATTTTTCAAAATCGTCACTGTAGCATGGCATATGGTGACGTTTATTTTTCAAAACAGTCATATAGAATGACACATACGGTAACGTTAAATTATCAAAACCGTTGCTATATGTTTATTTTTTGGTGACAATTTTTATTATTTAAGGGGAAAATGAAATTACATTTGAAAACGCAAAATATGAACCAATATTATTATCAACACATATAAGAATACAAGTAATATTATAAATCATATGAATAATGTATGAGAACATGAATAATACAAGTACTAAACATCTGAAACATTTTTTCTTATTTATGCTATATTCCTTGTTTGATCTGATATTTTCACGATCTCTTTAATAGTTGTTTTGCTTCGTATACTTTTGCTTACGGCCATTATGATTAGAAGTTATTTGTGGTACCTACAAGAAAATAAAACCCGTTAGATATAACACATAAAACATTTATATGAATAGATTGGGAAATGATTTATTAATCGAGAAAAACACAAAAAAAAACACTAACATATGGGCTTGATTAAATTGAAAATAAATATCTAGTCCATCAAGAGTCAAGAATGAGTATCAATTGATAGGTATTACATAAGATAGTTGTGATGTCGACCATGATTTATGGGTAGATTACTAGGCATGATGTCGACTGTTAGGTATTACATAAGATAGTTGTGATGTCGACCATGATTTATGGGTAGATTACTAGGCATCAAGAAAAGTGCAAAGACAAGAAATATAGCAAAACCTAACTTGAAAACTAACAATGACTGAGTATTCATAGTTCAATCGTGTGATGGCCATTAAAAGAAAAAGCAAGCAGAGAAATAGAAAAAAAAATGTAAGCTAGATAAGGAAAAGAACACACACGCACATGCTAAGTGCTATCTCTTGACTCTAAATATAGAATACTTACTTGCTAGAGTTAACTCTTGAACCGCATTAGGATATTCTTCATACAATAAAGGGAGACTTTTAAATTCTATTAGTAGTGTTCGCATCATATACATTTCAATGAGTATAGTATTTGGCACAACCACATCCAACGAGGGGATAATTGAAACGGTGCAGCATATTAGGCGTGTCTAAGTACTCTATTAACAAATTTGGAGTTGATCATCTTGAAGTAGAATTTGGCACAACCCGTAAATGTATTTGGCACAACTCACAAAAGTATTTTTACCTGCAAGTATTCCTCTGTCTTATGGAAGGCTTTAGTCCTTGTGTTTCTCATGAAGCCCAAATCTTTCTCCTTTTACTACTAAATGCAATTAACCTGGTAAGAAACCTTAGAATGAAAAAAAACTGAAGAACATGTATGGTAAAAAGGAAGTCAAACGATTAAGTGCAAATACTATAGGCACTCACGATTAGACATAATCCTATAAATCTTCACATTTAATAAAATAACGTAACGGTTAGGATGATCCATCATTATTTTTTATTTTTATAAATTAATTAACTATAAACAAGAAACATGTTGATTTTAATATTGGTTTGCTTAATATGTTAATAATAGTTTTATGAATCAACTCAATTGTATAGTGGTCAAGAATCAAGATTTACAAATATATTGAAAAACATGTTGTAAAAGACAAATATTAAAGATGCAGAGTGACGACCCAATAACAATGGGAAAATGCAGGGTTGAAGACAAAAAAAAAAACAAATGCAATTTGTAAAACAATCAAGGATACAACTAAAATTGTCG
The DNA here is from genome assembly GCA_954870635.1 of Arctium minus. Lineage (NCBI taxonomy): Eukaryota > Viridiplantae > Streptophyta > Magnoliopsida > Asterales > Asteraceae > Arctium > Arctium minus. The sequence continues at coordinate 95,963,927 of OX941087.1, forward strand.
AAAAAATTCCAAAGGAAGCCAATTTTACCGGTGATGATTATAGAAGTGCAATGTGTTGGAAAATTTAGTAAAAATATATGTTTTTTACTAACTTTGGACACATTTAAATACATATATATGTATTGTATATATCTAACTCTTAGTGGGTTTGTGTTCTCCTATATGAGAGCTTCGAAACGATATATTATGTGTCCAAAATGGAGTATCTGTGGATGAGATATCGATACTCAAAGTTAAGTACTTGGGATGAAATTAGTAAAAATCAAGTGGGTGTGGGAATGTGTCCCACATAGGAAGAAGGAGTAAACATTTAATGGTTTATAACCATGAAAGTGGGAGGGGCTTACAAGCTCCTTTGATTGGTTTTACTCCAACACCTCGCATTTTTGTTATGCTACTAATACTTGTACTTGCTCTGCGCGCAGGAGGGGTGCCAATTGAGATTTTCGTAAGCTAAATCAACGAACTTGTGCATGGGCGCGACCTGCGGACACGAATGCAGCTCCGAAATCTCGGGCTCGCGCAGCTTGGTTTTTGCTAACTTTTATTTTGATCCAGTGGCCCGGGCAGGTTGCCTCGCGCGGCTAATATGAACCTAGTATAAATTTAACAATTATGCCATTTAAAAGACAACATTTATAAACATGAAATGTCATTTGCCGAGTAAATCGTACCATGTCAACAATTGTGATTTGATAAGGAGCCAAACTGAAATTAAGTAAACAAGACAATGAAGATGTAAGCCATACATTTGTAAGGCATGGTATATGAATAGAGAACTTGGAGAGTGAGTGAAACACTACAAAACACCATTGAAAAAGTTTTGCCCAAATTAGCAGTCCATGAGCCTACTAAGGCCATAAATTAAATTAGCCAATTTAAGGAGTGGAATGGGACTTGGCATCTGCTAATTCATACAAACATTGTGGGTGAGTAAGAGTGTGTGTGTATGTGTGTGTGTGAGAGAGAGAGAGAGAGAGAGAACTTATAGCAGCTAAACCATCAAAATTCAAGCTATAAATAATAAATGAAAAAATGTATTCTACATTCACAAAGAGCAAGAAGCACTAATTTCATAAGATCGTATCTCAACCGCTGCAACATTGCAAATTAGAAGTGATTGATTGTTAGCCATACCAAAACAAATTTTGCATTTAACTTCAAACAAAATCATAACCACTTGTACATCTATTACCCGGATAAGTATTTAGTAAACAGTCCCTTAGTAAAAAAAATAGTGGTCACTAAGTTGAAAGTGTAGGTGACCAAAAGATAGTGGTCACTAAATGTTATTTAATACTTGTAGAATTGAATTGAGTGGCTTACCGACTAAAAGAAAAGTGGTCACTACGTTAGAATTGTACATGGCCAAAATATAGTAGTAACTAATGTCAGGATCGAAATTCAAAACAATAATTTAACTAAACACTCAGAAACTTTGTTAAAGAAGTTGCGGAATAACACTTTAACAAGAAATCAATGGAACAGTGTATGAATTCAAATCACAAGTTTTATTGAATTAACTTGATGATTACAACCAAAGCCTCAATCTGTTAAACAGGCTCAACAGACGTTCAAAACTTCTCTAATGAAAGGATCACTAAGAATCTTGAGGCTAATTCTCTCTTAAAAACAAAAGACGTATATTTTCAATAATCTAAGACTTCTAGACTATATGTACAAAACAGATTACAAGATAATTATGAAAGTAACTTTGATCTTCAACATCCATTCCATAATTATCTTCAACTCCTTGTCTTTCGACTCAAGTAACAAACCATCCTTATCAACATCAGCAGCATTAATTCTTCTAGCAATATCTTCTTATCATCAGCAGTACTAACATGGTAGCAGTAACTTCCAACTGGCAGTACTAACTCTTCAAGCAGTACTAACTGTTCTTCTAGCAGTACTAACCCTTCAAGCAGTAGTAATCTCTTCAAGTAGCAGTACTAATGTCTTCAGAAGTAGTAATCTTCAAGTCTCAGCAGCACTATCCAGACTTAGCATATTTCAGACCCAACAATCTCCCCCTAACTTAACTTTTGAAATCAAGAAGTTAAGTTCTTCAGAACAAGGTCTTCATGATGCTTTCAAAATTACTTCTTAACTTCCCAGATCAGGATCCAATCCTGCACATTGATTGATTGTTCTTCTAATCACAATTCTTGCCATCTATGAACCTGTAGTGCAGACCAACTTAGCCTTCAGCATCCCCTGCAACTTTTCTCTGCTGTGATCATATACCTTATCAACCAGATAGTACTCATGAAAGTTGTTATCAATAGTTATGACATATACTCCAGATTTTTCAACAAGCATCCAATGATCAATGTTGTTAAATCCTTCTCTGTGAAGCAAGTCTTTGATAAGATATTCAACTTTATCAGGGTCAAACATCATACACAAATACTCTATAGCCATCTTTGTTAAGCTCATCCTTGCTCCTCTCAACAAGTCACCATACAATTTCAATCCAACCCTGTACATGTCTTCCAAATCAGATCTGGTACAACTTTTAATGATCTTATCCCATGTTGAATAGACCTCATACTTGCCACCCATTCTCTTGATCCTGTAGAATTATGTGCCTCTATCCACCACAGTATCCCAATGAATGATTTCTGGATCTCTCACTGAGATAGGATCAATTTTCAATGGTTCATCATCTGTCACTGTCAAATACAAATCAAACTGCTCATCGGATTGATTTTGCTGTTTTGGAGGTTGTTGACTTGATTGCTCTTGACTCTGCTCTTGAGTTTCAACATACTCTGCTTGTTGCTGCTGCTCTTGTGGTTTATGCTGCTCTTGAGGATTCTGTGTAACACCCGTAAATTCATAACGTAAGTATTTTGTCTCCCTTAAATGCATTAATTTAGCTTATGTGTGAATATGTGTTTTTGTGTGCATTTTGTGATCATGAATTATGTTAAAATGATATATGTTGATTTACCATCTTTAATCGTACAAACCTTGTGCTCGTTATCATTTTCGGTTGAGTTTTCGGGTTGTTTCGGGTGCCACGCGATTGTGTCATTGGCACTATCGCGAGGGCACTATCGCCGACAGTGTACCGTGGGTTCGGGGTTGCTCGCGATTGTGCCACGCGATTGTGCCATGACACTATCACGGAGGGCACTATCGTCGGGTTTTACCGCGGGTGTTGAGAGCCCCGCGATTGTGACATGCGATAGTGCCATGGGCACTATCGCCCGCGGGGTCTGGTCAATTTAAAACACTTTGGCAACCTCATTTCTCACTTAGCACTTTACAAAAAACGGGAGAACTCTCTTTTGGGTGATTTTTGAGGGTTTCAAACACCTACACATTTATTGCTAGGGTTTTGGGTTGTTGGGGTGATTTCTTGTTCTTCAAACCTCAACCAAGTGCATTTATTGAAGATCCTTATCAAGCTACTCCTCTCCTACATCAAGTCTTCTTGGGGCAACTTCTAGGGTTTCTATATTTTCTAGGTTTTGGTTCAAAACCTAGATTGTGAGTTTACTAAACCTTTGTTAAAACTAGATACACATCATAATCTTCTATTTGTTATTTCATTCTCTATGTGTTCAAGTATTTGGGATTTCTTGATGAAAATGGTTGGAAATATGGATATTAATGATATGCTATGTTTTACGTTATGTGTACCATTATTTGGGGCTTTTCCCATGGATATATAAAATGGGTACCTTGATATGTTAAATGTATGCATATATGTGTGTTATGATGGTTTTAGTTGGAATATCACTTTGGTGACATATTTAAATGCACGATGAATATAATTGTCATTTGGGACTTTTGTTGGACTTCATGAGGATAGGATGGTAACATTGTACCCGTAGTCGGTATGGAAATATGTTGGGTTGAAATATACCTAAGGACCTCCTATATGCATTATGTTGGACGAATCAAGGCAAGTTCACTAGGAGGATGTAGTATTGGGGCACCACCGGGATGGTATGTTCCTAGACCTCCGCCACTCGGAAAGTTTCCTTTACGGTCTGATCTCCAGGTGTTCCAGGCCTTTGGGGTGTTCCTTGTTAAGGGCATCAAGGTGCATCGACTCTTTGGAGTGGAATTGATTGGTGCTTTGGGTCTCCCCTAATGACTCCTCATATATTGGACACTGGTTAACTGCTGATAAGAATTTATGACTATTCATGCATGCTTATTATTGTTCCACTCACTAGGCTTTTTGGCCTAACACTTGTTTGGTGTCGATGTGTATCTCAGGTTCTAGCGGCGCCGGTCCTAAGCAGGCTTAGTTGCTTTGGGTGAGAGCTTGGGGATTTCGCACCTGAACGTATTATGCTTATGGAATGAACTGTTGGGCTTATAGATGACAACCCTTTTGTAATCTCTTTTCTAGTTGTAGAAATTAGACTAGTTGGTTGTTGTTTATTTATCCGTTAAATTACAGAATTGTGATTAAACAAGTTATTTGTCTATTTCCCCTTTTTGGGAGGCTCTTGCTATGGCAATTTTAGTATACCTTATGTCCGTTATTCGGATTTTTGTTATCCCTATTTTTAGGGTGTTACATTCTGCTCTTTGAGTAATTGGATTAGATCCTTCTCCATTTCTGATCCTCTTCCACCACTCAGCTTTAATTGCAGCATACCTTTCAATCTAATCACATCATGCTTATACTGCTTTTCCACCAGATAATACTCTATGTATTGTTATCCCTATTTTTAGGGTGTTACAAGTTGGTATCAGAGCTTTAGTTTAAGTGAACTTTGTATTGTTTAGTGCAAGATTATCCGGACGTCTTTCCGGAAGATTTACCCGGATTACCGTCGGAGCGACAGGTGGAGTTTCAGATTGACCTCACACCGGGAGCGGCTCCGATAGCTCGTGCTCCATATCGGTTGGCACCGACAGAAATGAAAGAGATGATGACGCAAATTCAAGAGTTGTTGTAGAAGGTCTTCATTCGACCAAGTTCATCTCCTTGGGGAGCACCGGTACTATTCGTGAAGAAGAAGGATGGATCTATGCGGATGTGCATAGATTATCGGGAGTTAAACAAAGTCACGGTGAAGAACAAGTATCCCTTACCTCGCATCGACGACCTTTTTGATCAACTTCAAGGCGCGGGATGTTTCTCGAAGATTGACCTTCGGTCCAGATATCATCAAGTGAGAGTGAAGAAAGAAGACATTCCGAAGACGACTTTCCGAACGCGATACGGCCATTACGAGTTTTTGGTGATCCCCTTCGGCTTAACCAACGCTCCGGTCGTATTCATGGATCTAATGAACCGTGTGTGTCGCTCATTCTTGGATAAATCCATGATCGTCTTCATCGACGATATTTTAATATATTCAAAGGATGAGTCCGAGCATGGAAAACACTTATGGGAAGTATTAGAAGTTCTAAGAAGAGAGAAACTGTTCGCGAAATTCTCGAAGTGCGAATTCTGGCTTCAAGAGGTGCAATTCTTGGGGCATGTGGTATCAAAGGACGGGGTGAAAGTGGATCCGGCAAAGATCGATGCAATGATGAGTTGGGAGCCTCCAACAAGTCCGACAGAGATTTGAAGCTTCTTGGGTTTGGTGGGCTACTACCGACGTTTCATTTAAGACTTTTCCAAGATAGCTACACCGCTCACCTATCTTACAAGGAAGAACGTCAAGTTTCTTTGGACCGATGCATAAGAGCAAGCCTTTCAGACGCTCAAGAGGAAGTTGTGCGAAGCTCCGATCTTATCCCTACCCGAAGGATCGGAAGATTTTGTTGTGTTTAGTGACGCTTCCAAGATGGGGCTTGGGTGTGTCCTAATGCAAAGGGGGAAAGTGATAGCCTACGCGTCGCGACAATTAAAGGATCATGAGAAGAACTATCCGACTCATGATTTGGAGTTGGCGGCAGTAGTTTTCGCGTTAAAGTTGTGGCGACACTACTTGTATGGGACCAAGTGTACTCTTTTCACGGATCACAAGAGTCTCAAGTACATCTTCGACCAAAAGGAACTCAACATGCGAAAAAGGAGATGGCTAGAGCTTTTGAAGGATTACGATTGTGATCTACTCTATCATCCCGGTAAGGCCAACGTGGTGGCGGATGCGTTGAGTCGAAGGAGTCATGATGGAGGTGTCAAAATGTCCCTTACCAGAATCGATGTCGTGTCGAGTTTGTTAGAGAGTATAAGAACGAGCCAAGCGGAAGCACTTAAAGAAAAGAACCTCAAGGCCAAGGTTATGTCCAAGCAAAAGGAACTCTTAACAGAAGATGGTCGTGGACTCAAACTCATCCAAGGGCGAATTTGGGTGCCAAAGATTGGGGGGAAATCGTGACTTACTTCTCGAGGAAGCACATAAGTCGAAATATTCTATACATCCCGGTAGCACCAAGATGTATAGAGACTTAAAGTTGAATTATTGGTGGCCGGTGATGACGCTGGATGTGGCTAGCTATGTGGAAAGGTATGTCACATGCCTTCAAGTCAAAGCGGAGCATCAAAGACCGTATGGGAGTTTGCAACCGTTGTCCATTCCCGAGTGGAAATGGGACAACATTGCTATGGATTTCGTGACGAAGTTACCAAAGACCTTGCGTGGGCACGACACCATTTGGGTAATTGTTGACCGGTTGACAAAAAGTGTGCATTTCCTTGCAATGCGGGAGACCTTGCCAATGGAGAAGTTGGCCAAGCTTTATATTGATGAGGTGGTGTCGAGGCACGGAGTTTCGCAATCTATTGTATCGGATCGGGACAGCCGATTCACTTCGAACTTTTGGGCTAGTTTGCAAAAGGAGTTAGGTACTCGACTAAATTTGAGCACGGCGTATCATCCTCAAACGGATGGTCAAAGCGAGAGGACGATCCAGACATTAGAAGATATGTTGAGGTCATGTGTAATAGACTTCGGGGGAAGTTGGGATTCACATCTACCTCTAGTAGAGTTCGCGTACAACAACAGTTATCATTCTAGTATTGGAATGGCACCGTTCGAGGCTTTGTATGGGCGGAAGTGCAGAACCCCAGTTTGTTGGCTAGAAGCGGGCGAGAAGCAATTCGACGGGCCGGAAATAGTTCAAGATACGGCGGACAAAGTGAAAGAAATACGAGAAAGGCTAAAGGCGGCGCAGGACCGACAAAAGAGCTACGCGGACAAGAAGAGAAGACCGGTTGAGTTTCAAGTGGGTGACCGGGTCATGTTGAAGGTGTCACCATGGAAGGGAATTATTCGGTTTGGAAAGCGTGGGAAGCTTAGTCCTCGTTTCCTTGTACCTTTCGTCATCTTGGAGAAAATTGGTTTACAAGCCTACCGGTTGGATTTACCACCGAAAATGGATGGGATACATCATACATTTCATGTATGCTACCTTCGGAAATGCCTAGCCGAGGAGGAAAGCGTTATTCCTTTGACAGAAATTCGGGTGGACAATGGAAATCATTGCGTTGAAGAACCGGAGGCCATCTTGGATTCGAAGGTGAAGAAGTTGAGGCACAAAGAAGTAATTATGGTTAAGGTCCAATGGAAGCACCATCGGGGTGCTAACGTTACTTGGGAATCGGAAGATGTTATGAAGAAGCGTTATCCTCACTTGTTTACCTAAGGTAAGATTTCGGGGACGAAATCCCATTTAGGTGGGGAGGATTGTAACACCTGTAAATTCATAAGGTAAGTATTTTGTCTCCCTTAAATGCATTAATTTCACTTATGTGTGAATATGTGTTTTTGTGTGCATTTTGTGATCATGAATTATGTTAAAATGTCATATGTTGATTTACCATCTTTAATCGTACAAACCTTGTGCTCGTTATCATTTTCGGTTGAGTTTTCGGGTTGTTTCGGGTGCCACGCAATTGTGCCCTTGGCACTATTGCCGATAGTGTACCGTAGGTTCGGGGTTGCTCGCGATTGTGCCATGGCTTTATCGCGGAGGGCACTATCGCCGGGTTTGTACCGCGGGTGTTGAGAGCCCCACGATTGTGACATGCGATAGTGCCCATGGCACTATCGCCCGCGGGGTCTGGTCAATTTAAAACACTTTGGCAGCCTCATTTCTCACTTAGCACTTTACAAAAAACGGGAGAACTCTCTTTTGGGCGATTTTTGAGGGTTTCAAACACCTACACATTTGTTGCTAGGGTTTTGGGTTGTTGGGGTGATTTCTTGTTCTTCAAACCTCAACCAAGTGCATTTATTGAAGATCCTTATCAAGCTATTCCTCTCCTACATCAAGTCTTCTTGGGGAAACTTCTAGGGTTTCTATATTTTCTAGGTTTTGGTTCAAAACCTAAATTGTGAGTTTACTAAACCTTTGTTAAAACTAGATACACATCACAATCTTCTATTTGTTATTTCATTCTCTATGTGTTCAAGTATTTGGGATTTCTTGATGAAAATGGTTGGAAATATGGATATTGGTAATATGCTATGTTTTATGTTATGTGTACCATTATTTGGGGCTTTTCCCATGGATATATAAAATGGGTACCTTGATATGCTAAATGTATGCATATATGTGTGTTATGATGGTTTTAGTTGGAATATCACTTTGGTGACATATTTAAATGCATGATGAATATAATTGTCATTTGGGACTTTTGTTGGACTTCATGAGGATAGGATGGTAACATTGTACCCGTAGTCGGTATGGAAATATGTTGGGTTGAAATATACCTAAGGACCTCCTATATGCATTATGTTGGACGAATCAAGGCAAGTTCACTAGGAGGATGTAGTCTTGGGGCACCACCGGGATGGTATGTGCCTAGACCTCCGCCACTCGGAAAGTTTCCTTTACGGTCTGATCTCCGGGTGTGTCGGGCCTTTGGGGTGTTCCTTGTTAAGGGCATCAAGGTGCATCGACTCTTTGTAGTGGAATTGATTGGTGCTTTGGGTCTCCCCTAATGACTCCTCATATATTGGACACTGGTTAACTACTGATAAGAATTTATGACTATTCATGCATGCTTATTATTGTTCCACTCACTAGGCTTTTTGGACTAACACTTGTTTGGTGTCGATGTGTATCTCAGGTTCTAGCGGCGCCGGTCCTAAGCAGGCTTAGTTGCTTTGGGTGAGAGCTTGGGGATTTCGCACCTGAACGTATTATGCTTATGGAATGAACTGTTGGGCTTATAGATGACAACCCTTTTGTAATCTCTTTTCTAGTTGTAGAAATTAGATTAGTTGATTGTTGTTTATTTATCCGTTAAATTACAGAATTGTGATTAAACAAGTTATTTGTATATTTCCCCTTTTTGGGAGGCTCTTGCTATGGCAATTTTAGTATACCTTATGTCCGTTATTCGGATTTTTGTTATCCCTATTTTTAGGGTGTTACATTCTGCTCTTTGAGTAACTGGATTAGATCCTTCTCCATTTCTGATCCTCTTCCACCACTCAGCTTTAATTGCAGCATACCTTTCAATCTAATCACATCATGCTTATACTGCTTTTCCACCAGATAATACTCTATCTTTGCCTTTGACATAAACAAAGCATAAACTCCATTTTGCTTAAGCAAACGCCATCTCAACACATTCTGCTTTTCAAGTTGTATTCTGTCAGGTTCAAACATAAGACATATCCAGTCCATGATCAACCTTGTATCATCCTGAGCTCCTTGCTGAATAATGTCTTCATACAACTTCATCCCAACAGAATACATTTCTTCCAAGTCACTTCTTGAGCACTTTTGCATGAACTGATGAAAACTTGTATAGATCTCAAATATGTTATTTGCTCTTTTGATCATGAGAAAGTGCTTGTCTTTCTCCACACATACATCCCAAAAGATAATCTTTGGAAGCATTGAACTGACTGGAGTAGCAGGCACAAGAGGTGCATCTGTAGTTCTTGATGATTCAACTTCCATTCTTTCACTGCACTGCTCTTTCTCACCTTCCTCAGTTCTTGGTCTTTTTGCCTTTGTATTTGTAGTAATTGACTTCATTCTCTTGGCAGCTCCAATCTTCTGAGCTAGAGTTTCTTCCTTCTTAACTTCTACCTTTTATTTAGTCGGAGTGCCTTCTTCACTGTCAGGAAAAGGCTATTGAATGTTTAGATCATGTCTTTCTTTCATCCTTCTTTCAACTTCAACCCTCTGATTGAAATCTCCTTGCAGCTTTGCCATCTCCTTTTTGTACAAATTTTCTATCCTGCTAAAAGACATTTTAGTAAACATCCCTTCAGGAACTCCAACAGATCCTTTCAAGAAGTTTATCATCTTTCTTCTTTCCTGTGTAGCTAGAAAGGTCTTTGAAGGCTGTCTTTGTCTTGTTGATTTCTTTGAAGGATGCCTTTGTCTAGTTGCTTTCATTGTAACCCTCTTTGCAGCAGTCTTCAAACTCTTCTGATATTCTTCATTAAGCCTTGTTGCCAAATCTATTGCAAGCTTTCTGTCTTTGGCGTTTTGGATCTCATCCTCCTTTTCAAACTCCTTCTCAAACTGTGCATTCAACTCCTTTGCTACTTTCAAAGAAAGAGCTTCTGTAGTTAACTCTTCTTGCATTTTCTTAGCCAAGTCTGCATCCAATTCCATTTGCTTCTGCTTCTTTAATGGTTTCACAGGCTCAACCATTTTTTATTTCCCTTTCTTCTTGGCCTCTGTCACACTAATCTCTTTCTTTTTCTTCTCTGAGCCTCCTTCTTTAATCACCACTCCCTTAGCCTTTTGAGTAGCCTTAGGAGTGTCATTCTTTGCCTTAGCCAAAGTCTCTACAATCTCAATTTCTTCCATCGACATTCCTGTTTCTGCTGCTGCTTTCTTTGTTTCTACTGCTTTAGCAGTTTCTACTGCTGGCTGACTTACTGCTTCTTTCACTACTGTTTCTACTGCTTTCACACCTCCATCCTTCTTATTCTCCTCAACATTCTTTTCAGCTTCACCACCAATCTCCCCCTCAAATTGAAATTCCATACCATCTGAACTTTCCTTCTCAACTTCAGCTTCTTGATTCTCCCCCTTTTTGGAAGCATCATGAGCACTTCCCCTTTTCTTCAAGACAAATTGCTTTCTCTTCTTTTTGTGCACCAAATTAAGCACCATTTTCTTGAGTTTGTCTATCTGTCCCTGTTGAGAAATGATCACCTTTTTCATTGCCTTTATCTCCAAACCCTGATTGAGTACATCCAGGTTCACATTGCCAATGGTATCCATCAATTCGTCATAGTTATATTTGTCCTCACCTCCTTTATCACAATCACAGAAGGTTGCATTCACACTCATCTACGTCTAGATGATGCCTCAGGTATTACTTCTCTTTCAAAGGAATATCTCTTCCAAGAAATTGGTAGAATGGGGTATGAAGGTCCTACTGAGGTTTATAAGTTCTTCAAGAGCAAATTTTCACCTCAGTGGAGATTCTTTGTTCATACTCTTCAGCATTGTATTTCTCGCAAAACAACTGGATGGAGTGAGTTTAGCAGTACCATAGCTTATGCTCTTGTCTGCTTAGCTACCTCCAGAAAGTTTCATTTTTCACAAATGATTCTGAATGATTTGCTGTCAAACCTGGATACCAAAACCAAAACCAAAAGATTTTATATGTATCCAAGGTTTGTGCAAGAAGTACTAAATAAGGAATTGACGGATTTACCCTATTTTGAAGAGGTGTATGTACCTAAACCTCCCAAAGGGAAGGTGTTTTCCAACATGAAAAGACCTAGTAAGGACTTTTTTGGAAAAGACACACCATTGTTTTCTACAATGATGGTTGTGTCTCATTCCCATGGTGAGGCATCAGGGTCACAACCCACATCTGACCAACCCATTGATGACCTACCCACACCATTCATTTATAATGATCCTCCTCAGCTCCCTGTTGTGAATCCAATTTCCCCCATCACTCAAACATATGTAAGGAAAAAGGTACAGAAGGTTCCTTCCCTTCATGTATCTACACCCCAAAAGCCTATAAGCCATCTGATGGAGCATTCTCCATCAGAGAATATCCAAAGGGAATCCACAGGGGTGTCTCCCAACCCCAAGAAGGTGCTCTCTAAGGAGAAGGATGAGCATGTGGGTAATAAGGCTCACACTACTGATTCTACACAAGGTGTGGATCAGGACAGTGTGAACATCACTAAGACCTTCCCCACGACAACTTTGGATGAGCAATCATCTAAGGGACCTAGGTGCCAAGAAACCAAGGGGATAGTAGATGCTTCTACTAGGCAGAAGGCCTCTACTAAAAGATCCAAGGATCCTTCAAGGGTGGTCAACACACCTAAAGGAGGTGAGGACATATATAACTATGATGAATTTATGGAAACCATTGGAAATGTCAATCTGGATGTCATCAAACAGGGTAAGGAGATAAAGGAGATGAAACAGGTGATTATTTCTCAACAGGAGCAGATAGCCAAACTAAAGAAGATGGTGCTTAACTTGATGCATAAAAAGAGGAGAAAGCAATTCATCTTAAAGAAAAGGAGAAGTACACATGATGCTTCCAAAAAGGGGGATAATCCAGAAGCTGAATTTGAGAAGGAAAGCCCTGTTGGCATGGAATTCCAGTTTGAGGGGGAGGAAGCAGAAACAGTGAAGGCAGCAGAAACTGAGAAAGCAGCAGTAACTCAGTCAGCAACAGAAACTGTAGAAGCAGCAGTAACTACTAAGCCAGAAGTAGAAACTGCAAAAGAAGTAGAAACTGCCAAAGCAGTAGAAACAGAAAAGGCAGCAGCAGAAACTGAAATGACTATAGAAGAAATAGAGATTGCAGAAACTTTGGTGAAGGCAAAGAATGACACTCCTAAGGCCACTCAAAAGGCTAAGGGAGTGGTGATCAAAGAAGGAGAATCAGAGAAGAAAAAGACAAAGGTCAGTGTGTCAGATGCAAAGAAGAAAGGGAAAGAGAAAATGGTTGAGCCTGTGAAAAAGCAGAAGCAAATTGATTTAGATGCTGAATTGGCAAAGGAGTTAAATGTACAGTTTGAAAAGGAACTTGAAAAGGAGAATGAACTTCAAAAAGCCAAAGACAGAAATATTGCATTAGATTTGGCTAAAAGACTCAATGAAGAATATCAGAAAAGCTTGAAACTGGTTGCAAAGAAGGTTGCAATGAAAGCAACAAGACAAAGGAAGCCTTCAAAGACCTTTCTAGCTGCATAAGAAAGAAGAAAAATGATAAACTTCTTGAAATGATCTGTTGGAGTTCCTGAAGGAATGTTTACAAAAATGTCTTGGAGCATAATAGAAGACTTGTACAAAAAGGAGATGGCCAAGTTTCAAGGAGACTTCAGTCAGAGGGTTGAATTTGAAAGAAAGATGAAAGAAAGCCAAAGACAGAAAGATTGCATTAGATTTGGCTAAAAGACTCAATGAAGAATATCAGAAAAGCTTGAAACTGGCTGCAAAGAAGGTTGCAATGAAAGCAACAAGACAAAGTGTGTGTTCCAGATTCTAGTTTCTAATCACTAACAATTAATCAAACAAACAAATTCAAACAATTACCTGTTTTGATTTCACTTCTCAATTCAATTACAAACTTTCTCTCTCTAGAACTCTCTCTTTCTCTCTCTACAAATCTCTCTCTCGAATATAACTCTGTTCAAGATTTCTTACAACTGAATACTACTCTTACAAAACAGAAATAGAAAGCTATTTATACTTACAACAAAAATACAAAACAATAAACTTTGACTTTATTACAAATAGACTTTGACTTTAATGAGAGTTGACTTTCTCAGCTTTGACTTCTTGAACTTTGACTTTTGACTTCTTGATCTTGTATCCAACTATTTCATGCACTAACAATCTCCCCCTTTGGATTCAAGATCATTGTTGAAAGATCTAGCAATTCAGTTTTCACTTTAAGCTCTGTCAGTACAATCTCCCCTTTTTCTTTAATGACATTCTTTCCAAAACTGTCTTCAAACGATTAACAATTTCCCCAAATCTTTCATATAATACTTTCAGACTTTGGAAAGAAATTATCTTCAGAATCAGCGCGGATTGCTTTAACAAATAACCTTCAAAGAAAATTTCCTCAAAAATCAGAAATTCTTTGATCTTCTTCAAATCTTTACTTTGAATTTTCTGACATGGACATTTCTGAAAATCATCTCTCAAAACTTTATCATTTCTTGATACCATCTCCCCCTTTTTGATGATTTGAGCATCTATATCATCAAAACTCTCTTCAAGAAATGTCGTTCAAATTCTATCTGACCACTGATCTTCGATAATGAGCCTCTGATTCATTGCCAATTCGAACAAAGTATTCATCCAGATCTTTTCAAATCTAGACAAAATAAGAACATGTAACTCCTGAATCCACAAATGAATCAGTTAAAATGCCTGTGAGTAACACGAAGTCACTGTGTGTAACTAATACACAATATAAAGGAGATTTTTGATGATCACTCCCCCAGGGCTTCCATCCAATCATCGAAACACCACAAAGACAATTTCTATTAATGTTATGACAAAGAAACAAATTCTTTGTGTGTTCGTGCAAGTGTCGAAAGAATTAAGCACGAATAATTGCTTTTTTTTAAAAAAAGGCTCAACATAGTGTAAACCACTGAGACAACAGTAGATAAACACAGACTCAATGTGCATTATTGACGTGCGAAGGTGAGGCAGACTTCCTTCTTTTTCAATATCCAGATTTTCCAAATGAAAATCAGATAGATTATATGTTACGTCCCCTTGAAAATATAAAACATTTTCTTGTTAAGAAGAAAATGAGTGGTTTGACCATCTGTAATTGACTGCAGAATATTTTCCCCATTTGCATGTCGGTCTATGAAATTCAGGAATCTATCCTTTCATTGCTCATACTCTCCTTTAAACAGAACAGGAGGCTTGACATTAGTACCAATTGAAAGTGCATCTTTAAAAGTCATCTTGATAAAATATGTTTTGAAAAATATATCCAATAAGAAACTAGAACTGATCGTTAGTCCAAATATGAAATCACAAGAAAAAAAAAACTTGAAATTAAAATAAAATCAGAAATTATAAAAAATTTGACTAAGTATCAAAACTCGCAAGTCACTATTGAACTCGCAGGTGCTTAAACTCGCAGACACTGAGAAACACGCAGATCCAGACTTGCACGTTTGAGAAACTCGCAAACAATTATTCAAAGTGAAACTCGCAGACTTAATCTTGCGCGTTTGTGAAACTCGCACGCAAAGGGTTGCGTGTTCTGATAAACTCGCAGATCAATCAAACTCGCAGACCATTGAAACTCGCAAAACAAAAATTCCTTCTAAACTCGCTAATGCCTAAACGCGCAGATTACTATTCACGATGAAACTCGCTAACTGAGGTGTGCGCGTTTCCAAAACTCGCTCGTCAAAGCTTGGGTGTTTGAGCTAAACTCGCTAGCTTTACTTGCACGTTTCCACACTTAGAAATTTTTCCTGAAATTTCAAACTCGCATCCTTCAAACTCGCAGATCACTGTTCCTCTTCAAACTCGCACCCTTCGATTAACGCGTTTGAAGAACTCGCTAACCACTACATGCGCGTTCTGATCCTTAGAAAAATTTCCAACTTTTCCAAACTCGCAGACTTCGATCAACGAGTTTCTAGAACTCGCAGATAACGCCTTGCGCGTTTGAGACCAAAATCAATCCTTCGACTTGCGCGTTCTTGCGGATGAATCTTGCGCATTTGATCGATGAACTTGCGCGTTCTGGAGATCTAGCGCGTTCTTCAGAATATCGACCAAATATCAACTTTTCTCACTGAAATCGATCCAAACCCTGTCCAATTGTCTTGAAACTTTGTATTGATGCTCGATTACAATACTAGAACATATTACAGTGCAAGAATTTCGATCTAAAACTCAAAAATTACAAATTTGATTTGAGCACAGTGTCAAGAACTCGTGAACATAAAAACCACAAGAATTCGAAAAATTCGAATTGATTACAGTGCAATTCACAAATCTTTCTATACAAACTCAATCTATTACACTTTTCTAACAAAACCTAATCAATTTCCTCAACAAAATTGCACTAACACTCCAAAATCAAATCTCTCGTTCAAGAACACATAGTCGACACTTTTCTTGATCTGATTTCACTTTTGGATCTGCTCTGATACCAATTGTGTGTTCCAGATTCTAGTTTCTAATCACTAACAATTAATCAAACAAACAAATTCAAACAATTACCTGTTTTGATTTCACTTCTCAATTCAATTACAAACTTTCTCTCTCTAGAACTCTCTCTTTCTCTCTCTACAAATCTCTCTCTCGAATATAACTTTGTTCAAGATTTCTTACAACTGAATACTACTCTTACAAAACAGAAATAGAAAGCTATTTATACTTACAACAAAAATACAAAACAATAAACTTTGACTTTATTACAAATAGACTTTGACTTTAATGAGAGTAGACTTTCTCAGCTTTGACTTCTTGAACTTTGACTTTTGACTTCTTGATCTTGTATCCAACTATTTCATGCACTAACACAAAGGAAGCCTTCAAAGACCTTTCTAGCTGCACAAGAAAGAAGAAAAATGATAAACTTCTTGAAAGGATTTGTTGGAGTTCCTGAAGGAATGTTTACAAAAATGTATTGGAGCAGAATAGAAGACTTGTACAAAAAGGAGATGGTCAAGCTTCAAGGAGACTTCAGTCAGAGGGTTGAATTTGAAAGAAAGACATGATCTGAACATTCAACAGCCCTTCCCTGACAGTGAAGAAGACACTCCTACTAAAGAAAAGGTAGAAGTGAAGAAAGAAGAAACACTAGCTCAGAAAATTGGAGCTATAAAAAGAAAGAAGTCTATTGCTACAAAGCCTAAGGCAAAAAGGCCAAGAACTGAGGAAGGTGAAAAGGAGCAGAGTAGTGAAAGATTGGAGGCTGAATCATTAAGACCTACTGTTGCACCTTCTGTAGAGCAGCAAAAACAAGCTGAGCAGGTTGAAAATCAAGAGAAGAGTCAAGAACAATCAAGTCAACAGCCTTCAGAATAGTCAAGATCATCTGATGAGCAGTGTGACTTGTATATGACAGTGACAGATGAAGAACCAGTTAAAGTTGATCCTATCTCAGTGGAAGCTCCAGAAATCATCCATTGGGATACTTTGTTGGATAAAAGAACAGAGTACTTCATAATCAAGAGAATGGGTGACAAATATGAGGTTTACTCAACCTGGGGAAAGATCATCAGAAGTTGTACCAGGGTTGATTTGGAGAAGATGTATAAGGTTGGTCTGAACTTATATGGTGACTTACTGAAAGGAGCAGGGATGAGCATAACAAAGATGGCCATGGAGTACTTATGCATGATGTTTGAACCTGATAGAGTTAAACATCTTATCAAAGATGGGCGTCATATGAAAATGGATTTAAAAGTATTGATCATTGGATGCTTTTTGAAAGATGTGGAGTCTATGTCTTAACCGTTGACAAAAGCTTTCATGAGTATTACTTGGTTGATAAGATATATGACCACAGCAAAGCAAAGTTGCAAGGGATGCTGAAAGCTAAGCTGGTATGCCCTAAAGGTTCAGAAATGGCAAGAATTGTGATCAGAAGAACCATCAATCAAAGTTTAGGTTTGGATCCTAATCTGGGAAATTTAGCAGGTATTTTGAAAGCATCATGAAGACCTTTATTTTGAAGAACTTAACTTCTTGAATTGAAAAGTTAAGTTAGGGGGAGATTGTTGGGTCTTAAATGTGCTAAGTCCAGTTAGTACTGCTAAGTACTTGAAGATTACTACTGCTAGAAGTATTACTACTTCTTGAAGGATTACTACTGCTAGTAGTTAGTACTGCTTGAAGAGTTAATACTGCAAGTTGGAAATTACTACTGCAAGCATGGTTAGTACTGCTATTGATTAGAAGATGCTGCTGAAGATTAATGCTGCTCATGATGATAAAGATGGATTGGTTGCTTAAAGTGAAAGACAAGGAGATTGAAGATAATTATGGTCTGGATGTTGAAGATCAACTTTAATTTAATAATTATCTTGTAATTTGTTTTGTATATATAGTATAGAAGTCTTAGATCTAGATTTGCGTATTGTTTTTGTTCTAGAGAGAATTAGCCTCAAGATTATTAGTAGTCATTTCTTTAGAGAAGTATTGAACGTTTGTTGAGCCTGTTCAACAGATTGAGGCTTTGGTTGTAATCATTAAGTTAAATCAATATAACTTGTGATTTGCAGTCATACACTGTTCCATTGTTTTACTGTTAAAGTGTTATTCCGCAAACTTCTTTAACAAAGTTTCTGAGTGTTAAGTTATATTCTTGTTTTGAATTTCGATCCTGACAGCACAATTGCAAAACTGATGTTGATATTCATTAGGAATTGCCAAGAGTAGAGTGCTCAAGGCTTTCATCTCAGTCTGCCTCATCTTTCTTTCTCCATCAGTCTTTGGTGGAGGTCTCTTGCCATCTGCTCCCATCTCTCCTTCATTGGAGGGACCATTTTCAATGATGTCCCACATTGAGTAGTCTGTATGAAGTATATACTGCTTGATCCTGATTTTCCACATGTCAAACTCATTAGGTTTGAGCATGGGAACCTTTGAAACAAGAACACTGTCGTTTGATCCGTCCATGATGATTATTGATTTCTGAGTTCCTAATGCTCTGATACCACTTGTCAGGATCGAAATTCAAAACAAGAATTTAACTAAAGACTCAGAAACTTTGTTAAAGAAGTTGCGGAATAACACTTTAACAAGAAATCAATGGAACAGTGTATGAATTCAAATCACAAGTTTTATTGAATTAACTTGATGATTACAACCAAAGCCTCAATCTGTTAAACAGGCTCAACAGACGTTCAAAACTTCTCTAATGAAAGGATCACTAAGAATCTTGAGGCTAATTCTCTCTTAAAAACAAAAGACGTATATTTTCAATAATCTAAGACTTCTAGACTATATGTACAAAACAGATTACAAGATAATTATGAAAGTAACTTTGATCTTCAACATCCATTCCATAATTATCTTCAACTCCTTGTTTTTCGCTTCAAGTAACAAACCATCCTTATCAACATTAGCAGCATTAATTCTTCTAGCAGTATCTTCTTATCATCAGCAGTACTAACATAGTAGCAATAACTTCCAACTGGCAGTACTAACTCTTCAAGCAGTATTAACTGTTCTTCTAGCAGTATTAACCCTTCAAGCAATACTAATACTACTAGCAGTAGTAATCTCTTCAAGTAGCAGTACTAATGTCTTTAGAAGTAGTAATCTTCAAGTCTCAGCAGCACTATCCAGACTTAGCATATTTCAGACCCAACAACTAATTTGAAAGTGTTACATTGACTTGTTATATACTAGAAGGCCTGGTCTAAATAATTCAAGTACAAGGACTTTGTTGGTTCTTGATAGAAAACCAAAAATGATGACAACCAGCTTAATAAACAGAGCCATAAGTTAGTAGCTGACCACTTAGGACTTGAGAAAAACCCATAAGTTCTCAAATCATTATGCCAACAATCTAAATTGCAGAACAAAAAAATAATGGGTCATTTACCAAATGCGTACCAGATAAGCATTTAGCGGTAAGGGTCACAACTCTCACTTACAGGCTATCAAAATGTCATAGTAGGCAATAATCTTACCTGGTAAGCACTAACCGGTAAAGAATCACCACCCTCACCGCATAAGATTATCGGTCCTTGCGATGCCTTTTATTGGGTATGATTCTCAGTCCATGCCATGCTCACCCTGGTAAGGTAAGTGGGCTTGTAAGCGCTTACCTTGTTTAACGTTTCATAAACGTCCCCTAATGACCCTCTATTCCTTGAGGATAAGAAGTAGCAGGAAGACACACAGATTGAATAATGTTGATATTAAATTTAAACAAAATCATATTAATGTTCACTGAAAATAACTAAAATAAGAAATTCATTTACGTAAGCATACAAATGTTGATAGTAACTATCATGTGATATGTATGGTATCGATTGATTATAGGCTCTCATAAGTAAAACTATTCATATTGCATTTTTTCAATCCATTCAGTACTTATATATATATATATGTATGTATGTATGTATTATACTTACTTTGTAGCTCCATCTATGAACATCAAAAGAATTTTTCATCAAGGCTAGATTATCAAGCATGAATCTTAATAGAAGTTGCAACATTCTTTTTTATTCATAATCCATTCTAAAGTGTTCACTCCAAGAGATTCATTCTATCATCATAAGTTAACTAAGTACAACTCTATATACATAAAATATCCAGATGCAATCAAACTAACGAAAATTTCATTTTCTACCAAAAATCTATTTAAAATAGGTACCATAAACAACGAAAATGAATCAAACAAAACCCCAGAGGTAAGACATAAGAAAAGAATCAATCTAAGCAAAACTTTACGTAAAATAAGACAATTAGTAAAGAATATGTGCTAACCTTCGTGATTGAGACTAAAGATGGGAAAGATTCTCAACATTTTGAGAAACAGTGTAGTAGATAACTTTTTCTTGAGAAATGTATCACATTGGCCTTATGAGACTGAGAAATGTGTGGTGAAGCAGAAAACCCTCGCCCAAAACAGCGTGACCTAGGGCGGGGGACTGTGTAGCAGCGGCGGTCAGGGACGGTGCAAGGAAGTCGAGACGGCGGTTAGGGCTTCATTCAACGATTTGGGAGTTTTTAGCTTTTTTAAAATTTAAATTTCTACCAAATTTATATTCCATATTTACATTTATATTTTATGTAATTTTTATATTTACATTTATTTTAGAGTAAATTACATGCTTGGTCCATGTGATTTATGTGTTTTAACATTCTAGGTCCCTATTTTGAAATACCTATGAATTATATTCATGTGGTTTGTATTTTATAACGCACTGTGTCCCTAAATCTAACTTTGTTTGAAATCTCTCCGTTACAGTGGTCATGTGTACGACACATGATGGGTAGTTCGGTCATTTTATGCATTTTTCTTATTTTACATTAAAGAAATAAAAACAATCAAAACAAATACCAATAACATATTGCCATGTGTCCCTCTTCCCTTTCCTTCTTCCCATATGTTGATTAAGAGATTTTTTCGGCCACTATTCCGACAAGTGACAACACCCCCTGCCTCGTCATTCTTCACCCCAAACGACAATCAAAAACCCAAATTTGTCTAAACATTTTTCTAACACATTAAAAAAATTGTCTAATACAAAAAGATTGGGGAGAATAACAAATTAAGAAATTTTTGTGTAATTCAAATTTGTGTAATACAAACCCTAAATTGAAGATGAAAACCACATATCTCCAATAAAAAAAGGAGAAGGATAAAACTCTAAGGACGTTTGGTTCACATAATTGAATTTGATGGAATTGGAATCCATTGAAGGAAGTTGACTTTGAAAGAATTGGAATGAAATTTGATAGAATTTGACCATGCGTTTGGTTGATAGGAATTGGATGGAATTCAATTCTTTCACTTTAGCTAAAGAATGATGAATTCCTTGATTTGTGGAATTCAACGGAATTCAAAGGATTCCATCATGATCAATATATGAACAAATAAAGGAATTGTAATTTGGTCAAAGAAATTATCCATTCCAATTCTTTCCAATTCCTTCAAAATCCATGAACCAAACATTCCCTAAATGTCTAATGCAAACCCTAAATTGAAGGTGAAAACCACATATCTTCGAAAGTTAAACCCCTAATTCACAATGTAAACTGGAAAATCGGGAGGTTGGTGTTGTATCGTCATCCTCATCGAAGTGTAAACCGAAAATTGGGAGGGGAGGAGTCACGATGGTTCGGGGGAGGCCGGTGATGGAGTCATGGTGTAGAGGAAACCGTGGATCCGTGGTGTAGAGGGATTTGTAGGTCAACTGTAAGGAAGGGGAGTCATCGTGTGAGATTGTGATGGAGATGGAGATACCCTTAGATCCACCATCGTCGTAGGTGATGTAAGTCGTTACGTAGATGTGGTTGACGTGGGAGTTTTAGACTGAGAGCAGCGATAGAAGTGATGGCGAGATCGGAGTTGCAGTTATGTGGCCGAAGATGCAGTTATGTGGTCGGATATGGGGACGGCCATGGCGTGGGGGTGGGGAAGATGAAGACGTGGGGGTGAGAGAGATAATATGATAGAGTAAGTTACATTTTTGGTCCTTGTTGTTTTAATAAAAATAGAAAAAGAATAGAATGACTAAAATACCCCCCTACTTAACCTATTTAGCAAATAATTTTTAACGGAGTTAGATTTAGGGACTCAATGTGTTATAAAATGTAAATCATAGGGATGTAATCCATATATATTTCAAAATAAGGACCCGAAGTGTTTAGGTGCCCATAGTGTTAATATACACAGGGACTAAGAATGTAATTTACTCTTAACTTTATTTTATTCGGCATTCGTAAAGTTTACGTTCAATATTTAAAAGACAAAAACAATTAGAAAAACGACAAATGATTGCATAAGCGTCTATTATCTATTATAATTTTAAACTTTTAATTTTTTTAATTGTAACAATAAATAAGTTCTATTAAAAAACCTAATAAATAAAACCAATGTACCATTTTTGAAAATTGGTTAAAATATAACTAATAATTACATAAAATTGTTGTGTGTATTTTAGAGTTGGTCCTGCCCTGGGTTTGGCTTTCAGTTTCTCTCAGTGATAGCCCTCGCTGTCTAACCTAGCAAGCACAAATCTGTCAATTTTGTCTGCCCTAAAACTCTCAAATAGCTCAATTCAAGTGGAATTTCGGTGTACTTCGCTCCAATTCAGGTTATTTGGCAGTCTCACTCGGATCCGATGGTTTTGATATCAATAATCGATTTCTTGCCAACATGTGTCTCTTCTAGTAAATTAGTGTTGGTTTCAAATCCAATATCCTTCTTTTTCTTTCATACTTAGGGGTTGTTTGTTTTTTTTAAAAACTCTTAATGACTCTTAAGTCTGAATCGTTCAGACTTTTTTACAAACCACCTCTTATTAATCATAACTAAAATGAGACTTTTAGACTTTAAACCTCTTAAAAAACAAACGACACCTTAGTGTGTTTTTTGCTAAATTGAGTTTCTGATCCAAATTTAATTCATTGTACAATATAGTGATCCTTTGAAGTGGTTAAATTTGTGCGTCTAATTGAAAATAATTCTCGAAGCCTATTATGTCATTACAGAATTTTGCTATCTGATTTTAATAGTATGATGCTAATAAGTTAATCCTACCCAATGTGTTATGTAAATATAAAATTATTCTATGAGAGTCAAAGTGAAAAGAAGTGAATTTGGTGGATACTTGATTATGCATAATATTTACATATGCAGTTCTCCTATTTTTTAAGGGTGTACATCTATTTCCATGTAATGCAATCCTTCCATAAGGTATTTGTAACTAGTAGGCAAGATGATTGATTAGTTTGAACGTAAGCATGTCGACTGTAATTTGTCATTGAACATAACAATATGCAATATCAATATGTAGTGTAAGGGGCATGTTATTTAATTGCAAGTAAATTAAAACTGTGTTCTCAAGACCCTTTCACATGTAAAGATTGATTTTAGCTAGGAACAAAGTTGTTGAATCTTTTAACTTCACCTCTTGTTCTAAACTTGGGTAGGCACATCCGCACAAGTAACTATGCTTTTGTTAGATGATCAAGATAGTTCTGTATTGAAACCATGAATTTGTTTTTATTTCAGAATATGAAAAATTCCTTGCTCCAAGAAGTAACAATAAATGATTATACATTTATACTTGCTTAATACTGAGATATAGTTGAATTTTTGTTTCAAATGTTAGAAGTAGATATTAATCTACTGGTATGTTGCCTCTTTTTAGGATATAATAATATCATCTAATCATTACATGATTGCTTATCGATAGCAGAGATCCCATGAAGAAAAAAAGAAGTTTGATGATGATTAGATGAGCCATATGTTCTGTATCTTGGTATATTGAGTGGTTAAGACCTCCTTCAACTGTCACTCGGTGTGCTATGCTCTTTCTGTTTTTGTTGTACAATTCGTGGTTTAGTGTGTGTCTGCAATCTGCATATATATGCAATTTGGACTTTTCGTCCATGTGATTGGAGAACTCTTGTTAGAGTTATATAAGAATTTTGATAAATTTGCATGTGAATAGATGGTCATTTTTTTCAAGGAAGAATTTGATAACCTAATTGGGTTTTGCATATTTGCCAGCCTAAACATAGTAAGCATCATCCCACTAATGATTCTCTTAGTTTTATTGAAGCATGTAAGCTAGTGTGGCTTGCTATTAAGTCTCGTGTCTTGTTAAATCTGATCCAAAACATACTGGAAGGAAGCAAATAACAACATATGAAGCGCCCACCCACTGTAAACAAAATAATCCACCATCCTCCACAAGTAGGAATAAATAGCAAACTAGAATCATGGAGAAATAGGACAAAATAAGATTATGGTAGTCTCCCAAAAAAACTCTACAGATCCTAAGCAAATTCCAAACAGAAAATTTTAAAAAAATTATGCACAAATAGCCACAACCAGAACTGCAGCCAAACGGAGATTGCAAAAGAAAACCCGCCTCCAAAACAGTAGTTGGAATTTTCAAAACCGCACCTTAATTCTTCAAAAACAACCATCCTCTTTATCTCACCATTTCTCTTATCAATCCCCTTCCAAAGCAGCACCTGGGATCCATTCTGATTTGAGCACCAACATGAGACCAAACCCAACAATTTCCACCACTATTAATCTGGGATCAAGAATGAAGCATTTGAAAATCACTTAAAAAGCCAAAATCAGTTTGGCCTCTGGCCGTTGCAAACCAGAGCTCTGAACAGAAACCAGAGACCATCCAGAGTTTATAATCCAACATCCAGACTTTAGAATAGGATACAAAAAGAAGCCATACTTTATACACAACCATCCATATTTATGAATTGGAAACAAAGACAAACCAAACTTCAAACCCAGTGATCATGAACTCATATTTGGAGACAAAGATCACCCAGACTTTGTAGCCACAAGAGATGAACCACAACTTCATTTTGAAATCCAGATCCACAATAACAATTGCAAGCAACATAACTCTGAAAGCAAGAGCATAAATTGAAGAATAGTATAAAAACACCAGACTAATCATTCCACCATAAATCACCAAAACTGATCTGAATTGTTGTTGATGATGTAGCTGCCTAGGTGCTAGGTGCTTAAAGGTAAACTAACCATGGTTAGTAAATATTTTTCTCTTCCCATGAATTGACTTATTAAATAATAAAGATAATTTAGTGTATTTCTTTCTTTTTTTCTTGTATTTACCATGTTGTTAGATTAAATGTTTTTTGCTCAATGAATCTTTACTTGCATAGTTTTGATCTTCTTTAGTCATACTCCATAATTCATCTTTTACAGTTATGGATTATAAAGAATCATAACAACAAAGGATAAACGTGTTATGCCCTTGTTGTTTCTCGTCTGCAGCCTGCTCTTACCTCTTAGTAAGTCGATGTTTTTTTTAGCTGTCGAACTTTTTTTAGGGTTCAATAAATCTCAAATTGTTCGGATATGTTGGCAAATTGACATTGACTTAATGTTTCAAATATTTAGTGATATTTTATATGCTTCTATAGTTACAGCAACATGTTCAAAAACATAATTTAACATACTTTTAAATTAATAATAAACAATCAAAATTATGTAATATGTATATAAACAATACATACAGTAGGAAAGTACTCAGTAACCAAGTGTTAAGGAAAAAATAAGCATGATCAGTCAAGTAGTTGCTTGTTACTTGCCCAAACTAGATCACACCCATACTTTGTACCATACCCTTTAGACATTTAACCAATCACTTGTTTAATAAATGTATACACATGAATGTGCCTTCAAACTACTCATAAAAAAATTAACAAAATTCTAAAACATATGTAGGCATGGGAATGGGCCGACGACCCCAATCCTTGTCCTCATCCTCGTCCTCGTCCATATCGGTTTACGTACCAAAATATGGTTTATCTCTGTGTGTTTGTTTTCATGTGAGCATGATATAATGATGATATCATATGAAAATTAAGGCTTGTTTGTTTTTATAATTCCTATTTATTTTCGTTTGATAATTCTTTTTTCTTGGTTTGTGAACAACTTTCTTGATGAACCGGGCGTATTGTATGCTTTTATGCATGTGTAACTTATGCTTGATGATGGACAGGATCACATGACTCAAAAAATAAGTTGAGATCAGGCTGAAAATTAAATAATCTATTTCTTAGAAAAGATATGAATTTTCCATTTTGAATGACCATAACTTGTGTGTAGGTTTTGGAATGAGCATCTTTTCTTCCTCTTAAATATCTTGTTTGTTCAAGTACTATACCCATATGGAGTGATTAAGCTTATGGTAAACTAAAGACTACTTGATGGTTGTTTTATTAGTTTTAGTTGTTTAGTAAACAATTGGGCAATATTCAGTTGAAGTTAGTATTTGGGTAGAAGTCAAGACAGGGTCTAAAATCCTTATATGTGGTGTCTAATGAGTTCTTTTTCTTCTTTTTGTTTCTGTTATTTTTCTGAAACCTATGCATTTGAGTCCAAGTTATATTAGGGTTGAACTTTTGATGAATTAAAGATGCAAAAAGCAGGTTGTACTGCGCTTGTATGTAGTCGTGAGTAACATAAAAGAAAATGTTTTGTGTGTGTGTACATTTGAGATCACCAAAAACAAGTGAGTTGTGTGTGTGTGTGTGATAAGCGTGGGTAGTGCGAGACAGTAGCAACCCGCAACCCCAAGGGGTTGTCCTATGGCTTGGGGTTCCACCAGCAAAACATCCATAAGGAGTTGCACATGGTGCATAGGGGCTGCACCCGCAATAGGATTGCAGCTAAAAGGGATGTGCTAGTGACCATGGCTGCATCGACAGGGGTGGTGTGATGGCATGGTGCTTCATCGGGCTTTTGCCCAAGTCTATTGACTTCGATTAGGTGAGTTTGAGTCCAAGTGTGGCAGTATAATCATAATTCTATGGCACATAAAGTAGTTTGAGACATAAAAAGAATTTGATATTTGAGACACATAAAGTATTCAGTTGAATTTAATATTATGATGTAACTCAAGACAGGGTCTAGGATCTGTATATGTGGACTTGTTGCTCATGTTCATCTTACATACACATTTACACATAAATGTGTGTGTATGATTATTGTTGTAATCATATTTCTTTATTTAGTTCAATTTATTTCGTTTTGCAAGTTATAATCGACCATAATATTTTTTGCATTAATTTTCACATTATTTTCCTTCTAATTTTTAAGCAGGCGTTGAAAGAATCAAACATTAGCGCGTGGAAGATGATACTACAAAACTTGACTACAGCTTTAACTCTGTTCGGAAGATGTAAAGATTTGAACAACCTTTTGGAAAATAATTTCATCTAGCATGTTTATTATATTTATATATTTGTTCTCATTTGTTTTTGTTTGACTCACTTTGTGCCATAGTTTTTTTTTTTTTTTCGTTGGTTGGTGTTTTGTGCCATTATATAGGTTTTGGAAATGTTTAATTTATAGAAGGTGTGTTGTCAAAAAAATTCAAAAAATACGTGGTGCATTGTTTGTGATACAAAATATTAAAAATCTGTCTTTTTTACGGTTAAAACCCATTGTTATGGTAAAGAAAACTAAGTAGCAATCAACCTAGAAACTTTAAATATGTTATCTAGACAACATTTGTCTTCTGTAAAACACGATTTTGACGTGTTGCTTGTTCAGAAATTGAACAATCTTGTAACCTAAAGAGTATATCAATATCTTATTACTCTTGTATTCTGTAAATTTGACCACCGTACTTTTTATATTCTTATGGTATGCATGCTTTTATGATTTTGTCATTAACATGCATAAATTTTTATTTTCTTCCATGTAAATTTGGATTGTTTTGGGCTTAAAAGAAATTAGGTATCTAAAAAGCATAAATTTAAAATGGTAACTTTGTAATTGTTAATCTTTAACAAGTAATTTTGGACCATCTTTTTTCTTGCATTACATAAAGTATAAGCGTAACCGTAGCATGACACATAGTGACGTTTATTATTTAAAAAATCGTTATCTTAGCATGATAATACAGTGATGTTTATTATTCAAAATAATCACCATAGCATTGACATAGTGAGTTAATTTCTCAAAACCGTCACCCTCCAGACTAAGGTAACGTAAGTTTATCACAAGCGTCATCATAACATGACATACGGTGACGTTTCTCAATCAAAACTGTCACTGTAACATTGCATATCGTGACGTTTATCCTTCCACCCCGTCATCGTAGTATGACAAAAGATGACGTTTATTTTTCAACAATGTCATGTCACAGTAATATGACATATAGTGACGTTTATTATTCAAAATTGTCACATTAGCATAATATAGTGACATTTATTATTCACAAACATTACCATAACATGATATAGGGTGACATAATTTATCAAAATCGTCATTGCATCATGATATACGATGACGTAACTTATCAAACCGTCACTGTAAAATGACATACGATGATGTTCATCATTCAAATCTATCACCGTAACATTGTTGACTGTGAGGTTTGTCACTCAACATCATTACCGTAACACGACATACGGTAACATTTACTTTTCAAAAATCGTCATTGTAGCATGACATAGAGTGACATTTATTTTTCAAAACTGTCACCATAAGATGACATATGGTGACGTTCATTGTTTAAAATCATCATTTTAGCATGACATACATCGACATTTATTATTTGAAAACTGCACCATAGCATGACATAGGGTGACTTTTTTTTCAAAACCATCACCATAGCATAACGTACGATAACATTTATGTTTCAAAACCATCACCATAAATGATTGCAGTGACATTTATTTTTCTAAACCGTCACAATAGAATGACATAAGGTGACGTAATTTTTTCGAAATCGTCGTTGTAGCATGACAAGTGGTGATGTTTATTTTTCAAAACCGTCACCGTAGCATGAAGTACCTTGACGTTTATCTTTCATAACTGTCATCATAACATGATGTACAATGACGTTTAATTGTTCAAAGCCGTCACTGTATCATGGCATAAACTGACGTTTATTATTTAACATCACCATAACATTACATATTGTTACGTTCATTATACAAAACCGTCATCGTAGCATGACTTACGTGGACGTTTATTATTCGGACCGTCACCATAACATGATATATGATGACATTTATTATACAAAACCGTCACTATTATGACAAATAATTTTTTAAAACCGTCACCATAACACGACATATAGTGACATTCATTTTCAAAACCATTACTAAAGAATGACATATGGTAACATATTCAAAACCGTCACCATAACATGACATATGGTGACATAAATTATTCAAAACCGTTAATGTAGCTTGAGATATGGTGATGTAAATACTTTAATACCGTTCCCAAATGATGACATATGGTGACGTAATTTTTCAAAGACCCTTGCCATACACTAATTTTTGGTGATGCAAAATTTGCAAAACCGTTGCCATAGAACTTGGTGACTTTTGGAAATGGTTTTCAAATAAACGTTGCTATATATATTTTAGTTCAGTAATGACTTTTTTAAAACCGTTATGACATAAATCGACGATTTAGACAAAAACAATTACTAAAAGCTCGTATATGGCAACGGTTTTTAAAAACTGTCACAACATAAAGCAACGGTTTTTCAAAACTGTCTTAAACCGTTACTTTAGGGGACATTTTGTTAACGTTTTTATCTAAAATGTTGTTTTATGTTTTCTGCATTTTGGCAATAGTAATATTTTTTTATAAAAATTGTTACTAAAACAATTCTCTAACTATTTATGTGACTTTTTGTAACAGTTTTTTATCAAACCGTTACAAACCTATTTTTCAAAACCGTCACAAAAAGTCATTTTTGTACTAATGCAATAGGAGCCGCTCCCGGCACGAGATCAATCCGAAACTCCACTTGACGATCGGGTGGTAACCCGGGAAAGTCGTCCGGCAAGACATCGGGAAACCCACGCACAATCTTCACATCTTCAAGCTTTAACTTCTTGAGCTTGGAGTCGATCACGTAGGCTAGGAAAGACGAGCATCTTTTCACCAAGCATTTGCGCGCCTTTACCATGGTGATTATTGCTACTTCTCCTTTCCTCTTCTCACCATAGATCACAACAAATTCACCATTGAGATTGGGAAGTCAAATTAATTTCTTGGAACATACGATCTCGGCATGATTGTTTGCTAACCAATTCATGCCGACCACTACATCAAAACCCCCAATAATCATCGTCATCAAATCGATCGGAAAATCTCTCCCTTCAATTCCGAGAGTACACCTCCTCAGAACATCGCGAATCAAAACTTGACTACCATTTGCTATCTCTACCACTAACACATTCTCTAGACTATCAGTGGACATAGCAATCTTTTGACGAAACAATTCAGATATAAAAGAGAAACTGGCACCCGTATCGAACAATACACGAGCAGGTACGGAGTTTAGAAGAAACGTACCCGATACCACATCAGCGGATGCCTTGGCCTCATCGGTCGTCATCTGAAAAGCTCGACCCGGAACCCTAGATGGGTTCTCTTTCTTCTCCGGCGCACTTCCCGACTTGAGCTTCAGGAAATCTCTCTTCATATGCCCTGGTGTCTTGCACTCATAGCAAACAAGTCCTCTGATCGAACAGTCGCGAGTGATGTGATCAGATTTACCACACTTGTAGCAAGATTGAGGAGTGGGGTTACAGTTGCCATGGTGCTTGCTATGACACCTATGGCACCATCTAGCTTCTTCATAACCGCTGAAGCTTCGGTTTCCGACAAAAGGTCGGGTCCTCTTGGGAGGAACTGAATTGCTCTCCCACTTTCTCTTGTCAACAGCCACCACAGTTTTCTCCGGTTTCCTCTTCGCGTAAACCTCATCCATGAACTGTGCCTCCTCAATAGTCTCACGAAGGTTAGAAGCCTTCGAATTTCAGACCATGGTCATCATGTCCGACGGTAGACCCTTCAGATAGGCCTTAATCTTCTCATTTTCTGTAACACCCTAAAAATAGGGATAACAAAAACTTTCCAAAAATGGAGAAGTGGTATAAAGTTTGCCATAGCACGAGCCTCCCAAAAAGGGGAAATATACAAATAAGTTTAATCACAATTCTGTAATTTAACGGATAAATAAACAACAATCAACTAATCTAATTTCTACATCTAGAAAAGAGATTACAAAAGGGGTGTCATCTATAAACCCTAATCTTCCAAAAATAGTTCAAGTGCCAAAATTCCCAAGCTCTTGCCCAAAGCATCTAAACCTGCATAGGAGCCGCGCCGCTAACACCTGAGATACACATCGACACCAAACAAGTGTTAGGCCAAAAAGCCTAGTGAGTTGAACAAGTAAAAGCATGTCAGAAACAATTACAGTTCTTATCAGCAGTTAAATAATTAATCACGTAGATGTGGAGTCAACGTGAGCGACCCATATCTCCAATCCGGTTTACCCAAAGAGGCAATGCACCTTGAAGCCACTTTCACTGGCAACCCAAAGGCCTGACACGCACCGGGGACTACCGCTTAGGAAATTCCCCGACGGCGGAGGTCTAGGTACATAGGAGACTACCGTTTAGGAAATTCTCCAAATGTCACCCACCTACATTCCTATAGTGAATCACGGACTTGGTTCGTCCACATAATGCATTTAGGAGGTCTCAAGATGTGTTTCAATCCGTCAAAATTTCAGATATCAACCAAGAACACACTATTACCATCCTAATCATGTAGATCCAACATATGACATAATATCCATCCAAATACTTCGTGAGAATATAAGGTCGCCAAAAAGGCATTCCAAGAAGGAATCATCAACATACCAAGATATACACATATAAAACATGGTAACTTTCATATACATAAATCCATGGGTAAAAACCCCCCAAATACTTGAAACATTAAATATGAACATTTGAGAGATGCATTGACATCAACAAGTAGAAGATAATGATGTGTATCTAGTTTTAACAAAAGGTTAGTAAACTCACAATCTAGGTTTTTTGACCAAAACCTAGAAAAGATGAAACCCTAGCTTTTGAAGAAGATGATACTTGAATGCAAGGAGTGAGGGTCTTGAAAACACTTCAAAGAAACACTTGGGTGGATCTTGAATGATCACTTAATGCCCCCAACTACCCAAAACCCTAGCAATAAGTGTGTGTGTGTGTGTGTGTGTGTTTGAGAGGCTCAAAAATCGCCCAAATATGAGTTCTCCCGTTTTCCAAATGATTTTGTGAGGAATGAGGCATCAGATATATCAAGAAACAGAAGGTCAGGTCACGCGGGCGACATTGCCCCGTGATTTTGCCCTTGGCATTGTCGCCGGGGCATTATCGCGGTCTCCTACCACCTCACGGTACCTCCCCAGCGACTGTGACACCGCGACAGTGACCATGTCATAGTCGCGTGTCATAGTCGCGCCAAAGCCTCAGAAATCCGAAAACTCAACCAAATTCGATTATGAGTGCGAGGTTCAAACGGGAATCATAAATGCACATTTCATATGTCATTAAGGCATCATAAAAGTGAGCATGTGCAACTGATAGGTCTCATATTCTCAATTAATACAATTAACGAATTTAAGGGAACGAAAACTTACCTTTTAAATTTTCCGGGTGTTACAATCCTCCCCACCTAAATTAGGATTTCGTCCCGAAATCTTATTTTATACTGAACAAGTGAGGATAACGCTTCCTCATATCATCCTCGGATTCCTACGTGACGTTTGCACCCCGATGGTGTTTCCATTGAACCTTTACCATAACCACGTCTTTATGACGCAATTTCTTCACCTTTGATTCCAAAATCGCCTTCGGTTCTTCCATGCAACGATTCCCATTGTCCATCCGGATTTCCGTCAAGGGAATCACACTTTCCTCTTCGGCTAGGCACTTCCGAAGGTAACACACGTGGAACGTAGGATGTATCCCTCCCATCCATTTCCGACGGGAAATCTAACCGGTAGGCTTGCAAACCAATCTTCTCCAAAATAACGAACGGTCCAAGGAAACGAGGACTAAGCTTCTCACGCTTCCCGAAACGTATGATCCCCTTCCACGGAGACACCTTCAACATGACCCGGTCACCCACTTGAAACTCAACCGGTCTTCTCTTCTTGTCCGCATAGCTCTTTTGTCGGTCTTGTGCCGCCTTTAGTCTTTCTCGAATTTCTTTCACCTTGTCTGCCATCTCTTGCACTATTTCTGGCCCGGCGAATTGTTTTTCGCCCGCTTCTAGCTAACAAACTGGGGTTCCTCCGTCCATACAAGGCCTCGAACGATGCCATTCCGATACTAGAATGGTAACTGTTTTTGTACGCGAACTCTACCAAAGGTAGGTGTGAGTCCCAACTTCCCCCGACGTCTATTACACACGATCTCAACATATCTTCTAGCGTCTGGATCGTCCTCTACTTTGACCATCCGTTTGAGGATGATAAGCCGTTCTCAGATTCAGTCTAGTGCCCAACTCCTTTTGCAAGCTAGTCCAAAAATTCGAAGTGACACGACTATCCCGATCCGATACCACCGATTGCGGAACTCCGTGCCTTGACACCACCTCGTCGATGTACAGTTTAGCCAATTTCACCATCGGCAAGGACTATCGCATCGCAAGAAAGTGCGCGCTCTTGGTCAACCGATCCACGATCACCCAAATTGTATCATGACCACGTAAGGTCTTTGGTAGCTTCGTCACAAAATCCATGGTGATGTTGTCCCATTTCCACTCGGGAATGGACAACGGTTGCAAACTTCCATACGGCCTTTGATGCTCCGCTTTGACTTGAAGGCACGTGACACACCTCTCCACGTAGTTAGGCACATCCAACTTCATCACCGACCACCAATTATTTAATTTTAAGTCTCTATACATCTTGGTACTACCGGGATGTATAGAATACTTCGACTTGTGCGCGTCTTCTAGAAGTAACTCTCGATTTCCACCCAACTTCGGCACACAAATACGACCTTGAAATAGTTTAAGCCCGAGGCTATCTTCCGTCAAAAGTTCACTTTGTTTCACCATGATCTCGGACTTGAGGTTTCGTTCCTTGAGTGCTTCCACTTGCCACGTTTTGATGCTCTCCATCAAACTTAATACCACGTCAATTCTTGTAAGGGACAATTTAACACCACCATCATGGCTCCTCCGGCTCAACGCATCCGCCACCACATTGGCTTTACCGGGATGGTAGAGTAAATCACAATCATAATCCTTTAATAGTTCAAGCCATCTCCTTTGTCGCATATTGAGTTCCTTTTGATCGAAGATGTACTTGAGACTCTTGTGATCCGTGAATAGAGTACACTTGGTCCCGTACAAATAATGACGCCACAATTTCAAAGCAAAAACTACCGCCGCCAACTCTAAGTCATGCGTCGGGTAGTTCTTCTCATGCTCCTTTAACTGTCTCGACACGTAGGCAATGACTTTACCTCATTGCATAAGTACACATCCAAGACCCATCTTAGAAGCGTCACTATACACTATGAAGTCTTCCGATCCTTCAGGCAAGGATAAGATCGGAGCTTCGCACAATTTCCTCTTGAGCGTTTGAAAGGCTTGGTCTTGAACATCGGTCCAAAGAAACTTGACGTTCTTTCTTGTGAGGGATGTGAGCGGTGTAGCTACCTTGGAAAAGTCTTGGATGAAGCGTCTATAGTAGCCCGCTAAGCCCAAGAAACTCCGTATCTCCGACGGATTCGTCGGTGGTTCCCAACTCATCATCGCTTCAATCTTTGCCGGGTCCACCTTGACCCCGTCTTTGGACACCACGTGCCCCAAGAATTGCACTTCTTGGAGCCAAAATTCGCATTTAGAAAACTCTGCGAACAACTTTTCCCTTCTTAGGACTTCCAAGACTTCCCGTAAATGTTTCCCATGCTCGGACTCATCTTTAGAATAAATTAAAATATCATCGATAAAGACGATCACGGATTTATCCAAGAATGGGCAACACACACGGTTCATCAAGTCCATAAATACGACCGGCGCGTTGGTCAACCCAAAAGGCATCACCAAGAATTCATAGTGACCGTAACGCGTTCGGAAAGTCGTCTTCGGAATATCATCATTCTTCACCCTCACCTGATGATAACCGGATCGGAAGTCGATATTTGAAAAGCATCCCGCACCTTGAAGTTGATCAAAGAGATCATCGATACGAGGTAGAGGGTACTTGTTCTTCACCGTGACTTTGTTTAACTCCCGGTAATCGATGCACATCCGCATAGATCCGTCCTTCTTCTTCACGAACAACACCGGTGCTCCCCAAGGTGACGAACTCGGTCGGATAAAACCCTTCTCTAACAACTCTTGAAGTTGCGTCATCATTTCCTTCATCTCCGTCGGGGCCAAACGATAGGGAGCTCGGGCTATCGGAGTCGCTCCCGGAGTGAGGTCGATATGAAATTCCACTTGGCGCTCCGGGGGTAATCCGGGTAAGTCTTCCAGGAAGACATCCGGAAAATCTTGCACGATCTTCACGTCTTCCACTGACTTCTTTTCCTTCTTCACGTCCACCACGTACGCTAGATAGGAAGGGTAACCCTTCGCTAAAAACTTACGAGCTTTACTAGAGGAGATTATAGGGTTGCGACCCTTCCCTTTCTCTCCATAGATGACGACCACGCCGCTTCCCGACAAAGGCACTTGGATCATCTTCTTAGCGCAAAATATGTCGGCCTTATGCCTTGTCAACCAATCCATGCCTATGACCACGTCAAAGCCTCCTATGGCCATAGGTAGCAAGTCTACCCCAAAAAGGATTCCCATCGATCTCTAAGGTGCAATCACAAAAACGGTCACGGATGATTACTTTATCACCGTTGGCTATCTCTACTACTAGTGCATCAGGAAGGACACTAATAGGAGTGACGAATTGCTTACATAAAACATCAGATACAAAAGAACACGTAGCACCCGAATCAAACAATACACGAGCAGGCAAGGAGTTTACTAGGAATGTACCCGAAACAACATCAGCGGTCTCCTTCGCCTCCTCGGTAGTCATCCGGAAAGCTCAACTCGGCACCCTCGGCGATTGGTCGACCCTAGCCGTCGACCCAACAAATTTTCCTTGATTGCCCCCCGCTAGCTTTGGACAATTTATCCCCACGTGCCCCGGCTCCTAGCACTCAAAACATATCGTCGGATGAGCAGTGCAATCCCGAGCCACATGGCCCCTCCTGCCACACTTGGTACAACCTACCGGACCTGCGTAGGTTTTAGAAGCACACGCGCCCGAGTGTTTGGTTCTACACATTTGGCACGATTGATCGTCCTTACGAGAGTCGCTGGCTCTCCCACCCACAAACGGCCTTGACTGGCGAACGACTCCGGATGGCCCTTCCCACTTCCTCTTCTCTCCAACAACACTCCTTTCTTCCCTCTCAGCCACCCTATCATCTTCCACAAGCAAGGCCTCTTCAATGACTTCCTGAAGAGTCGACCCGCCGGCATTACGCACATCCGTTCTCATATTGGCCGGTAGACCAAGATAAAAAGCCTTTATTTTCGATCTCTCATCCGGGACCAGATATCCCACTAAATTTAACTTCTCTAGGAACAACTTGGAGTAGTTGGCTACAGACAAATTCCCTTTCTTCAGATTTCGGAACTCGACTTCTAGCTTATCCAAAGAACGTTCGCTGCAGTACTTGTCCATGATCTTCTTCTTGAAGACTGGCCAGGTTAGCTTTATTAGAACTTCGGGGGTGAGGGCGGACCGGGTGAGATTACACCAGATCAATGCCTCTCCTCGGAGTAGTTGAGAAGCAAACTTCACCCGCTGCGACACGTTGCACTCGCTCGAATCAAAGGCCATCTCCACTTCCTTGAGCCAGTACATACACGCAACCGGGTTATCGGAACCCGCAAATTCCTTGGGGTTGCACCCCAGAAAAGCCTTGTAGGAGCATCCCTTAGTCCTTACCCGATCCTCGTTCGCCGGTGGTTCCTCGGTTACCACCACTTCCGGCCTAGCTCCCGACCCGGCTATAGCATTCTCCGCCATAGTCTCAGGTTGACGGTTACTGGCATCTCGGTCTTCTAAGAGTTTCATGAAAAACTCTTGCTGTTGCACTTGCTGCTGGGCCATGGCAGCACTCATAGCCTGCATCATACTATCCCGTAACCGGGTCTCCATGGTTGCCTCTTCCAAAACAACATCGCCCACCACAAGGTTTCTGTGAGGGATAAACTCGGGTCCCCCTCCCAAAGGTTCGTTCGGTGGTGGCCTTCGAACAACCCCTCCTAAACCGGGTTGTTCGGCGGTGGATTCAATTTCCAAATGACCATCCGGCGTACCCGGTAATCTACTCCGAGTATTAACCATCTCGATCTGCCATACACATACGAGAAATAGGTTGAGAAAAGACTAAGCGAGTTGAACTCATTGTACGTACTAATACATTCATCAATTATCACAACAACAGCAAATCAAGTATGCTCACGTAACAATGCATTCATAATAGCAGTAGCTAAGTGAAATTATGAACGAACCATACGCAAGAATTCTTGTCACCATCATCACAATTCTCAATTAGTGTAATTCCGTCAATCCTAACGCTCTCCCCACCTAGGATTTCTACCCCAAGTGGACAGTGAAGTCATAAAGTCTAAAGCTTAAGTCTAGATATGCTACCACAATACCTAGTTCACTTAAACTAAAGCTCTGATACCATCTGTAACATCCCAGCCAACCGTACCAGATATTGTCCGCTTTGTCTACACACCCGGACTCACGGTTTTAAAACGCGTCTGGTAGAGGAGGTATCCAGTCCCTTTTAAGACAACTTTCGTTCCCCTCCCCAGCCAATGTGGGATCTTACAATCCACCCCCCTTGGGAGCCCAGCGTCCTCGCTCACACATTAATCCGGTTCCCGACTCTGATACCAACTTGTAACACCCTAAAAAATAGGGATAACAAAAACTTTCCAAAAATGGAGAAGTGGTATAAAGTTTGCCATAGCAAGAGCCTCCCAAAAAGGGGAAATATACAAATAACCTGTTTAATCACAATTCTGTAATTTAACGGATAAATAAACAACAACCAACTAATCTAATTTCTACATCTAGAAAAGAGATTACAAAAGGGGTGTCATCTATAAACCCTAATCTTCCAAAAATAGTTCAAGTGCCAAAATCCCCAAGCTCTTGCCCAAAGCATCTAAACCTGCCTAGGAGTCGCGCCGCTAACACCTGAGATACACATCGACACCAAACAAGTGTTAGGCCAAAAAGCCTAGTGAGTTGAACAAGTAAAAGCATGCCAGAAACAGTTACAGTTCTTATCAGCAGTTAAATAATTAATCACGTAGATGTGGAGTCAACGTGAGCGACCCATATCTCCAATCCGGTTTACCCAAAGAGGCAATGCACCTTGAAGCCACTTTCACTGGCAACCCAAAGGCCTGACACGCACCGGGGACTACCGCTTAGGAAATTCCCCGACGGCGGAGGTCTAGGTACATAGGAGACTACCGCTTAGGAAATTCTCCAAATGTCACCCACCTACATTCCTATAGTGAATCACAGACTTGGTTCGTCCACATAATGCATTTAGGAGGTCTCAAGATGTGTTTCAATCCGTCAAAATTTCGGATATCAACCAAGAACACACTATTACCATCCTAATCATGTAGATCCAACATATGACATAATATCCATCCAAATACTTCGTGAGAATATAAGGTCGCCAAAAAGGCATTCCAAGAAGGAATCATCAACATACCAAGATATACACATATAAAACATGGTAACTTTCATATACATAAATCCATGGGTAAAAACCCCCCAAATACTTGAAACATTAAATATGAACATTTGAGAGATGCATTGACATCAACAAGTAGAAGATAATGATGTGTATCTAGTTTTAACAAAAGGTTAGTAAACTCAAAATCCAGGTTTTTTGACCAAAACCTAGAAAAGATGAAACCCTAGCTTTTGAAGAAGATGATACTTGAATGCAAGGAGTGAGGGTCTTGAAAACACTTCAAAGAAACACTTGGGTGGAGCTTGAATGATCACTTAATGCCCCCAACAACCCAAAACCCTAGCAATAAGTGTGTGTGTGTGTGTGTGTTTGAGAGGCTCAAAAATCGCCCAAATATGAGTTCTCCCGTTTTCCAAATGATTTTGTGAGGAATGAGGCATCAGATATATCAAGAAACAGAAGGTCAGGTCACGCGGGTGACATTGCCCCGCGACTTTGCCCTTGGCATTGTCCCCGGGCATTGTCGCGGTCTCCTACCACCTCACGGTACCTCCCCAGCGACTGTGACACCGCGACAATGACCATGTCACAGTCGCGTGTCATAGTCGCGCCAAAGCCTCAGAAGTCCGGAAACTCAACCAAATTCGATTACGAACGCGAGGTTCAAACGGGAATCATAAATGCACATTTCATATGTCATTAAGGCATCATAAAAGTGAGCATGTGCACCTGATAGGTCTCATATTCTCAATTAATACAATTAACGAATTTAAGGGAACAAAAACTTACCTTTTAAATTTTTCGGGTGTTACATTTTCTGTTGAGGCTACATGCCCCACTAACCCCAACTTTTCCATGAATTGACGTGTATACTCCCTCACCGTCAAGTTCCCTTTCTCAAACGACCGAAACTCCGCCTCGATCCGATCCATAGCCCTCTCATTGCAGTATTCTTCCAATAACTTTACCTTGAATTTGCCCCAAGTCAGTTGGGCCAAAACAGTAGGAGAGAGGGTGGACTGGATAACATTCCACCATAACACTGGCCAGGTGCCATTATGAACGTACCGAACAAGATTTAAGAGTTAACCTCAATACACGCATTCATCCTACACATACAGTCTATGAAAAGGACGAGTGCTATTAAACTCAATAACAATTACTATCTCCAACCTGCGGAAGACTTCATCAACAAGTTACTCTTGCATAAAGCTAAGGCTCAACTCTTCATGAGGCTACTAGAGTCCAAACCCTCAACTAGAACCTGATGCACATGCCGACAAATAAAAAGGTTAGGCTTAACGCCTAGTGAGCTCAAGAGTTTTAACATAAATGAATATATCTTGAAAAGAAAGGAAATCAATTTAAAGCAAGATCCTTCGAAATATTATACCTCAAAATGGAAACGACACCTTTTCCCATAAACTCCAATTAACGGGTGTTACAATCCTCCCAACCTTAAAAGATATTTCGTCCTCGAAATCTGGCACCGACTAAACACCTAACACCGCCTTCGACGAGATCGATTGGTTCTCCACCCAACCGGAAGGCCTCCACTATACCTTGTCTTATGTACGACCCGAGTATAACTATATTTCGAATTCCTGCACGTCTTGCTGATGATGGGACGAACATCGAGTCCTTATCGACCAATTTACCACCCCCAAGATCTCGGCTATCTCCCAACCTTAGATGACAATTACCATCTTCAGGGTAGTTTGTGAACTCAACTTATCAACACCCAAGCCACTTCGAATTTGCACGATTCTGAACCCCAAGCCAAGAATCGTCAACGAACTCTTAAAATCCTTAGTTTTTGACTGACCCAATCATAGCGCTGATAAAGTTGACCTCTCAAGGCGCACCAATGCGTCCTTCAGGTAACTGGTTAGCCCAGATTCGGCTATCGCTTAACTCCGTTCCAATCCCAACCTCACAACATTCTCATAGCAAATTCCTTAATACCACGGGGATGTTTACACACATCGGCACCTAAACATCAACACCTAACCTTCTTTTACTTTTCCATCACCGAAAGGTCCTTATTTCCCATAATCCAACCAGATTACTTCCAAACATTCCATGATCCATTGACTTCAAGAAAACAAGTCGACGCCTAGGACTAAACAGTGACCTCGAAAATGTGGATGCCTCGCCTCAAATTCCAATCCAGGCAGATTGTCGCACCAAGGTTGACTCCTAACAGAAAGCTAGAACTCCAAGTCTCACATTTCTAACAGACCGATCACCAAAATTTCCTTTAATCGCGGAACCCGGTAAAACGGTACACCATCAACATAAACCATGATGTCACACCGACGAGCAATCCACCAAATCGAACCCAATTTACGCGCAGGTAATCACATAAGATCTTATCCCGTATGTTTACCGAAGTATAAAAGCACACCTTAATTAACTGGGAAGGCTTAAATCTACTACCTCCATTAATCAAGTGCGCACAGATTCAAAACTAAAACCCAAAATTCAAGACTGACCGCAAGTCGGATCATTCGACGCTTCAAATCCCAAGGACTCCCTTAGTCCCTAATTACAACTCCTTTCACGGCAGGGGTTTAAATCTATAGGCCTAATGAGTTCAAGGTTTTTCAACAAGTAAGTCAATTTGAAATTTATAAAACTTTCAAATACATAAGCCTTTTAACACTTAAACGTGCGGTGAAAATACACTACCGATCATTCGATAGGTTTCAAAATTGATTATCAACACAGCGCATATGAAACCATTTCCAAAACTCATTTGTTCAGTACTTAAGTTAATAAGGACAGTAATAAAGCATGCGCAACAATTTACCCATAATTGTGAAAATAGGTTCCTGCACCACCACATGTGCAATAAATGTATGTACAACTCCAAAGGAGAGATTCACAATTTAACTTTAAACTTCTTACTCTTTAACCCAGAAGACCTGATGGCATAAAATCATCAACAACCCCTTGCGCACCAGTTTATTCCCCAAGGCCAGGTAAAATGATGGGAATGCAAATAAAATCTCAAATCGAGTTTAAAGCTTTAAGTCGAATAGGTAAACACAATTGACCCAACAGAAATCCAACGACAAGGATGCCGCTAATTCGTTAAATGCATTTCGGAAATTTCTAACAGTAACAGTTGATGGTTGAAATATGATCAGAACAAAAGTCCTGTTTTAAAATAACATAAATCGTTTATATAATTACTCACACCAAAGTTATAAGTAAAACCAAATGCAAATAGTATGCGACGATTGACATTTGCATAAAGCCCAAAGATAAATCACATGATCATGAAATTCCTAAAACAACAAGTTCTACCATGTACTTTAAAGAGTATCCTTCCGAATATCTACCATTGCACTATTATTTAGCCTTCCATCAACATATGCCTATGCAAATGTTCGGACCAGTGTGAGTGTCAAATGGTTTCTTTAAAGTATATGGAAAAACAAATGCCTTTGTTTAAAAATCACCCTTCCGAGTCGATTCCCATATCATTCAAGTTGACGTGTTCTTAATGGCTCATTCCTGAGTCCACTACACTTAAACACTTTGACTAGTGATCAACCCGTCAAGAATCAATCGGTTTGAATAACAAAGATAGCAAGTTCCCTTGCTAGTAACTCTTCCAAGTATACTTCCCGTATCATTCAAACTGACGTGCTTTTTCATGGCTTATTCCTAAGTCCATGGCACTTTCACACTTTAAGAAGTGATCAATTCGTCAAGAAGTGCGTTTGGATTTATAAAACTTAAAATGACATAGTGGAACAATGTTATTGAAGAACAAAGTCCACTAGTTTTTGGTTTACAACCTCCCTTTTTGTCTCACACCCAAACTATAAAATTAGCTACTCATTACGTAAATTAAATTGCAAGAAATGTAAATAACATAGAGTAAAGACATAATGTAAATGACGGTAATTAAATGACGGAATGTAAATGACGGAAAATAAATGACAAAATATAAATTACTAAATATAAATGACTGAAAATAAAGAGCATAAAGTAAATGACATAAAACAATAAATTAAAATAGAAGAATCTGTCATGCAATGCTATAGCAACCCATGTGTAAGAACAAGAATTCTAAAAGATTAAAGACTTGATATTAAAAGTTCTAGAGAGAGAGTCACAATATCAGTTCTAAAACTGATTTATTATATCCTTCTCAAAATTAACACAAAGTCATCACCCCTATTTATACCAAACAAGGATGGCAAAGATGCAAATAAAAAACTTAAAATAATAATAAAAGTACAACAACTAAAGTTTTTTCCAAAGTTACACTCCAAGTGATGTCAACACTCTCTCCAGCCAACTACTACTTCTATTATTGCCAAAAATATCTGGTTCCATTGTAACAAAAGGTTGGATTTGGATTAATTTCGTTGGTCATCTTCATCAAATTCGTCCATGGTCTTCCAACAAGCAGATCGGGATGTTGTAGCATTGACTGGCAGTAATGAAATCAACGTAAAACATATGTTAGCTTCCATAAGTAGTAAAAGACAGAAAAATCATAAACTTAGCTCCATATAACAGAAAATTGAAAATAAGATAAGAAAAATGGACTCAAAGTTGGGATTAAACAAAATGATCTATCTAAAAAGAAAGAAAATGTGTTCTTATGCATTGAATTCTCAATGCATATCAATATGAAACCATTTCCAAAACTCATTTGTTCAGTACTTAAGTTAATAAGGACAATAATAAAGCATGCGCAACAATTTACCCATAATTGTGAAAATAGGTTCCTGCACCACCACATGTGCAATAAATGTTTGTACAACTCCAAAGGAGAGATTCACAATTTAACTTTAAACTTCTGACTCTTTAACCCAGAAGACCTGATGGCATAAAATCATCAACAACCCCTTGCGCACCAGTTTATTCCCCAAGGCCAGGTAAAATGATGGGAATGCAAATAAAATCTCAAATCGAGTTTAAAGCTTTAAGTCGAATAGGTAAACACAATTGACCCAACAGAAACTCCAACGAC
This sequence comes from Arctium minus, assembly GCA_954870635.1. Lineage (NCBI taxonomy): Eukaryota > Viridiplantae > Streptophyta > Magnoliopsida > Asterales > Asteraceae > Arctium > Arctium minus. Next base: position 96,007,581 of record OX941087.1, read on the forward strand.
AAGGATGCCGCTAATTCGTTAAATGCATTTCGGAAATTTATAACAGTAACAGTTGATGGTTGAAATATGATCAGAACAAAAGTCCTGTTTTAAAATAACATAAATCGTTTATATAATTACTCACACCAAAGTTATAAGTAAAACCAAATGCAAATAGTATGCGACGATTGACATTTGCATAAAGCCCAAAGATAAATCACATGATCATGAAATTCCTAAAACAACATGAGGGATGACCTCGAATAACAATATTCATAAAATAACGCACACCATGATGCACAAGTACATGATCCCAAAATTATTTACGCGACGCAAATGACGTAAGATGAGACACCATAAACTCAACTGAATTTTCGTAAAACTCATTAACGCTAAAATCATGAGATGTCCGAATTTTCATTTCTCAACAGAGAGTATAAGACGACAATATGTCTAAAACATTAAACTCCTAAGAGTTTCCTCTTTTTAATGCAATGAAAGGTAAAATGACACTTTTCTACAAAATTTATATTGGACACGCCGCCGAATAAACTCGCAAGTTTAGACGAAGCAAAAGTAAAACCCACACACCAAAAGACATCGCAAAGCCATACTCCACGAATTTTAGCAAAAAAATCGTACAAACTACAATTCTCAAGAAATTCCGACGCCAAACATGGGATTAACTTTTCCTTTAAAACCATTGACATACGTGGAGGAGATCCAATGTCTAGGTTAAAATCTCATAGTTACGCGCCCAATACCCGAACGACATTAAAACATGGACACTACAATATCCGGAAATAGCGTTAAACACGAGGCGTGGATAAAAGAATTTTGATAACAATTTTGCAATCATGTGCAACAAAACAATTTCATGCATGCTTAAGCTCACAGTTTAAAATCTGACGAGTGCTAAATGTTTTACCAAAACTACAAAGTATCACACACTTTATGCTTCGAATACATGAGAAACAATTGATGCAAACTCATTTTAGAAATAAATTTCGTACATGAATTTGGTGAGCACTCACATCTTAGGATTACGCTTCTCAACAACCCGACATACTATTGTCATCCGGATGCATTAAACACCTTAAAGCCACAATCCCACTAATTTTGAATAAACTTACGAATTCTCCTCGAGATAGAATCGGTCTAACAAGCTCACTGTTCTAATCCAACCAAAGTTTTTGACCCAAGAGGATCGACTTAGTGACTTATTCACTTAACTATCACTCCAAATTGACATTGCTATAAACATCCATCTTCCCTTAGGTTACTCGCTTAGAAACTTTCTCACTACCCCAACGGTCATCATACCAAGGTAGTTCAAGTATACACATGTAGCATGTAGGTTCACCATAACACTGGCCAGGTGCCATTATGAACGTACTGAACATGATCATCCTTGCGACTCTCGACAAGTTTCCCGTTTCTAGCGACTTGCTCGACCTCAAAATATCTTATCTTAAGGTACCTAATGTGCAACTTCACTTACAATCACTTATAAGAACGCTAGTTTGAGTCTAGGCATCCAAAATCAATACCTAATTCTCTCAAACTTAAGCTCTGATACCAACTTGTAACACCCTTAAATCTGAAGATAGCAACTTATAAAAAAAAATTCTAAATATATCAATAACTACTTTGACTACATACACAATTTAAGAGTTAACCTCAATACACACATTCATCCTACACATACAGTCTATGAAAAGGACGAGTGCTACTAAACTCAATAACAATTACTATCTCCAACCTGCGGAAGACTTCATCAACAACTTACTCTTGCATAAAGCTAAGGCTCAACTCTTCATGAGGCTACTAGAGTCTGAACCCCCAACTAGAACCTGATGCACATGCCGACAAATAAAAAGGTTAGACTTAACGCCTAGTGAGCTCAAGAGTTTTAACAGGAATGAATATATCTTTAAAAGAAAGGAAATCAGTTTAAAGCAAGATCCTTCGAAATATTATACTTCAAAATGGAAACGACACCTTTTCCCATAATATACACTTTTAAAAGGCAATGCTCCCAAACATGCATTTCTTATAAAACGATACAACCCGTAACTCACCCAAAACGGGGTCATAGTTCGACACTCACATTTGTGAAAATGTAAATAATACTTTTTATCCCAAAACACTCGAACTCGGGTGGAACATAATACTCGACCCTTAAATAACGGAAAACAATCCATATAAATATGATACGCCATTAAAACATGGAACTGAAACTTAATACTCACGCGACCATAAAATGGAATGAAATCCAAACATCAAAACATGGACAATCAGATATCCAAAATACATCGGGCCGACAACGGGGGATACCCGTATCCATGGAGAGCGGAGGAACACAAAAGTATGCCACACAACCAACGTTCATCGCATGACACCTAACAGCATGAAAGTCAAAATGTCCCTACGAATCCTTGACAAGTTTCACCCAAAGAGACAAGGTACCTTGATGCCAAAAAGACACCTGAAAGACCCGACACACCCGAGGACTACAACCATGGCATTACCCCGACGACGGAGATCTAGGCACACACCCACACAGTGGCGCCTAAGACTACCTCCTCCTAGTGCCTACTTGTCAAGTATTGGTCATAAAACATGAGTCCCGGAGTCCAACCCCGTACCACCCAATTGACCATAAAATAAGACTGACTTAAATGCCTATGGATCCAATACAACACAGTCTAAAAATACACGACTACACATGAATGACAACAGCACTCGAGACTGCAAATATTATAAATATGCAATAAAATGCATTTAGATGTAAATAGTGAATTGGACTCTACATCGAGCCATTAAAACCGGACAGATGTCCTCAAGACTCTTTTAAGCCAACACCGAGCTAAAATGCTCAAAATCCATTTGGCCAATAATTATCGGTCCCCCAAATAATGAAATGTCTTTAAACAACGTTTATGAAGACACATGTCTCAAATACGAGATTAACCCAAAACTCCACACGAGATGGGACTAAAGATTTTCCAAAGGGTTTATGAATGCAAATACACCAAAATGCATATAACATGAAATAGACTTCATTTGTACAAAATCATCAAAGATGCATGAATCATGAAATAGATCTTACTTGTATAAAGTCACCAAGAATACGTAAATCATGCTATTTAGTTGCTAAAATGTTCAAACCCAATATAAGCATTTTAAGAGGTTAACACAACCCAAGTTTACCAAATATGAAAACTTATCAAAATACTCACACTTTGACGAATAACCAAGTAAAACATATTTTACTTCAAAATACCCAAAACTTATCAGCAGTTAACCATTTCATGTAAAACACTTTAAAATAAACATTTTGGCATGTACACCGTTTTCACAAATCAACTTGAACTCACCTTGCTAGATTTAGGCTAAATCTAGATTTCACCCAACGAGCTCTTTTGAAGGGCGCTTGAATCCTCAAGTCGAAAACTTCCAAAACCTAGATCCAAACACTCCAAACCATAAATATCCACAATCAAACACATAGAAACATTTCCCAACATTATATACCAAAATCCCTAAACGAGATCAAAACCCTAGTTTCTCCAAAACTAACAAATCCGAGATCTGATAAACCAAATTAGGGAAACATCCAAAGAACATTTATAACCTTAAATCAAAGAAGCTTACCATTAAAGATGACGAGACTTTCCGAGGACACCCAAACCAACTCTTCAACCCGAGCTCCCACACTTTGAACTTGATGAGGAAGATGAAGATGGAGGTTTTGTGGTTCAAGATCCCACTAGCTAGATGATGAAGGATCATGTGGTTCCCCTCAAAATAGGTTAGGTTCGAATTTAGGAGTTTGGGGGACGGTTTGGGAGATAAAAGGGAAGAAGATTTAGGGTTTGGGATTGAGAGAAATGAGGCTAAAGGCTGAAAAATCGGCTTTTAGCTCGACAGTGTGCCACGCGGGTTATGCCGCGACCTTAAGCCGCAGCATAAGTCGCCCGTTTCCCCATACCTCACTTCTAGTGAGTTACGCGGCTTGTGCCGCGACTCCAAGTCGCGCCACAACTCGCAGCAGCCCAAAACTCCGTTTTCTCGCGTCTTCACGCCTGGTTCAATCCTCGATGATTCCATAGTAAAATTCACCTGATTTCTTGGCACCTTTTCGTTCCAATAGTCAAACGGCTCTCGAATTATTACTAAAGGAAAAGTCCAATTCACGGGTGTTACTACTACCATGTCACCAATTGTCATAGTAGCGGCATTTCAAGCACATTCACGTAAAACATCCTCATAATAACATTAGCTAAGTGAAATTATGAACATATAATACATAAAGGTTCTCGTTACCATCGCCACAACGCTTGATAACCATAATTTTCGTTGACTCTAAGACTAACCCATCTTAAAAGTTCTACCCAAACTCACGAATCAATGCTTAACATACTCAGTCTAAGTCTAGACATCTTACATTCATGCCTAGTTCACTTAAACTAAAACTTTGATACCAACTTGTAACACCCTAAAAATTAGAGTGATTTAAAATTCGGAAATTAGGCAATATGACGTTTGTATTAGGTATAAACCTCCCAAAAAGGAGAAAAGTACTAAGGGGGCGTTTGGTTCACACAAGGGAATGAAAATGGGAATGAGAGTGGAAATGGAAATTAATGGGAATGGGAATAACCATTGCATTGATGATGTTTGGTTGATACCGAAAAACCATTATCATTTTACCATTATCTCTCTCTAACCTAACTACCAAAAGTGTGCTCCTGACATGTGATTGCTTCTCCGCTTCTCCTTATCTCACTTACAGGTGATTAACATATAAAACTCATCTCTTTGAACACACACACACACACACACACACACACACACACACATACACACACACACACACATATATATATATATATATATAATCACAAAGAAAAACAAAAGGGAACAAAGGAGAAGAACGATAATCGAAATAACATTTTTTGTTCGATTTGAAGATAAAATCACAAAGAACGATTTTTGTTGATTTTGAAGACAAAATCACAAAAAAAAAACGAAACCCTAGCAAAGAAAAACGATAGAACATTTTTTGTTCATTTTGAAGATAAAATCACAAAGAAAAACAAAACCCTCGCATAAAGAACAACAAGATTTCGAACGCAAAGGAAAAGAACGAGAATCGTACCTGAAAACAGTCGATGTCGAGTTGGATAGAGATAGATTTCACTTTCGATTTCTTTGTTGTTAGCTTGTTTGCTAGAGATAAAGTATGCAATGGAGGAGAAAAATAAAAATACAGAGTCTATTTTGGGGGGAAGAAGTGAAGCGGGAATGAAAAGCCATTCCCCCCAATATTGGGGGGAATAAAAATTATATGTTATTAGGTAATGGATCCATTATATTATAGGCAACCAAACATCATTTTTCATTTTCATTCCCATTCCTTACCCTCTAATACCCCCAACCAAACACCCCCTAAGCCTTTACAAAAACCTGTGAACGGAAATGGAAATCAACAACAAACTAATCTAAACATAACTATCTAGATTACATCGGTTGTCGCCCCAAAATCACCAAAAGATGGGACTTAAACAATTGCCCAACATCAAATACTAGTCATATCAAAAATGCCTCAAAGACCATGCTCATCACTCACGACCTTGACAACCCACCGCTAAGGGAACCTGTTATACATACCATTTGAGAAAAAGTGTTAGGCTTAAAGCCTAGTGAGAACATACAGTTATAAATTTCAAGAGATATAATAAATTGCATCGAAAGGAAATCTTTTCAAGAAAGTTTAGTGTACAATTGAAATCTTTGTCACATAAGGACCATTCGGTCCGAAAATTCATCTTGCGATGATGGGGGATACCCGATTTATCCAAGGATTGTGGCGAAACACAAAAGTAGGTCACGATCCGAGTTGTGAGCTAAATACTTGGAATCCATGACCACGAACAACGTCGGTTCGTACTAAGATGTGAGGGAGGGCCCCCGAGGAAACCAAGTCATACTCGTTAACTAGGACTACATTATGACCCATGGCTAGTAACCGATCTCATATAACCGTACCAAAGGCCCCCGAGGGTCAAACGCATCCATAGCTACAAAAAGGGGGAAAGACATCCCAATAATATAAGCCGACTCAATACCTAGGGATCCACTAGTAATAGTCTAGACTTTTCACAATTTCAATTGTGACCAACCATAGTTAGTCATATGGTTCCAATAACATTTATTCCCAAAAATGCATTTCCAAGTTTACCTGCTTATAAGAATGAAAATCATAAAAATAAGATTATATACATTCCTTCAAGTAGGGGTGTAAATGAAACGAGACAACTCGCGAGCTACTCGAGATCGACTTAGTCAACACTCGACTCGAATAGGATCGACTCGAACTCGAGCTCGACTCGATATACTAACGAGTCGAGTCGAGCGACCTGATACTCGACTCGATAAACTCGTGAGATACTCGATAAGCAAAATAATAATAATAATTAGTAATATTATTTTAATTTAATTGATAATAATAATAATAATAATAATAAAACTCAAGTTTTTTTATTTTTGTTTTTGGAAAATGACGGTGTAAAAGACATGAGTAAACTCTTGATGGTGTGTCTAATCCATCCCACATTGGCGAGATATAGAACCCAATGTTTTGAACTCCACTATATATAGACCTTTCTCCTCCCTTGTTTTACATCTTTTGCCTTTGTTAAATGACTTGAGTCTAAGGGCTTCAGCCTATGTAGGGGTGTAAATGACACGAGACAACTCACGAGCTACTCGTGAGCTACTCGAGATCGACTCACTTGAGATCGACTTGGTCAAAACTCGGTCAACACTCGACTCGAATAGGCTCGACTCGAACTCGATCTCGACTCGATATACTAACGAGTCGAGTCGAGTATAATGACACTCGAGCTCGACTCGCATCATTTACACCCCTACCTTCAAGTGGCTCACATAAAAGTGCAAGTAATACCCATTTTACTTCAAATAAGATGGAACCCTTTAGTTTAGTTGAAAATGATTTGGGAACCCTAAAATCTCCCAAAAACTAAAGTTAGGTCAAAATGTAATAACCTTAAATCCAAAACCAAGGAGATATATAGGAGTTCAAAATATAAACTTTGACATGTATAAATTTTAGAAAATGGTAGTAGGAACTCACCAAGTAGGTTTTAGAAGAAAACCCAAACCCTAGCTTGAAACCCTTTGGATAAGATAACAATGGAGATTTAACGCTTAAATCTTGCACCTTTGGTTGATACACCCAACCTCTAGCAATAACTATGATAGATCAAGATGGGGAAACCTAAATTTCGGATAGAGGAGTTATGAGGGTTGAGAGAGAGAGAGTAAAGAGGGTAGATGAGAAGTAAATGAGGTGAAATGGGGGAAGAAACCCGTATTTGGGTGATCAGGGGACTCCCACAGGTTATGTCGCGGTCTTAAGTCGCGAAATAAGTCGCCCGTGTTCCTGAAATGGAAAATGGATAGTGGATCACGCGGCTTGTGCCGCGACTTGCAAGTCGCGATGTTACTCGCATAGTCCACTGTTTCCCAAACTAAGAATCAAGCTTCAACACACGAACTTCGTTTAACACGCGATACGCACAAAGCTTGAAGTCTTACAATACACAAAGCTTGAAGTCTTAACGCTATAATTTACATAACAAAAATCGGGGTGTTACAAAATAAAATGCGTTTTATTTTATTGGACCAAAAATATGAAGAAAATTGTAAAAATGGGCCAATCATGCCATTTAATAAAAGTGAATAAAAGAGTTTTTATTCACTTAGATGGAAAATGTTAGAGTTATTTGTCAATAGGGGGAGGGGGTAAACTGTATTTTTTAATAAGTGGCAAGGGGCAAAACAATAAATGGTCCAAAATTGAGGGACTTGTTTTGTAATAAAATCAAAAAATCTGATTTGGTGATGGTAAAGCCGTATGGCAGTCAATGCAATGTGCAGGTGTAAGGATTCCTTTTGACTTTTTCCACCAAATTTTAATATATGTATGTAGTTGCTATAATTTCTGGATGATACCTTCATTTTCCTTTAAGAGCAACTCCAACATTGACACCAAATAAAACACCAAAAACATCAAATTTGGTGAACCCATCAACACCAAAAAAACTCACTCCAACCATTCTCTAAAAAAACACTAAATTTGTGGACCTCGCATTAAAATAACATAGTTTATTTACTATAAATTAAAAAAAACACCAAATTACTTTAAAATAAATGAAAAAAAATGAAAAAAAATTTAAGTACACATTGGGTGGGCCATCCAAATTTGGCGGTCAAAACTTACACGACATATTTGTCGTGCGAAATTTCCAGCCAGCAAAAAAAATCATATTTACCGGCCGGTTGGAGCGACTTTTCCGGCAAAAAAAGGTTTTTAACGGATGCTTGGAGATGCTCTAACAAACGAAAAGCTCTCGAAGAAACCATGGAGAAGTTTTGGTTCTATTTTCTTCACATTTGAGGTAAAACACTTAACTCAATCTTATGATTTTTAGATCTATGGTTTCGTTTTTAAGAGGTCTATCAAACTGTAGTAGTCTTATGTCTTAGATTTGTGTTTTTATGGTTTAAATTAGTGTCCAAAGTTGTTGGGTTTTAGTTTTCAGACCTCAACTTTAAATGAGAAAATGAAACTCATTTCTTCATGAAAGTTTATGTTCTTTTATGTTAAATTCTGGGTAAAAGTGTTACCAAGGCTTTCTTGCAAAAAGAATAAATTCAAACAAACAAGAGATAGTCATTTTTGAAGCTTTAAAAAAAAGAGAAGGAAAACAAAGTGATGTTGTGTTTGTTTTTACTTATTATATATAAAAAGAAAAAAATGGGTAAGAGTTTGGAGTTGTGGGTTCCAACTTATTGAAGTCATAGAACCTCAAAATTATAGAACGAGGGCTTAGCATTTTGACCCTACAACCATGTTGCTATTTAACATATTTGAATATTATTATTTTATTTATAAATCAGTTTTGAGCCTCAAACCTTATTTTTACTTTATTATTTATTTTAAGCTCTAGATGTATGTCTGACAATATATAAAAGTGGACCCTATTTTAATTTCATGAACTTATGAAATTACCAAAAAAAAGGCTCATATTATTAAGAAATCAGTATTGTCAGAATGTTGCAATCGAAATGGTTCGTATTTTAGTTATTTGATTCTAAGAGGATGGTTATATAATAAATTATTTATGTATTAATAGAGTGTTGACGAAATTAGAATGTTGTCTTTGGATTAAATAAATATTGGGACGCTTTAGTTCAGAATAAATATTTTATATAATATATGATAATTTATTTGAAGCTATGGGATGTCATTAAGCCGATTAGTTGGAGAGATTTATCTATAAAATTATAAAACGATTGACATTTTAGAACGTCGTCGAGATTTAGAGTTGGGTTTAGGCTAAAATTAGTCGAGGTTGACCACGTTGACCAATAGTTGAATTTTACCTCGTTTTAACCACAAGTATTTTGACGATGAGATCAAGTAGAGATATTTGAGTATTAAGAGACTTGATTTTTGGAGTTTGCCTTTAGGTCGAGTCGGGTTGACCATAGTTGACTTTTGGAGAAAATAAGCATTAATTAGATATGGTGGTATGAGGTTTTCAGTCAAGAGCTATCAGTAGCCGATCTACACAGAATCATGTGAGTATTCATGGGACTTACAATGGGATGCATACCTATGTACAAATTATTTTCAGCATTATACGAATTATATGGTGTTGTGTACGTATGCATGATGTTTTAGTTTTCATACATGTTATGTTATATTTTGCATGTATGTTATTTATGACCAGTCACATGCTTTATGTTTATTGTTTTCAAACAGTTATAGCATGTCATGTTATATGACAGTTTTATGATCGATTTCAATGGGTGGTCATTTGACTAGTAAGTCACGGATAAGTGGCACGACCCAGTCAAGTGGGTGATCGAACATAACAGAAAGTTCAACCCAGGGCGTGTCAGTGACAAAAAGACCCACACCCGGCGAGACAATTTATGAGACCTGTTTTATGATCAGTTCCAATGGGTACTCATTTGACTAGCAAGTCACAGACAAGTGGCATGACCCAGTCAAGTGGGTGATCGAACATAACAGAAAGTTCAATCCAGGGCGTGTCAGTGACAAAATGACCCACACCCGACGAGACAGTTTATGAGATCTCCTTTCTTTCAGCGTTGCATGTTTTCAGAAAATACATACCATTTGATACAATGTTTTGAAGTTGATATGTATTATTTGAAATGATTTTATTCACGCAAACCATGAACTCACTGAGCTTTATAAGCTGACTATAATATGCATCTCAGGGACAGAATGTTTCAGGTTGGATAAAGGAAAATGGCACACATAGAGACTTGCCACTGCCATTTATGTTTAGGCATTTATTGTGAATAAATATTGTAACGCAACTCGGTATGGGACGTGTTAGCATTTAAGTTACATATTTATTATTTTAAAGTCTTCCGCTGTAAACGGTTTTAATTTAGTCGTTATTTTGGAATATTTTGGAGAATTGTTTTAGATTATGTAACACTTTTTCAAGACGAAAATATGGGCGTTACAATAAGCACCTACGGGGTAAATTGTTTAATATGATGTCGTTTAAACGGACTATAATCTTACCTGATAAGGTAGGTAAGAGTGTTGACTTTTTAGCGGTAAATTTTACTGGATAAGTTTTTAGATAAACGATACTAGGTGTTGTTTACCAAATTCTTACCACCATGCTAATCGGCAAGAGATTGACCTTTCATTTTCCTTATCATATAACATAATTGGCCATGAAAATAGATTGTTGGTAACATTTTAAGCGTGGTAAGCGCTTATCGGGTAAGAGTCTGCTTCCCATACTTACTAAATAAGACTCTCGGTCCTTTCCTTGTCTCTTACCGGGTAAGTTTCTTGGTCAGCTCAATCAATAAAGTAAATGATATTGGTAAGCGTTTATCTGATAAACGTTTAGTAAACAGTCTCTTAGTCACGTTGGTATGCAATTGTTTCGGACAGGTCATAACCTTGTTGTCTCTAGGAGAAAATAATCTATATTTTTCAAAGTTATTTACTAAACATTTAATTTTTTTATTGGGTAATTAAACACTTATTTTTTCTTACCATAACTTACAGTCTCAGAAATGATAGTATTTACCAACAATTTTTATTATGTCATTTTGTTAACCAATACTCTCACCCAATAGGTGTTTGCTTTTGTATTCAGTTTTTGTATTTTTGTGTTTACCTTTCAAATAAAAATATTTTTATTTGTGGTTGACCATTTGACAGTAAGGCGAAAGATCATTTGAGAAGTTGAGGTTAACGTGAAAAGTGTGAGAAGTGGATCTGAACCGTTGATCACTTTTCTCCCATGAATTGCGCCTTAGAAGGGAATTCAACCGGTGCTTATCGATGCATCTCATCCTCATGTGCATCTATTTCTCATCCAACGGTTCATTACTACTTCTCACAATTCTCACGTTAACCTAAACTTGTCGTCGGAACCCAATCCACGGTAATACGGTATATTAAAAAAACGACTTTCTTGACTAATGGAATCTTGACGGAGGATCGTGTGAGAAGTTGAGTTAACGGTGAGAAGCGTGAGAAGTGGATCTGAACCGTTGATCTCTTTTAATCTCAAGCACTCCCATGAATTGCGACTTAGAAGGAATTAATCTGGTCCATCTCATGCGTCAATTTCTCATCCAACGACCGATAACCACTTCTCATGTTTCTCACCGTTAACTCAACTTTTGAGCGAAGAATATTTTGTTACTTTTAATTTATTTTGCAATTGATATATAACCAACGTCTCAAAATCGAGCCACATGCACCCGGCACCCTGACGAATTCACGCCGCACCCAGCCACCCTAGTCCAGAATTCACGCCCACCGGCCACCGAACCCGCAACCGGACCTGCTCTGCTCACCGCTCGCGCCATCAGCCACTCGGCCTCAGGCCGCCGCTGCTACTTACGCCGGTATGTTAGTGATTTATTGTATCATCTATATTTTTAGGGTTTAGTTAATTATGCATCGACTTCGGTGTATTTCTATGCCTACAATACGATTAAAGGCCTTAAAATTTACGGCGTTTTATGTTAGGCTTCTGATTTTCTATGATTCTGTGTAATTTTTGCTTCTGTTGAAGAAAATTATTGTAAGTGGATCAGGATTTCATGTTAAGCCAATCGGTTTTGTGTTTTTATGCTAATATGAATATGTATTGTGTTTGAATCGTTGATTAGAGAAGACTAGGGTTGTGTTATTGATTGATTTTGATTTTAGTTGTTTTTAGAGTTTATTTATTTCTTTTAATTGTAAATTCTAGTTGATTACTACTTGATTAGGAAAAACTATAGAAATCAGATGTAGTTGATTGTTATATATTATTACCAAAACCTGGATTTTTGAGCCATGTCTAATTTGCTTAACACTTTCAAGGGAGATTATAGAATAGACAGCCATAAGATGCACATAGGAGCAGGTAATTTATATTTTTGTTATCCCATAACTAATCTAATACTTTTCTTTTTTCAAATGTCATATTGGTTTTTAAGTTAATTGTGTAAGTATTGTTGTTTTTTGGGGCTTAATCTTGTTCAAATTTGATGCGCTAAAGAGTGTCTAGAGGTAAAAAATTTCTATGATATCTGGTATATCAGGTAAAATTTTCTATCTAATACATAATACATATCAGTTCAGTGTTTTTTGTAGATTTGTTAGGAGTTTTTGTTTTGGATCTATAACATTGTTAGCTCCACTTTTTTAGGTTAGGTTTTGAGTGCTATAGATGGCTTCTAATCCTCCATTTCAGGTGGAGGATACTAATGGAGATTTATTTGATAAATTGGTCGATGATGATTATAAGGTCAGAAAGGACCAACTTAGCCAATGGGAAAGATTTTGATGACATTAAAGCTTTTGAATAATTTGGGTATAAGTGATGTTGGAACCCGAATCAAAGATTCAGGGAAAAGGTAAAGGAGAAGAAGAAGCTTTTAAATAAGTGATGTACGTTTTGAATGTGATATCTGAAAATCGCATTTGATATAATTATCTAAATATTTAAAGGTCATATAATTAATTGTTAATAAACAATTCGATAAACATTAAAACATGCCATCTATGTCATCAAATGTTACACATCAGGATACTATCAAAATTGATACAAAATAGGAAATTTTGAAACTTTGTTACATTGACGGAGAAAAAAGTTATTTGTTACACTAAATAGGAACTAAGGCGAAATTTGTTGCATTTTGAAGCATTTTGCTCTATTTAGTATTAGATCGTTTTACATATTGACTTTTACATGGTTCCATGAGTGACATACCTCCTAATCGGTAATATAAATAAAAGACCTTTGATATTTGACGGATGTAAAAAATTTATAGTAAGAAGTTCAAATAACATGCAGATTGGTTAGAATCACCTCTCCAAATTTCTGTTCACGGGGGCGACAAAAGGGAAAGTGTCCCTGCCCTGCCAGAGAGTGGAATAAACACAACTATAAAATCTCATTGACCTGCTTTCACGACGCCTGTCACAAGCCGTAGCTGCTCTTCCACTGTCGAGACACAAATTTTTTTCGGTAAGACACACACCATCGCTGCAAAACATTCCATTCTTTTTTCCGTTCTTGATTGTCTCAGGACTTAATAATTTAAAATCTAACCCTTGAAAGAACATTTTTTCTTACTTGATTGTAAAAGTTGAGCTTGTGTTTATCTGTCAACCGGCTTTCTGAAATCCGAATTGAAATCGTGAATGTTTATGCTTTCTTTATATGTTCCTTGATGCCAATTGTTCTAATCTTTCATTTTTTGCAGACGAGTTCTACAACAATAATCACATACAATTCTAGAACAGTGCGGCCTGTTGGATTATAACTTTGCGATTGGTCTGTCCATATCGTCTCGTTCTTAATAAAATCTCAAGTACAACTGTTGTCCATATACATACGCCATCTGCCTCACCAGTGGTGGCTGTTCCTGACTACTGGCCATGAAGAGGGGTTATCAACAATCATCGTCCTCGGCTTCATTAGGACCTCCAAAATCCAAATCCAGACACAACCCAGACGGTATTATTCCATCTATAATTTATGTGGTTTCATTATAATCCGCTTGCTCCAAAAAAAAACTTGATTTTGACTTGGTGGTTCATTCAACATCAATTCATAGTTGAATTTGCACACTTCCTGCTCAATGTTCACAAGCACAACAAGATGAAATAATTAGTGCTCGATTCACAGTAATTTACATATCAAATTTGCATTAGTAAACACTAGGATTGATGTAAAAACGAAGTGTAGCTCTTTTCTGTTTGGGGACAATTTCAAAATCTTGTGTGTTTCAATCTCGTTTTTCATGATGTGCAAAGGTGATGTTTTTATTTCTTGTTTTCTAAGCTTTGTTATATGTACTTTACGGCCAGGTGATGCCTTTCTAGAGGATGAGAGCACAAAGATTTTCGCCAAGAAAGTTGCAGACCATTATAGTGCAAGAACAAACCAAACCTTGGAAGAACGAGAAGCGAGTCCCATTATTCATTTAAAGAAACTCAATAACTGGGTATGTAAATGAAGAGTTGCATTGCCATATACTATATAGGTGTTTGCAGTTCAATTGATTTGGTGTTAATGTTACATTATTCACAATGAGCAGATTAAAAGTGTTCTAATTCAACTTTATGCAAAGAGGGGGGATGCAGTTCTTGATCTTGCGTGTGGTAAGGTACTATTAAGTATCTTATACTTCCTTTATAAAAATGTATCTTATACAGTTATACTTGATAAATTGTCTATACATATTCATTAATAATTAGATTGACATTGACCTTTAACCTTGACTTTTAATTAGGGTGGTGATTTGATCAAATGGGACAAGGCAAAAATTGGATACTATGTTGGCATCGACATAGCAGATGGCTCAGTAAATTGCTTGAAATCTATGATCTCTTTAATTAGTTGTGAAATTTTGTGCATATATGAAGTTTATGTTAATGACAACTAATTTCAAAAATTTGTGTTCTTAATATCACATTGAAATGCGTGCAGATAGAAGATTGCCGCACTCGCTACAATGGTGATGCAGATCATCATCAGCGCCGTAAAAAGTTCACTTTCCCCGCTCGACTTTTAAGTGGAGATTGTTTTGAGGTGACTAATAGTATAGATCTAGTTTGTAATTCCCACACAATTTACTACCCCTTGAATTATTTGATCAAATGTACGTCCAATTTAATCATACTTGTGAACGGTTGAAAAATGATTGCACCTGATGCGTATATTTTGTGCAACTTACCAATACCTGAGATAACTTTTAATTGTACCAACTTATTATTAGTTTGCTAGTAAATGAATGTGATGCTTGTAGTATTAAGCGGTAACTGCTTTCAGGTCCGACTGGATAAAGCTTTGGCTGATGATGCACCTTTTGATTTATGTAGTTGTCAGGTGAGTAAATTTTTATACAACGTAAGGTAAACGTTGAGGCTGTATTTGCTTTGGTACTCCTATGATATTGTTATCGAAGCAAATGAACCATATATGGACCACCCTTTTTTTTGCAGTTTGCGATGCACTACTCGTGGTCTACTGAAGCAAGAGCACGGAGGGCCTTGGCTAATGTATCATCATTACTTCGTCCAGGAGGAATATTTATCGGAACAATGCCAGATGCAAATGTTATAGTAAAAAAGCTAAGAGCAGGTGCCCTTTTTCGTATTTTCTACTGTTTTCAGCGTCTTGAATTGCAAAGAAAGACAATTGGGCCATGAGCTTGATATTTTTACTATTTTATTAATTAATGAAAACAGAGGCTATGTGCACGTTGTAATCCCAAAGCATGTACCTTTTATGTTTCAGCATATGAGCTTTTGTTCCCATTGCTAACGAGTTGAATTTTTTTGTTGATCATACAGCCGAAGGATTGGTATTTGGCAATAGTGTTTACTGGATTCACTTTGATGATGAATTCTCAGAGAAGGTGAGTTCTCACTTTATTGTGGCTTTTAGAGGCTCTCTTTCTTCTTCTTGAAAAGACTGACAGTTGTACATGTTTCATGTACGTTTCTCAGAAATTCAAGTCTTCAAGCCCCTTTGGCATAAAGTACAAATTCCACCTAGAGGTATGTTCCAGTATATTACATGTATGAATTATTGGATTAAGGGGCTGTTTGGTTGGTTTTCCATTAAGTTCTGTATGGATAAGGCTATCTATCTGTCTGTATAGATTGGGAAGGTTTTTGTTTGGGAGGGGGCCTCATAGATGGAAGGAACGCGTTCTTTAATTGGGAGGGGCAGGTTGGCTGTCTGCATAAAGCTCTCCCCCCCCCCCCCCCCCCCCCCCGCGCGGGCGGCCCCTCGGAGGAAATGAAGCTTACTGCATAAGTCACTTTCTAAATCAATTTTCCACTACCGAACAATCATGTATAGCTGTGAGTCCCATTAAGATCATTAAGCTGCTAACAAACAGGCCCTAAGTTATTGACCATGGCTGGCGATTTTAGATATTCCATATGATCCTACTTTTGATGCACAGGGAGTATTAGAAGCAATGTGTTACCAAATAAAGAATAAAGTTAATAGTTGGATTTAATTAGATACCTCTTAATTTTACTAGAGGGGTTTTAAGCATTATGTAAGAAATACAGGTCTCATGACATATCTTTTTGGAGCGGATTTATATTTTTGTACCAGTTCAATGGTATGTGCAAAGTTTTGATTGTTTTGACTCAAGAATCTATCTTTTGATGTACACATGTACTGATATTCGAAAAAGAATAAGATATTCATGGTTCATAAGTGCTTTAAAGTTTTCTTTTTACTACATGGACTTCCATTCCAATTTCATGTTTCTCATGGAATTGCAATGCTGACTCTTCTTTGCAGGATGCTGTCGATTGCCCAGAGTGGATTGTTCCATTTCATGTCTTCAAATCACTGGCAGAAGAGGTAACTAAGTTGTTTACTTGACACTGTTCTAATGAGTAGGCATGGTTATGTCCTCGTATAGAATTATTATTCACTTATCTCTTCCACTGGAACTTGCGGGCCAACAAAACCTCATTCTTTTGCAAGTGCCACATGCTAATAGCCTAATACGTTTATAACTTATTTTTTATGCACCCTTTGTGCATAACTTGAAGAATAGATAATCTTATCTAGGCTTGATGAGAAGAAGCCTATAAATATGCACACTATGTGCTATATTGCTTGTTGACATTGTCACTGAACAACTTAAATGGACCAATTCTCTGAAGTTTTAGTTCTCCAGGTACACTTTTGATAATTTGATCCAAGTGCTCTACGGTCTAGTATGTGACATGTATATTAATTTTCTTACGGGTTGCTGATACGTCTCTTTATTGACTTGCTTCTCTTTGGTATTCTGCTTATATTTTTCTCTTCGCTTCATAGGTGTTGTCACAGGTTTGCACCCAAACATACCGGTTTCTTTAAGTAGGTCTATGACATACTTTTGTGGAGATACAAAAGCACCTTGTTTAGAACTTGCGATATCCATTCCCAAAAAATACTTCATTGGACCAAGATTCTTCACTCCAAATTCTTATCAATACCATTGCCCGTATCACATTATCAACATAGACGATAAGAATAGAAACCTTACCATCTATTTAATGTTCAAAGAATAAAAGTATGATCTAACCGATTCTATTTGTACCCATACTTCTTGGTCACATGATTGTGGGGTTTGCTTCGACCCTTAAAGGGATTTTTTTTTCAAACGACAAACAGTTCTATTTATATATCTTCCTTTGAGTGAATTTCATGTATATTTGTCAGGATCTTAATTCTTAACAAGAATAAACACTCAGAAACAATATTAAAGGAGGTTGTGGAATAACACTTTAATATTCAATAATCTATGAAAACAGTGAATCAGAAGAACAACTTGTAAACTTTATTGAATGATTATAAAGCTACAAGATTCAATACTCAACCTCAATATTGATGAACAGGCTCACCAATACGAATTCTACTTCTCTAGAATTAGGATTACAAACCTTGAAGTTGATTCTCTCTATTAAAACAAAAACTCAGAATTCTCTAAGTTCTTTTCTATCAAAAATAAACTATTCTATATATACTGAAGATAAAAGATAATTACAACTAATAAAAGATCTTCAAAATAATCTTCCATCTTTATCTCCAAGCTTTCCATAATCTTCAAACTTGATCTGCACGAATCTTGATTATCTCATAAGCAGCACTAAGTCTTCAGCAGTATTAATACTTTGAGCAGTACTAACTACTAGCAGTACTAAAATTACTTAGCAGTAGTAATCTTCTCTAGCAGTATTAATCTTGATCAGCAGTATTAACTTCACTGAGCAGCATTAATCTCAGAAGTATTAATCAAGTTCTTCTAGCAGTATTAACTGTACTTGTGTATTTCTGAATTTCCCAACAATCTCCCCTTAACTTGACTTTTAGGAAGAGAAGTCAAGTTCTTCAAATGATCTTCTTAGATGCTCCCAAAACTTCATGGCTCATACACCAGTATTTGCATCCAACCCCAAACTCTGATTGATTGTTCTTTAAATCAAATACTTAGCCATCTCTGAATTTGGAACACATCCTAGCTTCTTCTTCAACATTGCATGAAGCTTTAGTCTGCTGTGATTGTACACTCTATCCACTAGGAAGTACTCTATGTGATTTAAGTCCATAGTTAGTGCATATACTCCACTAGTTTCATATAGAGTCCAATTGTTGACAGTTTTGAACACATTTCTGATGACATGCTCCACTTCTTCAGGTTTGAACATCATACACAGATACTCCATCACTAATTTTGTAATTGAAATCTCTGGAGCTTTTAGTTGATCTGCATACAACTTCATACCTATCTCAAACATTTCTTCAAGATCTGACCTGGAGCATGTTCTAACAATCTTTGCCCAAGTGTTATACACTTCAAACTTCTCATCTTTCCTCTTGAGCCTTATGTATTCCTTGCCATCAACCTTCATTGTGTCCCATAGAATGACCCTAGGAGGCTTCACACCAACAGGTTCTGCTGAAATTGGTTCAGGCACTTTGTCCATCACTACCATGTATAGATTTACATCATCAGTTCTTGCTGGTTCATTCTTTTCAGATGACTTAGGTGCCCCTTCTTCTTCAGCAACCTTCTCAGCTTCTCCTTCAGCTATTCTAGGCTTCTTGGTTGACTTTCTTCTTGCCATCATCTTGGTTCTTTTTAAAGTCCTTAGACTTTCACCAAGAGTGGCTTCTTTCTTTGGTGGTGTTTCTTGCTCATCTGGAAAAGGTTTTTCTATCATAAAATCATTGCTTTCTTTCATTCTCTTTTCCATCTCCACCCTTGCAGTTTCATTTCCTTGAAGCTTTAGCATCTCTGAATCATATAGCTCTTTAATCTTCTCAAAAGACATCTTAGAGAACATCTCCTTTCTGACTCCTACAGCACCCTTGAGAAATGTAATCATCTTGTTTCTCTCTTGGGTACCTAAGAATGTCTTTGAGGGTTGTCTTTTCTTTGTAGCTGTTTTGACTACCACAGATTTCTTTAGAGTTGCAGCTTTCTTCTGTGCAATTTCAGTTGCCAGGCTTTGTTGATAAGCTTCATTCAGTTCAGCAGCTAGAGCCTTAGCCATCTCTCTGTCCTTTTCAACCTGAACTCTTTCTTCTTTTTCAATATCAGCCTGCATCTTCTTGGCCAAAGCTTCATCTAACTCGACCAACCTTTGCTTTTTGATTGGTTGATCAGATTCCACCAATTTAGCTTTGCCTTTGTCTTTGCTCACCTTCTTCTCTACACTATCTTTCTTGATCACTTCACCTTGTTCTTTGATGACAACTCCTTTGGCCTTTGAGATGACCTTGGGTGTATCATGCTTGGCTTTGATTAAGGTTTCTGCAATCTCAAGATCTGTCAGAACTTCTTGCACTATTTCTGCTGCTTCTTTCAGTTCAGCAGTATTAACAGTTTCTGCTGTTTGGCTTGACCCAACAGCATTAACTGTTACTGCTTCTTGTTCTGTTAATGCTGCTTTCTCTTTTTGTGCTTCTTGTACAGACTCAATTTCCACAGCTTGTTGCTCCCCCTCAAAATCAACTTTTTCTTGCTCCCCCTTTTCTTTGACATCTTCCATGTTGACATCAGCTTCTGACTCCCCCTTTTTGGGAGCATCAGTCACTGGTTTTCTCCTTCTTAGCACAAACTGTTTCTTCTTCTTTTGCAGAATCAATTTCTTCACCATTTGCTTCAAGTTGACAATCTGTTCTTGTTGAGACAGAACTATCAGTTTCAGCTCTTCTATTTCTTTTCTCTGCTTGATCACATCCATGTTTATGTTTCCCATTGTTTCTATCAATTCATAGTAGTTATATTTGTCCTCACCTTCTCCAGAAGTGTTACCCTCTTTTGAAGGATCATGGGATCTTTTTGTAGTAGAGGTCTTCTGCCTAGCAGAAGCACCTGCTACCCCCGTGGTTTCTTGGCACCTGGGACCTTTGGATGATTGCTCACCCAAAGTTGCCATGGGGAAGGTCTTATTTATGTTACCACTGACCTCCTCTGTGTTAGCAAGAGTAGTGGCAGCCTTAGCACCCATATGCTCAAACATCTCCTCAGTGAGCACCTCCATGGGGTTGGGAGACATCCCTGTGGTTTCCCTGTAGATATTCTCTAATGGAGGGCTTAAAGGCTCGGTGGGTGAAGGTACAAGAAGGGAAGGAGCCTTCTTTATCTTTTTCCTTATGTAAGTTTGGGTTATTGGAGAAGTTGGCTTTTGTACAAGAGACTGAAGGATTGATATTGAGGGTGAAGGTTGGGATTGGCTAGCAGTGGAATGGTCTAATGAGGGCCTTGACCCTGCTGCCATACCTTCTTCATTGTGGGACACCACCATCATTGTAGAGAACAATGGGGTGTCAACTCCTTCCGAGTCCAATGGAGATCTTTTCATGTTTGAAAAGACCTTACCTTTGGGAATTTTTGGTACATATATCTCATCAAAGTGAGGTATATCCGTCAATTCATGGGTTATAACTTCCTGTACAAACATGGGGTACATATAAAAACTCTTTTTGCTTCCCAAGTTTGATACAAGATCACTGAAAATCATTCTAGAGAAATTGTACTTTCTGGCAGTGGCCAAGCAGACCAAAGCATAAGCAATGGTACTGCTAAACTCACTCCATCCAGTAGTCTTTTTGGAAATGCAATGCATCAGGGTATGAACAAGAAAACGTCATTGGGTATAAAATTTGGCTTTTGAAAATTTGAAACCACCCAATTGGCCTCCATACCCCATTCTTGAAAGGTTTGAGAACAAGTCCTCATTAGGAATAGAAGTAATACCTTCAGCATCGTCTAGACGTAGACAAATGCGTATCACCTCTTCAGAAACTCACAAGGGTTTGTCACATACCCTTGTCTTGATTATCTGCGCACCATTCTCTGTCACTACGGTGGCATTCGCCCAGAACTGTCTTTGATGCTCTATGTATATTGTTGGTGACACAGTGAGAGCATGGGCAATGTGGCTGGACTTGAGAAAATCCACAATCTGGTGGAATCCAGCAGCTTGTTTCGGCTTCTGTAGCATCGCAATCTCGTTGTGCTCATCAATAAATGCCATGGATGCCATTTTGCTCGAGTATTCTGGACTGCAACACTTGGTGCTTGAGAGAAAAGGGTTAGAGAGCAGATGAATAGAAAGCAAAGAGTCGTTATGAACTTTTGGGCGGGGCAAAAAGGGTATTTATACGATTCGGGACATAAGCAGTATTAACTCCTAGCAGTATTAACTAACTAGCAGTATTAACTGAGAGCAGTATTAACTAACTAGCAGTATTAACCACTAGCAGTATTAACTGTGAGCAATATTAACCACTAGCAGTATTAACTGTGCACTGGCAGTATTAAAACTGCACTGGTAGCATTAACCATACTTACACTTTTTGAAGCTTAAGGTACTCTGAGCAAGGTAATAACTTCCTGAGAAAGATGTTAGTAGCACTATAGAATAACCCAATAACAGGTATGTAAACACTTTTTAAAACATGAGCTCATTCAGAGTTGATCATGCCCACACTTGTGACCAAGAATGTGAATCTGCCCACATCAAAAGCTTTAGTGAATAGATCAGCAAACTGGTTGTCAGTATGAACTTTAGCAACTTGAATTAGCTTCTTTTCATTACAATCTCTGATAAAGTGATACCTGATCTCAATGTGCTTTGTTTTGGAGTGCTTGACTGGATTGTTAACAATGCTTATAGCACTGCTATTGTCAATGAAGATTGGAGTGTGAAGAAAGGTTACCCCATAGTCCAGCATCTGATTTTGAATCCATAGAACCTGAGAGCAGCAACTTGCAGCAGCAATATACTCGGCTTCTGTTGTTGATAAGGACACTGTGGTTTGCTTCTTACACTGCCAAGATACTAGTCTTGCACCCAAAAGTTGACATCCTCCTGAAGTAGACTTTCTGTCCATGTTAGCACCTCCCAAGTCACTATCTGAATAAGCAATCAAGTCAAAGTTGGATTCATAAGGATACCAAAGACCTAATCTAGGTTGCCCTCTTAAGTATCTGAGAATCCTTTTAACAGCTTGCAGATGTGATTGCTTTGGCTTGACTTGGAATCTGGCACACAAACACACTGGAAACATGATGTCTGGTCTTGAGGCTGTGAGATACATGAGAGATCCAATCATTGATCTATATAGATGGACATCAACATCCTCCCCCTCAAGATCAACAGTGATCTGTTTATGAGTCTCCATAGGTGTGATGGCTGGCTTTGAGTCTGTTAATCCATATTTTTCCAGGATGTCTTTCACATATTTTGATTGGCTTATGAAGATCCCATCTTTCTTCTGTTTCACTTGAAGCCCAAGGAAGAAGGTAAATTCACCCATTGAACTCATTTTAAAGCTCTTGTGCATAAACTTTTCAAAGTCTCTACACATCTGATCTTTTGTGGATTCAAAGATGATATCATCCACATAAATCTGAACCAATAGGATGTCCTTCTTACTTCTTTTAATGAAGAGGGTCTTGTCAATTATTCCTCTTTCAAACCCATTCTCCAAGAGGTAGGTAGACAGAGTATCATACCATGCTCTTGGGGCTTGATGCAGACCATAAAGTGCTTTCTTCAGTTTGTATACTCTGTCTGGATATGATGGATTTTCAAATCCAGGAGGCTGACAAACATATACTTCTTCATCAATTGTATCATACATAAAGGCACTCTTCACATCCATTTGGTATACCTTGAACTTCATGTAGGAGGCATAGGCTAGAAATAGCCTAATTGCTTCTACCCTTGCCACTGGAGCAAACACTTCTTCATAGTCAATGCCTTCTTCTTGAGTGTACCCTTGTGCCACCAGCCTTGCTTTGTTTCTTATCACAATACCTCTCTCATCCTTTTAATTCCTGAAAATCCACTTGGTGCCAATAGCTCTATGACCTTTTGGAAGGTCCACCAAGTCCCAAACTTCTTGCAATTTGAACTGCAGTAACTCTTCTTGCATAGCTTCTATCCAACTGGAATCTTTCATTGCCTAAAAAACCTTCTTAAGCTCAATTTGAGATAGAAAGCATGAGAGTACTGTGTGTTGCTGATCCTGCAGTTCTTGAAGTCTGCTTTGATTCCTTGTTATCATAGGAGAAGAGATGTCTCCTATGACCAGCTCTGGACGATGATTCTTTTGAGTTCTAGTCTGATGACTAGGTTCTTCATTGATTCCCACATCCAGATTGGAATCATTTAAGTCAGCTGAGGGGATCTCATCAGCTGCTTCTGGCTCTTCATGCACTTGATTCTCCTCATCTCTTCCTTCTTCTTCACTCTGAATTGGTTCAGTCATTGTCTCTTTTGCACAGACATCAACATGCTCTATTGTAGGTATGGGAAAGATCACAGACTGAGGAATAATGTCTTGTACTTGTACTTGTTCATCCCCTGATCCTCCACTTCCTGAACCTGCATGATAATCACTACTGAAACCCAAAGAGTTAGTTAGTGAATCAATGTCAAATAACCACTGAGGACCAAATCCAATAGGATTTGGTGTGTTCTCATTGCACTTGATATTGTCACTTTCCTCAATTATTCTAGAAGAAGTATTAAAAACTCTGTAAGCCTTACTCTGAGATGAGTAACCAACAAGAAAACCATCATCAGCCTTGCTATCAAACTTTCCTAAGTGAGTTTTGGTATTGAGAATGGTACAAGGACGCCCAAAAGGTTTGAAAAATCCTATAAAAGGTTTTCTGTTATTTAAAAGTTCATATGGTGTCTTGTTTTTAGGCTTGACTACTAGAACTCTGTTTTGGACATAGCAAGCAGTATTAACTGCTTCAGCCCAGAAAGTAATTGGTAGATTTGAATCTGCCAACAGAGATCTAGCAGCTTCAATCAGTGTCCTATTCCTTCTCTCAGCAACACCATTTTGTTGTGGAGTTCTAGGAGCACTGTATTGCCTCTCAATTCCTTTTTCCTCACAAAAGGTGTTTAGGTCATGATTTTTAAATTCAGTACCATTATCTGACCTAATGACTTTTACCTTTTGATTAGTTTGGTTTTCAGTTTTTAGAATAAAGGATTTGATCAGTCCACTTGTCTCATCCTTGGTCCTTAGAAAATATACCCAAGTAAATCTAGAGTAATCATCAACAATAACTAGGCAGAAATATTTCTTACCAATACTCATAACATTTGTAGGACCAAACAGATCCATATGCAACAACTGAAGAGAATTAGAGATTGTGTTCAACTCTTTGGACTTATGAGAAGTTTTGTGTTGTTTGCCTTTGAGACAGGCAACACAATGATCATCACATGAAAAGACTTTGGAAGGTAAACCTCTTACAAGGTTGTTTTTAACAAGTTTATTCATTGTTTTAAAGTTCATGTGACACATCCTTCTGTGCTAAAGTGATGATTCATCCAAAGAAGCTTTTGAAACAAGACAATTAAGGGATGAATCAGTTGAAACACTTTCCATATCTAAGCAATATACATTATCCTTTCTGGGAGTTCTTAGTAGTATCATCTTTTCATCAACTACCTTGAATCCAGGAGCAAGGATAATGCATTCAGAATCTGTAAATAATATACTATGTTGTTTGTCACAAACTTGTGATACACTTAACAGGTTGTACCTTAACTGCTCAACATAGAATACATCTTCAAAGGTCATTTTACCTTTGGTTACATCCCCCTTACCACTTATCTTACCTCCATCTGGAGTATTACCAAAGGAAACATGACCACCATCAATTTTCTTGAAATTCTTGAGGCATGACATGTTCCCTGTCATGTGCCTTGAGCAACCACTATCAACATGCCATATACTCTTCCCCTTGAGCTGCTGGTTGCCCTGCACATAAGATTAAAAATTAGTATTGAATGGGGACCCAAGCCAAAGTGGTCTTGGGTCTCCCTTTCTCATCAAAGTATTTACATTCCTTTTTGATGAGGTTTTTAAACTCATAGCACTCTTTATTAGAGTACTTTGTCAATATGATTGGCTTAGCAGCACAAACACTAGAAGCAGTACTAACCTTAGAAGCACTAACAGAGTTAGCAGTATTAACTTTTGAAGAAGTACTAACAATGTCAGCAACACTAACATTGTTAGCAGTAGTATTACTTCTAGCAGCACTATCATTGTCAGCAGAACTATTTGTGGTAGCAGTACTAACAGTTTTAGTGCTTTTAGGAACCCACATATTGACACTTTCTTTAACAGACTTTTTCTTCATGTGGCTTTTAGATTTAACAGTTTTCTTAGCCACATGGTTCTTTTCAATCTTCCTATAACCCAAGGGTTTTTGCATAGGTCTTTGAAAGTTCATCCTTCGGTTTATAGGATTGAAATAACAATATTTGGCAAGATGATTCAATTTGCCATAGATAAAACAAGGTTTTGGTCTATTGATTTTACTCAGATCAACCCCTTGTTTCTGTGCCCACTGATTATTCCAGTTTCTTTGATTTCCCTTCTTTTTATCATGTTTTTGGGGCTCATTCTTCTTGCATGCACACTGTTTGCAAGGACCTGGATTCACAACTGTGGTCTGTTTGTAATTACCAGACTTTCCCTCTGTCTTCTCTATGTTCTTGGATTTGATCCAAGCCCTTCCACAGTCCTCATTGGTGATAATGTTATTCTCTAGAGGAATCTCACCACTCACTTTGTTCTCCTTACTCTTACCAACCTCTTTCTCAGTCTTATCCTCCACAACTACCTCATCTAAGGGATCTATCTCAGTGGCTCCCTCAGGCAAGTCCTTCCTATCTTTGGTTTCTAGCAAGTCTGAGGTAGGAGGAATGTAATTGTTGTTATATGGTGGTGGTGTGGCATTATACCCAATTCCTCTTCTCAGCTTATCATGAATCTGAGTTTGTAGTAAAGAGTCCATTGCTTTAGAAGCATTGGAAAACTTTTCTACATCAAGCTTAACCTTGGTTAGCTCCTCTCTCAGTTTTTCACTCTCCTCTTTAGATTTGGTCAGTTTAAGTTCTAGATCCTTTTTCTCCCACTTCCAGTAATTGGTGTCATATGAGTGTTGGAGTTCATTGGCTTGAAAACCTTTAATCTGTTCCTCAAACCTCTCAACAATTCTCACATAGTCCTTTATATCCTTTTCTAATCTCTTAAGGTCATCACTCATCTTCTGGTTGTGATCCCTGTACCTTTTAACAGTGTCTATGCAAGTTTTAGAACAGAGATTAGAACTTACCTCAGATGGGAGATCAGATACTTCAGCCATAAGTGCTTGATTTTGGATAGCCTCTTCTGCTTGATCACTCCAGTCAAACCCCATTCCTTGTTGAGAAACAAGGGCTTGAGCAGAGTTTCTGTTATGGTTGAGGTTTCCAGACTGTGCTTGTTGGTGGTGGTTGTTGTGAGACACTTCACTTCTGCATTCCCTGGCAAAGTGTCCCTTCAGATGGCATTTGTAGCACTCCACCTTTGATTTATCAAACCCAGCTCCATCTTCTCTTCTTTGGGAGAAGTTGTTCCTCCCAGTCCTCTTTATGAACTTTTTCACCCTCATGGAAAGCATGGCCATCTGCCATTTAATATCCATCTCTTCCAGATCATCAGGATGAAGTTGTTCCAAATCATCATTAATTAAGGAGGAATTTCCATGGCTGGCAATAAAAGCTTCAAACACAGAATCAGTGCATTTTTCTTGATTTGCTCCACTAGTTGCATTAACTGATTCAGGATTAGCAGTAGAATCAATTGATGCTGATAGGAGTGCAGCATTATGAATATATCCAGAAGGCTTCTTCTTTGCCTCCACCTCAGCTTCAAACACTCTAAGATCATTGTACAGATCATCAAGTTCTTTCTCTTCCAACTGATCATTCTGTCTGAATGAAACAGTGTACATGGTCCATTCATCTCCAAGGGACCTTAAGAACTTTCTGTTTACATCATCTTGATCAATCTGTACTCCCATAGTAGCTAGTTCACCAATCAGTTTGTTAAACCTGTCAAAAGTTTGAGTCATGGACTCATTCTTAGTTGACATAAAGTTTTCATACTGTTGCTTCAAGATTGCCTTTTGATTTCTCTTGGTACTTTTAGTACCAGAGAATCTCTTCTCTAGAGCATTCCAGAGCATCTGTGCATCAGTGCAATTACAGAATTGGTGTTGATATTCATTGGGAATGGCCAAGAGCAGTGTGCTCAAGGCTTTCATCTCTGTCTGCCTTGTCTTTCTTTTTGCATCAGTCTTTGGTGGAGTTCTTTTTCCATCTTCACCAATCTTTCCTGCATCAGATGGGCCATTCTCAATGATGTCCCACATAGAGTAATCTGTGAGGAGAATGTATTGTTTGATTCTAATCTTCCACATGTCAAATTCATTGGGTCTGAGCATTGGAACCTTTGAGACCAGAGTACTGTTTGATTCAGCTGTGTTTTCCATGATGAATAAGGTTTCTGAGAATACTTGCTCTGATACCACTTGTCAGGATCTTAATTCTTAACAAGAATAAACACTCAGAAACAATATTAAAGGAGTTTGCGGAATAACACTTTAATATTCAATAATCTATGAAAACAGTGAATCAGAAGAACAACTTGTAAACTTTATTGAATGATTATAAAGCTACAAGATTCAATACTCAACCTCAATATTGATGAACAGGCTCACCAATACGACTTCTACTTCTCTAGAATTAGGATTACAAACCTTGAGGTTGATTCTCTCTATTAAAACAAAAACTCAGAATTCTCTAAGTTCTTTTCTATCAAAAATAAACTATTCTATATATACTGAAGATAAAAGATAATTACAACTAATAAAAGATCTTCAAAATAATCTTCCATCTTTATCTCCAAGCTTTCCATAATCTTCAAACTTGATCTGCACGAATCTTGATTATCTCATAAGCAACACTAAGTCTTCAGCAGTATTAATACTTTGAGCAGTACTAACTACTAGCAGTACTAAAATTGCTTAGCAGTAGTAATCTCCTCTAGCAGTATTAATCTTGACTTAGCAGTATTAATCTTGATCAGCAGTATTAACTTCACTCAGCAGCATTAATCTCAGAAGTATTAATCAAGTTCTTCTAGCAGTATTAACTGTACTTGTGTATTTCTGAATTTCCCAACAATATTTCCTCTTTAGCAACTACTTACAATAAATGACCGTGTTTAATTTTGCAATTGGTGCAAGAGTCTCTGTATAATCAATTCCATATGTTTGAGTTAATCCATATGTCACCAAACTTGCTTTATATATGTTTATTGTTCCATCGACACTGTATCTGACTGTAAACACCCGCTTGCATCCTACCACGTGTTTGTCCTCTGGTTGATCAATTATTGTCCATATACTGTTGTTTTCCGATCCTCCCATCTTCTCTCTCACTTATTGGGTAAGATTCTCGGTCCTTGCCATGCTCACCCGGTAACCTTTCGGTAGACGGCCCCTAAGAAATAATTTAGGAAATAGATGCTTCAAATAGGGAAAACTGAGGTGGCCTAGTCTATAACACCACCGCATAGTGTCATCCGAACTAGAAAAGTTACATCCGTAAACAGATTTTTTATTCACTTGAGCAAGGTGGATCCACACCGAATTAATACAGCCCAGTACACGCCTTCACACTCCCAACCATCTTCCTGGATGACGTTTCCTGAAATTCACAGCAAATGGGTGAGAACTTGCCTACACAATCTTGATCAATGGTAAGCTTACTGATTGAAAGGAGAAATTACAAAACATATTTGGATCATGGAGGACATTTCTAAGAGTAACAAGCGCAGATAAACATACGAAGTCCAGCCACTGTGGAAAGAACACCATCACCAATTTTATTTTATTTAGCACCTGGACATGTGACTTAAGAAGAAGTGAACTGATGTAAATGGTCACACTAAAATAGATTAAAACCTCGAGCTCGAGGGCATAGTTTTCCAATACAAAAACCTACCTGCAATCCAAGGGGAGTTTTGAACAGTAAGGGCAGCAGCAGGAATACCTGGATTAGAAAGTTTTAAATAACTTGCTTTAGTAGTGGAGTAGGTATTCACAATCTACAACAACGAGCCAAGTATATCCCATCCAGAGGTGGGGTTCGTTTGCTTACATCTTACCCTCCCCAGACCCCACCTCTGGGTGGGATATACTGGGTTCGTTTGGTTTGGTTTACAGTCTATTTAGCTGGAGTCATGACTGCGGTTCTTTCAATATATTCTCATTAAGACATCCTCGTGTACAGAAGTTCCTATTTAATTGTGATGGTATACGGTATACCATGAACTACTTATTCTAGGTTCTAAATTGTCTACGATAAATTTATTCAAGCTACTTGAGGGGTATATGCATTTTTGACATGCATGACCACCCGAGTCAGTATTTTTATTTGAATGATTTACTTGGAGACAAGCTTGGTAGCATGCTTGCATAAGCTGCAATGGGATTGCTTTCCGTCTTTTTGTTGCCAGTCGAAGAATAGTTTTTTTTGGTAGAAAGAAATTTAAATAAGTTTGAACATGCAGAATTGCAGATTACAGATTCTGTTTCAAAATTGCAGTATGATTTGGAGCTTGTTTTTGTGAAGAATTCGCATGCGTTTGTTCACGAGTACATGAAGAAGCCTGAATTTATTGAACTCATGCGGAGACTTGGTGCCTTGGGGGATGGAAACCAAGACCAGAGTAAGCTTCTACTCCCTTCATCCCAAAATAACTGCCCACATTTCTATTTTAGTTTTTCCAAAAAAAAAAAGTGTATTTTCAAAAGAAAGTGCCTAATTTCCTATTCTACCCTTAATTATGAGGTGAAGAAATTTATTACTTCCTCTATTATTAAGGGTAGAATTGTCATTTAGTTGATTAAAAATTGTAATAATTACAAATTTCTAAAACTGTCTTTTTCCATTGTGGACATATTTTTAATGCATGGAATCTGCAGGTACACTTTCACCAGATGAATGGGAGGTAGCTTATCTATATTTGGCATATGTCTTGAGGAAGGTTAGCTTCAATTACACTTTCTATATATCAACACATCTAAATACATTCCAAAATAAGGGTCCAGATTTATATTTTAGTTTTTTCACAAAATAAGTGTCCACTTTAAAAGTAAATGCATACTTCCCAATTCTACCCTTAATCGTAAGATGATGAAATTTATTACTTCCTCTATTGTTAAAAGGGTAATGTTTTCAATTGTCATTTAGTTAATTAAAAAGTGTAATAATTACACATTTCTAAAACTGTGACCTCTTTTCACTATGGACATTTATTTTGAAACGAGGGATACTTTTTAAAGACCCCACTTCAGATCTCAAATCTTTTATGTGAATAGTGGTTTCAAGATTAGTGTCCATATTTATATTTAGTTTGCCCCATAAAGAGTATCTGCTTTCAAAAGTAGGTGACTACTTTCCAATAATACCCTTAATCGGGAGATGGAGAAATTCATTACTTCTATTGTTAAAGGGTAATATTGTCATGTAGTTAATTAAAAAGTGTAAATGTGTAATAATTACACATTTCTCAAACT
The DNA here is from genome assembly GCA_954870635.1 of Arctium minus. NCBI lineage: Eukaryota > Viridiplantae > Streptophyta > Magnoliopsida > Asterales > Asteraceae > Arctium > Arctium minus. The sequence goes on from OX941087.1 coordinate 96,038,643, forward strand.
ATGACCCTTTTTCATTGTGGACATTTGTTTTGAGACTGAGGGGTACTTTTTAAACCCCACTTCGGATCTCAATTTTTTAATTTGAATCGTGGTTGCAAGATCAATGTCCATATTTATATTTTAGGGCCTGTTTGTTAGCAGCTTAATGAGCTTAATGGGACTCACAACTTATTCGGTCAGCTATACATGACTGTTTGGTAGTGGCTTAATGATATAGAAAGTAGCTTATTCAGTAAGCTTCTATGGGAGAGCTTTATGCAGAAAGCCAAGTTTTTTTTCAAAATTCGTCGTCCCAATTAAAAAACACACTCCTTCCATCTATGAAAAAACATTCCCAAACAAAAACCTCCTCAATATATACAGACAGATTAATCCACACAGACAACTTTATCCATACATGACTTAATAGAAAACCAACCAAAGAGTCCCTTAGTTTGTCCCCTAAAGAGTATCCACTTTCAAAGGTAAGTGACTACTTTCTGGTTCTACCCTTAATCGGGAGATGGAGAAATTCATCTCCCCTCTATTATTGAAGAGTAAAATTATCATTTAGTTAATTAAAAAGTATAATAATTACACATTTCTAAAATTAGGTCCCTTCTCATTGCGGACATTTATTTTGAGACGAGGGGTACTTTTTAAAGATGTCACTTTGGATCTCAATCTTTTATGTGAATCGTGGTTACAAGATCCGTATCCAATTTTGTATTTTAGTTCGTCCCATAAAGAATGTCCACTTCAAAGTTAAGTGGGTACTTTCCAATTCTACCCTTAACCGTGAGATAAAGAAATTTATTACCCCTTGTATTGTTAAAGGGTAATATTGTCTTTTATGATGAATTGCAGAGAGGTGAACCAACAGAAGAGAAGAGAGCAAATAGTAGAAGAGACAAAGGGAAGATGCACCTAGAAAAGGAAGATATATCATATATCAGAAGCTGATTTTTAAGATTTGTTTTTTTTTTCTTTCTGAAAACAGGTATTAAATTTTGTAAAATAAGTTGGTTAAAATGCAGCAGCAGCAGCAGCAGTGGTTGTATTTTCTTTGTTTCATAGGAAGGAAGGATTTCACATGCTGTATAATTGTATTCTATATTTAGTTATTTTTATGCTATAAAAAGATTGTTTTTAAGTTGATATTTGGTTTGGTTGGTATGTTATGGGGGGGTTTTTGGTTTAGGCTATGTTTGGCAAACTAGCTGATAAGCTAGCTTTTCAAAACGCTACTATGAGTAGCTTTTCAATAAGCTAGTTTATGGTTATCAAAAAATGTACCAAAAAAAAGCTAGTTTATAAGCTAGTTTTTTTTTTTGCCAAACAAATTTGGTTTTTGCGGTGTGTTGAAAATAACAATTTTCGTCCCTCCAGTTTTGAAATTACAAGATGGCTATCGTGGTTTTCAAGAACACCTAGGTTTTAATCTCCATCTAACGACTGTTAAGAAATTTCGTTAAATGAAAGGCGTTTTCGTTATTTTATCGATTTTTTTGTTTGTTACCCAATCAAAATCAATTTTATGATATTGGTTCTTATGGTTTTTGATTGGGTAAAAGATGGAAAATTGATAAAATGATGAAAATACCGTCATTTAACTGAATTTTTTTTAACAAACTGTTAAGTGGAGGGACCAAATCCTAACGATTTTACAAACCATAATGACTATCTAGTAAGTTCGAAGCTGTAGGGAGGAAAAAATGTTATTTTCAACAAACAACATGGACCAAAATTTGTAATTTACCCTTCTATTTTTTTTGGAACGGCGAAATTTTATAAAACTAACAAGAAGCTAGAAAAAGAAACAATTACATAGAAGTAATGACAAGGGAATGATTAGTAAGCCAACAAACCCAATTAATAGACAAATTGCTACTTTTATGAATTACCCAAAAATAAGCACGGGTTATAATGTTCTCAAGCAGCATCCGCTTCCTTGGCTTCGGGTTGCCAAAGAGAATACCATTCCAAAACACCCATATAGACCATAAAGTGGTAAGCGTAACGACCTCAAAACACAAAAACACCTCCCTCTTCAACTGAATTGAGTCGATCCAATCCGAATAAGTATGGTAATTTACCCTTCTAATTACTTGCTCGAGTTTGTATTCTATACCTCCTAACCCGTGCTATATCTTAACTAATTACCCCATATTTAGGGATGGCAAAAGATCCCGTCCCCGATGGGAACCCGACACTTGAACCCGATTTGGCCAGGGAATCCCCGAGTTGACCGGGATGAGGATGGGGAATCCCCGAATTTGTTAACCAGGGATGGGGGTAAGGGATGAGGATACCTCTTAACCCTGACCCCGAGTATTTAATAGTAAGTTCTTATATATAGTATGTAAATATATATGTAGGGGTTAAATCTAGTGAGGACCAAAAAAAGGTTAAGAACTTGAGAACTAATCTAATCCATTGATTAGAATTAATCAAGGGTCATTAAATAAAAAGGCTATTTGTAATAAAGACAAAAAGTAAGGGTAATTTTGACAATTTGTAAGGACATTGTAAGGGTACTTTGGGTATTATTTTATTAACTCAATTTAAAACTAAATAACGTAATCCAAATAACAATTCAATTTGATTAATTGTTTTCACTTGAATTACGCCTAGACCTTTCCAGTCTCCACCGCCCAACATCTTCATCATCTTGACGATAGTTCTTGAAGAATACAAATCGGAATCGAGATTGATCAGAGAAAATCTACATCAATTATCTTGCAATCTAAAATTACGATTTGATATCGATTTCATCTTAATTCGAGCATTCGAAATCTTATCCTTTAAAGCAATTAAGTTCATGAGTGGAGAGAAGACAACGGTTCTTCTTTCACCAACGATTTTCCGACGCATCTGGTTTCATCAACGATCTCCGACAAGTCTGGCCGCACTTGGTAGTATACGTGGACGGCGAATTAATTGGATGTGAAACGTCGTTTTTCCGTCAAACGGTGATCGATAGTCTAGAATTATACTCGACGATACGAGCGACATTGGAGGCGGTGAACGTCGAAGGTGGTGCAGGCGGAGGAGGTGAGTGGATAAAGAATATCGAGATCTTCGTATTGTTGTCGAAAATAATTGCAGCGGTGGAGGATTTTGTGTTTGATTTCCATGGTAAAGTAACAGATTTAGGGGGTTTTTTGTTTCCAAATTTGTGTTGAAATAACATATAGAAAAAAATTGTATTTGATTTCATGAGATGAAATAACATATAGACGAAAATTGTGTTTAAATTCATGGGATGATATATATTATAGATGAAAAGTGTGTTTGATTTCATGTGGTGAAATATGAAAATTGTATTGGATTTCATGAGGTGAAAAACCAAATAAATGAAAATTGTGTTTTATTTCATCAGGTGAAATAATATGATGAATAATGAATATGTGTTTCATTTGGTGAATCTTTGTTACCAAATTGACAACTATGTCATTTTGATGTGCTGAAACAACTTTCAATTAAAACCATTCGATCAAAACTAAATAAGGGCTTAGATCGGTTCCCACGATTTTCAACCTTTTTGTGGTTCTCATTTGATTATCGTCCTATATACGTATATGAATAATATAATAAAAATGATAAACCCAAGGAGTATATATATATAGTATATATAACACCAAAATATAATCAATCTTCAATAATGAGAAAATTTCCAAAATATATTATAGTACTGGTTTGATTGTTTAGAGACACTTAAGTAATATAACAACATGGATGTATAAAATATATATTATTAAGTATTGTAATTAATATGTTTATTTTTTTGTACAAACACAACCATTAAAATTTGGTTAACTAAAGTTTAGTATAATACGTCGTTTAAACGTAAAATTGACATTTATAAAGATAATATAATAAAAAAATTATAAACGGAGAAAAAATCCCGATTCCCTTGTGGGGATCCCCGTTTCCCGATGGGGATGGGAGTGGGAAGCGGTATCCCCGATCCCGTTGCCATCTCTACCCATATTCTCTTATGAATCAAACTACACAAAATAAACCGATAATTTCACTAAAACCACCAACATTCAGTACATCTCTTAACGAATTAATCAATTAAATCCTACACCATTTCCATGAATAAAATAAATAAATAAATAAATGTCGACAAACAAGTGGGAAAATGAATAAAAATGAGGAAAAAAAAAAAACATAGAAGACGACAAAAATAAAGTTTACTTTCACAGAGACATTCAATCAAACACCTTACCTGCATTTACCAGTTTGGTATCTCTGCGCCATTGTCGTTCTTCTTTACAGAAAATTATTCAGCAATGACCACCAGAGTTTGTTCTTTGTTTCTTCTTCATTTCTTTTTTCAATCCACCAATCATAATCAGTCCCAATTTTCTCTGCAACAAGTTCTTGTTTTGTTCCCTCTATGTCTATGGTCTTTGAATTCTTCCCAAAAATCAAAATTTTCAGGATAAGAAATCAAAAGGAGAGACTGCTACTTTGGGTGAGTTTTTGCAACCCATCTCTCAAAATCAAATCATCAAAAAAGGGGGTTCCAACAAAAGCTGATTTACCCATCAATTAAAAACTTTTCAATGGTTTTCATCCCAATTCTTCAACGCTAATTATTGGTGTACGATATCTACATATATATGCTTATTTTTGTTATAGAAAACGTGAGGTTTTTAGTTTGATTTTGGCTATCTTTGGTAAACTATTTGATAAGTTAGCTGGTAGCTGATAAACTAGCTTTTTAAAAAGTAAGTTTTTCAATAAGCTAGTTTATGATCATCCAAACATGTAGAAAAAAAACTAGTTTATAAGCTAATTTTTTTTTACCAAACAATGTCTTTGTTTGGTTTGAATGTAAGTATATTTGATGGGTTAGGTTAATAGGAAAACGTTAAATAAATGAAAAATCGAAAAATTACGGAAAAAAATGGATGAAAAATGTATATGAAACTGATGTCAAATTAACGGGAAAAATATGATTGTTTTTATTTATGGTGTAATTTGTTTTGTTTGAATTTGATCATATTTCGTATTTTTCTGATTTAAAAAATAGGGGAAGTGGAAAATTTTAATTTAAAAATAAAATTGTAACAGTCTCTTTAATCATATTATTGAATATTATTAATATATACTTCAAATAAGGGGCTTAATCATTTAAAAACTCCAAAATTTGTGAAATCATAAGAACTTTTATCTTAAGGTATTGTTTTATATAATTTTTTCTCATATAAGACTAACATTTAATGTATTGATGAACGTATATTTGTTTCATAATGTGTTTGCTTCATATACATTATTCGGTTCATAATGTGAAACTTTTTACATGTAACTTTTGTTTCACACACAACTTAAAAATGTTCACATTGTGAAACAAATGCATGTGACGTTGTGAACCAAATACATTGTGAAACAAATATTTGTTAATCAATATTCAAAATGTTAGTATTAAATGGAAAAATTCATATATAAAACACATGATGCATTAGTTCTCAAAGTTATTACAATTTCATGGGTTCTCAAAATAAGATCAAAGTGTTTAAAATATACAAGCGAAATAGTTAACAATGTGTTTTTCAAATTTGAGAAGAAAATAAAGGGAAGAAAAAGAAAAAGAAAAAGAAAATCTTATTTGTAGCACTCGGAAGGAAGAAAAAAAAAACTAAATTTTATGTTCTTGAGTGGGAGATAAAGAAAAGGAAATAAGCACATGCTAAATCGAAATTTTGGATATTTAACATTTTTCTTGCTCCAACAACTATGATAACACAGAGGAAAAAAGTAAAGAGATTGTTAGAGCATTTCCAACAGTTTCTCCAAAATGGAGAACCAAAAGTCAAAATCTCATCTACCTAAGGTTCAAATCCAGGCGCTGCCAAAGCCTTTGTGGCCATGGAGGTTCATCTGCGATGACTCCAGGCATTCGTGGTCGCCCGGGGATTAGTCAGTGCACGTAAGCTGGCCCGGAAACCCATGGTTACTCACAAAAAAAGTCAAAATCTCCAAAAAAATCTACAACCATCTCCAACAGTTTTCCCATTTTAGAGATAAATCATTGATTATATTATTAAAATATTCTATATATTTAATAAAATATTATTTCTTTCACCTAAATAATTCATTTCAAAGTTTCTCATTGATGGAATGTAATAAAAAATAATTTATCTCTTGGTAATTATTTTTGGGGATATCTCCAAATTTGGAGAAAAATGTATTTTCTCTCATACTGTCTCCATTTTGGAGAAAGTTTTGGGAAAGCTGTTGGAGCTCATTTTACACCCAAAATCTCTATTTTCTTCATTTTCTCAAAAATGGAGAAGCTGTTGGAGATGCTCTTAAATCTCTAAATTTGAAGAAATCTCTAAAATGTATTGGAGAGAGTAAAAATATCTTAATTATTTCTCACTAGCAAAAAATATTGAAATAAATGTTTATGACAAACAAATAATATTTTATTAAATGTACTAAATACTTTAATAATAGAATTAATGATAGAATTGTTAAAATAGAGCAATTATTGGAGTTAGATGTAATTTTTGTAGTGATTTTAACTTCTAATATAGTTATAATATAGTTGTTGGGGATTTTTAATTGATAGTAAATGTGTAATTTTATAAAAAAATATTTTTTTTCTCATCATTTTCTACGCACATTTGGAAGGAAAGTTGGCGGAGGAAAGTCAAAATTATTTTCTTTCATTTACCTTCTAAAACAAGTTGGTGTTGATAACGTATTGTTTGTTTATATTGTATAAAAGTTGTATACATATTTTAACATATTTATTATTATTATATTTTTTTGAATAGCAAGTTAACGCACTCACATGTTCCAGCGGTATCGAGCCTTCATTACGGGCAATCCCACTAATCCGCTGCGACCCGGCCCAACCTTTGGCTGAACCCGACCGGCAGGCAGGGCCGGCCCTGGCTATAGGCCAAGAGGGCGACGGCCCTGGGCAGCAAAAGCCCAAAGGGCATCGTCGACCCAGTTCCATTTTAGCTTTGCTAGGTTGAGTTCGTGAACGACAATGGAAGGTTTACCCTAGACACTTTGGTAGGATGAGTTATCTCTACGACTTTGTCTTAGACGCTAACGATTTACCCTCTTTGAGCGATTGAACGAATGGAACGAGTTACTCATTGTGAAAGAAAGAATCTGGACTACCTCCACTCCCCTCTTCTTGACCTTGTATACTGTGAAACATAATTAATTACAACTTACAAGGTTATTTTAGATGGATTTCTTGATATAACTTAATTAGTTAGTAAATTTTATCCTTTCTTCAACCAAATTTTTAGGTTGTACTTCATGATGCTTTCAAAGACAACAATACTCAGCCAACTTTAGGATCTTTCTTTTTATGTATATTAAAACAATTTCAGCAGCTATACTATAGTCTACAGACCTATACATGTACTAGTTGTGTTTTTTTGCTTTATCAAATTCTATTGTTATCACTAGATTCTTGAATGTTGTCACTTGATTCTAGAATGGGTAGTAGTTGATTTATTTGATTGTTGTCATTTGGTTCTTAGATAGTTTAATGTGCAATAGGTAATTTAGTAATTCATTTGAATGTTGTCATTCCAATGTGCAGTAGTTAATCAATGTTCTGCCCTCACTTGAATGTGCAATAGGTAATTCACTTGACTGTTCTCCCTTAACTTTGCAGTTATACATATGAAACTCATGATTGTCATCGGTCAAGACCCTAAATATGATTATATGAAACTCATGAATTCATGATGGACTAAAGGAGTCATGCAATAGCTAATTTCATAGACAAACACTTTAAGTGACTAAATATAGTAGGAGGATGACAAAAGTGAAGTAGGAATGAGCCATTGATGTTGCAAAGTTTAAAGGATTGAAGAAGAACCAACTAATTAAGTGCTTGGAGTTGGATTGAGAAGGTATTTAGTGTTGATTTTGGTTTATATAGAAGACATGAGATGTAGGAAATAGGGACAAGTAGATAAGTTGGTGGTTATGACGTTGGTTTTAGTTTTGGTTTATATACTTAACTTCTCATCTATATATGGCTTGTTTATCTCTTGTGATGCTTATTTTGGGTAGTTGGTCTTGATGGTGGTTTTTAGTCCTATTGTGGAGTTTTAAGGGGTTGTGGGTTTGATTTTTTATTCTTATTTGGTTGTTAATTTGTCATTTGGAGGATGGTTGGGTGGTATTTCTTATATTTTTAGTCTTTCCAATTTGTTGGAGATTAGGTTAGTCCTATTTGGTTTAATTTCCACTATGAGATGTAGGGGATACAACAACTTTACTAACAAAACCCTAACATATTATTTTAAAGCAAACAACCAATTGTAAGATCACACCTATGAACAAAAAACCGGACAACTATAAATTACCAAACTCGGATGTTTTAAAGTGGGCATCATTTGGTCTTTTTGCCACGGGCACCAAAAATCTCAGGACCGCAGGGTAGAGGGTCCCATAGGTTGGACCCACCCGAATCGGTCCCGACCCCGGCCCCGAAGGACCAGACCCAAAGTCTGGATATCTCAGGAAAGTGTCGCTCGTGGGAATCGAACCCGGGTAGTGTGGCTTTCACCCCACACCCCCCAGGATGTTACCTATCCAACTGAGCTAACCCCCTTTGATTATTTTAACATATTCTTTTAATACGGATGAGATCGAGCAACTAGCCGTATTATATACGGAATGGTGGGAATGAGGGAATTCCGTTGCAAAATGTGCCAAAAAATTAACTACAATAATTTCAAACCAGACAAAGTTACGAGACTTGCAATCATTTATCGAAAAGTCTTCGTCTACAATTGACCCTAAAATTTACAAGTTCAATAATTTACACGGTAGTATCTCAATTTCAAAGCTTCCATATATAATCCTCGAGTTTTGTATCGTTTTTTTTTTGTTGTTTTAAAATCTGATATGTTCATCAATCTCATGTTATCTTGTGGAGAAAAAATAGCATAATAATCCTTAATAAATCACCTGTCCAAAATAAATATTCGGGCTAGCATGTCGTTTGTATACATAGGCTATGTTTGACAAACTAGCTGATAAGCTAGCTTTTCAAAAACTACTATGAGTAGTTTTTCAATAAATTAGCTTATAAGCTAAGCTAATTTATGGTCATCTAAACATGTACAAAAAAAGCTTACATTTTTTTTTTGTCAAAGAATGCCATAATTTGCCTCAATGTGAACTTACATTTCTTATGATGCATTAATCAAATAAGTTCTTAAGCTACTCACCTAGCATACCATCTAATAACCACAGTGTGATAATCACAATTCTTTTATAAACTACGTTTCTTCTGGGTATTGATCTGTCTATCATGTCCCATTTCGTTATATACCTGATTTGTCTCTCATCTGATATTTTTAGACCACAACAGTATGGGCTCACCAGCTATTAAAAAACTAACAAACCCCTTTACCTCAAACAGTAAAACATCAATCGTTGGATGAATCTGGCCTTCCCATTTACTTAAAACGTTACTTTCTTTTAACCAGTTATCCGTTTTCGGTACATAAACAATGTTGCATTTATTTTGAAACGGAAATAACAACCGTTTTAGAAGAATTCATTAATTGAATTGATGGGTATTATTGGAAATTTAAAAAAAAAAGGTAGGATAAAAGGAAAGTTAGTTTACTTTCCTAGGAAATATTAATTGACCAATCCCATGAAAGTTAAGTGGGCAGTATTCCTGCTCGAAATTAATTTCATCAAGTAACCAACAACATCCTTAAATTCCATAATCATCATCTTCAAATTTGTACATAATAATTAAAACCCCACTTCAATTTCATTTCAATTTTGGATCATCCTAAAAACTAAATCACATTGATCGATCGATCGATCAATCTTTACTGATGATCTACGTTGTTCCACTGTTTATGGCCCGGAACCCACTTTGGACACTTGGGACTCAAGTAACTCCCTACCACCCTCGAGCTCAAAAGCTCGATAATCGGTGTGAACTTCACGCATCTCGGTGTTTTATACTGGTTAATCGATGCACCTAAGCTGATTGCGTAGTCCATTAGTTTATCGAACGTGCCGTTTTCGACGATTCGGATCTCCAGCGGTCCGATAGACTTGTCGGAGGCTCGTCCCTGTCGGTAAACGCTGTTCAGAGACTCTTCGATCGCGAAACAGCAATCTTCGAGTACCGATGGCGGAATCTCGGCTGACCCGTTTTGGCTTAGCTCCCAGAAGATAACGTAGTGGCCCGGGATCGTGGTCGTGTCCGCGAAGCTCGTGTACTCGATGAGGGTTGTGTCAAACGGGACCAAATGGGTCGATGCTTTCTCGACCGCTTGGTGCAGTTCGACCTCGTCGGTTTTGTCCGAATCGATGCTTAACGCCACGTTCTTTCGACAGATGAAGCTGAATTGCGGCGATTTGTTCTTGAAGCCCGCGACTCGCAACAAATCACCAACTCGGTACCTATAAAGACCTGCAAACAATCGTCCATTTTTTAATCGAAAACTTCACACTTTTTCGTAAACTTACGAAAAAAACGAACAAGTGGGGTTGTTCGATGCAACTCACCGGCGTAAGTGGTGACGACGAGCTCGTAATCTCGGCCGAGTTCCACATCGGAAAGATCGACGAGTTCCGGTTCTTGATCATCAACAGTATTATTATCATCATCATTCACCGGAAGGAACTCGAAGTACGCCATGGTCGGAATGAGGGTGTACGAAACCTCGTTCGGTTTACAAAGCGGGTTCAAATTAACGCCGAAATAACACTCGGACGAAGCATACATCGTGCAAACGAGCGGGAGCCCGTTGCTGTAGTAATCGAGCGTCGGTATATACTGCGACATCGTCCCGGTAACGATAACATCCACATACTTCGTGTTCGGCCACAGCCTCGTAATGATCCCCCGCCACGAACTCTTCGAGCACTCCCTCTTGACGAAATCCGCGGTTTCCGGGTCCGGTTTCAAGACCCGCAACACCGCTTCCCTGACGTCCGGGTCGGTGATCACCGGGTTCACAGATCCGGTCCGGAGATCCTGGGCGAGAAGCGCCCAATGCTTTTCCAAGAACCGGATCGCGCGGATGAACCCGGAAGCGAAAACCGCACCGACCCGAAGGACTTGTTGGTTCAAACACAACCCACAAAGCATTTGGGAGTACATGCTTTGATACGAATCGGGGCAGAGGATGGTTTCATTCGGGCTGGTGTAATTGGTATACGGGTCGTAGGGTCTTTCTTTGAAATGGTTGCTTTTATAGTAACTGGTTAAAACGGGTCGGGCCACAAGCCCACCCGGTGTTTTTGATTCGGATTTCACAAACAAGAAATACATCCCTTTTCCTTTATCTAGACCCGGAACAAATTGGTTCATAACCGGCATTAAAAGACTGTATAATAATGATCTTCTTTCGAGCTCAGCTTCAATGGTGGGCATCAGCTTTCTTTCACCCCCGGATGTCCCTGAACTGCACCATATTCAAAAACCCATTTCATATATACATTCATACATATATATATATAGGGAGGATCATGCGAGAAGTTAAACATTTTGCGATAATGAGAGAAGTATATATATATATAGAGAGGGAGGATCATGCGAGAAGTTAAACATTTTGCGATAATGAGAGAAGTGTTTAATCATATATGATTACACGACTTGTAAGTGTGTTTAATCATGTATGATTAAACATCTTTGTATTGTTAATATAACATGTGATTAAACATTTCTCGTCTTCTCATACAATGTTTAGCTTCTCGTTTGAACTTGTCCCTATATGTATATATACATATATATAAAAAACCCTAAAAAATTGAAAAAATAGGAACATCGGGTGACAATTCATCTAGATGGTATGCAATTGAAGTTGGTACTTGGTTTTGTATGTGTGTGCATTACGGACAAATTGTTTATAAATTACTTGTATGAGCATGTGTATGTCGTTCAGAGGAACGGGTTACTGGGTGGTGTTACTCAAATTTTCATTTTTTTGTGGTTTTCTTTTGAATTTGACTGTATGGAGAAAACCCAAAAAAAATTGAAAAACTGAGCAATACCCTAATAACAATTCATCTAGATGGTGTGCAAACAAGTAATTGAAATTGTTTTTTGTTGGTTTTTATGCGTATGTTATGAACACGTTCATACCGGACAATTGTTTACAAATTACTTGTATGTATATGTGCATACCGTTCAGATGAATGGTTACCGGGATGTTATTTTTATTTTTTTGTGGTTTCCCTTAGTTTGACCCTATATATATATATATATATATATATTTTCGAGGGGAACCCAAAAAATGAAAAGCTAAGAACACCCGGTAACCATTCATTTAAACGGTATGCATATGTGCATACAAGTAATTCAAGTTATTTCGTGATTTTTATATGCATGGAACAAATCGTTTACAAATTACTTATAAATACATGTGGATACGGTTAAGGTAAAAGATGATAAGAGTGTTTCTCATTTTTTTAGCATTTTTCTATATCTATATATATATATATATATATATATATATATATATATTAGATACACACACGTAACTACATATATATATATATATATATATATATATATATAATACCTTGTTAAGAATTCGGAAATGGGGTGAGAAGATAGAATGGGTGATTTATCTCCATTGGCAATACGAGTGATATCAGGGTGGAGATCTTCGTAGGTAACGACCGGAATTAGTTTCTTGAACGTTTCACGGTCGGTCTGGCCGGAAAACCCATGCCGACGGAGGTACTCGACGTCGGCATTTTGGGCGAGGATATCGGACAAAATACGAAGCTGGACTTCATCAGGATTTGAGGTAACATCTTCAATAAATTGAAGAGATTTCTTATTTTTCTCAGTAAGATTGTAGTCCTCCGTCGCCGCCATCGATGACTCGTCACGTGAGTTCTTTGGTGCCTCCGGCATGGTGGCGGTGCGGCGGTGGTTTATGTCGATGGTGGTCGGATGTAGAGAGAGAAACAAAACGGTGTTTTAGAGAGAGAAAAAAAAGGAAGATTATGGGGGTGGGTGTGGGGAGAAATGAACATAGAAGAAGGGATATATATAGAAGAAAAAACTAAGGCTATAAACCCACCTCATAATAACACTACACTACACCCTTTTAAATAAAAAAAACAATGAAATTTGTTTAAAAAGAAAATACATGTCTTAAAACATCATATGATATTTGTTATTGGTTAATATTTTTCATAGGATTATTATTGTTGGTTCACGACCTTTTGTTTTTAACGCTACATTTTACAACATGCTTTTTGTGATGTGTAATACATCAAATTCTCATGTTTTTCGATCCATTTTCTTGTGACAAACAGAAAAATGCAAAATGATTGTAGGGATATCACATCCCTGACTCGATTGTTACAAATGACCCAATGGTAATTACCACCGACCAATGTGTGTGTATATATATATATATGGTTAGTTATGTTTAGGGGAAAACCTCAAACAAATAAAAAATTGAGGAACACCCTGTTCTGGACGATATGCACTTGTTCATATAAGTAATTTATAATATGCACAAGTGCATAATTTGCACACATGCATAAAAACCAAAAACCAACTTAATTACCTGTATGCACAAGTGTATACCGTCCAAATCAAAGGCTCTCAAGATGTTCCTCAGTTTTCTATTTTTTTTTTGAGGTTTTCCCTTGAACCTCTCTCTCTCTATATATATATATGTGTGTGTGTGTGTTATATACAAGGTAAGAATGAAAGCTATTTTGAGAAAAGTGAGAAGAGATCTTTATCGTTAAATGCATATTAGGATGAGATGCACCGAGATGTATTGGATTAATTCTCGTATCAAGCACGATTCATAGGTGGATTAGAGATTAAAAGTGATCAAGGCCTCAAGGGTACAAATTCAATCTTACATTCTCACCTTAACTTTTCTCACACAATCCTTGGTCATTATATATATATATATATATAGAGAGAGAGAGAGAGAGAGAGGAGGTAAGTTCATACGAGAACAACATCTATTTTAGAAAACACGAAAACAGTCGATTACATACAAAATCACATATGATTCACGCGACTATGCACGCGACCTGCGGGTCGAGCTGGACATCGTCCGCGTCCGATTTTTTTTGTGTTAGAGTAAAATAACATATGATTTTGTACATGATCTATTATTTTTCTTAAATAGTTAACGTTCTCGTTTGAACTTCTTATATATATATATATATATATATATATATATATATAGTATTTATATGTATATTTACCTAACGAAAAGAGTAATAAATTAGAAGAAAAATACAGGGGGGGGGGGTTAGGCATGCCATAGTGGAGGTTTCCCTAATTAGAGGGTGACAGCTGGCAGGTTAATATTGTTAGGTTGACACGTCAATTAATAGTAATAGGTTCGGTTAATACATGAGTTTCCCATTGCCAACCTGGATTTTATGTATTTAACCCCTCTACGTACGATTCACTCTCTAATTCATCATCATCATCTTCTTAAACTCTTATTATTTCCAATTAAATAATTTTTTTTTATGAAATATTATGTTTAAATCTTATTTTTTTTAAAATATATGATAATATATGTATCACATATTTGATATTATAGTCAATTACATGTGATTATAAAGATATCTTTAAAACTAAAATTAACCAGACGTATGTCCATACTATAACAAAATTGGGTTTATAGGATCCCAAAAGTAAGCGTCTTAATATAACTTATAAGACTTAGGGGTTGTTTGTTTTTTAAAAAAAAACCTCTTAATGGTTATTAAGTTTGAATCATTCAGACATTTTTTACATTTACACTGTTTTTTTTCTCCAGTTTTGAGAATCTCTTAACTTTTAAATACGTCTGAAATAAGAAGTGGTGACCTAACTTCTTAAAATCTCTTATCGCCACGCCAGTTCATATGTTCTTCTTTCTCTGAAGACGCCTCCAGACGTTACAGAAACACACAGTCTTGTTGATTCAAATTTCAGACTTCGGCACACCTATTATTAATCAGAAGTGAAATAAGACTTCAGACCTCTTAAAAAACAAACGACACCTTAATTTGTAAAACTAAAAAATAAGTTGTCATATCTAAAGGTGTTGTAATAAGTTTATACGACATTATTGTAACAAGTTTTTAGAACATTTTTATAAAAAAAACATCGTATTGTCTATTTTATAGGACACTATTTGAAAAAAAATGTCATATTAAAAGATGGGTTTATATGATATTTTTTTAAAAATGTCGTATAAATAAGCTAACGTGGCACTCTGTATTAAAAGTGACTTGAAAAAACTTGTTAGAACGTCCATAAGCATCGCATAAACTTATTACATCGCTTTTAAATAGAACACTTTATTTTTTGGTCATATATATTAAGTTTTCTAAAGCATGTTATTAAGATGCTTAGAAACTGGTAGTGTCCAATAACTTAACCCGCGACCTAGGTTGCTGTTAATGTCGTCTCGCTCCCTAATATAGTATTAAATGTGATTAACTACGATAATATATGTGTTCTCGTGTAATCGTAAATTATGGGTTTTCTTTAAGCATATTTTTTGTATTTCCCTTTTCTGAATTTAAAATTCTCCTTTTCATCATTAGAAATATATGCTTCAAGTATTAGTTCATGTAACAATTTTTATTTATCAGCTATATAATAACATCATGTTTCCAGAATCCGAGACTATTTTGTATTTGTTCGGGTTATTAATCCCATTGTTTGATGATACATGTATAAAGACGACATTATTGATCTACTTATATTTTTGAATTTAGAAAAGCATGTGTCAACGTACAAGTGTTTTTGGCGTAACAAATATAATGATATATAATCTTTTTTTAAAATAAAGTAACGTTGTATTTCAACAATTAATGGAAATGGTTAAGTAAAGATAATCGACTAAATGATTAAATACACTACAATGACAATATGTCAATTTATTTTTGGTTGAAAATTGACGAGCCCAGTTTGATCATCTTAAGACCACCTTTTTTATTTGCCATCTTTGGTTGTGTTTAAGCTTCGTGGTACAAGTTTTGGGCAATATACGTATTTTGTTGCGATATTCAGTTGTAGATGGATGGATTATTTGCAGCTTGAGTTTCTATATTTATTAATTTGGCAGGTTTTGTTTTCAATATTGTTCAGTTAATCAATTTGTACTTATTTTTTTTTTGTACGACAACTTGGGCTATGCCCACACACACACGCACCCGCGGTATCCGGGCATCCAATTGGGCAGCACCGACTAATCTGCAGCGACCCGACCCAGCCAAATCGACTGGACCCGCCCAGGTACGACTAAGTCCGGTCAAGACCGAACCCGCATACCCATAGACTGGTATGCTCGTAAACCTGGACCCGAACCGTACCGAAGGCCGATCCAATTCAAGGTCTGGGTATCGCCGAAGTGCATCCCCCAGGATTCGAACCCTGGTAGATAGACATACCATGCACTATCCCCCCAGGGCCTTACCACTAGGCTAACACCTCTTTGATAATCAATTTGTACTTATTGTTTTGGCTTACAATAAAGATATGACCTAAACTCGTTTTTCACCTTTTGAGCTCGTGATTGAACGAAGTCAACCTTATGGTTTTAACAGTGTCTTAAATGTTTGTCAGATTAATTTTAAATATAGTAACATGATTTGTTATTGAAATTGCGTTTTAAAACATATATGTTAATTAAACAACTGTTGTAAACTTGTATCCAATATATGTACCTCAAAACGTAATTTAAATTTATGTTAAACAAATTTTGTACGTAAAAGGCACATGGTTCTTTTCGTTTTAGTAAATGTGGTTATCAAGTTGTTATCTTTTCAAGAAAATACAATATCTAATTAATTTAACAAAATATTTAATTACTCATTAAATTTTGACGTGCTTGAATAAGAGTAAATGTGGGATTGAAACTAATGTTAGAAGTTGCAAAACAAACGTGAGAATCTGATAACGGGTTAAAATGGGTATGTTTTTAGTATAAATCAGTTGGATGACAAACTTTTTAATATACAAATAATTAATCTATGATTATTAAAACTATATCATTAAACAAAAATTAATAAAACACTTTAGTATTTGATCAATTATTATACATGTTTAACTCCCAAAATAAAATATCATATATTTTTTAATAAACAAGATACTTATTTCGAAATAAACTAAATACTAATATGTGTTATATTACATCTTACAGTAAATTATTTAGAAAATCTTCATGAAATAACACTCACCGGTTGTTTGTTTAGGCTTGATGGGTTTAATGGCTTAATATATCGTTAAGTTATAAGAGGTTTTACAACTTAAAGATTTAGCCAGTAAGCCGATTTGGCTTAGTTTGGCCAGCTTTCCTTCCTTCCTTAATGGATTCAACCACTAGTATTTTTAAAACACTATTTCGTCATAAACTTTACACTAAACAATATCCTCATGTTTTTCCTCTGATTCGTTCTTCTGATCAAATCTCACATCTTCTCATCTCCCACGTTATGAAAGAAGAAGATGGTCACTATTAGGTCATTATGATGCAAAAAACAGACAATTTTGTGTACATGTTCGAAGAACCAATTTGAGAAATCAAGGGATTTGGATGGGGAAGTAGTGATTTAAGCAGAGGGTTATTGGTACCGATAATGATTTGAAGTTTTGGGGTTTGGAGTCACTCTTTCTGAACCGACATTGAACCATATCCTATATCTATACATCTGCAAATCGATTGTCAATTGAGAATTGAACTGGAATTTAACAATCTCTCATGTTTTCAATCTCTTTGGTAATATTTGAATTGTGTTTGTATTTTTTTTCCTCTTAAAACACATATGCGTATATGAGCGAAAGTGGAAGGGAAGAGTAGATGAGCTAAAGTGGATGCAAGTTGCAACCAAGAGTTGATGTTTGAAAGGGTCATGAATCTGCTGGTTTGTTCGACATTTTGTGTCTGTGCTCAAGGGTTTAAATTACAATATTGTCATTCAGACCCTTATTCAGTACAAAAAACAAAAACTAATATTTTGAATCTATACAACTGACTTAATCCATAAATAATAAAACAAACAAAAAAAATCATAGGCATAATTCTGTTTTTATTTAGATTTATATCAAGTTTATTTTAAAAGGGTGTTAACAAGATTGATAGTGCAACCTAACATTATACACACACACACACAATCTATGAGAATACGAGTAAAAGTGAAAAGTGTAACAAGGGATTTGGGCTTTTGATCAATCTCAAAACAATCCATGAATTACGCTTTAAAAAGGAACTGATCCAGTGAATCTCATTAGTTTTGATCTTTTAATATGATTGATCCAAGGATATAAAATATTTATTATTATTCTAATCATAATTTTCATTCTCATCGAAATCCAACTATAATATATATATATATATATATATATATATAATTAAAAAAACAGAAAAATAAAAATAAAATAACCGTCGATTATGAATCCAACGGTTAAGATGTAGGTTGCAAGAGTTGCAACCTTTTATATATATATATATATATATATATATATATATATTTAATAGGTGTTCAATCTCACTTGTCATCTTCGTAATCATCCAATATTGTTTGGCCTCTTTGACTTTAAGCATTCAACTAGTCGACAAATCCGACGGCCACGAGCATCTAAAAACGAGTTTAATTATCATCCTTTACTAATCTGGATAAAAGAAACTGAAATCAAAATGTGTGGAAAATACGCATACTGAGATGGGTTAGTCACATAGTCCATACTCAGTATGTGTATATATATGTGTGTGTTTAAGGAAGGTTCAAACGAGAACAATTGTGATTTTCGTAAATGTTCTCGTTCGAACCCGCCTATGTGTATATATATATCAACGCTTGGTGGTTGAGCAAGTCTTGTTTAATTGGTTGGATTTGAGTTTGAAACGTATTTTGAACGTATTACACTTTAAAATATAATATTTTATGATTTTTATAGGATTATGAGAAAAGAATGAATGTATGATGGAAATCGTTGACCTTTGACTCATCTTCCCATATTTTCTGCTGTCTTATTTAAATTTATTTAATTAAAAATACATAAAAAGATGTGTATATGTAATGTAAAATGTCAGTAAACCAATTTTAAAAAATGACAAGGACCACATCTTCCTCAAATCCCTGCTTGTCCCCTTTATTTTATTTTATCTAAAAAATATAACAACTTTTTCAAAATATTTATTTTATCTTTGATAGATTTTTACATTTTATTTTAGTATCTTTCACATTCATATCTCACAAGATATTGTTGATTCTTAATTTCCTTAATAAATTTAAAGGAAATTAATCGAAATAGCTAATCTTTTTAATCAAATTTATTTTTTAGTCACTTTTGAAATTGAATTTTCATTTTAATTAGAGTTTATGTGTTGCACGTTTACGTAAAACTTATTTTTAGATTAAAAATGAGGATCTTTATGCAAATGTCTTACGCAAACTTACATAAAGATTTTTTTTAAATATAAAAATCGAGTTTAAACAAATGCATAAGACATTTGCGTAAAATCTGGCTAAAATGAGAACTCGATTGAAAAAAGTGGCCAAAAAGTGAATTTGAGCGGGGAGCTATTTTAATCGATTTTAGGAAATTTAAAGGGTGTTCATGTAACACCCTCAAATCTGGAAATAACAACTTATTTAAAATTTTCTAAATACATCAATAAAGAAATTATCTACAACCAAAAACTAAGATTTAATCTCAATACAATCATTCATTCTATACAAAAGCCTATGATAAGAACGGGTGCTACTAAAACCCCAAAGATAGTCACTATCTCCAACATTGCGGAAGACTTCACCAACTACTTACTTTAGTGCCTAGTAAGGCTCTACGCTTCATAAAACTGCTAGAACTTAACTCCCAACTGGAACCTGTTGCACATACCGACAAATAAAAAGGTTAGGCTTAACGCCTACTGAGCTCAAGAGTTTTCAACATATATAAAGATGTCTGCGAAAATAGGTAATGCATTTTAATTCATAATCTTTCAAAAGGTGTGCTTTGAATATGCAAACGACTCGTTTTCCAATAATATGCATTTTAGACAGAGAACACCAATTCAAACGTTTTTCCAAATCAAATTACTACAAAAGAATGATACCAATGTAAACCGCCCCTTCATAAATTAGCTTTAACCCAAAACTCACTCAAAGCGCAAATATAAATTAAACTCTCCATTTAAGAAGGCACGGTTAAACCTTATATTTCAAAACACCCAAAACTCGGGTGGACATAATACTTAACCCATAAATCAAGGGTAAAACCCAAATATACAAAACGTCACCGAAAATTTGGATAATAAAACTTAATACCCAAAAACAACACCTTTCGGTGACGGGGGATTCCCGATTCCATAAAATGTGACGGTCCACAAAGTAAACCCATTTTATGTTGTTATGACTAGTCATATAAACAAAAGTACACGCAAGGGATGTCAGACTCAGTGGCTTTAAACATACACCCACAGAAACTCAAGTTCAACCCCGAAGGGTTGCTAGGTCGAGCTCCTCATCCAATATCGTAATACTTGAGCACGAAGGACTTATAACCCAATCTGATGCCAAACGTGCCTCGACGTGGAAAACTAGTCATCCTACGCCGGAACAATAAATACAAGCGCAAGGGATGTCAGGCTCAGTGGCTTTAAACATACACCCACGGAAACTCAAGTTCAACCCCGAAGGGTTGCTAGGTCGAGCTCCTCATCCAATATCGCAACCAAGGCTCTAAGTCGAGCTACCAAAACTGGACAATTGTCCAAAGACTCCAACTCAAATAAAAATGCCAAGCCGCAGGCTTAGCACCCATTGACCCATTTATAAATGAAGTAAAAATACGATAAAACGCATTCGACCCACGGGTATGCAAACACAACGACTAAAAGTGTAATTAATTCAAAACTCCACGTTAGTTGAGGCAATCAATTTTCCAAATAACTTATACCCTTATATTCCCAAAATGCCTCATAACACAAAAGACATGCCTTTTTCCAAACTTTATTACTGATAAGGATGGAAATCATAAAATGAGACTATAAACGCTCTTTCAAATACCTCACATAAACGTGCAAGTAATACTTTATAAAACATTCCATTTCATGAATGATGCATAAGACCCGACAACCATTTAAAAGTGTATTTCTTTGACCAATGATTTATTTATGCAATGAAACCTCAAAACACATTCATTTGTGACACATTTATCAGAATGCCCAAAAATCCCAAATATGGGTATTATACAAAGTTTGTAAAGTTAAATACTTCCAAAAATCAAAGATTAACAAATAACCCAACATTTGATAATTTCATGTAGAACACATAAACACTTTAAAATAGACATTTTGGCATGTACAACGTTTTCACAAATCAACTTGAACTCACCTTGCTAGATTTAGGCTAAATCTAGATCTTTCCTCCAACTAGAGCTCCTTTGAAAAACACTTGAATCCTCAAGCCGAAATCCTCCAAAAACCTAGATCCACACAATTTCAACCGTAAATAACTACATTCAACCATATAGAAACATTCCCCAAGCATAATACACCAAAATCCCCAACGAGATCCAAACCCTAGTTTCTCCCAAAACTATCAAGTCCGAGATTTGATAAGCCAAATACTAGGGAAACATCAATGGAACATTTATAACTTATTACAAGGTTTGGAAATGGAAAGAATGTACTTACCACTTAGGTTTTGACGAAAACCTAGAAAACCCGAAATGAACTTGAGGTTGAAGAAGAAGATGAAGATCCTTGACCAATAACTTCCAATCTTTGACGGGTGAAAGGAGGAACACTTGGAACATAAAGATTTGGTGCCCTTGATGCATAAAACTGATTTTAGGGTTTGGGGTTCGGTTTCTAGAGAGAAAAAGGGTGAAATGGGTTGAGATAAATGAAGAGGGGCTGCTCAAGGCTGATTAAAAACGACCAGGGTCGTCGGCGATTGTGCCCGACGATTGTGCCCAGGGCACTCTCGCTAGGGCACTATCGCCCAAATTGTACCGCGAGATTCACCCTGTTGGCGATTGTGCCCGGCGATTGTGCCCAGGGCACTATCGCCCAGAGTGTCCCGAGCCCCGATTTCTTCCATTTTCATCCGGAGCACCCACGATACGATAAGGCTTAAAAGGTAAGGCGTAAGAGATGAAATTATATGATCAGAATCAAGGATTTCTCAAAGGATTGGCTTTCACATACAGGGATTTACGGGTGTTACAGTTCAAATTTACGTTTTTAAAATGACTAAGGGGCCGTTTACCAAACGCTTACCCGGATAAGTGCTTACCAATAAAATTTCACACTATCACTTACTTAGCGGTAGGACTTTAGTCCACAAAAACGGTATCATATGCAAAAAATTTCCCGATAAGCACTTACCGATAAAATTTAACACTTTCACTTACTTACCGGGTAAGATTTTAGTCCACCAAAACAGTATCGTATGCAACAATTTTTCCGGTAAGCGCTAACTGTGTTAAGAGTCTTCACCATCACTTACCATGGTAAGACTCTTGGTCCTTGTCTTAGCTCTTACCGGGTAAGATTTTTGGACATTGTCATCTTCATCCATAAGGTAATATGACTTGGTAAGTGCTTACCCGGGTAAGCGTATGGTTGTCTATCTATGAATTGAATCGGTTTGTATTTCGAGAATGAAAATATAATACAAATTTTCACTAAAAAAATCTAAGATTTATAGAGTATTCTACTATATTAGTAGGGTTCAACATTTATCTTTATTTTAACACGTTTTATCAGTTAGTTTTATGAAATTCAAATATTGAGTTGTAAGAAATTGTAATACGCAGTAACAAGTTGTAAATTTAAATCTTATATTAATAAGCAGTTAATATGTTGTTTTTAAAGTTTGTCGAACGGGTGTATCTTTAAGGTGGATCAAAGACCACCAAAGTCGTTTGATGTATTTTTAACCAAATTCCACCTTTTCAAGGGATTTTTTTAAGTTTTTTGCGTTGATTTCGATGTCTTTTGCGTTTTTTAGTTGATATCCCTTGTACTTTCTGATATCTTTAAGCACCCCTCAAAATTTAGTGTATGCACTTTTTATACCTTCAAAAAATTCTACTTACAAAAATCGACTGAGTGGGTGCACGACACTGCGCTGAGGCTTTCATAAGTCTGCCCCTGATTATGGTCGTACATTAACCCTGAAAAGCCTTGTTTTGTTTTGCAAACTGGGGATATTCAACAAAACAACCTCCTTGCCTCTTGGGGTAAATCATAACCAGAATGTATGATATTTATTGAGTTTGTTTGATCTGGTAAATCATAATAAAAATTGGATTTTCAAATCTTGCTGAATTGATTATTGTAACTTCAAATCGTAATAATTAGATTTTCAACGCATCTAAAAATCCCTATTTTATTTTGGTGTAATTAAACACGTTTTAGATAAGCAACTTATAATAAAAATGTTTTTATTCATAACTACTCATCTTACTAAAGGGTGCTTACCTATCCAATGCTTAGATCCGGCTCTACACAAACTTTTCTGGTTCATCCCAACATTCTCCACTTGTCCGACTGCTGCTAAGCAGTACTGTAAAAACATACATTCAATAGTGTATAATATAATAAAAATGTTCATTTGAGTAAAAAGAAAATAAAAAATGATCCTTAATTAAAACAAATTATATACAATAATCAATATATACAATATATAATTACAAAAACTTAATATTATACTGGTATATATTTTTAGTGGTCTACTTTATTCACCTCTAAATATAGAGGCCTACTTTACTGACCTCCATTTTTTTTAGGAATTTCTTTTTGAACTATATAATATTTATATACGACAAATACAACAAATAAACTTGCACACCCTCCTCACCTTTGGTGAGATTTGAACCCTTGACCTCCTCGGAGGGCAAATACTCAATTACCGCTAGGCCAAAGGCCCTTTGTTTTTTTTAGGATTTTGGTATTGGGTTATAGATGAAAATACCATTATTTTTGCGTTTTTAATGTTGGGTTGAATACATAAAATAAAATTATATATTTATTTTGGTAGAGTTTAAGATCCCCAAAAATATATATAAATAAGAAACACCCTAAATTAAACAAAGTGGAGCTAGGGTTTAGGTGCATAAAGAGACGGAGACAAGGCCTTAAAACCCCTGCCCAGTCGACCAACCACTTCAACTTATATTTATTAATTAATAATTATTATATAATAGTTGGTCAAATCGCGTATTTCAGAAAAAATTATCCGTTGACATAAAATAATCATTAAAATATAAAATAAAATATAATTTATACGAAAAAAAAAAGTTTTGATTTCAACAACAATTTACTGTTAGGTTTTATATTACATTAATTATTGTTAGCTATTAAAACCCAAATTTGAGTTTCGATATGCCGTTGTATATAGTGAAACTAAGTGATAGATGTACCCTGAACATTCTTACGTTAAATTCTATCCACACATTAATTACGAGGAAACTTCGATGTACCTTCAAGTGAAAAAAGAACTGTTATAACATCTTGTATATATCTTTTTTATGTTACTGATAAATCAACCACATGCATGTTATAATAAAAGTTACTACAGTTTTTCAAACATCAAGTAATCAATCACATGATATGATGAATAACTTTTGAACCAAAAATCATACACAGAAATTGGGTATGTATCCCGTGCGATACAATAAGATGTAAAATTTTATTGTAAAATTAATGCATTTTTCCGTTAAAAAGTTGCAAAATTATATTTGAACATAGATGACTAAACATGGTAAATGGTGGTGTGCATACAACTTGGTGGTGTGCAGACGACTTGGTCCGCGACCTACCAGGCCCGTTCCTGACATTCTATAGGCACTGGGCGACATGTGAGAGTGGGCCCTCGATAAGTACAATAAAATTTTCAATAGCTGTTTTTATTATTAGATTAACAACGAATTTAGAAAATACTAATATTTCATATAAAACCGTTTTCCAAGTATTCCTAGACGTAATCAAAAATTATTTCTAGATTAATATTATTTATCATATCATTTTTACATAGCACTGTAAATTTGTTCTACCATCGAACACATCATATGATATACCTTTAATATATAGATTGACATCATTTTGGGTCAGAGTTTTGACTATTCAAAGTTACACTTTATGTTAATCAATGTAAATCAAGTTGGTTTTCCATGTCACCTCATGCTAATGTTTTCATCACCAATTAAAATTTAATTTAGGGTTAAAACAAACTTTTTATTAACTATCAATCTAAGAATCTAAAGTCCATGTTGGTAATAGTTTGAGAGTTTATTCTTGTTTTAGAGATATGAGTCAATATTGTATGAAAAACAAGGATAGTTTTGAAATTTATATATATAAGTTGGATTGTCTCATTTTGTTGGTAAAAAAATTTCAAAATGTATAGGTTTTCTTAGTTAATAACTTAATAACAAGAAATCTACTATATTCTGGTACAAAAATAGATTTCATGCAAATGCAAGGGCAGATGTAGCATGTAAAATGTGGGGGCATGAGCCCCCATTAAAAAAATATTTTTTTCTAGGTTAAAAATCATTTTTTTAATTTCCTATCATAGTTTCTCCCAATAATTTTTCGTCTGTGCCCCCACCAACCAAAAAATTCTCTTGAAATCAACCGAAAAAGTCTCTCAAAATCGATAAAAAAATAGTAAAAAATCCCTTGAAATCAACCGAAAAAGTCCCTCGAGATCGATAAAAAAATACTAAAAAGTCCCTAGAAATCAATAAAAAAAACTTTAAAAAATCGCTCGAAATCGTGGAATTAGGCTAAAGACATATCAAATGTAATATCCGGGTATAAAATTTAATAATGAAATCTTGGGGATTCTTTTTGGGCAAGACTTAAGGAAAAAGGGGTGGGGAGTACTATTGTTTTAAAAAGGGATTTCAACCTTATTATTTCTTATTTTTATTTTTGAGGCGGCTGATAAGGAAGAAGGGTTTTGGAGGCGATTTTGTTGTCTGAGTTTGGAAGCTGGGCGTTTGCTCGAAATTGGAAGTTAACCATTCTTATTCAAGGTATCAATCTTCTGTATCATCTTCTTCCTAAGGGTTTCTTTTCTATCGGTTCCCTCTTGCGGGTGAGTCATTTGATTCGAAGAGTGGAGTTGAGTTTTGGGAGAATAGATTGAAATTTTAATCGTGTCTTTTGTTAATGAGTAGTTAGTTTGTTAATAGAATTATAGATTGGTAATATGTTCTCATCCTAGCCTTTTAATTCGATTCTCAGTCGTGTTTTGGCACCCTATTTTGAGAATCTGTGCGATAGGAAGCTTTGGTTGGGAGACCGGGAGAACCCCGGTCGATATTTATTTTGAACCCCGGTCGAGACCATATCGGGCGCTGCCTTGATACCGGTCGAGACCATACCGGGCGCTGCCTTGGTATCGGTCGAGACCATATCGGGCGCTGCCTGGATACCGGTCGAGGCTACCCTGTGCGTCGCCGAGACGCGGCCTATGCGCTGCTTAGGCGCGGCCTGTGCGCCGCTTGGAGGTGCGGCCTATGCGCCGCTTAGGCGCGATCCGTGTGCTGTTCGGGGTAGGGCGAGATTTATTAGTCGAGCTTTGGTCGAGTAGGTATCAGTTGGGTCGTGTAGTACAGTTCAGACCAGTTTAGAGTTGCGAGTAATGTATCTTAAGGATGTTTTCTCTTGATATGGTTATAGGGCTGATATTAAGCTGTTAGAAGGGAAGCTTTACAGACCAGGTGAGTTTTCTGAACTAAAGCATTTTTCTGGAAAGAATGTATGTTTGTTGGTAACAGAATTTTATGCAAGTATTGATATATGTGGTTATGCTATAATTCAATTGAGAGAATTTCTTATAAATGTGACGTTTGATTATTTATTTTGTTAAAGTGGAAAATGAATGCATGCATGTTTGGAAAGTGATAAGCTCAAAGTCGGGGGGTGTGTTCCGCCTGTGCTCATACCGGGGGGGTGTTTCGTGTATGCCGTTGGGGGGTGTGTCCCAACAAGGCAGTATGAGTCACAGACACTCTGTTACCTTAGGGTGACAGTAGTGTGAGCTGAAGAGTTTAAAGAAAGTTTATTTATTCAATCGTATTTGAGTATGTGTTGCTTCGTTAATAATTAATTATTTGACCTTGAGAATAATAACTGGTTTTAGAGGGGACTCACTAGACCATTGGTCTAACCCTCGCTCTTTCAAAACTTAAAAACCTTTTTCAGGTAGACGCGAGACTGGAGGATCGGGTAAAGGGAAGGAGAAGGCTTAAGCAGCGTCCTTTACTAGATGACTCCTGATATTTTATGTTCGTCTTATTTAGTATCTCAGTTATGTAATAGGTTGTTTAATCAAACCTTCAGATATTATTATTGATTTGAGCCGTTTTGGCGTAAGTCTTTTATATAGCAAGTATGTTTATGCTGGTTAGTTGTGGTTGTTACAATTGGTATCAGAGCCTTAGTTTAAGGGATCTAGGTAATTGGACGGGCCTAGACTTAAACTTAAGAAGTAAGACATAACTGAGATAGTAGGAGAACCTTAGGGGGGGCGAGCGATAGAGTGGTGAGGACTAACATGTAAGGTAAATTTAAAATTACATCTGACCAGTGTAATTATAAATTTACAGGTACATGTGCGTGCTTAACTTTCCTTATTGCTTTGGACTTGTTTTAATTCATGTTTTGGCATCTTGTCTGTAGTCATGTCAGAGAGAATGACTAGGAGCAGGACAGGTCAGCGCCGGTAGTCGAGGTGGCACCGGTGAATGAAGTTGTTGAGGATGGACCAGTCATTCCTCCTCGAGCGGTTTCTGCTAAAGGAAAGGTTCGTGGGCGACCTAAGGGAAAGCCAACTCAAAAGGCGGCCACACAAGTGGTCGAACAAGAGCCAAGGGCGTAAGGGAAGAGATCAGTACGAGTAGCTCGTCGGGCTAAGAGTGTGGAAGTAGTAGCAGAGCAGGAATCCTCTCGTCAGGAGAGTTCAACACTGGTAAAAAGGAAAGTACCAGCTAAGCAAGTTCAGGAAACATCAGTCAGTCAAGGAAAGAGTGAAGAAAAGGAAACGACTGAAATGGCTACCTCACCAATTACTATGGTGACCAGTCATACTCAGTCAACAACTATCATGGAAGCGAAGTCCATTTCTGAAAAAGGGTGTAGTTACAAGTCCTTCGCTGCTTGCAAACCTCCGGTGTTCAAGGGAGAGTGTGATCCGGTAATAGTGATAAAGTGAATTAGGGAAATGGAATTAGCTTTCGATACTAGCAAGTGCTTAGATGAGGATAAGGTGGTTTTTGCATTGTCTATGCTAAGAGACGATGTCGTGTTTTGGTGAGAGGCTGAGTCCGGGGGAAAGGGGTCGAAAGCAGCTAAGGGTATGGCCTGGGAGACCTTCAACTCCAGATTCAAACAACAATTTTGTTCTTTAGCGGCGGTGAAGAAGCTGGAAGAAGAATTTCTGAATCTAGAATAAGGAGAGATGACCGTCAGGGAGTACACAACAAAGTTTTTGGAAAAGGCACGTTTCGTCGAGATTTATGTGCCCAATGAAGAGCGGCGGATCGACAGGTACTTGTTTGGTTTAAAAAGTAACATCAGGGAGCTGGAAGCTGCTAGAGAGCCAGCTACTTTCCAGGCGGCTGTTAATGCAACCGAGATGACAGAAAAAGACAAGAATCGACAGCAATCTGAGAAGGGATCAGAAAAGAGGAAATGGGAGGGGTCTGTGCGAGACGGTAAAAAGATAAAGTCTGCGAGGTTTGATCAGAGAGTGGCGTCAAGAGTTGAGTATAAGTCGTGCAGTAAGTGTAACCGAATGCACAAAGGGGAGTGCTTGGTGGACAAAGATGGGTGCTTCAAGTGTGGAAAGGTAGGCCACATGGCGCGGGATTGTCAGAGGTCTAGGACATGTTATCAGTGTGGTTCCCCGACCACATAAAAACCGATTGTCCGCAGCTAAAGAAGGTAGACGTCAGAAGCTATGGGGTAGAGGAGGAGAAAGAAAGGCGGAGCCCGCTCGAGCTAGGCCAAGGGCGTTTAACATGACAACCGATGAGGCAGTGGATGCACCGGATGTGATGACAGGTACCTTCCCTATAGACTCGACATATGCTAAAGTATTATTTGACTCGGGCGCAAACCGTTCGTTTGTGTCGCCGAGGTTTGTTCATAACTTGCATGTAAGGCCAAAGAGGCTTAATCGGAGTTTTGAAGTAGAAGTAGCAGATGACAGTTGAGTCTTAGTGAGGGAAGTTTACGAAGGGTGTAGCATTGACATTGATGGTCATGTATTCCCATTGCGATTATATCCGATGGGGGGGAATTTGATGTCATCGTGGGAATGGATTGGTTGGCGTCTAATGATGTCAACATTGTGTGTAATAAGAAGTTAATCCGCATATCTCGGCCGGGGGAGGAAGAGATAGTGGTGTATGGGGAGCGTCGAGATAGAAAGTCTTGTTTGATCTCGATGATCAAAGCTAGACGATGTTTAGTAAAGGGTTGTGAGGGGTTCTTAGCGTATGTCCTAGACGCTAAGAAGGAGAAGAAGGAATTATAGTCATTTTCGATTATAAGTGAGTATCCGAAAGTTTTTCCGGACGACTTAACCAGTTTGCCTCCGGATAGGCAAGTGGAATTTCGAATCGACCTGGTGCCCGGCGCGACACCTATCGCAAAAGCACCCTATCGTTTGGCACCGGCCGAAATGAAGGAGTTGATGGTGCAACTTCAAGAACTACTTGACAAGGGTTTCATTTGACCTAGTACGTCGTCGTGGGGAGCACCAGTGTTATTTGTCAAGAAGAAGGACGGATCTATGAGAATGTGCATAGATTACCGTGAGCTCAATAAGGTTACCGTCAAGAACAAGTACCCGCTCCCCAGAATCGACGATCTTTTTGATCAGTTGCAAGGAGCAAGCTATTTTTCAAAGATTGACCTGCGTTCGGGGTATCATCAGCTAAAGGTGAGGGAGGAAGATATTCCCAAGACTGCTTTCCGTTCGAGGTATGGACATTTCGAATTTTTGGTCATGCCTTTCGGTTTAACTAACGCCTCGGCAGCATTCATGGACCTCATGAATAGGGTGTGCAGTCCATTTTTTGACAAGTGTGTCATCGTCTTCATTGATGACATACTAATATACTCGCGGTCCATGAGTGACCACGAGGTACACCTAAGGGCGGTGTTGGAGCTGCTCAAGCGGGAGAAATTGTACTCCAAATTCTCGAAATGCGAGTTTTGGCTAAGGGAGGTACAATTCTTAGGGCACATAGTTTAGGGTGACAGAATCAAGGTGGATCCAAAAAAAATCAAGGCAATCGCAGAGTGGGAAGTGCCGAAGACGCCTTCAGAAGTGCGAAGTTTCCTTGGCTTGACGGGTTATTATCGGAGGTTCATTCAGGACTTCTCGAGGATAGCGACGCCATTAACTGCTTTAACAAGGAAGAATGTAAAATTTGAATGGAAGGAAGCTCAAGATAATGCTTTCAGCAATTTGAAGAAGAGTTTGAGTATCGCACCTGTGTTATCCCTACCTAATTGGACGGAAGGGTTCGTGATTTTCAGTGATACGGCAAGGTCAGGTCTGGGGTGTGTTCTAATGCAAGCTAGGAAGGTGATCGCCTACGCGTCCCGTCAGTTGAAGGAGCATGAGAAGAACTACCCGACACATGATTTGGAGCTAGCAGCAATAGTGTTTGCGTTGAAGATTTAGAGGCATTACTTGTATAGGGTCAAGTGTCAAATCTTCACCGATCATAAGAGCCTGCAACATCTGTTTAACCAAAAGGAGTTGAATATGAGGCAGCGAAGATGGATGGAATTGTTAAGTGACTACGATTGTGAAATCCTTTACCCTCCCGGTAAAGCTAATGTAGTGGCCGATGCTCTAAGCCGAAAGGAGCACCGAGTTACGGCAAAGGTGGTGGTATTTCGGGTAGAGGTAATCTCAGGGTTTTTGGAAAAAGTCTGGAAATATCAGGAGGAAGCAGTGTTGAAGGAAAACCTGAAAAGCGAGAGAATCGTCGGAATTGTCGACTCGTTGATCGCAGATAATCGTGGCGTAAGATGTTTCGAGAATAGGGTGTGGATTCCGAAGCTGGGAGACCTGCGAAAGAAGGTGTTGGAAGAAGCTCACAAGTCTCGATACTCCGTGCATCCTGGTACCAACAAAATGTATCGGGACCTGAAACAGAGTTACTGGTGGCCAGGGTTAAAGAAGGATTTAGCGTACTTCGTTGAACGCTGTTTAACTTGTTTAAGGGTCAAAGCGGAGCATCAGCGACCATTCGGAGAATTGCAACCATTAGAAATACCGGTGTGGAAATGGGATGAAATTGCAATGGATTTTGTTTCTGGGTTGCCGCGATCACCCAAGGGACACGATGCCATTTGGGTGGTAGTGGATCGACTCACTAAGTCTGCTCACTTTCTACCGATCAAGGAATCTGACCCAGTGGAGAAGCTAGCCAAGTTGTACATTGATGAAATTGTGTCCCGACATGGAGTACCGTCAACAATTGTGTCGGATCGGGATGCTCGTTTCACGTCGACTTTTTGGAAAAGTTTGCAAAGAGATATGGGTTCACGACTCAAGTTGAGTACAACGTACCACCCTCAGACAGATGGTCAGAGTGAGAGAACCATTCAGACTCTGGAGGACATGCTTCGGGCATGTGTTATCGATTTTAAGGGATCATGGGAAACTCATCTGCCATTAATAGAATTCTCTTATAATAATAGTTTCCATGCGAGTATTCAAGCCGCTCCGTTTGAAGCACTCTACGGACGGAAGTGTAGAACACCTTTGTGTTGGAATGAGGTGGGTGAAAAGCAGCTAGCAGGACCAGAGATTGTACAGTTAACGACTGAAAAAGTTAGTCAAATTCGGGATCGATTAAAGGTAGCCCAAGATCGCCAGAGAATGTGCGCGAATAAACGAAGGAAGCCAATAGAGTTCCAAGTGGGAGACAGAGTAATGTTGAAAGTCTCGCCTTGGAAGGGAATTGTTCGTTTTGGAAAGAAAGGTAAATTGAGACCAAGGTTTGTTGGTCCTTTTGCCATCGTCAAGCGGGTCGGAGAGGTGGCCTATAAATTGGAGTTACCTGATTCAATGCGAGGGATTCACTCAACTTTTCACATGTCGAACTTGAAGAAGTGTTTAGCAGAAAGCGACGTTGTAGTGCCATTGGAGGACATCCATGTCGATGAAAAGATAAGTTACGTCGAAGATCCGGTGGCTATTCTGGACCGCAAGGTGAAGAAATTAAGGAACAAGGAAATCCCTTTAGTGAAAGTGCAGTGGAAGTTTCACAAAGGTCAGGAAGCAACGTGGGAGTTGGAATCGGACATAAGATCTCAGTACCCTAGTTTGTTTAGCGAAGAGATTCCGGGGACGGAATCCTTGTGAGGGGAGAGTATTGTAATATCCGGGTATAAAATTTAATAATGAAATCTTTGGGGTTCTTTTTGGGCAAGACTTAAGGAAAAAGGGGTGGGGAGTACTATTGTTTTAAAAAGGGATTTCAACCCTATTATTTCTTATTTTTATTTTTGAGGCGGCTGATAAGGAAGAAGGGTTTTGGAGGCGATTTTGTTGTCTGAGTTTGGAAGCTGGGCGTTTGCTCGAAATTGGAAGTTAACCATTCTTATTCAAGGTATCAATCTTCTGTATCATCTTCTTCCTAAGGGTTTCTTTTCTATCGGTTCCCTCTTGCAGGTGAGTCATTTGATTCGAAGAGTGGAGTTGAGTTTTGGGAGAATAGATTGAAATTTTAATCGTGTCTTTTGTTAATGAGTAGTTAGTTTGTTAATAGAATTATAGATTGGTAATATGTTCTCATCCTAGCCTTTTAATTCGATTCTCAGTCGTGTTTTGGCACCCTATTTTGAGAATCTGTGCGATAGGAAACTTTGGTTGGGAGACCGGGAGAACCCCGGTCGATATTTATTTTGAACCCCGGTCGAGACCATATCGGGCGCTGCCTTGATACCGGTCGAGACCATACCGGGCTCTGCCTTGGTATCGATCGAGACCATACCGGGCGCTGCCTTGGTATCGGTCGAGACCATATCGGGCGCTGCCTGGATACCGGTCGAGGCTACCCTGTGCGCCGCCGAGACGCGGCCTATGCGCTGCTTAGGCGCGGCCTGTGCGCCGCTTGGAGGTGCGGCCTGTGTGCCGCTTAGGCACGGCCCGTGTGCTGTTCGGGGTGGGGCGAGATTTATTAGTCGAGCTTTGGTCGGGTAAGTATCGGTTGGGTCGTGTAGTACAGTTCAGACCAATTTAGAGTTGCGAGTAATGTATCTTAAGGATGTTTTCTCTTGATATGGTTATAGGGCTGATATTAAGCTGTTAGAAGGGAAGCTTTGCAGATCAGGTGAGTTTTCTGAACTAAAGCATTTTTTTGGAAAGAATGTATGTTTGTTGGTAACAGAATTTTATGCAAGTATTGATATATGTGGTTATGCTATAATTCAATTGAGAGAATTTCTTATAAATGTGACGTTTGATTATTTATTTTGTTAAAGTGGAAAATGAATGCATGCATGTTTGGAAAGTGATAAGCTCAAAGTCGGGGGGGGGGGGGGGGGGGGTGTTCCGTCTGTGCTCATACTGAGGGGTATGTTCCGTGTATGCCGTTGGGGGGGTGTCCCAACAAGGCAGTGTGAGTCACAGACACTCTGTTACCTTAGGGTGACAGTAGTGTGAGCTGAAGAGTTTAAAGAAAGTTTATTTATTCAATCGTATTTGAGTATGTGTTGCTTTGTTAATAATTAATTATTTGACCTTGAGAATAATAATTGGTTTTAGAGGGGACTCACTAGACTATTGGTCTAACCCTCTATCTTTCAAAACTTAAAAACCTTTTTCAGGTAGACGCGAGACTGGAGGATCGGGTAAAGGGAAGGAGAAGGCTTAAGCAGCGTCATTTACTAGAAGACTCCTGATAGTTTATGTTCGTCTTATTTAGTATCTCAGTTATGTAATAGGTTGTTTAATCAAACCTTCAGATATTATTATTGATTTGAGCCGTTTTGGCGTAAGTCTTTTATATAGCAAGTATGTTTATGTTGGTTAGTTGTGGTTGTTACATCAAACGATTTTGTGGGCCTTTAATCTACCTTAAAGATGCCCCACTACCTTTAATATAATATTAAATTCTTTTTGGTGACCTATTAGATATTTCAAAAAAATTGTCTCTATTTAATTTACTAATTTTTTTTAACTACTACTATATATAGTATATAGTATATACAAAAAATTTTGGGCCCCTATTTCTTGTGGGCCCTGGGCGTGCGTCCGGCCCGCCCTCCCCCAGGCACGGCCCTGCGACCTACACTACTACAAAAAGAGGTTTTTTACACGGTTGTAAAGAGCTTTTTACACGGTTTTGCAACCATGTAAAAGGCCACCGTGTAAAAAAGTGCGAGACCTTTTTACATGTTTTCGGAACCGTGTAAAAATGTTCTTTTTTTACACGGTTCCAAACCCGTGTAAAAAGGTGACAAAAACCGTGTAAAATTTCTCAATTTTACACGGTTGTTAGGCAAAACCGTGTAAAAAGTTCTCAATTTTACACGGTTGTTAGGCAAAATCGTGTAAAAATGTCTCAAATTTACACGGTTGTTAGGCAAAACCGTGTAAAAAGTCACCTCTTTTTATACGACTGCTAATAGAAACCGTTTAAATATGTCACAACTTTTTACACGGTTTTAACTTAAACCGTGTAAAAATATTACAAAATCAAATTTTCAAATTTGATTTTTTAAAATATAAATTCCATCGCTAATTCGTCGTTAATATTTGATTTTTTTAAATATCAATTTTATATTTATATTCGATCAAATATTATACCACAACTATTAAACCACAACTATTAAACTTTTACAATTTTATAAATGAATCACTACTTAAAAATAACAAAAATTAAACAAATTAGCATAACAAGATTGTGTCTACCAAACTAGACAAATAAGCCATGAAATTGTTCTCATCCCATAGAACATGATAAAAAACGCGTCTGTAGTTGAATTTCTATCCTGAAAAAGCAGATTTGTTTTGTGATGACCTAGGTCGCGCCAAAGGTTGTCTACATCTCTGATTTAATATCACCTATGATGGATTATAGTATCACATCGAGAACACCCTTATTAACATGTGATAATACACGTGAGGGGGCCTAGTCGTGTGCAGGCAACTTTGCCTGCAACCTAGGTCATGTCAAAGGTCGTCCGCATCTCTAATTTAATATCACATATGTATCGTATGTGATGAACTATAGTATGACGTATGATTGACTGTTGTAAAAAGGTATTCTCACGTTTTCGTAAAATTAATATGTTCTCGTTTGAACCACTCCCTATATATTCCTTACACACACTCATACATACATATATATATATATATGGGGATTGCTATTCCTACCTCCTCCTCACTCACTTACCCCCCATACCTCCCCCTACCTCACTCACATATCCCCCCTATAGGAGGGGGTTCATGTGATAACACAAAAAATTGAGAACCGGATAATTTGTACATTCATTTATGCATATACACTAATGCGTTTTAGTGAGTATATGCATCAAGGGTTGGGTTCCGGTAAGGAATTGAGTTAACGTGAGAAGTGGTTATCAACCGTTGGATGCACATTAGGACGAGATGCACCGAGATAAGATACACAAAGATGCACCATATCAATTCCCTTATGAAGCGTGATTCATGGGTGAGTTTGAGATTAAAAGTGATCAAGGATCCAAATCTTTTTCTTACCTTCTCACCTTAACTCTTATTCTCACATGATCCTTCGTGTGTGTGTGTATATATATATATATATGCGAATGACGTGTGAGAAGTTGAGTTAACGATGAGAAACGTGAGAAGTGAATCTGAACCGTTGATCTCTTTTAATCTCAAGCTCTCCCATGAATTACATCTTAGAAGGGAATTGATTTGGTTTATCTCGTTACATCTTATCTATATGCATCTCATCCTAATGTACGTCCATTTCTCATCCAACGGCCAATAACCACTTCTCACTGGAACCCAACCTTATATATATATATATATATATATATATATATATATATATATATATATATATATATATATATATATTATATAGGGGCAGGTTCAAACGAGAAGCTAAACATTTTGCGAGTAGGCGAGAAATGTTTAATCGTATATGATACACAAGCATAATCATATATGATTAAATACATGTTATATTGGCAATACATAGACGTTTAACCATATATGATTAAGCACACCCACATGCCGTGTAATCATATATGATATCACAATTCTCACCTTCTCGCAAAATGTTTAACTTCTCCCATGATTCTTCCCCTCCCCCCTCTCTCTCTCTCTCTATATATATATATATAATATATATAAAGAAAAATGAGATTATAGGGAAGAAATGGAAAAGAAAAGAAGGGTTATCCAAAGACTGTAGAAGAGGGGCACACCATAGTTTGTGTCATATCAAAATATGAGAGATGTTGGAACAATGATCCCATTTTTAAGGGATTTCAGCTTCTTACTATTTTGCCTTTTCCCCCTTCCTTGTCGGTAGCTCAAACTGCTCCTATTTTTAAGGACACTCTTCAACCCATCTTTTAAATACCCTTTCTTAAAAATAACAATGCAAAATGAAATATGATTGTTTTGTAACTATTTATGATAAAATTAGGACGCTGAATGGTTAAGGGAGACTCATTATACAAAATCATTCAGAATGTTTTTGAACCATTAAAAATCAGACATTTATTTTGCCAAACTTAACGATTCAAAGGTTGTCTCGTAATGAAACTATTAGGTAACGTTTCGTACGCAGACGGGATGTGACGGGACGAGACTAATTGTCTGTCCCACGTTTAGTTTAGGTTTAAAATCATATGTTTGAAAGAGGGTAATATTGTAATCTTACATTTAGTCACATGTTGTTCCACCTATTTTGGTGGAACTAAAAAACTTAAGTTTTGTCCATGAAATCTGATTTTTGTCCCATGTTGTCCCATGTGATTTTTGTCCCATGGCATACCAAACATGGGTCTATTTTTTTGTCCCGTTCTGTCCCACCAAATCTGCGTACCAAACGCACCCTTAAGAAATAAACAAATAGCCTCTAAGTTACTTCTTGAGGGCAAATATGTCATTTCATATCCCCCTTCTCTCTTCTCTCTTAATGAAACTATTAAGGAGTAAACAAACGGCCTCTAAATTACTTCTTGAGGGCAAATATGTCATTTCATATCCCCCTTCTCTCTCTATCTATCTACTTATATCTTTTTTGTGCTAATTAGAACCTTTATCCATCCTCAAAAGAAACAGAAGAACACCAGCTTATATCTATGTTAATTTATGAATCTTGGAAATCACGTTAATAAAAAGAAGATGAAGGTGTTGACATGTAAATTACCTTTTTGCCCTTGTTTCAGTGACACGTGGCAATCAAATGCAATACTTAACAGAGTTTTTTTTTTCAGGATTTATTTTCTTATTACAAAAGTAATAATAAAATACGTGTTTTGAAAGATGATAAAAAAACGGAAAGTGTTTTAATGCAAACAAAGTGAGTATATTTTTTTCTATAAGAAATATGTTTCTTAATTAATCTTCCCACTCCTTTAAGGGCAAAAAGGTCATTTCACCCCCCCCCCTTTCTCTTATTTGGTTCCTCCTTTGTCGTCTTTGTGTGCTAATCAAACCCTTGATCTAATTCTTTAAAAAAAGGGAAAAGTCTGAAAAAACCCAAAAAATTATCTGATTTTGAATGATTAAGTCCCTAAACTATTTTTTTGAATGATAAAACCCTTAAACTTTCTAAAACCGGTTAAATACATCATTGTAACCTGTAAAAACAGGTTAATACAATAAAAATTTGGAAAAATTCTAAAGAAACCCAACAAACTATCTGATTTTGAATATTTAAGTCCCTGATTTTTTTTTAACAAATAAATCTCTAAACTTTTTCCTCTATTTTTTACCAAATAAATTATTGAACTTTTTTAAACAAATAAATCCCAAACTATTCTTGAAGAAAAAAAAAATGAACTTAAATTTGAACAAATAAATCTATTTTTTTTTGCATGAACAAAAATAATATATATAATTCCTCTCACCGACAATATAGCAAAATGAACAAATTAAAGAGAGAGAAAAAATATACATTTTTATTACTAATTCCGAATCATTCAAAATTTATGGCTAAAAGTCTAAAACATAAATAGATACGTATAATTGTACAAAAATTATTCTAATCCTTTCATAAAATATATAACAAAAAAAGGTCAATCCTTTAACAAAATATACCAAAAAAATGTCAATCCGTTCACAAATATACCAAAAACAAAACTCCAATAGGTGCTTACTGGCTCATTTACCTTACCGGATGAACATCGCAAGGGCCGAGAATCATACCCGGTAAGAACGATATAAGGATGGAGAGTCTTACCCAGTAAGTGGAGGTGACGACTCTTACTCGGTAAGCGCTTACCGGATAAATTGTTGCACGCGATAACTTTTTGATAGACTACATGTCGATTTTTACCGGTAAGCACTTACCGGGTAAATGTTTGGGTAAACGACCCCTTAGTTAATGGTATACATTAAAGTCAAATGGTTGATTAGACTCTTACTTTAAATTAAACATTACTTTGTTATTACAAATGAGATAACTTTTAATATATTCCTGTTAGAAGGATAAACATATAGGACATTTTTTTATATATTTGTGAAGGGATGAACGTTTTTTGGTATATTTCATGAAAATATTTGTGTTTTTTGGTACATTTTATGAAA
This sequence comes from Arctium minus, assembly GCA_954870635.1. Taxonomy (NCBI): domain Eukaryota; kingdom Viridiplantae; phylum Streptophyta; class Magnoliopsida; order Asterales; family Asteraceae; genus Arctium; species Arctium minus. Next base: position 96,077,397 of record OX941087.1, read on the forward strand.
TGGTTGACGGTTTTTTGGTATATTTAGTGAACAGATGAATATAATTTTTGTATGTATCTATTTATATTTTAGGCATAATTGAATTATTCGGAATTAGTAATAAAAATGATATACGTTTTCTCTCTTTAATTGTTCATGACTTTATTGTCGATGAGTGGATTTGTATATATTTTTCTGTTCATGCAGAAAAAAAAAATTGGATTTATTGGTTTAAAATTAAGTTCATAATTTTGTTTCTTAAAAAAAGTTTGGAATTTATTTCCTCAAAAAATGTTCGAGAAATTATTTGGTAATAAGATTTAGGAAAAAATTTAGAGATTTATTTGCTAAAAAAAATTCAGGGACTTAATCATTTAAAATCAGATAGTTTGTTGGGTTTTTATAGACTTTTCCTAAATTTTTATCATATTAACCTGTTTTTACAGGTTACAAGGATGTATTTAACCAGTTTTAGAAAGTTTAAGGGTTTAATCATTCAAAAAAATAGTTTAAGGACTTAACCATTCAAAATCAGATAGTTTGTTGGTTTTTTCAGACTTTTCCTTTAAAAAAAAGAGTAAATTACGTTTTTAGTCCCTATGGTTTGTTAAAAATTACGAATTTCATCCATGTGGTTTCTAAATTTCAGTTTTCGTCCCTAAGGTTTGCAATTCATTTCTATTTTCGTCCCCGAGGCCAAAACACTACTTTTAGGCATGAGGACTAAAACAGAAATAAATTGTAAACTATAGGGATGAAAAATGCAATAAAAATTCAAACATAAGGATGAAAAATGTAATGAATAATAAACCATATGGATGAATATCGTAATTTCAAAACCATAGGGACGAAAATGAAAATTTTCAACAAACCACAGCGACTAAAAACGTAATTTACTCAAAATAAAAAAAAAACACCATCTTATCTATATACTATATTATAAAGCACAGATAAAAAACTCTTAAATACAAATTATTAGGCATAAGGTGTCATTATTTTATGCAAGATTTTAAAAATATCTTAATTTACAAGTATCAAAACACAAAATACATATTACTACTGTAGGTTTCTAACACCCACCAATTTGGTATGTGCAGAGCCTTTCTTTTATGTAGACATTTTCATGTATCACTATTAATTAATATATTATATTACTATAAATTTATTTTAATTATATAATTAAATATGTAATTGGTTATTTTTTCTAGATATCATTAAAATATATAAAATAATTATTGAATTCTAACAAAATACTTATTTTTTTTTATATAAAAAACATTATATTATTAAGCCTAAATTAAACAAATTTAAAAAAAAAACATTATCATTTTCTCAAAACCATCCAAAATCGTACTGTAAATCGGCAAAAAAACAAAAAATAAAATAAAACATTAAAATCGCGATGTATCTCGCTGCATTACGCGAGTACGTTTCTAGTTCCATTTTAATGTATGAATCTTAGAAATCAGAATAAAGAAAAGATGAAGTCGTGACAATAAAATTATGTTTTTGCCCTTATATTAGTGGCATGTGACAAGCAAATGGAATGAAGTTTTTTGGATTGATTTTATTTCGAAAAATAATAATGAACTTTGTGTTTTAAAAGACAATAAAAAAAACAGAAAGTGGTTTTGTATATATTTCTCGTCTCATTTACATTTGCTAGGATACGGTACAAGAGGAGAGACATATGACCGAAAGGTAATGAAACATGTTTTATAGTCAAATACGTTAAATATATCACTTGATTCAATACTACAGACGTATTTCACTCCTATAATTTTATCGAAACATTGTACAATATTGTTTATATGTCACTGTGTTCGGTTTTCACCAAAAAAAAAATCTTAAAATCATCGCTTTGAGTTATCTTTTTTTCATTAGAAACATATTACCCTAAAAAAAAATCCTATTGTATTGCAATCACGTGCGATTTTGCATTGAAATCACATGTGACTACGAAACATGGTGAGCGAACAACTTTTTTATTTATTTATAGTTTTATTGTAAAATCAAATGTGATTTGGTCGTTCTTGCGTTCTCCTATTTGGTTACTGTTTTTTTTTGAAAGGGTATCCTGGGCCTATGGCCCAGACTCCTATTTGGTTACTGTTCTCGTATGAAATTGACTCTTTCTCTCTCTTTACACACATAATCACTTACAAACTTATAAAACATCACGTGTGACAATTGTAACAACCCGAACATCCTTCAATTTACAAAACAAACGGTTAACATAAATTCATGCTAAAATGGCCCCAAATCTACAATAAAATCCAGGGTTTGCAAAAAAGGCAACCTATACACAACTGAGAATAATAGAAAATAACTATAAGGTGGTCTTCTAGAATCGGGTACCGCTCACACCTTCTCTTTTCCTTTACTAGATCCACCTTCCTCGCGTCTACCTGAAAAAAGTTTTAGTTTTAGAAAGAGCGAGGGTTAGACCGATGGTCTAGTGAGTCCCCTCTTACAACAGTCCAACAACAGAGAATGGAAATAATTTATAAAATAAATAAAGTCATTCAGTTTATTAAATAACACCATAATTAAAATTCACGCTTCTGGCTCACACTACCGTCACTCTAAGGTGACGGCGTGTCTGGCTCACACTGCCTTATGTGGACACACACCCACTAGCATATACGGGACACACACCCCGGTATGAGCGCAGGCGGGACACCCCCCCGACTTGAGCGCATCTCACAACCAACAATGTATACATACATTTAAAATAACAACATCAATGAAAACCATCAAATAAATCTCGAGTGTAAAGCAACATAACTTTCATGCATCTTTAACCACTTAATATTAGAAGCATTTAGTTTTAGAAAACTCATCTGATTGCGAATACTTCCTTACTCTCGCTTACGAATCCTTAATGGTCATCTAAGTCAAAAATAGAAGGGTTTAATTACTCTAACCAGAGTGGTGATAACCAAAACCCTCCATGCCGATACCTCGGCTCAGCATCGCTTTCCCGGCTCCACCCGGGCTCCCCGGGTCAGCCCGGGCTTCACAACCACTTCCCGGTATCAACATCCCGGGCCCCCCGTCTCCCGGGGTTCCACGCCCGGGTCCTCTTCCATACTACCATCGGGTCCCCGTCTCCCGGGTTCCCCCTGGGGTGCCGTCTCCTGGCCCTCCTACGTTTCCCTGGGTCGCCCCCCAGTGGAGACCCCCGAACCTCCCCAGTTCTAGACATTTCCCAGGTCGCCCCGGGCGAGGGTTCTTCCCAAGAAGTCCGCCACACGCACACACAATGCTGCCATGGTCTGAGCGTCGCCGACCGCAACGGCGCAAGGCATTGGGACCCGATTTCAAACAATGAGCGGGATTGGGTGATAGCACCAACAATCAACAACTCTCAGATCCAAAACTAAAAGAGACTAATTGCTTCAAGGATTTGAGGTCTCAACAAAACTCAGACATACAATAAATCACCCGATTCAAACCAAAACAACCCAAAGATTTCTCTTATGCAATCCAATACTAAAAGAGGGATAAGATTAAGAACTTACCTCAAGGAGTAGCAATTCGATCCCTTCCTCCAAATGGAGTTTGCCTTCTTCTTTCTCCTTTCTCAAAATCGCTCTTGAGAGAAATTCTCAGCCGCCTAAATCAGGAAATGATCATTTTTGGAAAGATGCTAGGGTTAACCCCTTATTCCACATTTACCCCTTAACCCCCTACACTTTAAACCTACCAACAAACACTCTATCAACATTTAAACCTTAAAAAAACCCCGCATATTACAAAAATGCAGTTGTATATATTGTAAAATAAGAAGAAAACGTAAAATTGATTCTCTTAAAATATCTGGAAGGGATATCCTATATATACAGACCACCTATCACTGGAACAAAGATTAATTACAAAATACCAGAAATACCCTCAACTAATATCGTAATACGCCCCCTCAAGATGAACAAGGCAAGAAAGAGTTGTGCAGGTTCATCTTGGAAATCAAGAAAGAAAATTGTCGTAATGATAACGGCTTAGTAAATACATCTGCGAGCTGGTATGCGGACTCAACGGGCATCAACCGAATCAACTTATCTGCAACTTTTTCTCGAATGAAATGACAATCTATGTCGATGTGTTTCGTTCTTTCGTGAAAGGTAGGATTGGAAGCTATTTGCATAGCCGAATTATTGTCACAAAACAGTAACACAGATTCTGGATGAAAAACATCTAAATCTTGAAGAAGTTGTTTAAGCCAAACTATTTCACACATAACGCCTGCCATTTCTCTATACTCGGCTTCGGTGGAAGACCGGGACACCATCGGTTGCTTCTTCGATTTCCAGGAAATTAAAGATTGACCCAGAAACACGCAAAATCCTCCTACCAATCGTCTTGAATCCATGCACTTTCCCCAATCTGAATCACAGTATGCTTGTAGTTTTGGGGATGATTGAGCAGAAAAGAACACACCGCGACCTGGTTGTTGCTTAAGATACCTTAACAAGTGTCGAGCAGCTTGAAAATGAGAAACACGAGGTTGTGAAACGAACTGTGATAACTTTTGTACAGCAAAAGAGATATCGGGTCTAGTTACGTTCAAATACAACAAACGGCCAACAAGACAACGATACAATGATGGGTCTTCAAATAAATCACCTTCATCTTTTGTCAAATTTTCTTTGGGATCTATAGGCACTTTTACAGGTTTAGCAGCTAGCAATCCCGTGTCTTCAAGTAATTGTAAAACATATTGTCGTTGAGATAAATGAATCCCTTTTGGAGAACGAACAACTTCTAGGCCGAGAAAATATTTCAGATCACCGAGGTCTTTTTAGTTTGAAGGCAGCACTCAGTTGATCCTTCAATCGATGAATTCCCGATGAAAATGCCCCGGTAATTACAATGTCGTCAACATAGAGTAATAGAGCCACAAAATCTTCACCGTGCCCCTTATGAAACAAAGAATAATCTGCATTTGATTGAACGAAACCAATAGACACCATGAATTGAGCAAACTTCGTATTCCATTGTCGAGAAGCCTGTTTGAGTCCGTAAATAGACTTGTGCAACTTACACACTAGTTGAGACCCTTCTGAAAACGCCCCCTGCACCATATATCCCTGTGGAATATCGATGTACACTTCTTCTTCAAGATCTCCGTTGAGAAACGCATTATTAACGTCGAGTTGAACTAATTCCCAAGAACTAGATGCAGCTAAAGCAAGAATGGTTTTAACCGTAACCATCTTCGCAACCGGCGAAAAAGTATCCAGAAAATCAACACCCTCTTGTTGATGAAAGCCTTTAGCCACTAAATGTGCCTTATATCTTTCAACAGCACCATTAGGCCCATGTTTCAGCTTATAAACCCATCGACATCCTACTGGGTGTTTTCCAGCAGGTAGTGGGACAATTGACCAGGTATGATTAGCTTCCATAGCTTTAAGCTCTTCGTTCATTGCGTTGACCCATTCTAAACTGTGAACGGCTTGATTATAGGACTTTGGTTCCACATCGGCCGTTAAAGCAACCGCAAAGGCTTTTTGATCCTTTGTCAATGAATCATATCCAAATACTTGCTTAATGGATATAGAATCGTAGAGTTATCACATACCATGTTACAATGGTAATCCTTTAAGTAAGATGGGCTTTTATGTAACCGATTAGATCGTCTACGTGTTCCTTCTGTATCACCTTCAACATGTAAAGAATCTGGATCAATGGTTGGTTCACCACATGGGGCATTATCATCATCTTCACTTTCTACTCCATCAACATTGTTTTCTGTGGCCCCTGTATTACTCACAGCAATAGAAGAATCAACGAAATCATGTGCCAAAGGAAACACAATATCTGGAAATGGATCATATGCTGCATCATCACAACTGGAATGATAAGGAAAAATTTCCTCGTGAAAAATGGCGTCTCTGGAACAGAAAAACTGTTTAGATTCTATATCAAAAAGTTTAAACGCTTTCATTCCAACAGGATATCCCACAAAGATGCAGGACTTGGCACGTGGACTAAACTTGTGTCTTTGGCTCGATAATGTTGAAGCAAATGCTAAACATCCAAAAGTTCTCAGCATAGAGAAATCAGAAGCTTCTTAAACAACCTTTCATAAGGTGATTTGTTGTTAAACATTTCAGATGGCATCCGATTAATAAGAAAAGTTGCTGTCAAAAGGCATTCGGACCAAAAAGTCAACGGTACTTTTGATTGAAACATTAATGATCGCGCGACATTTAACAAATGTTGATGCTTCCGTTCAACTACCGAATTTTGTTGTGGTCGCTCAACACATGATTTTTGATGAATGATCCCCTTTTCAGCAAAGAAATTCATCAAACTCAACTCAGGAGCATTATCAGAACGAATGTTCTTAATTTGTTACCAAACTGAGTGTGAATTAGTCTATAAAACTGTGGAATAATATGTTCAGCTTCTGATTTTTGTTTAATGAGATATGTCCATGTAAAACGACTATGGTCTTCCACCAAAGTGATGAAGTATCGATGACCATGATGGGCTGACACATGAAAGGGGCCCCATGTATCACAATGTACCAAATCAAATGGTTCATTACTCATATTCTGTAAAGATACAAAAGGGAGTTTCTTTTGTTTTGCCAAGGGGCATACAGTACAAGGAGTAACATCAGATGAATGTTTTACATTCAAAGATGACTTTATTTGAAGCAGCCTTTTATTGGAGGGATGTCCGAATCTCTTGTGCCAAACATCCAAGGATACTGATGAAACTTGATTAACGGCAGGAGAATGATGAATAGCATCAGAAGTATCTCTATTCATCACGTACAAGTCTTGAAAACGGTTATCCCTGCCAATTATCTTGGTGCTCTTCACATCCTGGATAACGGCATATTCACAATAAAAGTTTACCATAGTCCTTTTGTTAGATGTTAATGCAGCAACAGATAACAAGTTGAGACGAAAAGTGGGAATGAACAAAACGTCTCGTAAAATAATACCACCATGAACAATACTCCTAACATAGTGAACCGGTACGTTACCATCATTCGGTAAGGTGACTTTATAATTCTCGACAGGATGTAATTTAATGAAAGCAGCTACATCATTACAAATGTGTCTAGACGCCCCAGAGTCTAGAATCCATGTTTTTGAAGAAATTTGATTCAGATGTGATGATAAAGAATAGCATATACCTGGAGGATTTTTCGGTAGAACATCTCCGTTTGAATCATTCACCAAATGACTCGATAGAGCCGATAAGAGCTGTTGGCATTGCACAGACGACAGACCTTTAATAGCGCTATGGAGATCGTGATTATTATGCACAACATCCTCTCTATTCCCTGCATCAACATCCTCAAAATTGACATTATTAACCCGTGGTTTAGACTTGTAACCGACAGGATAACCATGCAATTTATAACATTTTTCCTTAACATGTCCTTGCATTTGACAATGAGTACAGTAAGGACGATCTCGAATAGCAGGTTTGTTTGCAACATTGGAGTGATATTGACTTCTTTTGAAACCAGTCTTTACATTGAAGGCCATCGATTGGTCTCCTGCAACTACAGAATTCTGATGATGCTGACCGATACTCCGTTGTCGCTCCTCCTGAACAACCAATGAGAAAACACGATTGATTTGGGGCAATGGATCCATTAACAAGATCTGTCCACGAATCTGAGAAAAGGACTCGTTTAAACCCATCAAGAAACTCATAACATGTTCTGATTGGAAGTATTTTTCCGTTTCTTTTACACCACCACACTCACATTTTCCACAAGAACGGTGAGGCCTAAAATGCGACAATTCTTCCCATAACGATTTCAATCGAGTGAAATAAACTCCAACCGATTCTTGATTTTGAGCCAGACTCATTATGTCTCGACGGATTTGAAAAATACGTGGACCATTAATTTGCTGGAATCGCTCTTTCAGATCGTTCCAGATCTCAAAAGCAGATTCAGAGAACATCACACTATTAGCTATCTCCTTTGATACATAATTGAGGATCCACGAAATAACAACATTATTATTACGTAGCCAAGAATTTAGCAAAACTGGATCAGATTCGTTAGGTTTTCTCAAAGAACCGTCAATAAATCCAGTTTTATTCTTGACAGTTAGGGCAATATGCACCGATCTGCTCCATGATGCATAGTTATCCCCTGTTAATGTCTGTGAAACAAGCACCATACTTGGATTGTCTGAATAGTGTAAGAAATAAGGATGAAGACGATCATCAATAGTCGAGATCTGTGAATTCGATGAAGAAGGATTAGTTGTCTGAGAACTTGATTCATCCATTGAGAATAGAAAATTTTAACCAACGATCTGTTTGAGATCTTGATCAATCCAATGAGAACAGAAAATTTTCAAAGAACGAAGATTCAGCAAATGTTGTGCTTTGATACCATATTGTAAAATGAGAAGAAAACGTAAAATTGATTCTTTTAAAATATCTGGAAGGGGCATCCTATATATACAGACCACCTATCACTGGAACAAAGATTAATTACAAAATACCAGAAATACCCTCAACTAATATCGTAATAGTATACATTGTTATTTCATATATGAAATGTTCAAGACTGTAACAACACTACATTTTCACTTTTGTTGTTTCATATATAATACAAATCATTCGTATATTATACAACAAATGGAAGTTGGTTTATAAGTTCGTATAAATTATTGAAAATTTGAAAATACAATATTATTTCACCTATAAAATGTATTACTATATAGACAACTACATTTTAGACATATTATTTCATATATAATACAATATATGTATTATATATATATATATATATATATATATATATATATATAAAATAAGAGATTATGGTGTATTGATTGGTTTATTATTTGGAGTGTTTTCAAATGGGTATGATGGCCAACAAAAGTTATTTCCAAAACTGGAAAGCAACAGAAACCATAAAGAGGATTGGGTGTTTTAAATAGTAATATATATGTGTTTATTGTGGCAAACACTCACGTGGGTAGTTTCTATTCATTTTAATCAAATTGTCCCTCACTTTTAATGGTATCAAATAAAATGCAACATTCCCTTTTTCAAATAATTAAATAAAATCAAATTTATAAGCTTCATTTGTTAACTCTTTTGTCCCATGTTCGAACCCTAGCCCGGCCCGGCTCAAATAAAAACATGAACCTAGTAAGCCCGAAATTGGTCCGAACCAGGTCTCATAGTCTGATAAGGTCGACATCTTGAGGGGCAATTTGTAACACCCCAAAGTCGAAAGCAATAGCCTAGCCCAATAACTTCCAATCCAACTTAAAACCATGGTGGAAGTTATTAGTAGCCCACAACTTGAGGCCTTATAAGGAGCTCTCAACTCCCATTTTTCTATCCATGTGAGACGAGTTGTTACACAGTTCACCTCCCCTGTAGTATAAGAAGACAGAGAAATCTATTTGCTTAACCAAGGCCTTCCGATCGCCAAACGATCGATGTGGCTTCATAACTCTGTAACTAGCACTGAGTTATGACTTAAAGTAGTTCATGTTTTGTGACTAGGTAGCCTAAGGGGTGCCCGACCTTAAAAAGTCTAAAAAAGTTCGGTCTGAAAAAGATCGAGCGACCCATTTTCAACCCCGAAGACGTACTCCGCCTGTGCCTAAAAAAGCCCATCACTTTTTGCTTATTCACCAAAAATGGGCATGAATGACCCGGTCCCAGACCCGAAAAAACTTGAACCTTATGCATCTCTAGTCTGGAACAACAAACGGGTTTCGATCACAACCTTGAAATATAACTTCTTAATTGGAGAGAAGAAGAACAAGATTTAAGTTATTGTTAAATCAATAAATCTTAATTGTAATTTTGTACATTATTAATTATTATTTTTTATTAAAAGTTTTCATTAGTTATTTCTAAAAAATATTTATGATTAAAATCTTTTTAAATAGTATAATAATAGTTGGTTGGAAATTAGGATCTAAAGTTGAAAAACATGATAAGACCATTCATAAATTAAAGAAATTATTATTAGAAACATCATGAAAAAGAATGATGACTTTTTTTATTCCAAAAGCCAAAAAAACACCAAACAAATGCATGCATTGGATTAGATTCACTTATTATGAATAATAGTTCATTAATCATAAGTAATATCTATGAAAATAAATATTTAAGTTAATTTTAATACATTTAAACAAATTTAATTAATTTATTATCATTTTTATCGTTATAAAATACAAAAAAAAAAAGCATGGATGAATTAAGCAACAACGAAAAAGTAACAAGACAAAAATCCTTGAAATGCCAGTAATTCAACTACATTCATAATCCCCCTCCCCCCTCAAAAAAAAAACAGTCCAATAGAAGGGTCGATCCGTCTGCATTTAACTATAAACTAACTCTCGAGAGTCAAATTTAGTGTTTAACATAAAATAAAATCAAATTTACAGAAATACATTCATACATTAACTGCTTAATAATATTACTTATGTTATCCTTTAAATGTCCTAATATTTTTTTTGCTTTCCTAAAACACACCGAGTTGGGATTTTTGTTAATAGTAGTGTACATCCATTTAGCCATTGTTTTGCAAAAAAAAAATAGCTTATAAGCTAGTTTTTTTTTGTACATGTTTGGATGATCATAAACTAGCTTATAAGCTAGCTTATGAAAAGCTACTCATAGTAGCGTTTTAAAAAGCTAGCTTATTAACTACCAGTTAGCTTATCAATTAGTTTGTCAAACATAGCCTTAAAAGTTTTTGTTTCATATATATAATTAATATTTTTACACGTTACTTATTCAGTCTTGTTTCATCATCTTTACTTGCTACATACTTTATTGCAGTTGACCGATCGGAAGGTCAAATCAGTTCGTAATTTATTATATTTAAGACGAACTTATATTAAACGAGATCTAACATTATCGATATTTTTAATTGTAATAAAATGTTAATTATGTTTAGTGTTCCCTAATCAAATGACATTATGAAATTAATATCAAAGTGATGGGTAAAGAAAGCTTTTGGCCCATCGTTTCATGTCTCATGGTAGGACCCAATTGGACCCAACATCGGACTTAACCTCCAACATTTGGTCAACTAGTATTCTATATAACACTTTAACAAGGAGGAAAAAAAACACTTTTATTTTATATTTACTTTCCAAAATCATTTTTAACAGTGTTTTAAAAGGTTCGTTATGATAGCGATCGTGACTTCAGATCCGTGTCTCACGCCACATTATGCTTGTGTCACGTTATAACACGATGCATGTTTTTTTTGTTAACCATGGGTGTCTGAGTTAGCTTGCACGTACCTTTGTCCTCGACTAAGCCCAGTGGACCTGGAGAACGGCCAGGAAAATCCCCAGTGGCCTTGTAGAACTTGAATCGGTGACTTCTGACTAGAATCCCTAAAGGCCCAAGTCTTATTGCCACTTGAGGTAACCTACAAGGTTTTTGTAACGCGATATTTGAGTTTTCTTACTTCTATTGTGTCTGACTTTTTTTTTTGTTTTGTATATAACTTAACTTAAATTGTTTGATATCATTGACTCATTGAATAATAGTAAAAAAAAACATATATATCTATATATATATATATATATTTATATATGGCCAGGTTCAGGTTCAGGGGAAAACCTAAAAAAATGGAAAACTGAAGAACACTCTGGTAGCCCTTCATCTGGACGGTATCCACTTGTGCATACAGGTAATTTGTAACATGCACAAGTGCATAATGCACTTGTGCATAAAAACAAAAAAAAAACATAATTTAACTGTATGCACAAATGCATACCGTCCAGATGAAAGACTACCAGAGTGTTCTTCAGTTTTCCGTTTTTTCAAGGTTTATATACATACATATAATATATATATATATATATATTAAAAAATACATATTTTCCGCTATAAGTCGCGACTTGAAAAACGTCATTGACTCGTTGTGGCTGCTAAGGCTTAAGGATTGACATCGTTGACACGTCACGCCTCACCCCATTTAGAACCTCGTTTTTTAGAATTAGTTACATTTAAAATTTTAGAATTTAGAATTTGTTTATTGATTTATAGTTTGAAAAAAACACCTGTTTTCAAACATATGTTAACTTTAGATATTATGATAGACATATTTTAACTATAAACTCTTAAATAGAACTTCTCAAACATGGTTACTAAATTAGAAATTGAATGAATATATGTTTTAGGTTTTATGTATAATCTTGTTGATGTCAATTTAACAAAAAAACTATTTTACATATTAGTTTACAATTTATGTATACATAATACATGTAAATTTTGCATAATTATAATTTCATATTATATGGTGTTTGATGTCAATTTTAATAACATGGGGTTTGAGTTGTTAACTTGTTATCTGAAATGACTGCATATAAATTTAATAGTATGACTGAATGAAATGAAATGAAAATGACGTTTACAAAGGCGTTTATTGCTTTATGAATATGGTGTGTGTATCATTTATCTCTATACCGTTGATTCACTGTTGTTTAGATTAAAAGCTTGGCAACTATTACAAAAAGAAAGGATTCAAATTTTAAAAAAAAATTACAAAAATGACTAGTTACGCTAAAAACCAAGATCAGATCCGATCCTTTTGTCTAATTCATGTCCAGAATTACTATCATTTTATATCAGTATTTTATTCTCTTTAATTTTGATATCTTAGATGGGACAAAAAAACATGTACATCAAAAGAAGATAAAGTCATTATAGAAAACCACTTGACCTTTAAAAGTCTCCAATTTTTTTTAACAATATCCGTGCCAAACAAGTACAATTGTTAAAACGTTAAATTCTTTTGACACATTATGTTATTTAGGTCACGTTTGTTACTATTTAATGAGCTTCACGAGACTCATAGATTATTCGGTTAGTTATACATGATTATTTGGTAATAACTTAATGATATAGAAAATGACTTATTCAATAAGCTTCTAAGGGGGCCATTATGCAGAAAGCCGAAAAAAAACTCCAAACTTGCCCCTCCCGATAAAAACCACACTCCTTCAATTTATGAAGAAACATTCCCAACTTATGCAGACAGATTAATCCAAAGAGACAACTATATCCATACTTGACTTAATGAAAGACCAACCAAACAACTCTTTAGTCTCTAAATAATAAGATGATGACAAAAATTAAAAGGTGATGATCGTATCTGCTACCTCCATGGTTCCTTCATTTCTTCCTTACATCAATTAAACAATCTCGTCTTGTCATCATCTTAATTAAAGGCCACCTGCAAGATTCACGTAATACCCTTGTTTTTTTTTTTTGGAAAAGGTATCCTGGGTCTATGGCCCAGACTAATCCCTGACAATTAGGGTCTTTGGCCCAGCTGCTAAAGCGTGCAACCTTGAGTTTATCCTCAGTGGCCACAAGTGCTGCTAGTGGAGCTTGAACCCGGGTTGAGCGCTATGAACTCCCCAAGTCTTTACCACCACACCACAGCCCTTGTGGTTGTAATACCCTTGTTTTAAAGCTCATGACGTAAAAACAATACTGTTGTCATTGCATGCTACAAGGTCGGTTATTTTTTTTAATAGGGTAGAGACCATGCAATGTGGGGGACAAATTCACGCACTTGTTCAAAAAGATTAAAGGAGAAATGGAAAACGAAACATAGAGTGGCAAATGGTGTGGTCTTTGGACGTCAAAAAAGTTTACTATCAATTGTATCTGGTCGTAGAAACATGTTTCAAAGATGTTGGGTCCTTATGCTTCGTTGTCTTGATTTAAATTAGTGCTTGCTTATGTCAGTATACCAAAAAAAACATGTGGTAATTGTATATTTGAAGTTATTTAAATGGTTGCAGCCTTTTTAGTATCATCTAAGGATCACACATTCAAATATCATTTCAGGGTATTGTTTTAATGAATGAATAAAAACGTATCATTAAACAGATAACAAAAGTTTCGATCTGTATAGATTAGAAAGAGAAGAAGTTTGACTTTGGAATGTGTGATGAGTGGTGTTGAAAGAGAATACGTAGTAGAGAGAGAGAGAGGGGAGGGGGTTGCAACAAGTGAAAGTAAAAAAAAGGAAAAGGGAATAATGTGTCATGTCTCCCAACAATTGACCCTTCAATCCTTTTCAATGTTGTATATAGATGTGATATTATTTATATGAAAATAAATTAGTTTATTTATATTTTACTGATAACAGGTTAAACAGGTAAAAAAGTTGCTAATCGTAGGTGTTTGGGACACCATGACTGATTGCATGGGTCTGGAAAGTGGTCAAGAAAATTACAGTGGTGTTGTAGGACTTGAATTGGTGATCGATGAGGAAGAGGTTCAAAGGCTCCAGTCTTATTGTGAGTTGAGTCAACCCTAGAGTTAAAAATCGGTAAACCCATTACCAGCTCAGTCCACTAAACAACCTTGAATTGAAAACTTCTCGTTTATAATTTCCATACCTAGCTAAATTGGGGGGAGTGGAAATTTTATTCCCGCTTAGTTCTTTTTTCCTAGATGTGGCTCCATCACTCGATAAATTTATGTATTCTCCCGACCTTTTGGCAAAAGAAAGGGAAGGAAATCGGTTCTTCAGATCGAAATAGAAAAGAAGTGAGTTCTACCGTTATTCTCTAGATCGAAATCGACGATGAGTTCTAATTTTCTTCTCCACGTTGAGTGACTATATAAGCTTACTAGTATTGAATTGTATATTTGTATTGTCTTTTGAAGTTGAATGAAACATATTTTGTATTTTCGCGTTGGATGGAACATATTTTGTATTTTCAAGTTGGACGGAACAATATTTGTATTAAAAATATTGTATATTGATTTATATTGGTTTAACATCCGAACAAATATGTGATAATAATACTTATAATGATTAATTTATGAGTATTAACCAGACAACATCAATGCAATGCTCATTTCTATTCTCATTCTTCTGCATTTGCATTTCCATTTTTGTTTTAATTCCTTAAAAAGAACCAAACACCAACTAAAATGACAATGATTCAATAATTGTCTGATGTCTAAGAGCATCTCCAACAACTATGCTATAATTTTTCTAAAATAGAGTATAAAAGTTAAAATCTCTAAAAAAAATTATATCCAACTCCAACAACTACTCTATTTTAGCAATTTTATCATCAATTATATTATTAAAATATTCATCATCTAATAAAATATTATTTATCTCTCATAAAACACACACTTCAATGTTTCCTATTGGTGAAAAAGAATTTAATATTGTTTCTCTCTCTTAAATATGGGTTTTAGAGATTTCTTCAAACTTGTAGATTTTTATCTTCTCTATTCTTTTCTCTATTTTAGCATATGGTATAACATAGTTGTTGGAGCAAAAAAATTGCTAAAAACTCACTTTTTTCTATTTTAGCATAGTTGTTGGAGATGCTCTAAGATCATCTCCAACAGCTATGCTAAAATAGAAAAAAAGTGGGATTTTAGCATTTTTATTGCTCCAACAGCTATGTTATCCCTTATGCTAAACTAGAAAAATGAGGAGAGAGATTACAAAAATCTCTAAATTTAGAGAAATCTCTAAATTTTTAGAGAAGAGAGAGAAATAGCATAGCTGTTGGAGTTGGATGCAAAAAGTTTTAGAGATTTTGACTTTTTTTACTCTATTTTAGAAAAAAATTAGCATAGTTGTTGGAGATGCTCTAAGGCTACAAATGAGAGAGAAGTTTTACCCAATTAACATTTACTGGGTATAAGTTGCTTAAAATAATTCATTTTGATGACTGATAATGTTACCCAACAAGATAAGTGAGGATAATTACTTTTACCGGTAAACACTTACCAATAAGCATTTGGTAAAGCCTCTTAACTTTATAATTTTTTTACTTATTTGGTTCATATTGAGCCAGTTATTAGTTTATTTGGGCATATTATTGTAATTCAATATTTAATTGTTGTTAAAAGAAAATTGAATATTTTTTAAATCATATGTCGACTTACAATAAATTATATTTTCCAATAAAAAATATTTATATCAAATAACCATATTTCATAAACAATTGGCTATAACAGGATATCGAAAAGTTTACTATGAGTTTTTATTATATGCTTTATGTATTGTTTGAAGACAGTTATATTATGTTTTTATACATAATACAATATTTTGTTGTTCTCACTAAGGATTAATGAATTATAATAGGAAGTTCAAATAAAAAAAACTAAATATCATGTAAAGGTAAAAATGGAAGGTTCATATGTGAATCATTAAAAAAATCAATTTGAAAATGCATATATGAATATTATTCATATAAGTTCATATATGTATCTTCAAACGGATGTTTTTCTATGATTCACATATGATTTTTTTTTCCTTATCACGATATTTAGATTTCTTAATTGAACTCGTCCCTACGACTATAATAACCATTTGATGGTTATCCAATGATAAGGTTCTACAATGTGATCACAACTCTTATACCGCTCGCTATAAATTAGTGTCACAATTCCATCAGCGATATATACGATAGATTGCAGACTTGCAGTTATGTTATACATAAACTATGGGAGGGTGTGAATTTATTATAAAGAACTAATCAACCCAACACTTTTAACCGATCATTAACAACTAGTGTTATACCCGTCCGTTGGTCGGATACACGATATGACTTTAATCTAGATTTCTAATTTCTAAATTGTACAATTTCTAATTTATAAATTGTATAACAAAATTGAACACGGATGGAAGGCAGAAACCAAACTGTCAAAAAATGAAGCTCTGAACCATTAACCTGCTCCCAAGAATGTAATTAGGTCCAAAAAAGCCATCCAAATCTGAATACCAATTTCTACATTGAGACCAACGGTTAACACCAATCTGGAACAAACCATAGAACCATAAAGGAGACTGTCATATCTGAAAACACAACAAATTTCAAATGGAAGAAGTATGATGATGACCCACAACCTCACCCGTCATCACCTTCTAGCTGCCTACGAACCTTCTCAACCTTCACTCAAAACAAAACCATACTACTGAAGACATCATGCAAAAAATATTAACAACTAACATACAAGCAAAACAAAGTCGGACAGAGACAAAAAGTGCAGATAAAGGAAACATATCTCACAATGGCAAATATCAACACAATATTTGTCAATTTAGCCAATTTTCTTTAGAAAATTCAACACAAAATTATAAGTGCCCTATGCTTGCCCTCTTAAAAACTTCCAAGTATAAAAGAGAGTTTGTACGTAATTTTATAAGCTTCTGACATAAAATTAGATATACGGTTTTTGTTGCAACATTTTCCATGTTAATGTAGCTTTTGGTTTTACAAGATTTGAATAGAAATTAATGTTATCTTTTCTTTCAATCTAACAGTATTAACATCATTCACTTGTGAATATTTAATGCCCTACTTATTTAGAATCTTGATCACTTAACAACAACTACCACATGCTAATTCTCAGTAATCGATTTAGGCAATGTTTGGTTCACATATGAATTTTCAAATAATCATTTTTTGGATTTTTTCAATGATTCACATATAAACCTTCCCATAGCTTTCCATTATTACCTTCTAACGGTATTTAACCTTCTATTTTGAACCTTCCACTACACACACACACACATATATATATATATATATATATGTACACACACACATCTGGTACTTTTTGAATTAAGGGGTTGTTTACCACCAGTCGAACGCCTTTGACCGGGTTAGAGGTGCTTACCCGATAAGGAATGGGTTGCTTTCTGACTCGGTCAATGCTTTAGTCACCACCGACCTATTTTCAATCGGCGCTTACACAGACCGAACCTCCTACCCAAACCACACTTTTGCTTGGTCAACGCTTAACCAATTTGTGTCGGTAAACGGGGTCAAGTTACATTAGCGAGTATTTCGTGTACACATATGTAACTAATATTTGGTACATGTTAACAGGCTATGAAGGAAAATAACCTATTCATAATAGACTACCATGATATATACATACCATTTCTTGACTGAATAAACGCACTTGACGGGCGTAAAGCATACGCGACTCGCACCATGTTTTACTTGAATCCATCCGGCACACTTAAGCCCATTGCAATCGAGCTTGGCTTAGGACTGGTTCACAATCGAAGTGTGTGGTCACACCGCGTGTGGTCACACCGCCGGTAGATGCCACCAACAACTAAACTTGGCAACTGGCTAAAGCCCATGTCTTCTCTAACGATGGTGATGTGCACCAACTTTCGAACCACTGGTTACGGTCACATGCAACCATGGAACCATTTATATTGTCTCCACATAAGCAATTAAGCGTTATGCACCTGATATATAAGCTTCTGGACCCATATATGAGATATACGCTAGAGATAAACTCCCTTGCCCGCAAGAACCTCAACAATGCCGATGGTTTCAATGAGAATTTCTCACCCCTGGCAGCTACTGCATGGAAATAAGTGCGTCTGCGTATAAACATTGGTCAACAAAAGCAAAGAACTAAAGTAGAAAATGTGCAAAAGGCTAAAATTACATTTACATTAATATGTTACTAAAGGCTAAAATTCATATATATTTAACTTTGAACAAAAGAACGACCGTCGTGTAGTTAAAACTTAAAAACCATGATCGTATGGCATCAAATAAGCGAAGTTTGTAGTTTCAATCATATAAGAGAAAGGCAGCAAAATAACAGCCCCTTTATGTAAGCTGGTCGAAATCGAGGATAAAAACGAAATCAAATTTATATAATCACTGATGAGAAATTGATAATTGAGGAGAAATGTAACCTGAAATCAAGGATGAAAACGAACCAGAAGATCGAAAACGAAGGATGAAATCAAACCAGAAGGATGAAAATGAAACTGAAAATCAAACCTGTTAGAAGATGGAACCTGAAATCGAAGAACAGAAAAATCAAACAACAGATAGATCAAACCTGATGAGAACCCTAGATTGAAACATTAAAGATAAACACATAAATATGTGCCTTGGTTTGTTTTCTTGAACCAAATTTTACATCTCTAAATTCAGTGATTCAAATTTGTTATCTATTCTTAAAGCATGCCTCACTGTTACATTTCTTGCAAGTGTGGATTAGAGTTATGAACCAAAAATCAAGAAGATTTATGCGTAACCTGGGAAATTCAGATATGTGTACTCAGGCCAAACAACTCATATTTATATAATCTGGCCAAAATCGAGGATGAAAACGAAATTTAATCTATATAATCACTGATGAGAAATCGATAACTGAGGAGAAATCTAACTGAAATCAAGGATGGCCATTATTAGTGAAAATAAACGTAGTTAGTGACGGGGAACCACTTTCAGAGCAAAATCCCAGGATGGCCATCGTGAAGTCTGACTTTGGCATAGGAATCAAAGACCTTTTTATTTGGCAATCATCTACTTTAGAAACTTATGAAAAAGAAAATCTTTTTGGATAAGTAGAATGTTTATAGTAGTAGTGTTAAGATGTAAAAAGATACCCTTTGAAAGATAGATAGCCAAACTTTCCATGAAGGCCAGACTCCCAAATTCTCTTACAACCTTCCAAAAACCAACATTTGATACCATCATTACTTCAACTCCCCCCCCCCCCCAAAAAAAGCTTCCTTTTTCTTTCTTTGTTTTCCCGTGCAAGAAATTTGTTCCAACGAAGGTATTGATGAAATGTTTTGAGTTCGAATAAAAAAGCTTCCAACTTTAAGTTGCTAAAGTTGTTAACTAATCTGAGTAGAACAAACAAAAAGCAATCACATATATCTTGACATTAAAGCAGAAAAATGATAAGAAAATCTTATTAGAGTACCTAGCATTTCATTGACAACTTCAGCAGGAACCTCTTTTCCCATTTCTCTAAATCTTCTCTCACTGCGGGCTTTGAGGTATTCTGGCCATGGGAAAACCACAACTGCAAGCTGATATTGTTCGGTCTTTTAATTAGAATCAACAATCTACATGATGTGTACCTTCTAAAAGTTAATGAACTTATGATGTGTACCTTCTGAAAATTAGCAAAGTGCTTCAATTTGCATTGACGAGCACTCTTCATTAGAGAATGGGTCATAAAGGGCATAAAAGGCGTGAAGTTCAGAAAACAATTCGACAATGCAAATCATAGATGAAGCACAAGAATCTATAATTTAGTGGTCGTTTACAAAACATTTACCGAGTCACTTACCTCACAGGGTGAGCATGACAAGGACCGAGAATCTTACCCGGTAATAGGCATGACAACATCCACCGTTCTTACCCGGTAAGTGAGGGAGAAGACTCTTACCCGGTAAAAGACGCTTATAAACAATTCATTTTAATGGCTGAACATGTTAGCCGACAAGGTAAGAGAGGGTGGTTTTTGGAGGAAGGTGGGGAAAGGCGGTTTGACGGGTGAGGTCGTGGGATGGATTGTGGAAAGGGGAGGAGTCGGCTGGTTCTCATAACTGGTTCTCACAATTTTACGTCAGTGGTTACCAAAAACCAAGACTAAAATCAAGAGGCATTAAATTAAAATGCTATTATCAGTGCAAGTTTACAAAGAGTAAAGATGTAGGCAAATTTGGTTAAGCTATGAGTCTTGCAAGTAAGCTCTGGATGTTGGTTGAAAGCTAAGTACATTGAGATTATCTTCTTGTTCCATAAGAGAATTGTTTCCAAGTAAATTATTAACAATTAAGAGATAACTTCCTCTCTTCTTCAACCTTTTATCCAGATCCCCATAACATATATCGTAAACTATAAAAGTTCATTACAGCCCAAAAATGATTTGAGCAGTAAATCTCGCTCCATGTTGGGCGACATATTCAAACATAGTAGTATTTCTTACATATTCAGTACCACATGTATCTTCTTGGGGGTGTTTGGTTTGACATAATGTTTTTGATGGATATAGATTTCATGGCAGAATTTGGAATGGAATTGAATTCCATTCTTTATAGATAATTTATAAAATAACTAAATTACCTTTTATTAATTGATTATTGAATGCTTCCGAAAACTGAAAAACTATGAAATGGTCCATTGAATATTTCTTCGAATTACCGATTGGTGCATGTTGATATGTATGAGAGCACATGTTCTTTCCAGCTGGAAATATAGTTCCAAGAATGTGGTTCCTCCAAAATACTTCTGAAATCCAATGAGAAGTTATGATCTACAAAAAAATCATAGAAATTCATGCGTGCATGAGAAAAGGACTTTGCAAATAAGGGAAAAAACAACATGAAATGACTAAGCAAGGGAATTTCACTGTAGAATTATTCTTCAAAACTGAAGTTGTTTTTTTACTAAAATACCATAACTTCATCTTGAAGTTAACAAACCCAGATTTGTGCATATGAAAGTGCAATATTTGAATATATAGAACTAAACTGTTACGGTGCAGGAGATGACCATTCCATCTTTAAAAAGCATCGAACCGCTGCTCGAATGGCTCTCGGCCCATAACCGGCCAACGTTTTTGCCTCTGATCCCACCTTGGACTTGGAGAGAGGTATACCGTATAAAGTGGGTTCAACAAAAGAACCGGTGAAAATAAGAAAATGAAATTAAAAAAGAAAGCAACATGCGTCGCTTCTATCTGCCGTAAAAGAGGTCTAGAGGCAATGAATTCATAGATGGCCAGTGAATAATTAATACAGATAACATATGATTAACATGACAAAAATCCAATATAAGTGACCAACATACAAGCAAAGCATTACACAAATTAGAAGTTCTTTCAACCTGTTTCATCTCAAATTTGGGCTTGCACATGGGCGACAATCTGGATGTGAAGAACTTCTCCATGAGTTCAACAATGAGGTTATAATAAACTGAATCCAGTAATAGAGAGCACATAAGCTATATGGGCCAACAATAGGATAAGAAATCACTGCAAGTTAGTAAATGCAAAACATGTAAGTTTAACGGTTTTAGAATCCAGATACAAATCATTCGGTTGAAGTAGAATTTATCAGAGGATATGATCTTCGAAGAACATCCTTTAAAACAAAGAAAAAACATCATTCTTAGCAACACATTTGAGTTGTTCATTGAGGACTTTCAACAAACACATGGTAAGCAAAGCAAATAACAAAAAAATGAACTTTAAAACTGAGAACTTGGAAACATAATCGAAACCATAAAATCATTCTCTAACAACATTAATCAAAACTTCAAAAAAGAACATGATGAATGTAATACGTTAAAAACAAATATAAATCTGAAATCGATGTTACCAGAATAGAGGTCGAAAACTGATAAAAAAATTACCTTTTAGAGCTCCAATATCCATGATTATACAAAGACAACACGGTTACACATGTAAATTTGTTCAATGGAACAATTTGAACACATTAGAAGCAAATAGAAGATGGAGAACATCTTATTAAACGGACCACAATCTAGAGATGGAGACAGTTACTTATTGAAACACCAAATTTTGAAATTTGAAGAAAGATAAATCGGAAAGAGAATTAATGGGTTAGCAACAAAACCTTAACCTTTACTCTATCACCCGCATTTTCAATTATGTTCTTCCTTTTCTTCGTTTCTGTCCGATCAGGAGACTCAGGGGGAAATGCATCAACAGGTTGATCTAATCACTTGCGTTCAATCTCTTCTTCAACTGTATACTTGGTTCTTTGATTAATTAAACTTCTTGGTGTGGTAAATCCTTTTGATGTGACGAGGCGGTGAAGAAATGAGGCGGGATGAGGAGGGGGCGAGGTGAGCCTGGAGGAGCATCTAGAGAGCATGGATGGTGCCATGGTGGTGATGGAGAGGGAAATTAGTGAGGGACGTCGGAAATTAGGGGAGCCAAAGTCGTATTATCAGTGAGGAGAGGGAAATTAGGGGGACGTGGACAGGAGCGTGGGGGAGAAGATTCGCTATTTTAGAGCAACATGGAGAAGACGTGGGGGTTATAATTAGTGTTTGGTACAGGGGGAGGAGAGTAATCAGGGAGACGTGGGAGAAGACAGCGGGATGGGGAGATGATAAGGCGGCGTGTTAGGTTAGGAGAGGGTAGAAGTAACCGTATGAATCTGCCATGAAAATAGGAATTTAAACGGCCTAGATTAAAAATCAGATAATTTTAAATGGTCCAGATTAACTTAAATATGGTTAGACTCGACTCTATCCATATATATATAATATCATGTAGGTTTCCGTTTTACATTTTATATCCTAATGGATTGATTGAATATTGATTATTGCACATTTACGTTTTTACATTTACCATTTCGTCATAACAATTTTGTAAAATAATTAGTATTATGATCCTACTGTAACAAAGATTCAAGATTAAGGGTAGAATAGGAAAGTGAAAATTTATTTTTTAAAGTAGTCACTTATTTAGAACAAACTAAAATAGAAATATAGACACTATAGACACTATAGAGGGAGCATTATTTTGTTCTTATAATTCTATGTTATGTTAGTTATGTTAGTTATGTATGTATGTATGCACCCGCGGAGCCAGTATAGCACCAGGGGCTGCATTGGCACCCCCTCACTTTCTGATTTTTTTTTTAATAGGTCAATAAGAAGCTCACATATTAAATATTTTACTCTTAATTTATTGGCCCCTCCCCAATCTTGTTATTTTTGGCTTTTTCATAATGTTAAATTGTTAACTCGGGTTGTAAACAAGCCGAGTCGAGTAGTAGATTAATCGAGCCGGCTTCAAAAAATTAATACTAGGCTCGAGCTCGACTCGCCCTCGATTAACTTTTCAATGTAGGGCTCAACAATCACTCGTTTATGGGTTCGAACTCGCGATCGATTTGAGCTCGATATTTTTTATATTTTTATTGTATGCTTAATTAATATATGAGCATGTTTGGCTCGAAAAAGGGTATGCTCGAATGGCTCGGCTCGACCCGACTCGAAAAGTTGAATCGAGTTTTCGAACGAGCCGAACATTGGTGTTATAAAACTCGGCTCGATAAGTTAAACGAGTTCTATTTTGTGTTCGAGATCGACTCGAGGTCGAGAATAATTAAGCTCGAGCTCGACATCGATTAGCTCGTTAAAAGCTCGACTCGCTTACACCCCTAATGTTAACTTATATATATATATATATATATATATATATATATATATATATATATATATATATATATATGGGGTCCCCTTCATTTGCTAACCAACGCATTGATGTTAACCGTGCTAACCAAATTTCGACCAATCAGAAGCTTTCATTTGTTTATGTTAATCGATCAAGACTATTAAATATCCAAGGGCATAATTGGAAATCTTCATTTTCGCCCATTTAAATGCATACCATGTTTTAAGGAGGTTTTAAATTTGGTATTTATCTAAACAATAAATGTATTAATTTAAAATTAAAGTTTGATTGGAAGTTATCTTTTTCCTTAGTTTTAGCATTGGATATATTTCTCACGTCATAGCCAATTTCACCAATTTGGTTTTTCTTTTTGTTTTACATAACCTTTGTTGAAGAATATGCACAAATGCATATTGAAATTGCAAATATATACATGAAAGCTTAATAAATTGAACGATGCACACATGCACATAAAACAAAAAACATTTTAAACATTTAAGTTTGAAACTTAACATATAACCATAAGCACATATGCAATCTTTCAAGATGCACAAATGCATATATGCACTTTCTACTCCTACAGGATGCACAAATGCATCGTCTACTATTAAAAACATGCACAAATGCATATATGCATTTTGTAGATTGGATACTCTTAGAACAATGTACATATGTACAGAAATAGCAAACATTTTGAACATTAACTTAAATACCTAATGATAACTACTTACCATATTATGTTTTGCACAAAACCAAATGAACACCTATTACCATAAGCTCATATGCACAACAACTATTGATTACTACTTACTATATGCTCATATGCACAACTCTAAATGATCACTACTAACCATATGCACATATGCACCACTACAACACAATGCACATATGCACATATATATAATCAACAAAGGACTGAAACAATGTTAGCACAGGTTTCTTCTTGATCAACCTCAACTGCAGTATCCATTATTGATTACTACTTACTATATGCTCATATGCACAACTCTAAATGATCACTACTAACCATATTCACATATGCACCACTACAACACAATGCACATATGCACATATATATAATCAACAAAGGACTGAAACAATGTTAGCACAGGTTTCTTCTTAATCAACCTCAACTGCAGTATCCATTGTGTTCTTGAATCTTGAAAGACCACACTTCTTGAAGATTCTCTCACTCGGTTTACGGACTGAAACAATGTTAGCACCAATGTTATTTGTGCATATAAACCTTTTATAAACCCTAAATATTTTGATTTTTACCTCTCCTTGGTTGATTCCCGCCTTCAATTTCAGCCATATCGCGCCTTTTTCCAACCACGATTTCGATAAAGGTTTCCGATTTGGTCGATAATATCTCAAAATTTGGTGTGGGATTCACGTTTGCACCTTCTTCGCAACCTTCATTCCCTCTTTTTTTTCCGGAATTAGCAATCGGTTGTTCGTGTTTATCGATTTAGAAAAAAAACGAAGAAATCTGGTGTTGAAATCGTGTTTATCGATTAGAAGAACCCTAAACAGAGTGATTCCCTGATTTGTCACCCCTTTTGTTTTGGTAACCCGTTTAATATCATATGGAAAGGTATTGCCTTTTTACGCTTTTACCCCTGTGCTCTTATGCATATTCAATTCCAAACGTTTTAATTCATTATTTCTGAAATTAAAATTCTAATTAATTATAAACCATTGATCTAAATAATTAACGGTCAAGATTGGTTAGCACGGTTAGCACCAATGTGTTGGTTAGCAAATGAATGAGACTCTCTCTCTCTCTCTCTCTCTCTCTCTCTCTCTATCTATCTATCTATCTATCTATCTATCTATCTATCTATCTATCTATCTATCTATCTATCTATATATATATATATATATATATATATGGAGCGATCAAATGGAAACCACTCTAAATTTGAAAACCCTGGAAACCCTCGATTTCATTGATTAAGTTAATGAAATTGTTTGATGAAATTGTTTAATTTGATGAAATTGTTTCATATAATTCCTTTATTGATGAAATCGTTGCATATATTTGTGTTTTTTATGTAAAAATGAAAAAGTTTAATCAGACTGTGAAAATACATGAAACAATTTCATCTGAATGAGAAAAATAGATGAAATTACATAAAAAAACACAAATATATAGAACAACTTCATTAACAAAAGAATTAAATGAAACAACTTGATCATATTAAACAAATTTATGAATCAATTTCATTAATTTAACCAATGAAATTGATGGTTTCCAAAGTTTCCAATCTAATATGGTTTCCAATTGAAATCACCTCTCTCTCTCTCTCTCTATCTATCTATCTATCTATATATATATATATATATTTTATATGGTGCTCCCCCTCCTGTAAATTCCTACCTCCGCCCCTGTATGTATGTATGTATGTATGTATGTATGTATGTATGTATGAAATGTTATATTATGTGGCTAATAGTATCTTTTTGAGTTAAGACCATAATAGACCGGACCCGGTTAGATTCAAATCGCTGGATCCAAGCCCATAAGAACAAAAACCGGCCCAATAGTTTAGACAATTCACAAGTTATAAGGCCCAGTCCCAACTATTAACTGGCCTAGTCCATTTTTTTGTTAGAGCCTTAGAGGTAGATGAGTCGGGTTTAATTGAAACTCAATCTCCAATATTGTCCATATTTATAAACCACTTTTATAATCGGGAAAAAAAAAATTAGGGTCGATCCGATATCGGGTTACGATGGTTTATTTCGGTAGATGAGTCGGGTTTAATTGAAACTCAATCTATAAAGGGTCAGGTTTTACTACATGTAAAGGAAACGATTTTAAAATGTTTGTATTAAAACTGATTATTGGGATTTATTATATTGCTGACATGTTAAACACATAAAAACCTTAAAAAACTTGTCAGATGGTTTGAAAGTTACTTGTATCACGCTCGAGTGTTTATGACTTTCTGATTACTATTCAGAAAAACTGGATCGTTATAATAATAATAGCTTTTTTGTAATCAATAGTATAAAAATAAGACAAAAGTATTGACGGATCAATACAACTCGTTTTTAAAATTTTCTCATTTTAACTCATTTTTACAATTCTTATTGTATTTAATCACACCCATACAAAAATAGAAGCAAGGAATGGATCGCATTCGCTTGGAAGTCTCTCTCTAAACTCTTTAAAGAAAAGAACCGGTTGTCTTTAAAAAAGTCGAAATTTATGACGTATCTATTTTTTTCACCCTGTTACTCCCAATTATTTTGTAGAGATTAATTTAAAAAAGTCAAATTTACCTGCTCTACTTGTGGAGCTTGAATACAACGACACCTATCCTGTCAGGGGCCCCGTTGAACTCTTCAGTATAGATTCCCTATGCTCTATCGGCCAGGGCCGGCTCAAAAGCACAACAGAAGAAGAAGAAGAAAAGATTTATTCGAATGAAAGTATGAAATTATTGAGTATCCATAACTAAGGTCCAAGTATCCAAATTTGTTTTGAACCTGCGGGGAGTTCAGTTTTATATTTATTTTGAAAAAACTACTAAAAATATTTATATTTATTTTAAAAATCTTTCTTTCATTTTAACAATTTAATAGTTAATAAATATAAAGATTTTTATTTAATATGTGCTTTAATTTAAAATTTGAGTTGTAATTGGATAAATTAATTTTTGAGTGAATTACATTTTTGGTCCCTATAGTTTGTCCAAAAATTGACTTGTCCTTCATAACGATTGTAAACTGAAGGTGTTAACTACAAGAAACATGAGTGTTATGAGATTGAAAAGTTACGGACCATCAGTGTGGATAGTTTCTTTTAGGGATCAACTTCAACTTTTGAGTAAACCAAGGGACCACCAATGTAATTCACTCTTTTTTATTTGATACAATAAAAATGAAAGAAAATATTTTTTTTTCTTTAAAAATTACTTGTATTCATTTGTATAAAATAAATAATAAAAATTGTTGTAACGATCTAGACAAGTCACACATCCTCGATAAACAAGTAGAATGTTGAGTATATTAAGGCATTGTTTGGCAAAAAAAAAAAGCTAACTTTTTTTTACATGTTTGGATGTATAAACTAGCTTATTGAAAAATTACTCATAGTAACGTTTTGAAAAACTAGCTTCTCAGCTATCAGCTAGCTTATCAGCTAGTTTACCAAACATAGCCTAAATATTGAACAATCCTTCAACTAGTGTTGCGTGGTTTAAACCGTAAGGTTGAGTTGTGACCCACATTTTTCACTATATTAATTAGGGGTTGTTTGGTTGATTTTTCACTAAATTTTGTATGGATAAAACTGTTTATGTGGATTTATTTGTCTGTATGGGTTGAGAATTTTTTTTGTTTGAGGGATTTTTTTCATGGATGAAATGAGCTTGTTTTTTAATTTGAGGGACATGTTTGAAAAAAAAATGACTTTCAGATAAAACTCTCTCTTAAAAGCTTAATGAATAAGTCATTTCTATATTATTAAGCCATTACTAAACAATTATATATAGCTCATCGAATAAGCTGCGAGTCTCATTAAGCTCATTAAACTGCTAACAAACAAACAAAACCTTAAAATCCTATCTATAATATACTTATTCTTTATATAGTTTTCTAAGTAGTATCTATTTTATAAGGGAATTGAGTAAAAGGTGGAAACTTATAATTGTTGAAGTGTCTTTATTCATTCTATTAGTCAATATTGATATCATCACCAACCCTACTTTTTCAGGGTTAAAATATAATTTCCCTTTTAAATACAGGGCCAATTTAGTTGTATTTTATTTTTAATTGATTAAATTGGTACAATTAATTGAATTGGGTTGAAGGTGACCCAAAATATATATATTTAAACATTTATAGTTTTCTAAATTGTTTTGTTAAAATAATCTAAGTTAATCTATATCATTATATTTAATACTTTTTTTATAATAAGAAAAGTGTTTGCGAGTTAAACCGACCTAATTCAACTCGGTTTAAAAGATATTCATCAGTCTCTAATGTATTTGAGCAATTATCCAACTCCTTCGATATGTTCAATTTGCAACGTCAAAAGTATATCGATACAAAGAAAAACTGTTTCTCCTTTAAGTCATATTATTTTTGGTATCTTCTTCGATCAACATTTAAAGTACAAATAATAAATAATATATTATCACATCCGTAAAATTCAATTTCTTTTTTGTTTCACATAAACTGACACGTACCCCTTTGAGCAATATTGTAATTTGTTTAACAGGAGCAAAAATGCGATTCTTAGTTGGAATTTTTTGAGTTAGTTTAATCTATTGATAAGCTTTTATATCCTTTCTACTTTCTTAAATCATTATGTCTTTTCAAGTTGTGTACGTGTATTAGACAACGATTGGTAACAAGATTACTGATCTTTTTGTTGGGTTGGAGATATATATATATATATATATATATTTTAATACATGTTATATGAGTGATCATACAGGAGCTGTTTTTGTCCATCTTATATATCAGTAAGTAACATGACTGTCTTTGACTTTTCGTTCAAATGAGAAAAATATTACCGTTTTCTAATTCTTAGCTGAAAAAAGTTAATATACTTTTCAAAGTATTATATGACGCATAGATGTCCCTCATCAGCTCTACCTTTTATTCGATGATGGCTATTAGAATTAGGTTGTGGTGGATGTATTGTTTCAAGTGATTATCTGATTAATATTACTTCAAGTGAATATATATTATATGTTTAATATTTGAATTACTGTATTTTACTTATGATTATGTGATTATCTAGGATTTAAATAATTCATTTGATATCAGTTAAAACAAAACTGATCAATATCAAGTAATGAAGTAAATTACTCACATGTCCTTATCAAACTGTGAAGTAAAATTACTTATATATCCTTACTTTAAAATTATAAAACAATTATTATTACAACTTCAAGTAATATAACCAAATCAAAACTCTATGTGCACCACATTTATTAATTAATATTTCAATCATTCAATATTTTTTAATCATTTTCGAAACACAATAAAAAAAACCCTCTAACACATGAATAATTTTAAATATCGAGTTTAAATCCTTACATTCTATCTTGGTAATATATTGTAACAATAATTGAAATTGAAAATGTTATTGTTTATCGGATAAAATTGACATCACAATTTAAATAAAAATAAAATAAAACTTGTAAAAGTTAAAAATAAAAACATAAAAAGAGACAATTTTGGGAAGACTTTATTCTTAAAGTCAAAATAACAAGCACCACTTAGTTTGCAACTACATTAAAGTCAAAGGCTACAATCATCTTGAATTGACTATATATGTTGACTTGTGTACACGACATACGTGGTCCATCCGATGACTAAAAGTCAAACCCAACAACCCTAATTTAAATAGGTCTTACTATAAGTCATATTTTATTTTAAGAACATTTTTTGAGTATTTTAATAGGTACTAGAAGCATACTTGTGTAATACAGCGAGATATATCACGATTTTAATATTTCATTTTATTTTTTGTGTAATCACGATTTTTTTTAATATACTTGAGTATTTTAGTAGGATTTTTGTTGGTTTTGAGAAAGTGATTGTTTTTTTTTATAAATTTGTTTAATTTAGGCTTAATAATATAATGTTGTTTATATAAAAAAAATTAAGTATTTTGTTAGAATTCAATGATTATCTTATATATTTTAATGACATCTAGAAAAAATAATCAATTACATATTTAATAATATAATTAAAACAAAATTATAGTAATATAATATATTAATTAATAGTGATACATGGAAAGATTTGCATAAAAGAAAGACCATGTACTGTACATACCAAATTGGTGAGTGTTAGAAGCTTGCAGTAGTAATATGTATCTTGTGCTTTGATACTTATAAATTAAGAGATTTTTAAAATCTTACATAACATGATGGTACTTTGTGCCTAATAATTTGTATTTAAAAGTTTTTTATCCGTGCTTTATAATATAGTATATAGATATTATATATTTTTAAAATAAAGTATTAAAAATTAAATTCCCTTTTTAAAAAGATTTAGGTTTAACTCCAACAACTATTTTATTTTAGTAACTTTTAGTATTAACCATGTTATTAAAATGTTTAAATCATTTGATAAATTTTTTCTCTCCCAAATATTTATTTTTAATACCTCTTAATGGAGGAAAAAAATTAAAATATTATTTCTCTATCCTATATAGAGTTTTGCAGATTTCATATTCTCTTTTTTTTTTCTTTCTACTTTACCATACAATATAGTATAGTTGTTGGAGGACAAAACTTTACTAAGGGGTTGTTTATTTTTTTTTACATAC
Organism: Arctium minus; assembly: GCA_954870635.1. NCBI lineage: Eukaryota > Viridiplantae > Streptophyta > Magnoliopsida > Asterales > Asteraceae > Arctium > Arctium minus. The sequence continues at coordinate 96,108,637 of OX941087.1, forward strand.
CTCTTAATGATTCTTAAGTCTAAATCGTTCAGACTTTTTTACATTCAGACTATTTGTTTTTTCCAGTTTTCAGAACTTCTTAATTCTTAAATACATCTGAAATAAGAAGTAATGAACTAACTTCTTAAAATATCTTATCGCCGCCTCAATTCAAATTTTTTTTTTCCTCTCAAGACGTCTCCAGACGTTACAAAAACAAACAGTTTTATTGATTCATATTTCAGACTTCAGCACCACCTCTTATTAATCAGAAGTGAAATAAGACTTCAGACCTCTTAAAAAACAAACGCCTCCTAAATCACCAAAAAAACTCTATTTTAGCATAGTTGTTGTAGTTGCAGATGCTCTTATTAGCAAAAAGTGGAGATTCTAATAACAATTGTCATTGGAGAGACTTCTTATAAATACTTACCTTGAACTTTGTGTGAAATTACATTGTTAGTCTTTTTATATATTTTTTGACATTTTAAAAGTTTTTGTATATAGTTATTGATATTAAAAAATAAATAGGACCCACAAACAGACAAAATGAGTTCTTATAAGAACTACTATTGCAGAGTTTTACGTAAAATTTTAATTTAGTGAGTTAGTAATAATCTGCCAACAAAAAGTATAAAAAATGGGTTCTTATAAGAACCTCCATTGGAGAATTTTACACGTTTTTTTACGACATGATTTAATATATATTTTTTTAGTATGCTTTTCTATTAATTGAATAATATTTCTACCTAGCCTTCCAACACAACAAGTTCAAGCGTGATTGTTTAAGTCCTTGTGCCGATTGAGGTTTACTTGGCTATGACTCCAAACTCCATGTTGAACCAAAAATAAAAGGATCCAGAATTTTTTTTATACGGTGACACCATATAATACAAACAAAAAATAATTACAAAAACTACGGTTTTTATCGACGTGTCTTCATCTTTTTACCGACGTTTAATATTGTCCGATGTGTTTTCAGTCTAATTCCATAATTTCGAGGGATTTTTAAAGTTATTTGCTTGATTTCGAGGGATTTTTAAGTTTTTTTTATCGATTTCGAGGGTTTTTTCGGTTTTTTTTGTTGATTTCGATAGTTTCTTTTGTTTTTTTGGTTGATTAAGAGGTATGGTTGCACTTTCTTGAAGTTTTCAAAATAATACGGTAGCACCTTCCAAAACGATACGGTTGCACATTTCACAAATCTAAATTTTTTTACCCTTCGTCGAAGAAATAATATGGTGTCACTTGCCACCGTATTTAATAAACTAAATCCGTCCCTGTCACAAATGTAATCGAAAAAACAAGTCCATTGTCATGTTCGTCTATTTAACTAAATGAACAAAAAATCATGTTGACGTTAATTTATTTAATAAAGAGTAGATTACATTTTTAGTCCTTCTGGTTTGTTGAAAATTTCTATTTTCGTTCTTATGATTTTAAAATTACGAATTTTAACTCTATGGTTTATAATTCATTACTTTTTCCGTTCTTACGATTTAAATTTTATTGTTTTTTTTATCCTTATGGTTTATATTTTATTTCCATTTTAGTGTTTCATACTTAAAGTTAGTATTTTGGGCTCAGAGATGAAAATAGAAATGAATTACAAACCATAAGAACGAAAACTGAAATTTTAAAACCACAGTGACAAAACTTGCAATTTTTAACAAACCATAAGAACAGAAAACGTAATTTACTTTTTAATAGATAAATATAAAATAACAACTGTTCGTTCTCATTTATTTAACAGAATAATATTTTTTTTCTGCTCATGTTAATAAATAAACAAACGTAAATATATTTCTCATCAAACGGTTCACGAATAATTTAGCGAACTAAAAACTTCATATTTGATCAAATATATACATAAATTTAATTAAAAAACCCATTACGAATTATTGATGTAAAAATAGTAAAAATATTTTATTAAGCCGAAAGTTATTGGAATTTATGGTCATAGTGGAAGTCATGCTTCGACGTGTATGACGTCATGTTAGTATCTGTGGTGAAGCGAATCGCAGCCGTTGGATGGGTGGCTGATTAACGTGGGGGACAACACCATTTCCAAACGACACCGTATTCAGACTAGTACCATTATCGTTGACTCTTTAATATTTAATAAAACATCAAATCAAAGGTGACAAAATAAGCAATGAAACGGGCTGATCATCTGATATGTCTCGATATGTTTTTCAATTTATAAATCATTAATATATTATATTTAAAAATAACAATCTAAAATTAAAAACAAAAAAACAAAAAATAACTTAGAATATGTAAATATTTGGTTATTTTATGCACCATCTTCCTATCTTTTTATTATATACTTGACATGTTTTATTTTTAGTTTTACCTGTTCTACACTTTACACTCCCTCTAACAGCCGTTAAAAGAAGGGTAGTTTGGTATTTTTCCACTTTTAATCACATTTTTTTACAAAATAAATAAATATGTTAATTAGAGGGACCAAATTTGTAACTATATATATATATATATATATATATATAGTTGTGTACCCGCACGATGCAGCGCGAGTGAATCACAAATTTAAAGTAATAACTTAGCCCTCAATTATGTTTCTCCATTTATTTCGATTTTATTTCATGAGTTTGCATCATGTGGAGTCTACAACGGAAATCATTGAGCAAATGCATGAAAAAACTGCTAAGTGATTAGATTAATCACACTTGGAATAAATTATGAAGCTTTAGATATTGTGACCGTTGGACTTAAATCACAAAAGTAAATGACATATGATCAAAACATGAACTTTATAAAGCATTACATAACAACACCTGACTGAATGGGCTAATGGACAAGAGGTTAATAAGATTATAGGTACTTTACCATTAGCAATTTAATAATCTAATCAAAGAACTCGTTGTAAAGAAATGAAACCAACATTTCTCTTAAATGAAAACAAATCTTAGGAAATTTCTCATTTCGATTCAAAAATAGCCAAATTACCAAGAGAATCAACCACCATTAGAAGCTGAAAAAGATCTAGATAAATCTTTTGAAAACAAAGGAAGATACAAGTATTGGTAAGCCTATAATTATTAATAACCAAGAAATTTTGAACTAACTTTTAAATCATCATGGATTGGTTTAATTAGCAGCAAAGCAAATAGGATGACCAAATCAAATAGTTTCTCTCACAGTTTGGTTAAACCATTCAAATTCAATCCAACTAAAGGTAAGTAATAAGCATATTTATTTCAAGATCTCACCCAAAATCCATTCTTTGGACGAGGAAAAGATTTACTGAAACATTGGAAAGACATCTTCAAGGGAGAAAGCTGAAAATAGGTATCAAAACTTTTTCTGGAATAAAAGATAGTATGAAACTTTCTTTATTAATTTGAATATGTCTAAAAGAGTGAACTTTTTGCCTAGCAAAAAAAAATTAGACTTAGAGATTTGACATTTACCAAAAGAGGGAGAGTCAAGTCTCATAGGAAAAAATGAGGTTTGAACAAACCACCAGAGTTAAAGGGAGTACAAGTAATGCATTAACAACTTGTACACTATGTTTTGTGGAGCCTTCCCTTACATTAATATCTGGTGACTTTTATTCAAGGTGCAATGAATGTGCTTCATTACGAGACATTTAGGTACAAGGATGGTGAAGTTTTGGAATGGTCCTGATCAACTTATGAACCGTGTGTTATTGTTGTTGGGTTTCTTGGTTTATGATTTGCTGGCTGGAGGGATGACCATTGAAGACTGTTTTTGGATATTGTCTTAATATCTTTTTTCAATTTTTGGCTCAATGGTGGAACTTCAATGTTTAAGGCAGTCAAATTGCAGGGGATATAAGGATGGGTTTTTACCGATCCTTCTCGACATGATTAGAGGTGAAAGAAAGCCAATTTGTCAAAGAAAAAAGAACTCTAATCAGGTGACTATGTTCTGCTACAAAACTTGACAAAAACCAATGTTTCAAAGATAGAAGATTCATGAATTCAAACAAGGCATGATATAACAGGTGTTATTAGTTATCAATGTCTAACGTGATGATGATCTCAAAACACACAAAGTGTGATTATGGTCAAGTAGAGAACAAAGATTTTCATATGCTTTCACATGTTAAAAATGCAAGAACGGATGATTAGCTTCTAACTCAACCTTAATATTCAGTAATGGATAATAGTTAGTATTGAAATGGAATTTTAATCCAAAGTAGCAACCCAAATAGTTTACCATTTCAATCCATTTACTTAAACGTTTACCCGGTAAGCGTTTAGCGGTAAGATTCAACACTATCACTTACCTTACTGATCTAGTTTATTAAAAAAGTATCATATCTAATATTTTACGTGGTAAACACTAACCGAGTAAGAGTCGTTACACTCACTTACCGGGTAGAACTTTTTGGTTCTTGCCTTTACTCTTGCCGGTTAAGATTATTGGTTATTGTTATGTTCTTCCGTTAAGTGACCGGGGAAGCATTTGGTAAATGACCTCTTAATACAAATTTACTATTTATCAAGCATACAACTTTTGATTTCTAGAAAAATAAATTTAAATAGTTGGTTAACATATTAAAAACTACAAGAATCAACTATTATTTGGAACGACCACAAGATGTAGCAGTTCCAAGAAAAGAAACAAAAAAATCAACTTAAAACATCCATGTACAACAGTATAAACAATTCCACAGCCTCAATGTGATATATGGAGATGTGCACTTGAACTTCCATGGTTAAGTTTATTTATATATTATAGCTTTACCCTTGATCACTTGCAATACATTGCACCTTGTATCCATGGTTGTTCACCAAATCTCACCTTTGAATACCACATCAGACTCACACTTGTACATCATTTTGATGAAATGAAACGAATACCCTATGGTCTAACAGAGAGTAAAGACAATAGAACATCAACCATCATCATTCTTGAACAAAACTCAAAGAATCTGTAACACCCCGATTTTCGAAATGTATCATTTCGAGTTAATACCGAAACCGATATATTAGGGAAAAATAAGATAAAATATTTTGGACTTGAATCCTGGATTTTATAGTCTAGATGGATGAAGGATTCAATTATGAGTCCAACGGTTCTTTCCGGAGCAAAATCGGAGCTATAACGAAGAAGTTATGGCCAAAACAGTGAACGAGAAGAAAACCAGGGGAAGCGGGTGACTTATGCCGCGACTTAAGGTCGCGGCACAAGTCGTGAAACCCCTGGACGAGCTTAAAACGATATTCAGCCACCAAAATTCATTCCTTCATATCTCCTTCATCCCAACTCCGATTTGGGTGATTCAAATTGCTACGGTTCCGTTTTTGAGAGCTCTTCAAGGATCTAGCAAGAGATTGGAAGTTTATTGGAGTATACAAGAGTATTTTGTGGTGGTAAGCTCCTCATCCCTCTCTCTTCATCTTCTTCACCAAAGTTTTCTAGGGTTTCATCCACCCTTTGTGCTTCCTTTCATAGGTTGGAGGTTTGTAACCATTTTGGTGAACTAGAAGTGTTTTGGTTGGTGGATTCAAGCTTGGGTTAAGGTAATCTTTTATTCTCTTCAGTTATGGAAGTTAGGGTTTCGGTATTAGTTGAGGTATTCATGTATATGGTTTGGGAAACGATTCTTTGTGGTTGATTATGTTTATTTATGGTTGAATATGTATGGATTTAGGTTTTTGGAAGTTTTGTCTTGAGAATTGATACGAAATGTTTGCACACCTCTACGACATGTGATAATTGAATTCTAAAGCAAATATACAATAGGATCCAATATCGTCTTTCAAGTAATAAGATGGTAGGATACCAGATATCGTCCCACAGAGATTGTTGTAAAAGTGTAATAAAAGTGTACTAAAAGAAGAGATTTCAGATGGCGATTTGAAGACTTTGTTTGGTTTGAGTTGGTTAACAATTAGATGTTTAACAAGATATATAAAGATAGAATGGGTGCAAGACTTGAAGTGAGGAGTAAACACAAATTCTGGAGGCCAATGCTATAGGGATGCTATAGCATTAGTATTAGTTCAGCAACAACAAGTTCCACCATGTACTTTAAAGAGTATCCTTCCGTATATTTACCATTGCACTGTTGTTTAGCCTTCCATCAACATATGCCTATGCAAATGTCCGGACTAGTGTGAGTGTCGAATGGTTTCTTTAAAGTACATGGAAAAACAAATACCTTTGTTTAAAAATCACTCTTCCGAGTCGATTCCCATATCATTCAAGTTGACATGTTCTTAATGGCTCATTCCTGAGTCCATTACACTTTAACACTTTGACTAGTGATCAACCCGTCAAGAATCAATTGGTTTGAATAACAAAAATAGCAAGTTCCCTTGCTAGCAACTCTTCCAAGTATACTTCCCGTATCATTCAAACTGACGTGCTTTTTCATGGCTTATTCCTAAGTCCATGACACTTTCACACTTTAAGAAGTGATCAATTCGTCAAGAAGTGCGTTTGGATTTATAAAATTTAAAATGACATAGTGGAACAATGTTATTGAAGAATAAAGTCCACTAGTTTTTGGTTTACAACCTCCCTTTTTGTCTCACACCCAAACTATAAAATTAGCTACTCATTACGTAAAAATAAATTGCAAGAAATGTAAATGACATAAAGTAATGACATAATGTAAATGACGGAATATAAATTACGGAAAATAAATGACTAAATTTAAATTACTAAATATAAATGACCAAAAGTAAAGAACATAAAGTAAATGATATGAAGCAATAAAGAAAACTAGAAGAATCTATCATGCAATGTTGTAGCAACCCATGTGTAAGAACAATAATTCCAAAAAGAAATTCAAAATTAATATTTAAATATGAATCTTCAACCACAAGCTTTCCAATCCTAAGATTAAATCTGAGAATACTTACCTTTATGACCAGTCCACGCCCCTTTTTATATGTTCCAAGAGGAGACAACAAGGACTATAGCAAATAGTAACAAGTACAAAAGCAACTTATAAAATACTAATAAATCAAAAAGCTAACTAGAAGTGCATAAGACCTTAGTTACAATCTGATTCATTTCAAAATAGCAATTGATCATTAACTTGACTAGCTTAGTTGGCATCCACTTGTGAATCTTGGCCGATTTTCTCTTTTAAGCATGCAAAAAGCCCGAATCTAAATCTGCGATCAAATGCTGTGGCATCAGATTTCAGCATTGCAGCCTGCACATTTTTAGACAAAATTAGCCTACCTAATAAGTAAAAGCAAGTAAACCACAAACTTAGCTCCATATAATAGAAAAGGGAAAATAAGATAAGAAAAATGGACTCAAAGTCGGGATTAAACAAAATGATCTATCTAAAAAGAAGGAAAAAACACTCGTATGCATTGAATTCTCAATGCATATCAAGAATCCAAGTGTTCTTCAAAGGAGCTCTAGTTGAGGGAAAAATCTAGATTTAGCCTAAATCTAGCAAGGTGGGTTCAAGTTGATTTGTGAAAACGGTGTACATGCCAAAATGCTTATTTTAAAAGTGTTTGTGTTTTACACTAAATTGTTAACTGCTGATAAGTTTTGGTTTTTTGGGTATATTTAACTTTATAAACTTATGTAACTCGCATCTTTGAGGTTTTTGGACGTTTTAATAAATAAATCATGTTAACATGTTTCTTTGATGATGTAAGAGATAAATGGAGGTCATTTTATATATTTGTCCATTTGGTGCATACGATTTTATAAACCGTTGGAAAATGCATATCATGGTACTATGAGTCGTTTTGGGTATCGCAAAGAGAATAAACTCATTTGGAAAACGTTTGTTTCAACCAACGAGGAGTTTTGGGTTATTTACTCTTGAGTCGTAGTATTTTCATAAATGTTGGTCAAGCGTGTTTTGATGTTTATATTGGCGCCCATTGGAGATTTACGTAATTGTTGGGTCTTTATGTCGGATTTCGGCTTTGTTAGGACTTTGGGACTTTTGTCCGGTTTAATAACCTAAGTGGAGCTTTGGGGTATGAGTTGCATTTATTGCATTTTATTTTGGAGAATACATGTTTTGGGTGCGTGAGTCATTCATTTGGAGTCATGTATTTTATACAGTGTTGCATTGGATCCATAGGCACGTGAGTCAGTTGTATGTATCGGTGAGGACTCTTGAGATTCTCACTTTGGGAAATAATGTCGTGTTGGCATTGGTGTTGTCCCGGTTGTTTTGTGGAGAGGAACCTTTATGGGTTGTACTCCGGTACCTTGGGTTTGGAGTTTGATGTTCTAATTCTTGTGCACGAGGGTTAGACATCGAGTGTTATCAAGTACGGAGTTGAGGTTCCTATCTTAACTGATAGGGAGTAGGCACTAAGGGTCAAGTGGGCACCCTGAGGATGAAACCCCCTAGAGACCGAACAGGCAATAAGATCGTGTATCCTTGAGGTGTAGCTCGACAGAGCAGGCAATAAGGTTTACGGTGTGGTGGAGACTTGAAATATAGTCATGACTAGAGGTGTAGCTCGGCAGAGCAGGCAATACGGTCACGATCTGAGGTGTAGTTCGACAACATGGTTATGTGGTTTAACTTTGTGTTCCGCCACGTACAATGGAATCGGGTATCCCCCGTCACCGGAAGGTGCTATTTGGGTATTTTATTGTGTCATTTTATTATCCATGTTTTCGGTGACGTTTTACTTATGGGGAATTGTTTACTCAAGATTTATGGGTTGCGTATTATGACATCCACGTTTGAAAGATTTCGAGAAGTAAAGTTTTATTTCATATTTTTATAAATTAATAGCTTTGCTTATTATTCACGTTTTGGTTGAGTTTGGGATTAAAGCGGTCTTTACGAGAGAAGGTTCATGTTGGGTTCTTTGTTCTAAAGATGTACTTTTGAAAAATGGTGTCGTTTGTTATTTAAAGTAAATCTGTCAGAGAGTCTGTGATTTAAACTACTTTATTTCCCTTTTACAAATATATTTATTTCATGTTGTAAACTCTTGAACTCACTAGACGTTAGGTTAACCTTTTTATTTGTCGGCATATGCATCAGGTTCCGGATGGGGGAAGAGGTTATAGCTTTTTGGTGAAGCGTTGAGTGCTTAGAGTTTGTGCAAGGGTGAGTAGCTTGATGAAGTCTTCCGCGTTAGTTGTTGATAAGAGCAACTGTTTCTTTGGGGTTTTAGTAACACCCGACTTTGATTTGTCTTTCTGCGAGACTTGACCTTTTAGTTGTTAAAGTTAAATCCAATATTCTTTTGAGGTGTCTCAAGTGATGATTGTAAAATAGATTATATCCTTTTTGTTGTTTAATTTGGAAGTTTTAAATTAGTTGCTCTATTCATCCTTGGGGGGTCAGTGGATGGTATCCCTGACTACCAGGGTTCGAACCCCGTGGAGAGCATGTGGAGATATCCAGATCATGGGCCTGCCACTTAGTGGTACCTTTAATTGGGTTGGGTTGTGGTCCACGGGGATTAGTCGGGTGGCACCCTTAAGTGGGAGCCCGGATACCCCGGGAACGTGTGTGTGTTAACTTGCCGTTAAAAAAAAAACTTAATTTTGTTAAAACAATCACTATGTTGAGCATAAGTTCTCAAAAGAAGCAATGACAAATGATTTATTTACCATTCAAAAGCAATTTAAAAGAAGGGTTCCTTAACATAATATATTACTTTGTGTTACCGAAAGAGTTTTAGGTATTGTTATCCGAATATCAAACACGGAAATCCCATTCCATGCTCTCTGCCCTTCGTCTTTGTCGATCGCAAAGTCCATCGATATGCTGCTCCTGGATCGTTTTCATCACTGACTCTGCTTTGTCACTCCTCTTAAACAAGGTTAGATTTTTTTATGCTTCATCTTCATCTGCTTCATCTGACCAGCACAAAAAATAAACAAGACATGACTGAACAAAAAAGTATTCTCTCACCTTTAATGTAACAATTAGACGGGGACTAAATAGAAATAAGTGGAACAAAATGTATTTTTCTGTCCGACCAAAATAGGTGGAACAAAAATCAGGGAGACCGAACAAGCTTGATAAATTACTAAACTAACCATGTCAGATTAAAACTCCAAAGGATGATATGCCAATCCCCAAGATCAACAGGTTTCTCTAGAAAGTAATAAGATATAGACTAACCATGTATTTTTTAGAAATGTTTTTGATTTTTAAGAATGTGAGAGGAGATGGAGTTGCAACACATCATCTGAATCGAAAATAAGATGCAAAATGTGATGTTTTGCACCAAAATCATCATCAAAATCAAAAACAAAACAAAAATCAAAATCTCAAATCTAAGAATTAGGGTTTTCGTACGGTACCTCAAAATCGAACAGGAGCAGCTAGCTTCGATGCAGTGCGATTGAGAGAGGATGAGCGATGCAGGTTTCTTTGTTTTGCTCCATTTTTTAAATAATGTTGTGAATGGCGTTTTGTGAAGAGATGGTTGAACATTTTAGCTAAAATTAGGATAAATAGAAGTTGGATAGAAAAAAGAATAGTTTGAAGATACCAAAAGGAACGAAGAAAGCTGGAAAGGGCGAGGGAGAAAACTGAAAGGAAGAAAGCATAATTAAAAGTTTCAATATCAAGTATGAAGTTCAAATTTTGAATTAGAGGGGATCAAATCAATTCAAATCTTGGACTTAAGTCTCTTAGGTGAATGGAAACTCTACAGTAGGAAAAAGAAAACTTTTTTTCAAAAAAAAAATTTGGTGTTGGTGGTCAGAATTTAAAAGGAGGCTTTAGTAACTTGTACTTCATGCTTATCAACATGTAATTCATAGTTTTTTTGAAAATCATGCTTAAAATGATTGTATCTCATGCTTGGAGAGTTGTCTTTAAGAGTTTGATATGAATGCATTATAAAGTAGTATATATATATATATATATATATATATATATATATATATATAGGGGGTCTTTCAAAGGAGATCTTACTATTTTGTGGTAACTATGAGATCCAATCTCATCCATCCATCTTAATAATCAATGGTTTAAAATAATTAAGAAAAATATTAATTATAAACACAATTTCAGGCCACTAAAATAAGCAAAAAGGGTAAAAATGTCAAAAAAAATTATTATTCAGTATGATCTAATTTGGGTGTGCTCCTATAATTATGGCATTAAATGAGATATAATAAACTACAATTTCGAATCACAAGTTGAAAAGGGTTTTGGAATCGCATTTCAAAAAGGGTTTTACCAGGGATAAGAAACCCTAATTTTGGCGAAATGGACAAAAACAACGAAGGAGGTAAGTCTTTCGAAAGGAAATTGGTTGTGTTACAGCAAAATGGGTGTGATACACTGTGATCATCTTGCAAAATGGGTGTGATACACTGTGCTCATCTTGCAAAATGGGTGTGATACACTGTGGACAGTGATCCTACAATTTTAAAAGGAAATTGGTTGTGTTACAGCAAAATGGATGTGATACACTGTGATTATCTTGCAAAACATGATCTCCTTCAAGATAGAATGATGGGAATATTGTTGCTAATTCAGTAGCTGGTTATACACTGTGATCAGTGCTCTCATTCACTACAATTTCCTTGTCTTTTCTCTTCTTAATTAGTCCCTCTGTTGTTGATCACAGAATACCCAATGTACCACAGAATACCACAAAAAATAAAAATGACAAACCTATGATTCAATAAGCATCCACCTACTGTTGCATACAAATATGTATAAAAAAACAAGTTGTTTTATGTAAGATACCATAAATTAATAAATGAATACCAATTTAAAAACATGAATAACATGCACCCGTATTGACTGTGTACACACACAAACATTTACTTAAACATGGACCTGCAAGCATGGGTTTAAAACAAATAACCTCACATTCTTAGGGTATCACATATTACCACAACGAACACAAACAAGATTTAAAGAAAAGAAAAGAAAAAAACAACCTCAAACATGTTTTCAATCGCCTCAACTATTTCAACAGGAAAACATAACACAATGTATCACACTGTGTGACACCTATTTGCATCTCATTGAAAGGCAGAAAACAGAGAAGATGCAAGAACACAAACTTAATTCTGGAGAAAGATTGGAGGATTCATACGGCAATAATAATACATAAGTCATACGCAGGAATCAATCTCAATTATGGATATTATCTCAAAATCAATTTGTTGAGATATTCAAGGAAACGTGATATTGGATTGATAATGGGTTGATTTTATCAGTTACAAAAAAATTGTTATATTATTTAATTTATCAAATGACTAATATATCCTCCCCTATTAATTAATTAAAAAAATAATAAATTAAGATAGATGGATGAGATTAGATCTCATAGTTACCACAAAATAGGAGGATCTCATATGATTAGGCCTATATATATATATATATATATATATTTGTAACCCCCACTTCCTCTTACGATCCAAAATTCTATATGCCTCAACTACGAATTCTATAATTAACCTTGACAATTATAAACTCCAATAATATATACAAACTAATTTAAAGTCGGGTGTCACATAACCCAAATACAAGTTGCTTTCCTTAACCTAATGCGGAAGACTTCATCAAGCTACTCATTCCTCAGGCGTACAAATGGCACTCCTCTCTTCACTGAGATACTAGAACTATTCCCAACCGAAACCTGTTGCACATGCCGACAAATAAAAAGGTTAGGCTAACGCCTAGTGAGTTCAAGAGTTTTACATGAGTAAATATATCTTTAAAAGAATGAACTTCATTTAAAATCATGACTTTTCAAATAATGCACTTTAAAACGTGGAAACGACTCTTTTTCAATAGCACACATTTTCAAAGATGGACACCTCATTACAAACATTCTTTATAAAATGAGGCAATTCAAACTTACTCGAATCAATAATATGAATTGACTCCCATTTAAGAAACGTAGATAAAGCGTTACACCCCAAAACACCCAAGCGCAGGTGGGGCAAAATACCCAAGGCATAAATCATTGTCTAAACCCACATATACAATACGTCCGAAAACATGGACACTAGGCCCAATACTCACGCGACCATAAGCGAAAAGAAACCAAATATCAGAACATGAGGATGACATACTTCATTCAAACCTTAATATACGTGGAGGAAGGTCCAATATTAAGGTCCTCATTCACTGTCGACCACATAAGACCAAAGATAATAAGGTAAGACGTCAACATATAAGAGACAGTTGGTCGACGACGGGGAGACCGTATCCGTTGCGAGTGGGGGAACACAAAAGTATGCCACTCTTGCAACATTAATCGCATGACACCTCACGACATAAAAGCCCAAGTGTCCCTACGACTTCTTAACAAGTTACACCTTAAGAGATGGTTAACCTAACCTTTTTATTTGTCGGCATGTGCATCAAATTCCAGATAGGGGAAATGGTTTTAGCGATTATGTGAAGTGATGAGTGCTAGATGTCTATGCAAGAGTGAGTGGCTTGGTGAAGTCTTCCGCAATAGTCTTTGAGAAGAGCAACTGTTATTGGGTTTTAGTAGCACCCGACCTTGAATCAGTCTTTATGTAAGGTTTTATTTGTTTTGGTTGAGGGATAATTCTAGAATCATATTTTAAGTATGGACTTGTTGTATGCAGTTTTATCCATCATAAGGCATATTTGAAAGTTTTAAATTAGTTGCTAATTCCAATTTTGAGGGTGTTACAAATGTTGGGTTTTGATCTAATTTTGTTGATTAGATTTGGATTTTGGTTTTTTGTTCTGTTTTGATTTTGTATTTGAGGTTTAGCTTTAATTTTGGCTCTGAAAATTTTGGGTTTGTAGATTATAACCATAGGTTTGGCCGGAGACGATGACCGGAGCCTCACCGGCCGGTGGGGAAGGTTTCACAAGGAGGTGAAACTAGTAGGTAGTTAATAAGTCGGACACGTGACACAATTTTAGTGGACCATGTCAAAAGAGTTTTGATTTTGAATGGAAAATGAGATAAAAATGTAAGAAGACTAAAATACCCCTCATCTAACGTGTTTTTAATGGCCGTTAGAGGGAAGGACCAAATCCGGTCGTTTTTGCAAACCACGATGGCCAAACTGTAATTTCGAAACTGCAGGGACGAAAGATGATACTTTTAGGAAACCACAGGTACCAAAAGTGTTGTTTACTCTAAAAGTTTTATGTAGATTTTAATTTTGTGAGTTGTAAATGATGTGGCAAGGAAAAAAGTACTAAAGATTCACAAAGTTTGAAGATAAAATTTCACATTAATGTATTATTTGGTAGAAGTTTGAAATATGTTCACTACAACAAAATTGAATTTATAAAACGTCTAAAGTGTTTAAGTGTACTAAGAGAGTGTTTTATATGACCAAATAATAGACCGTTCTATCTAGGGGGTGCTCAGAGGTTGGATTGATCGAGTTGAAGACATTTCAACAATCCAACCTAATGTTGGCAGTTTGAGATTTTCAACCCAACCAAAATAAAAGTGCAACCCAACCGAACCCAACTCGTTCGGGTTGGTCGAGTTGTGTTTAAAAAAAGTAAAAACAATATTGGAAACATAAAAATAAGAGTCTTTTTCTTTAAAATATGATCCATCATTCAAAAGAATATACGAATTCATTAAATATTTAAGTATTATATATAACTTTCCAATAATTTCCTCAATGAGTTCCATTGTTCGTTATTGCCGAGTTGTTTTTTGGTAACTTATACATATTAAAGGGAAATATAAATAATTTAGAGAAGTCGCTAAAACGTTTATCAGGGTTTGGTCGGGTTAATTTGAGCTTATTATAATATCAACCCAATAGATTCAGGTTATCATAATTTTGTATTGATTATATGTGGGTTACCTCGGGTTGATTTTTTTCCGGGTTGATCGGGTTGGGTTGATCGGTTTTTTGAGCACCCCTAGTTCTATCTAGGAGTGTTACACAATAAGTGTATATAATGCTTTTTGAAGTCTTAACAAGGTTTTTACTTTTTAGGACTACATTAGAATAAAGCATCATATTAGTTTTTATATAAGACATTTTTGAAAAAGGTTCAACAGACCCATTTTTATAGAACACCTTTCAAACAGTATCATATAAAATAACTAATATGACACTTATTTTAAATTTGTCCTAAAATTCTTGTTAAACGTCCAAAGACATCGTATAAACTTATCTTAACACTTTTAGATAGTACGATTGATTTGTTGGTCCTATAAACTTAAATTTATAAGACACTCTATTTGAACACTTAGGCTATGTTTGGCAAAAAAAGCTAGCTTATAAGCTAGCTTTTTTTCCTGATACATGTTTGGATGACCATAAGCTAGCTTATTGAAACACTACTCATAGTAGCGTTTTGAAAAGCTAGCTTATCAGCTACCAGCTAGCTTATAAGTTAGTTTGCCAAACAATGCCTTAAATACTTTACGTATCCTATAAACTCAATTTTATTGTAGCGGTTATAATAGAGGTTAAAAATAAGTCATACATCCACATATTTTTCCAGAACTTATAACAAAATAATGAATATACTGAAATCGACAAACTAGCTAGCCTTGTAACTTCAAGATAAGGGTGCCTCCTCACAAAAGGGGTCACGATGACCATGTTCAGTTGACTGCTTATAAAAAACATAGATTTTCGTAAAGTCAAAATAAAATTTGTATCTAAATAAACATGTATATATTACAAAATAAAAAATATTATCTAAATACATTATCGTACTTTATTTGAATTTATCTTCAATAAAACATTCTTATATTAAAGTATCTTATGTTGGTTTAAAGTTTTGTGCCAAAAAAATATCTAGTCGCACTCACGCTTTTAAAATAAAATAAAAATTGTAACAATAATATCAATTTTTTATTTACAAATAACAAATTAAAAAAATTGAGAAGTTTTGTGATCTTTTGACTCAGAAGGTATAAAACTTTTTGGTAATACTTTATTTCTTTTGATAATTACATACTTAAAATCATAATAATAATAATAATAATAATAACAATAATTATTCAAATCATTAAGTGATGGATATATACATATTGTTTATACCTAAAACCATACTTGTTAGGATGCATATATACAACTATTATATTAAAATATTAAATGTATCCTACAAGGTCACTTTGAATTTCCTCACTATTTTTCAAAACTTTTGTGATTAGTTGAGGTGTACAAACCAACTCAGATACTCAGGGGGTGTTTGGTTCGCTGAATTCCGTCGGAATCTAATTGAATTGGAATGGTCAATTCCATTGACCAAATTCCATCATGATGTTTGGTTATCCATGGAATGGAATTGAATTCCTTCAAATGTGGATTTGGTCATTCCTTCACAAAAGTGATGGAATTGAATTTCATTTCATCCAATATTTTGAAAATGACAAAAATACCCTCTTAACAAAATTAAAACCCATCAGATGTGGATTTGGTCTCCTCTCTCCTCTCCTCTCTCTCTTGCCTCTCTCTCTCTCACAATCTCTCTCTCCTCTCTCTCTCTCTCTCCCTCCCCCCTCTCTCTCTCGTCATTTAAAAAAATATAAATAAAAAAATAAAAATAAAATAAAGGGTATTTTTGTCATTTTTCAGAATTCCATTACAATTCATTTGCAAACCAAACAGACAGATTCCTATTCATTTGACTGATTGCATTCAATTTTTTTTTTGGTAAAGGAGTATCCCAGACCACTTTGGACCCGGACTAATCTCCTGGAAAACAGGTCTATGGCCCGCGGGCATTCATCCCGTGGCCACAATGCTGCGAGTGGGGCTCGAACCCGGGCAACCGCTATGAAGTCCCCAGGCTCTTACCACCACGCCACAACCTTGTGGTTTACATTCCATTTCTGCCAACCAAACACTTGGTCAAACCTAATAACATTTCATTCCAATTCTTTCCAGATTTCAATTCCTTAGACATATTCCATTTCTTCATAAATCATTCTGCAAACCAAACGCCCCCTCATGGTTGACAAAAAAAGAAAAAGTTATATCTGCAAGTTTATAAGATTAACTATTGTATTATATAAACACATTGAGATGAGTACAATAAAATTGGATTTATAGGACGTCACTAATTTCTAAATGTCCAAATAGATTACTCTATAAAAATTTGTTTTTATGACCAAAATATAAAACGTCCTATCTAAAGGTGTTATAATAAGTTTATAGAACATTTTGGACGTCTTAACAAGTTTTTTATGACACTTTTAATACAAAACGTCATATTAGTTGTTTTACATGACACTTTTAAGAAAATATAGTATAAACTCATTTTTTATATGACATTTGTTTTTATAAGACATTTTTTTCAAAATAATGTCCTATTAAATAATCAATACGGCGTTTTTTTAATAAAAATGTCCGAAAAACTTGTTATGGTGCCCAGAAATTAAACGTTCGATAAGCTTATTACAACGTTTTAGATAAAATAGTTGTATTTTTGTCATTCAAATTAAGTCTTATAGAGCGGTCTATTAAAATGCTTAAATTTCTTTGGCTTCATATAAAATCAATTTTAGTGAATAATTATCACGACAAAATTTGACAATCAAACAAGTTATTTAAAAAAAATTGAAAGTCCTATATATTAAGTGATATTACCATAGGATTCATGACGTAAATCATCATATTAATTATTTTATAAAACACATTTTTTGAGAAATGTTTGTCGAATAAAAACTAACAACAAAATTTTGTTATAATGATTTAGGCCTATGTATAAAAACCATTTCGATCAATTTTGTTGATTAATTAATCTGTATTAATCTTCTTTTACATATGGGAATAATAATAATAAGAGTAAATTACACTTTTGGTCCTTGTGATTTGGTGTTTATAACATATTTGGTCCATACAGTTTAAAAATTACACTTTAGCCACTACAATATGCTATTTGGTTCGAATTTGGTCCCTCAATTTACCTGTTTTGTCTTCTTCTAAACCCACAAGGACTAAAAACGTTATTCAATGTATATCTCTCTTTCTCTCTCTCTCTCTCTCTCTCTCTCTCTCTCACACACACACACACACACACACACACACACACACACATATATATATATATATATATATATTCAAACAAGAACACTTGAATATTCATCCCTTACCTTAAGAACACCAACATCATCAAGATTCAAAAAACTCAAATCAAACTCATGTTAACAATCCAAAATCCTAAATCAAACCCATATTCAAACACCAAAATCCTAAATCAAACCCAAATCAAACCTAAATCTAAAAACCTAGATCAAATATAGATTTATAAATCCAAAACCCAAATTAAAATCATATCTTAATAAAGTGTTTTTACAAGGCTAAAATCCAAAACCTCAAATCAAATCGAGAGAAGAGAGAGATCTGAGATACATATCTTAGATAGAGAGAGAGATCGAGAGAGAGAGAAGAGAGAGAGATACAGAGAGAGAGAGAGATCGAAATACAGAGAAAGAGATAGAGAAGAGAGAGAAGATGTTGACCACGTTGTCGGAGAAGGCCACCTCGCCAGAGAAAACGAAGTGGCCTGGAGGGGTTTTCGATATGTATCTCATCTCTCTCTTCTCTCGATCTATATCTCTTCTCTCCCTGTATCTCAGTATCTCGATCTCTCTCGATCTGTGTATCTTCTCTCTCAAGAGATCTCTATATCTCGATCTGTGTCTCTTTTCTCTCAAGAGATCTTTGTATCTCGATCTCTTCTCTCTTTGTATCTCTCTCTATATCTTAGATATAGTTTTGACTTTGGATTTATAAATCTATATTTGATCTAGGTTTTTAGATTTAGGTTTGATTTGGTTTTTTTTTTTTAATTTGGGTTTGATTTAGGATTTTGGATTGTTAACATTAGTTTGATTTGAGTTTTTTGAATCTTGATGATGTTGGTGTTCTTAAGGTAAGGGATGAATATTCAAGTGTTCTTGTTTGAATATATATATATATATATATATATGTGTGTGTGTGTGTGTGTGTGTGTGTGTGTGATATATATATATATACACACACACACACACATTGAATAACGTTTTGGGTCCTTGTGGGTTTAGAAGAATACAAAAAGAGTAAATTGACCATAATACCCCTCACTTAACTAAGTTTTTTAACGGAGTTAACGGCAAGGGATCAAATTCAGACCAAATAGCATATTTTAGTGACTAAAGTGTAAAATTTAAATTGTAATGACCAAATGTGTTATAAACACCAAATCACAGGGACCAAAAGTGTAGTTTACTCTAATAATAATTGACTCTAAACGATTATGTTGGAATCCTATTAATATATGTCCTTGATCATTTGTATATTTATTTAATGTATATGTTTTATTAATATTATTAAAATATTACATATTGGTCCCTGTAATTTCTAGAGGGACCCAAGTGCAAATATGATGGAAAGTTGCACCTTTTGGATTACATATAAATAGTGGTGGTTACTGATTATTTTCTCATGTTACTATTTTCTCCCTCAAGAATTTCAATGAAATTCTCTCATCATCAGAGGGAACAAAACATACCAAAATCAATCCATCATATTAAGTAACGAAGAGAAACAATCAAGGAAATCTGAATCGTTTTCCCATGGCATCCTCAAGTGGTACAAAGCCAAACACTACACCAAGTAAGTTATCATGAATTTTTATATTTATAGAGATTTATGTGTGTTTTTGGGTTTTGAATGCATATATTTTGGGTTAAATTAACATGTGGTATCAGAGCAAATTCATGATATATGCAAGATTTGCCCTAATTATGATAAACCCTAATCTCATTAAATAAATTTCTAGTGATGCGATATATTGTTTAAATGGAAATGGAATATAAAACTTGAAATCGGATGCCAAAATGGTTAGATACATACATATAAAGGAATATGATGTCATCAATTGTTAAAGGATATAATGGATTGGTTTTGTAAAATCTGAAAATTTTGACAGAATCGTGAATGACGAAGTCATAAATTACAATTTTGGATTATGTGATTTCAAAATTTGAAATATATGCTTTTCCAATTGTCTTTTATAATCTTATGAATTGCAAAATTTGAATTGGTTTTTTGTGCTTGATGACAAAATTTTCTAATCATTCTGTGCACTATTGGATAAGAGCAAATATGAATCTCTATTATATTCTCCACATATTATATGCTACCATTATATGCCTAATCCAACAATTTGAACCAACAGTTTGCATCACATAAGATTCTAATCAAGATTAAGTTTATTTTGGATAATGGAACCAACGAGAAATTGTTCAAGATAAATGAAATATATATTATACATTGTTTAAATTGATATTTAAGGGACCCAAAGGAAACTTATTTGTTGATTTAAATGATGGTATTTTAGCATAAATTACATATCTGTTACATTCTTTGCCCAACGGTACTATGTGAAAGATATGCATGCGTAGTTTAACGTGAGACATTAAACTTAATTACTGATTGATCCAACGAACGATTAGTGGTTGAGTGTGATGTTTCTATATTGCCTATATTTTGTATGTTTTGATAAGCTTAGTTCAAATTTCACTGATATGCTCAATATCTTGTATTCTAAATCATGATTTAAAGTATCATATTATGAATGTGAGCATGCATTTAATTGTACTATTATGGCAGCATCTACTTTAACTACAAATTCTGGATATTTATCTGGAATTGAACCCCTAACCGGTACAAACTTCAACACTTGGAGAGATCAAGTGAAATTGACTCTTGGAGTTATGGATCTTGATCATGCTTTGAGACTACCACGACCCAATGCCCTCACTGACAAAAGTTCGGTGGATGAAAAAAGGGCATATGAATTATGGGATCGGTCGAATAGAATGTCTCTAATGATCATTAAAAATTCCATTTCTGTTGCCATCCGAGGAGCCATCCCTGACTCCGAAGATGCCAAGACATACCTTAACTCCGTAGAGGATCAATTTAAAGGGACTTCAAAGGCCCATGCAAGTACCTTGATCCTCAAAATGTTGACGACCAAGTATAATGGGGTCGGTGGTGTGCGTGAGCACATAATGATGATGAGTGACATGGCAAACAAACTTAAAAGTATGGACATGGAAATTAGTGAGGGTTTTCTTGTTCACTTCATAATGACATCTCTCCCTTCTCAATTTGGTCCGTTTAAGATCAATTATAATACTCAAAGGGAGAAATGGAAGATGAGGGAACTAATTGCCATGTGTGTCCAAGAAGAAGAACGACTAAAAGTTGAAAAACCGGATGTCACTCATCTAACTACCACCGACTCTAAGAAAAGGAAGGGGTTCCCGAAGGGCAAAGGAAATATGGGAGATAAATTCACTCCAAACAAAGTCCCTAACACCGGTGCAAGTACAAGTACATTCCAAGGAATTCTCAAATGTAAATTCTGTCGTAACAAGGGACATACACAAAGGGATTGTCCAAAGTTTAAGGAATGGCTTGCGAAGAAAGGTAATACCTCTAATTTTATGATTTGTGAATCACTTAATATTTATGTACCCTCTAATACATGGTGGATTGATTCCGGTTCCATGGTACATATTTCAAATTCTTTACAGGGATTCCGTACAATAAGGAAGCTGGAAAGAAACCAACGAACGGTTAAAGTCGGAAATGGCTTGGATTTGGGAGTTGAAGCAGTCGGTACACTTTCATTAGTATTAGAAGGTGGTTCGACATTAGATTTGTGTGAAACTCTATATGTACCAAGTATAACTAGAAACCTTATTTCTGTTTCTAAATTAAACGACTATGGATACACTTTTACATTTGGTGATGGTAAATGTATAATAAGATTGTATTCACGTATTATTGGTTATGGTTGTCTAGAGGGAAACCTCTATAGATTGTGTTTAGATAACCACTTTTCAGAATCCCTATTATCTTTAAATATTTGTGATAATGTAAAGAAAAACAAGAGAAAAAGAGATTTGGAAACTTCATCTATGTAATGGCATAAACGTTTAGGCCATATCTCACAAGAAAGAATTACAAGACTTGTGAGAGATGAAGTTTTGCCAAACCTCAATTTCTCGGATTTTGAAAAATGTATTGAATGTATTAAGGGTAAAGCAGCCAAAGGGAACAAGAAAGGATCCACTAGAAGTATGGAATTACTTGAACTAATCCATACTGATATTTGTGGTCCTTTTCCGGCGGGAATTGGAGGTCAAAAATCGTTTATTACTTTTATTGACGATTATTCGCGTTATATATACTTATTTTTGATCCATGAAAAATCTGACACACTAGACATGTTCAAGACCTATAAGGTCGAAGTTGAAAATCAACTTGACCGGAAAATAAAGGTTGTAAGGTCGGATAGAGGAGGTGAATATTATGGCCGACATACGGATTTAGGTCAAAGTCTCGGATCCTTTTATGAATTTTGTAAAAGTAATGGGATAATCAATCAATATACCATGCCATGTACTCCACAACAGAATGATGTTGCTGAAAGGAGAAACCGTACATTAATGGACATGGTGAGAAGTATGTTGACTAATACAAGTCTCCCCATTTTTTTATGGACCGAGGCACTAAAGACAACCTTTCACATACTCAACCGAGTTCCTTCCAAATCTGTTCCTAAAACACCATATGAAATATGGACAGGAAGGAAGCCGAGTTTGAGATATATGAGAGTGTGGGGTTGTCCGACTGAGGCTAAATTATATAATCCTCAATTACGAAAATTGGACTTAAAGACTATTAGTTGTCATTTCATTGGATATCCCGAATACTCAAAGGGATATCGTTTCTATTGCCCTTCACATACCACTAGAATTGTTGAGACGCGACATGCCGAGTTTCTTGAGAACTCAAACATCAGTGGGAGCGGTGTTAGTAGATCTACAGATCTTCAAAAGGGATGTGAAGAGGCACCTATCTTACATGTGCCCCTACCTATTCACATGCCACTTGACATCTCGAATGAAAATACTGAATCTCAAAACGAGACAATTAATATTCCCGAGATTGATCAAACACTGAACAATGAAACTTTTAATGATGTTGAAAATGATGAACCTCAAGAACTTCAACCGGCAATACGAAGGTCACAACGACCTAGACGACCAACTAATTATGATGATTTCGTCACATACCTACATGAAACTGATTATGACTTAGGCAAGAATGATGATCCGGTCACTTTCCATGATGCCACTACGTGTGACCAATCGACTCGATGGCGTGAAGCCATGGAAGATGAGTTAAAATCCATGAAGACAAACAATGTATGGACACTTACTGAATTACCTAAAGGTGTAAAACCAATAGGTTGTAAGTGGGTCTATAAAACAAAGTTAGACCCAAATGGAAACATTGAACGTTATAAGGCTCGGTTGGTCGCAAAAGGCTACACACAAAAGGAAGGTATAGATTATAACGAAACCTTCTCACCTGTGTCGAGAAAGGAATCCTTAAGGATCATAATGGTTTTGGTGGCTCATTTTGATTTGGAGCTTCACCAAATGGATGTCAAAACTGCGTTTCTTAATGGTGACTTACATGAAAATGTATTCATGTGACAACCCGAAGGTTTCAAGGCCAAAGGGAAAGAACATATGGTATGTAAACTAAATAAATCTATTTATGGATTGAAACAAGCGTCACGTCAGTGGTACCTTAAATTTGACGAAGTGATGAAAAATAATCATTTTGTAAAGAACCAAGTAGATCAATGCATATATCTCAAGGTGAGTGGGAGCAAATTCATCATATTATTACTTTATGTTGATGACATTCTATTGGCGGGAAATAATATGGACATGTTGCATGATACTAAACGTTTTCTATCTGTAAGCTTCGACATGAAGGATCTCGGTGAAGCCTCTTATGTAAAAGGAATAGAAATCCACCGAGATCGTGATCATGGAATATTATGTTTGTCCCAAAAAGCCTATATTGAAAGGATATTGAATCGTTTTAATATGCAACATTGCTCACCCTCAGTGGCTCCCGTTGTCAAAGGGGATAATTTTGGATCTTATCAATGTCCTAAAACCGAGGAAGAACTTGCCCAAATGAGGAAGCATTATGTATGCTCAAGTTTGTACCCGACCAGACATTGCTTATGTGGCTGGTATGCTAGGAAGATATCAATCAAATCCTGGCTTAGACCATTGGAAAGCTGCTAAGAAAGTCCTACGATACTTACAAGGGACAAAAGGATACAAACTAATATATAAGAGATCGGATAGTCTTGAAGTAATAGGATACTCAGACTCCGATTTTGCTAAGTGTAAAGATGATAAGAGATCCACATCAGGATACATTTTTATGCTATCAGGAGGGCCGATTTCATGGAGAAGTTGTAAGCAACAATTGACGACTACTTCGACTATGATGGCGGAATATGTGGCTTGTTATCATGCAAGTTGTCATGCTATGCTGTTGAGAAATATAATTGGTGGACTTAAGGTTGTGCATTCCATATCAAGGCCATTGAAGCTTTATTGCGATAACAGTGCAACCGTTAGCTTCTCGAACAGTAACAGTTCGAGTGGTGCATGATTGTATCTTGACACAAAATACTTATTTGTGCGAGAAAGAGTTGAGTATGGAAACATTACTATTGAGTATGTGAGTACACATGATATGCTAGCAGATTCACTCACGAAAGGTCTAACCCCTAAAGTGTTCACCGAACATGTCGTCAAAATGGGTTTGCAACAAGACCTTGTATGATGTAATGTCACTTGATACATAATTAATTTACGTACTTATGTATTATTTAAAGCGCATTAATTTATTTATCCTCAAACAAAGTTTGTCCTTATTTATTTATTCATTGTTGTGTGCACAATAACTTTTGTTTTAGACAAACTTGTATATACCACCAGGCTATGTCTTTATATGCAAATGATCCTTCGGCCAAGTGGGAGAATGTTGGAATCCTATTAATATATGTCCTTGATCATTTGTATATTTATTTATTGTATATGTTTTATAAATATTATTAAAATATTACATATTGGTCCCTGTAATTTCTGGAGGGACCCAAGTGCAAATATGATGGAAAGTTGCACCTTTTGGATTACATATAAATAGTGGTGGTTACTGATTATTTTTTCACATTATTATTTTCTCCCTCAAGAATTTCAATGAAATTCTCTCATCAAGGAAATCTGAATAGTTTTCCCATGGCATCCTCAAGTGGTACAAGGCCAAACACTACACCAAGTAAGTTTTTTTTTTTTTTTTTTTGGAGAGGGTATCCTAGACCACATTGGGCCCAGACTAATCCCTGGCAATATGGGCCGAAGCCCGACTGCTAAAGCATGCAGCCCGGGGTCGAAGCCCCCGTACCTCCAGGATGCGTCCCCCAGGGTTCGAACATGAGACCGCTACTAGCTAGTTCACATGCCTTACCACTAGGCTACACCAAGTAAGTTATTATGAATTTTTATATTTATAGAGATTTATGTGTGTTTTTGGGTTTTGAATGCATATATTTTGGGTTAAATTAACAGATTATTGTCATAATCAAATATAACATTATTGGAATTTTTGTATTGGCTCGTGCAATAACAAGTTTCCTAACATACTTTATTTGTTTAGATGACATACAAATGGTTGTGATACTGAGGCACTGAGATTGGAGTTGATTGCTCTAGGTGATTGTAACACATCAACGTAGCGGTTTTTGCTGAATCTACTCATTTGTAGTTTGTACCAATTTAATGATCGTCTCAAGTCGTGGGTACTTTGTTGTTGCTATCTTGTTTTCGAGTAATTTTAGTTATCAGGTCCATATATTGTTTTGATTTATCGACTTTTCATGATTTATTAATATGTATCATTTTCGAAATTTTAATTTGATCACGAAATTTTAATTAACATCATTAAAACCATCAAGATTTCAAAGCCTCTTACGAATTTTTTTGAATTTTCTAGTGAAAATTACGGAAAGTTTATGAGTAAATTATGATTTGGTCTATGTGGTTTCGTGATTTATATGAAATTAGTTATTGAATTACATTTACTATAAAAAAACACCCCAGAGTTTACATTTTCTTTTGAAATTGGCCTGCAACCCTTAATTATGTCAACCATCTCTGTTAACTATAAGAGCAATTGCCTTCATACTTAACGCGTCCTTAGAGAACATCCGCTTTGAATTTTGAAAGAAAAGGTCCGAGAAATGTTTATTCTGTCTTAGAGGGCGAAATGCACTAAAACACCGATGTATACCGTGCACATGAATTTACATATAGTAATTCTCTTACAAAAAAGGAAAAAAAATCCTTTACGAATATTATTAGGGTAGAGAGTTGTAGGGATGAGCAAATCGGACCGTTTTCCCGAACCGAACCGGTACCGTACCGATACCATATATTCGGTTCCAACTATTATGAAAAATCGGTATTCGGGATTTCGATATTCGGTACCGAGAATTTCCCGAAAATACCGAAACCGAACCAAGAATTTTAAAAGTTAGTCTTTTAAGCTTATTTGATTATGCATATATTTTCCTAATATTATAAAGCTTATATTTCCTAATCAAATTAAATCATCTCGTAAACAATTCAAACTTTCTCTATAAGTACTTATTCTTCTCCAAATTTTTTTATCAGCGTCAAAAAATCGGCCACTACATTCACATCAAAAAACCAACGGATTCGGGATACGACATTGATTTTGAAACACATTAGAATCATTATGAATATATTTTGGTTTGCGATTGGTTTTGATATACATTTGACACATTTTTTAATTTTCGGTTCTAAGTGATACTAGTACCGATTTTCCCGTCCCGAAACCGTACCGATACATACGGTCCCGATCTCATCACTAGAGAGTTGTTAGTGTGAATGACCAATTCTAAACCAAAAAAAATAAAGGGAAAAGTTCAAAAAAACTCAATAAACTATCTAATTTTGAATGATTAAGTCCCTGAACTATTTTTTTGCATGAAAAAACCATTAAACTTTCTAATTTTGAATGATTTAAGTCCCTCAAATATTTTTTTCGAATGAAAAAACCATTAAACTTTCTAATTTTGAATGATTAAGTTCGTAAACATTTTTTTAATAAATAAACCATCGAACTTCTAAAAATTTATTACCTATTTTTAAAAAATACCTGGAACTGATTATGAAGATTTTAAAGTAAAAACAAATCTAAAATAGTTTTACTGTTTCCAAACGCTACGCCATTAAATCCCCTCACAAACAACCGTATCGCTCTGCCTCGCCATTCCCGGTTGCCTGAACGTTGTCCGTTCTCTATATCGCCTAAAATGTTGTTGGCCCCTGCCATCGATATCCCCCTTTTTAATCTATTTTTTATCTATCAAAAGATAAGATATCAAAAGATAATCTCTTACAGGTAGTTTTTTTGGGTTACGATGATGTAAGTAACCAATTTTTAGAAGTTTGATGATTTAATTTATTGAAAAAAAATGTTTAGGGACTTAATAATTCAAAATGAGAAGATTTAATGGGTTTTTTATTCAAAATGAGAAAGTTTAATGATTTTTTCATTCAAAAAAATAGTTCAGAGACTTAATCATTCAAAATTAGAAAGTTTAATGTGTTTTTCATTCAAAAAATTAGTTTAGGGACTTTATCATTCAAAATGGAATAGTTTGTTGAGTTTTTATGAACTTTTGCCAAAAATAAATATGCAAACCTTATGAATTTTTCTGTAATATATGAAGTTAAGGGACCAATTACACAAAAATCTCCAAACCATAAGGACCAAACCCGTAATTTCTCAAACTTCATTTATTTATAGTTTAAGAAAAATGTCATTTTCAGGGCCGGAAAACAAGGTAGACGATTGGGCCCACAAAGAAGCACGCGTATGCAAGTGGGCCCCAGTCGTTGACTAGGATTGACTTTTGTAAATAATAAAAAAAGTCAAAATAAAAGGGACGATGACGTAAGTGATAGTAGTCGTCGTCGTCTTCACCGCCACCACCACCTCCGCCGCTCATCGCCACCGGCTGCCGCCTCCGTACCCTCTTATTCTTCTTCCACTCATAAAATTATTATCATTTTTTAATTAATTAATTAATTGATTTTATAATAAAATGATTGGAAGGATAAAAAGCCTTGGCTGATCATGAAATTCACTACCCTTTGTATGATTTCTTATTCATGTCACTTTCTAGTTTCTTCAATAAGATTTATATGTTTTTTTTCTTATATATAAACCAATCTTAACCATTTATTAAGTCTAATGAATCTTTAGGTTCATAAATATTTTAAATGATTTCTTGATTTAAAGTATTGATCATAATAAATGATATTGATTATGTTCCATAAATATTTAGATCATATAAAAAAATATTCATAATGGAAAAGACATATAGTTTTAGAATGTATACTTATTGTATATTTTTAAATAACTAAATGACACTTTTATTATTAACAGAAGAGAGATTTTTTTCGAATGGGAAAGTGGAAACTTACTTTAAAAAGTTGACACTTATTTTGGAGCAAACTACAATAGAAATACAGACACTTAATCTGGGACGAAAAGAGTAATAAATAAACTCTTATTGTTTTAATAAGGGTGTTGTTATCTCTCCCTCTTCCCTACTCACATACCCCCTCCTACCTCACTCACATACCCCTTATAGGAGGGGGTGTGGATATAATTCACCTTTAATAAATGACTCCTTTGATTTGTTTGTACTAATTAGAGGCAAGTTCTAATGATAAGCTAAACATTTTGCGGAAGAGAGAAGTCTGATATCATATATGATATACAAACTTAATCATATATGATTAAACACATATTACATGAACAATACATAGACGTTTAATCATATATGATTAAACACACCCACATGTCATATAATCATATATGATATCATAATTTTCGCCTTCTCCCAAAATGTTTCATTTCTCGCATGATTTTTCCTCTCTCTCTCTCTCTCTATATATATATATATATATATATATATATATGGAGGTGGTTTCAATTGAAAACCATATTAGATTGGAAACTTTGGAATCCGTCAATTTCATTGGTTAAGTTAATGAAATTGATTCATAAAGTTGTTTAATATGATTAAGTTGTTTCATATAATTCTTTTGTTAATGAAATTGTTTCATATATTTGTGTTTTTTTATGTAGTTTCATCGATTTTTCTTATTCTGATGAAATTGTTTCATGTATTTTCGCAATCTGATAAAACTTTTTCATTTTTACATAAAAAGCACAAATATATACAACAATTTCATCAATAAAAGAATTATATGAAACAATTTCATCAAATTAAACAATTTCATGAAACACTTTCATTAACTTAACTAATGAAATTGAGGGTTTCCGCGGTTTTCAAAATTAGAGTGGTTTTCTTTTGATCGCTCCCCTATATATATGTTTCAAATACAAGCCATGTCATTTTTAAAGACCATACAAACAATCAAATGGGATGTTTATGCAAAAAAATGATGGTTCATTTATTATAATATGAATATTAATGAAAAATCATTAGAGTTCATTAATTATGATAAACATTTTATATCAGGAAACAATCGAAATATTTATGAAATCAGATATTATATAGATTAGAAAGACGGTTGAGATTGGTTTGTATTGTTTTTATTAATGGTATGGTTTGTATTTGAAATTTCATATATATATATATATATATACATATGTGTGTGTGTATAATAAGGTGAGATCTAAGAAGAAAAAATCTCAAAAAAAAGATGAAAAACTATATTAATATGAATGTCAAATTAAATAGATTAAAATGGACATTCTTTTTGTGTTATTTGTTTTTATCCGATTTTGATTATATTTCACTGATTCTTTATTAAAACACAAGGGTGATATTTTTTATTTTCTAATCAATCCGTTAAATCATCTCAACAATTTGAGTAAATTATTCAGGTTATTTTGGATAGGCTCAAATGAACAATGTCAAAATAAGAGAACATGAAAAATCCTACATGACATGTGATCTTAGACTAAGGAGTCGTTTGTTTTTTAAGAGGTTTAAAGTCTGAATTCTTATTTTAGTTATGATTAATAAGAGGTGGTGTGTAAAAATGTCTGAATGATTCAGACTTAAGAGCCATTAAGCGGTTTTAAAAAAAAAACAAACAACCCCTAAAAATCATATATGATTCAGCTTGAGTCAATGTTAATTCTTAGGTTGGGAGGACAAATGTACGTTACGTTGACCGAACCTAAATCACATATGACTTGCAGTCTAAAATTAATCACATTTGATATAGACGCCCCTACGCTTTCTTAATTTGACCATATTCTTGTTTAATAAATATCATTGGTTATTGGATAAATGTCAAGAATTTTTATCCCCTAAGATATGATTTTGTGGGACTATTAACTAAAAAAGAGTTTACAAGGGGTATTTACTTCACTACAATAAAATTGGATTTATTGGATTGTACCAACTTTTTTTTGGAAAGGTGTCATAAGGTATGCTTAGACTTATCCTTTGGCAAGTTGTGAATGGAAGATATCAGCCCTGATTAGGCTTTGTTTGGCAAACTAGCTTATAAGCTAGCTCGTAGCTGATAAGTTAGCTTTTCAAAACGCTACTTTGAATAACGTTTTAATAAGCTAGCTTATGGTCATCCAAACATGTACACTAGCTGATAAGCTAGCTGAAGCTAGCTTTTTTTGGCCAAACATAGCCTAAACCTCAGTGGCCACAATTGTTGTGTACGTCTGGATTCAAACCCTGGGAGATGGGATATTCCACCACATCCCCCAAGACCTAGGATGGTACCAACTTCTAAGCATCATAATAGACAACTTTATATGACTTTATCGGACCAAAAAACAAAGTGTATTAACTAAAGACATTGTAATAAATTTATTGGACGTTTTTTGGTGTCGTAACAAGTGTTTTAGAACACTTGTAATACAAAACGTCACATTTTTATCAGGCGTTTTTTAGAAAGTGTCTTATAAATCCATTTTTTTATACGACACTTATTTTTATAAGACATTTTTTTTTCAAATTATGTCATATAACTAAAAAACTTGTTACGACACCAAAAATATTTTATAAACTTATTACAACACATTTAGATTGGACACTTTATATTTTGGTCTTATATATTAAGTTTTATACAATGTTCTATTATGATAATTTTTTTCTTTAATTTCCCATAAATCCAATATTTTTGCATTATTTTGATAAATATATGAGAATCCCAACTGCTATTACACTCATAATATACCAAATCTTTTGTAGATATTAATTAGCTATATGTGAAAAGAACATATTTTGTTCTCAAATAAATATAAAATAAAAGCAACGTGTTTCATGATATAATTTCGGATCAAAAGTGTTGCTTAATTAATTGGTTTTTTACATTAATTAAGGGGTCGTTTACCAAACACTTGTCTGGTAAGTATTTACCGGGAAAATTCAACACTATTATTTACATATCGGGTAAGATTTTAGTCCACTAAAACGACACCGTATGCAACAATTTATCCGACTAACCGTGGGAACAGTTGTCATCATCACTTACCGGGTAAGACTTTTGGTCCTTGCCTCGTTCTTACTTGGTAAGATTTTTGGTCCTTATCATATTCATTTGGTTAGGTAACGTGACTTGTTAAGCGCTTATCCTGGTAAACGTTTGGTAAACGACCCTTAGGCAATTTGGTTGTTTTTTTTTTCTTTTTTTTTTTTTTTACGTATGTGAAGTTTATGTATTTAGGTATGTACAAGTTTAGTAAATGGTAAAGGCAAGTTTAATGTGAAAGTGTGTGATGTTTCAATAATTTTCAAATTAAGGTATATGTAGCTTCAATATTTTTCATGTTATAGTATATACATTAAAAAAGAACGAGGTATTTTTTTTGAACGACACACACACACATGTTCCCGGGGTATCCGGGCTCCCACTTAAGGGTGCCACCCGACTAATCCCCGTCGACCACGACCCGATCCAATTAAGGATACCACTAAGTGGCAGACCCATGATCCTGGATATCGCCACATGCTCACCACGAGGTTCGATCCCGGGTAGTCAGAGATACCATCCACTGTGTTAGAAGATGAATATGGTTGAAGGAGACGACGAATATGCTGAAGGTTTGAAACCTCGATATATTGATTGAGAGAAAACGTAAAATATAAAAAGTAAATAATGAGTAATCTAACCTAGACTACAAGATACAAAGAATATATACATGAACTATATGGGCTTGGGCCGTATACTAACATGGGCCTGGGCCCTCTACACATATATATTAACATCCTCCCTCAAACTCAATCGGGAGAAGAATGAGCCAGATGGAGTTTGGAAACGAGATCACGAGACCGTCCTGGTAGATGAGCTTACATTGTCAAGAGTTGAAATAGGAAGAAGCTGAATAGTCTTACAAGTCACATGTTGACGAACAAAGTGACAGTCAATTTCAATATGCTTCGTTCGCTCGTGGAAGACATCATTGTGAGCAATCTTAATTGCACTGTTGTTGTCACACCACAATGGAGTTGGAGATTGTTGAGGAGCTCCCATATTAGAGAGTAGCCAGCGTAACCACACAAGTTCTTGAGCCGTGTCAGCAAGTGCTCGATACTCAGCTTCAGTACTGGACCGAGCTGTGAGAGATTGTTTCTTGCTTCGCCAAGATATAAGAGAGTCACCAAGAAAGAAACAGTAGCCGACAGTGAAACGACGATCAGTCATGTCACTGTCCCAATCAACATCAGAAAAACCTCGCAAGGTCAACGATGAGGTGGATAGAAAATGAAGGCCATGAAACATGGTCCCTTTTAAATATCGAAGAATACGCATGACAACAGCGTAGTGATCAGAACATGGTGCAAACATGAACTGACTGACAGTATGAACAACATAGGCAATATCAGGTCGAGTGACTGTCAGATAGACAAGTGACCCCACTAACTGGCGATATAAAGTAGGATCACGCAGAGGAGGTCCAACATTTGGAGCCAAATGAAGGTTGTGCTCAAGAGGAGTGGATGTTGTTTTGTTGTCAGTAATCCCATCTTTTGACAAAAGATTTGAGGTGTATTTGGCTTGACAAAGATAAATTCCCGATGGATCTGAGAGCACCTCAAGACCAAGAAAATAGTGTAAAGAACCAAGATCCTTCATCTCAAAACAGGAGCTGAGAGATGACTTCAGATTAGCTATGCTTGTAGAGTCACTGCTAGTAATAATCATATCATCCACATACAGGAGAAGTAAGATTGTGCCAGCCTCAGTGGTCCGACTAAACAGTCCTGAATCATAGTTGCTGGGTGAGAAGCCCAGAGAGGTGACTGTGGAACTGAATTTCTCAAACCAAGCTCGCGGAGCTTGCTTGAGGCCATAAAGAGCCTTCCGAAGACGACAAACATGACCTTGTGGAAGTCGAACACCTGGAGGAAGTGTCATGTAGACTTCCTCAGATAAGTCACCGTTCAAGAAGACATTCTTAACATCCATCTGAAAGAGAGGCCATTGTTTGGTAGCTGCAATGGCTAGGAGACTGCGAATAGAGGTGACTCGAGCAACAGGTGCAAATGTGTCCTCATAATCAATACCCTACTCTTGATTGAAGCCCTTGGCCACAAGACGAGCTTTGTACCGATTAATAGAGCCATCGGATTTTGTCTTTATTTTAAACACCCATTTGGAGCCAATGAGTGACTTGCCTGGTGGAAGAAGGACATATTCCCATGTCTGAGCTTTGTCAAGAGCATTAAGTTCCTCATCCATAACTTGCTGCCAATCAGGGTTAGAAGAGGCTTCCTTGTAGGAAGTAGGTTCATGATTTGACAACAGAGTAGCATAAACATGATAATCACGGAGATGAGAAGGAACTTGTCATACCCGAGATGATCGTCTAACATTCTGAGATTGAGAAGTTCCAGGAGCCAGAGACTCATCAGGCACCTCAGATGTTGGTTGTGCAGATGGAGCAGATGATTGATGTTGATCAGGAATACTAGTAGAGGTAGGCTGTGTAGGGGTAGTAGACTCTGAAGGAGAGGTGGACTCGTAAGAAGTTGGAACAACAGGTGGAGGGGATATGATGTCAGACTGGAGTGAGTCCAATGAGACAAAGGCATCAGTGAAGAACGGAGTGGTGAAGTTAGGAGACTCACGAAACTTGGATATAGAAGAAAAAGGAACATGCTCCCAGAAAGTAACACGACGAGATATGCGAAGACGCTGGGAGATAGGATCCCAGCAGCGATAACCCTTGTGTTCAATGCCATATCCAAGGAAGCATCAAAGTCTGGAGCGAGGTTCAAGTTTGGTATGTTCATGAGATTGTAATTGAACAAAACAAGCACTACCCCAAACTTTTAGAAGTTCATAGGCAGTGGTGATCTCATAAAGAGCCTCATAAGGAGACTTGTTATTAAGGATGGGAGTAGGGTGACGATTGATGGTATAAACGGCAGTGAAAGCAGCTTCACCCCAAAAACGTTCTGGACATTTAGAAGAGATGAGAAGAGTGCGAACCGTATCAAGAATATGACGGTGTTTGCGTTCGGCACGACCATTTTGAGGAGATGTGCCGGGACAGGAGTACTGAGAGAAAGTCCCCTGAGATTGAAGAAAGGAGAGAAGAGATGACTCTTTGTATTCCATAGCATTGTCAGCTCTAAGAATCTTTATGGATTTTGAGAACTGGGTGTGAATCATCCGGGCAAACATAATATAAATTTTGGGTAGTTCCGAACGATGTTTCATTAGATATATCCATGTGAAACGTGTATGGTCATCAATAAAAATAACAAAGTATCGAGCACCCCCCATGGATGGATGTGGTGCTGGTCCCCATACATCAGAATGAATAAGATCAAAAGAAGAAGTAGAACTAAACTCATTCATTTCAAAAGGTAAAGCATGATGTTTGCCAAGTTTGCAAGATAAACAAGAAATATTGTCATTTGATACACAATTTCTTAACACCCCTAAATGAGCTAATGATTTTATTCTGGCTAGAGATAAGTGACCCAGCCGGGCATGCCACAACTCAAAGGAAGAAGTGCTGGAAACTGAGGCAACAAGACTTGAAGAGGGTAATGGAAGACGCAGGTAGACCACTTCAATCATCCGTCCAACTTTACGGCCGAGTCCAAGGATCTGTTTGGTCTTTGGACCCTGTACAACACAACCAGAAGAATGAAATAAAATGATCAAATTAGATTCAAGAAGCTGCGCAATCGAAACTAAGCTCAGAGATAACTTCGGAACATTCAGAACATCCGATAATTGTATATGAGGAGTGGAAGCATTTCCACTAAAGGATACCGGTAGACCAGTGTTGTTAGCAGTTCTTACTGACGTAAATTGCTGAGGTGGTTTCTTAGAAACGAAACCATCAGGGCAAGGTGTCATATGATTGCAACACCCAGAGTCAAAAATCCATACGTTACCTGATGCAGCTGAGTGTGGAGAATTCATACCCATAGCACCAGACATGATCTGCTCCATGAGTTCCTGATTGCGACGCATCAGTTCCATTAGGTCAGGTGAGGAGGTTGTAGAAACCTCGGTATCAACAATGGTAGGCCCAGCAACAGCGTGAGTCCGGTTCTGAGAACCAGTGTGCTTTGAGTTCTTCGGGTAGTCAGACTCATAATGACGCGGATGAGTGATGCCACACCTACGACACTTACGAATAGGACAATCAAGAAGAAGATGAGCAGGAGAATGGCAGAAGGCACACTCGGATGTGATCGTCTTTCCCCCAGATTTGGAATGATTGTTGTTGGTCCATTTGCCTTTGGACTTGGGATGAGACGTGCAGAGAACGCTATCAGTAGCGGGCATCGGTGATCGCATGTGAAGACGGGTTTCTTCACTTATCAATTCTGATATAACTTCTTCAAGAGTAGGTAATGGCTGCCTATGAAGAAGAGAAGCACGAGCATTCTCAAATTTGTCAGTAAGACCCATCAGAATAGTAATCAAATGTAGCTGGTTGAAGTAGGCAGTGAATTGTTGAGCTGTGTCATCAAAAATCTGTAGTGCTCCAAGACTTATATGATCTCTGAGAGACTGCATTTCAGAGATATAAGAGTTTATGGATTGATCAGGAAGATGACGTTTGCTCTGAAAAGTGGTCCACAGTTGATACTTATGAGATAGGCCTGATGACGTGTACCGCTTGGCAAGGAAATCCTAGAGACTTTTGGCAGTAAGATAACCAAGAAACCGTTGATTGATCTCAGGAGTAGTGGAGGCATTAATGAAACCCAGAATACGAGCATTATTGATGTCCTACTCATTCATGCGTTTTGCAAAGTCAACAGTATTCTCAGTTGCTTCCTGAACTGGAACTTTGGATGCACCAATAACATAGGTGTAAATGCCATGGAATTTGAGCAGAATTGTCATATGATGATGCCAGAGAATGTAGTTGCTACCATTGAAAATAACCGAGATGGGATTTGAGTGACTGATATTGTCAGCCATGTGACTGAGAAACAGTTCAGAGGTTCGACCGGTATAAAGTAAGACCGGTAGAGGTTCGACCGGTAAAGGATTCGACCGATAAAAAAAAAACTTCGACCGGTAGAGGCTCGACCGGTAAAGGATTCGACCGATAAAGGTTTTCGACCGATAGGTTTCGACCGATAGTATTAGACCGGTAGTATTAGACCGATAGTGTTAGACCGATAGGATTCGACCGGTATTAACGACCGATTGGTGTTCGACCGATAGTATTCGACTGGTAGGTTTCGACCGGAAAATAAATTCGACCGGCAAGGGTTCAGAAAAAAACAAACAACAGCGGCGGCGGCAATACAAAACACACATATCGATCGATGTTGACAATTCAAAAGAAAAATCGATTCTAAACAACAATCGATTCCAAGGCGATGGCAGGCGTTCGATGGCAGTCGTTCAAAAACAGAATCGATTCAAAGAATATCGATTCGGATGAACAGTAATGAACAGTAAAATCGATTCGGATGAACAGTGACGACGAACAATAAAATCGAAGAATAAACCTACAACTCTGATACCATGTTAGAAGATGAATATGGTTGAAGGAGACGACGAATATGCTGAAGGTTTGAAACCTCGATATATTGATTGAGAGAAAACGTACAATATGAAAAGTAAATAATGAGTAATCTAACCTAGACTACAAGATACAAAGAATATATACATGAACTATATGGGTTTGGGCCGTATACTAACATGGGCCTGGGCACATATACATTAACACACTGACCTCCCAAGGATGTTACCTTACCACTGGGCTAGACATGTTTTGATACGAGGTATTTGTTTTTTAGTTTTAAAATGATCTCTTATTAATTCTAAATATTGCTAACCCGAAGTCGCTAAATTTTTTCCCTTGCTAACTTGAATGTAATTAAAATAAACAATTGATTTGCTAATAACTTAAAAAATGTCACCGCTATTTTTAGAAATAGCATTCGATTAGATGATGTAAACAGATTTAACTAGTTTCTCGCATTTTCAGAGTCCGTCCATTTTATCATTTTAACTATCTCATATAAGCTTGGGATCACGTGAGACCAACCTGTTTTCGTGAGACCCGTGATACCATATTTTTACATTTGAAACTTCACAGCAAAACACTGTGAAGGTAACTTTCACAATGTTTTTTGCTGTGAAGGTTCGGATTTTTTTTACTTTCATAGTGTTTTGCTGTGAAGTTTCAAGTGTAAAAATGTGGTCTCACGGGTGTTACGAAAACAGGTTAAACTCACGTGAACCCAACCCTATTTATATATATGGGTTGTGGTCCTTTTGCATTATAATTTTTGGCTTGCCAAGCACTAGTTAGGCTATGTTTGGCAAAAAAAAACTAGCTTTTTTTCCTGGTACATGTTTGAATGATCATAAGCTAGCTTATTGAAAAACTATTATAGTAGCGTTTTAAAAAACTAGCTTATCAGCTACCAGCTAGCTTATAAGCTAGTTTGCCAAATAATACCTTGATGTAGTTAAATATCTTGTTTCTTTAAATTCCAAAATACACTTGAATTCTTTCTATATATTGCGGGTTTGAATCAATTAATTACCTGATAGATTATTAACATAAATCAATAGAAAATACAATAAATGGATTAGAATTTAAATAAATTACTATGTGATTTGATTAGCATCTATTTATAAAAATTTGAAAAGGTTATACCGAAAGCAAAAGTAGAATTGAAGTGATGTGTTGTCTTATTGTATTCACTCAAATAAGATATTTGGCTCCACACACACACACACATATATATATATATATATAGATGTGAGTTTATACGAGAACAATATATATTTTAAAATATACGAGAACAGTCAAATACATACAAAATCATATATGATACACGCAACTTTGCCCACGACTTTAGGTCGTGGCCAAAGTCTCCTGTCTCCGTTTTTTCCGGGTTAATATAAAATCACATATGATTTTCTACACGATTAATTTGTTGTTTTCTTAAAAAGTTAGCGTTCTCGTTTGAACCTTCTCTCTCTCTCTCTCTCTCTCTCTCTATATATATATATATATACACATATGTGTGTGTGAAAGTTCAAACGAGAACATCTCCATTTTCCGAAAACGTGAAAACACCCTTATCACATATGATAATACACGTGAGAGGACCTCTTGGTGTGTAGACGACATGCCCTACAACTTAGGTCGCGCCAAAGGTCGTTTACATCATTGATTTAGTATCACATGTGATGTATTATAATATCACAAAAAGAACACATTTATCACATGTGATAATACATGTGAGAGAGCCTAGTACAGTGTAAGAACGACTTGGCCCACAACCTAGCTAGGTCGCGCCAAAGACCATTTGTATCACTTATTAGTATCACATGTGTATCATTTGTAATCGAATATAGTATCACGCATAATTAACTATATTAAAGGGTGTTCTAGCATTCTCGTAAATGAAGGTGTTCTCATTTGAACTCTTCCCGTATATGTATATATATATATATAGGTGAAGGATCGTGTGAAAATTTGAGGTCAACGTGAGAAGTGGATCTGAACCGTTGATCACTTTTAATCAATATCCTCCCATGAATTGCAGCTTAGAAGAGAATTAAGCTGGTCTTATAATGTGCATCCATTTCTCATCCAAAAGTTGATAACCACTTTTCACGCTTCTCACGTTAACCTCAAATTCTCACTGGAACCCTATATATATATATATATATACACATATATATGTATGTATCTTTGAATATTATAAATTGAATCATATATTAAAAAGAAAGTAAAGAATTATAAAGAGAGTGAGAAATATGGTTATTGACTAGATAGAGATGACCAATTGAAGAATTTGATTTTCAACAAGAATTTTATGTTGTCTACTAAATCTCACTTGAAGAACAAAAGTCAACTATATATTTTTGTCATTTCATTTCTTTGTTTATCCCCCACCCCCCACCCCCACACTCTAAATTTCATCTTCAACCACATATATATAAATACCAAGATATCAACCAAACCCTTTTCATTTCATTTGATAAAGAATCTCAAAACATATATACACACACACATACATATATATATATATATATATATATATATATATAGATATATAGATCCAATCCATACACACCTATGGCTGATAACTGGTGGGATTCATCATCAAGAACAAGGCCTTGCTTGGATTCAGTTTCTGTTACCAGCTCCATTGACCTCTTTCAAGATCATACTCATGATCATACCACCACCACCACCGCTGCCGCCACCACCACCGTCGCAACCGGTGGCGCCACCGACACAGGAGCCACCAGCAGCTTACACATGATGGGTTTGGGACTTTCATCACAATCACTTCCTCAGTCGTTGGATTGGAATCAAGCTTTACTAGTGTATGTCCACTAACATTTCTTGATAAGTTTCTTTAATTAATTTCTTTTTCAATTCTTTATTGCATTTTATAAATTAATCTTGAAATTTTATTCTCTTTTTCATCCACCAAATGAAGGAATATATATATATATATATATGGGTTTATACGAGAACCGTATCTATTTAAGAAAACACGAGAACAACCGAGTATCCATTTATTTGGCACATATTTTGTTGTTGTTTTTTTCTTAAATAGTTAGCGTTCTCGTTTGAACCTTTTTTTTCTCTCTCTCCATATATATATATATATTGAAAAATTGAGGAACACTCTGATAACCGTTTATCGGAATGGTATGTATATCTGCATACAAGTAATTGAAGTTGTTTTTTGGTTTTATGCATGTGTGCATTATGGACATGTGTATATGCACGTGTACATGTTACAAATTACTTATATGCATATGTGAACACCGTCCAGATGAACAGTTACCAGAACGTTCCTCGGTTTTTTCCTATTCTTATATATATATATATATATATGTGTGTGTGTGTTTGTGTTTGCTTACTACTTGTTAATTAAAACTGTTTATTTTGCTGTAAATTTGTAGTAGCGGAGATCAAAAAAGTAACCAAAGTGGTTACCGAAATCTACTTCAAGATCAAGATCATAGTTTGAGCTCAAGCACAAACACTTTTCAGCTCGAAAATAACCAATGGAGATCGCAGAAGATGTATTCGAGTACTAATTCACAAGATTCGTCATCGGATTTCAAGCAGATCAACGTAGTTAGGGGTTTTCAATTGGATCAACCGATGCACGATAGCGATAACGAAAGCATAATCACATGTCAAGGATTGAATTCGAGCTTCCAAAGTATGGATTTATATGGAAACCCATCTTCAACTATAATGCAAACTTTATTTGGTTCAGATCATAACAATCAACAACAACAAGATTCGAGTTTCGATCAAAACCAAGGAATGAATTATTCTTTGTATCAATCGAGTTATGGCGGCATGAACATGCCTGTCGGCGGTGGTGGTGGCGGTGGCAGTGAGTTGTCGTCTTCTAATTGGTCCAAGTTTCCGGGTCAACCTCAAGAATTCCCCGTAAATGCACCTCAGAAAGTACAGTTACCAGACATCGGTGGCAGCCAATTGCACTTCTCGAACAACGCTCGGTTTTGGAATGCGTCCGGGGGCGGCGTAAACGATATCCGATCGGGGTTTTTTCCGTCTTTGCAAATGCAATTGCCATCCTCAAGCTTTGAGGATAAACCTAAGGTAACAAAAATCTTTAAAATGATCACCAAATTAAAAGCTAGGGTTTCATTGATGAAACCCTAATTTTTCATATTTCTTTGTTTTTTTTTTAAATTTCTGCTAATATTCACGTAACAGATTACATCCAAAATAGTGAAAGAAAGCACCAGCGAATCATCATCAAACAAAAGACCAAGAACAGAAATCCAATCACCTTTACCGGCTTTTAATAAGGTATATTATATATGCATTTTTATTTTTAATCAGTAATTAATTCTATTACAAATTAATTATTAACGACTATACTTTTGAAAAAATGCCAACAAAAGTCAATTTTTTTACAATAAAGTGTATTGTTGTAGGTAAGGTATAATAATATATTTTTTTTTATTCATTTTGACCAATAAAATAATTTATTATATATTTTGAAGATTATAACATGGATTAATTATATAATTAATTATTTCTTGTGTGATTTATCCATAAAGATGATAGAAATTTGTGTTTGGATTTTTCAGGTGAAAAAGGAGAAGATGGGGGACAGAATCACTGCACTCCAACAATTAGTTTCACCTTTCGGAAAAGTATGATCAATTTTTTGAATTTTCATCTTTATATATAAATATATATTATTTAATTTCTTGATTTACTAATTATTTTAAAGAATTCTTGAAAATGAAAGGCACACTTATGTTTATGCTTCATTGATTTCAGACTGATACGGCATCTGTGTTGTCTGAAGCTATTGAATACATCAAATTCTTACATGAACAAGTTAGTGTAAGTCTTCCTTAATTATTACTTTTTAATTATGCTTTTTTTAAATTATTACAATAGAAAAACCCTTATAATATATTATAATAATTAATCAGAACCGTATTCATATTTGAAAATTAAAGAAATTAAATTAATCTTTTGCATCTAAAATCTTCATGATTTTATTCCAGGTTCTAAGTACTCCATATATGAAAAATGGAGCTTCCATCATGCAACAGCAGCAGGTACGTATGAATACCACTTCATTTATATTCAAAACAATTGAATCTTTTAATTTACATATATATATATATATAGAGAGAGAGAGAGGGACGTTCAAATATCACTCATTTACACAATACAACTTATGCAACCCCTCTATTCACCACTCATTTTATGTAATTAAGAAATAAAAATGTTAAAAATAAAATGAGTAGTGGATAGAGGGGTTGCATAATAACCCCCCTATCTGTTTGTCTATCTATCTATATATATAGAGGGGCGTTCAAATGCAACCCCTTTACACGATACAACCTATACAACCCCTCTATCCACCACTCATTTTATTTTCATCTTTGTAATTAAGAAAAAAAAAGTTGAAAATAAAATGAGTGGTGGATGGAGAGGTTGCATGAGTTGCACCATAAAAACCATATATAGTCTAATTCATATACAAACCATAAAAAAGTTATAAACTATGCAACCACATCTATACCACACGATTAAACAATCAACTGTTAGGATGACATTTAAAAAAAAATGAAAATTTCATTGGTTTACAATATATATATATATATATATATATATATGGATTAATTTGTTTTTCGTATTTTTGAATTCGGATATTAATTCATGTAGACGGCGGATAAATCATCAGAAGTAGTACCGAGACAAGAACTAAGAACTCGTGGGCTATGTTTGGTGCCAGTTTCAAGTACGTTTCCGGTGACACATGAAACAACAGTCGATTTCTGGACACCTACGTTTGGTGGAACGTTTCGATAATGTAATTAGGAGTTTGTTTTTTTATATATGTATACATATATATATATATACATATATATGCGATTAATAAATGAAAAACGGGAACAACAATGCAAGTGGGGAGATAAAGATAGAAAGGTATGTAAAAGAGAAAGAAAACAAATGGTGATAGAGAAAGAAATGAAAAGCAAAGGAAAGGGTGTATGAATCTTTGATGTTGGGCCAGCTACAGGCAAAATGATGCAGCTTTGGCCAATATCTTTGTACAAGAATATGAGTATTGTTGTAATAATTGTAGCCTACATATATAATCATTATTTAATTAATTAAAGTTCATTTGCTGTTATATATATATATATTGGAAGGATATTTTGCAACCCTTAAAAAGGTTGCAACCCACATCTTAACCGTTGGATTCATGACCGACGGTTATTTTATTTTTATTTTTCTCTTTTTTTTAATTAAAAATATTGGGCCCCATATCTTTTGTAACCGCCGATCATGAATCCGACGGTTAAGATGTGGGTTGCAACCTTTTTAAGGATTGCAAATTAAACAACCCCTATATATATATATATATATATATATATAGGGTCAGGTTCAGGAGAAAACCTCAAAAAAACGGAAAACTGAGAAACACCCTGGTAGCATTCCATCTGGACGGTATGCACTTGTGCATACAAGTAATTAATTAGTTTTTTTGTTTTTATGCACATGTGCATATGCACGTGTGCATGTTATAAATTATTTGTATGCACAAGTGCATACCGTCCAGATGAATGACTATCAGAGTGTTCTTCACTTTTTCATTTTTTTGAGGTTTTCTTTTGAACCTCCCTCCCCCCCCCCCTCTCTCTCTCTCTATATATATATATGTATATATATAAATCAAACCCTAGTTAGCAACCTACTCAATATCTCAATTCAATTTAGATAGGAAATCTCTCCATCTCCCTCTTAGGAAAAGTAACACTTTGACTAATTTGTAATAATAAAAGAAAGTTACTAATAACAAATAGTTAAAATGTCTTTTAATAAATTTATGGACCAAAATTAACATCTTGAATTGGAATCATGGTGTAACAGAAAATGTTGCATTACTTGAAATAACATATATAAGAAAATGTTACAAAAATCGTAAACAAACGGAGTAATAAAAAATACTTCATTTTATGACGCATGAATGAGTTTCGAATTTAAATTTAGTTGAAAATAATGAAATAAATTCAAAACGGTTTCATTTGTGAATGCATTGTTAACAAAAGATTCATTTTATTAGCAGAAAATCTTATCTTTCTTGGGTTCGAATCCATACTTGTCAATACCTTTGTGACTATGAAGGTTTATCCACGATAACTACAGACCATTTGTGGTCGTCTAGTGGATCAACTGATGCGTATATAAGTTAACTTAATCCGACACCCATGGTTAGAAAAAAGAATCATTTTACAAGTTATAATGTTTATATCATATATATTTGGCTTACATAAAGGATTATGTTTGTTAAGATGTCAAAGAGAGGTTCTTAGGGATTAATGAAATGATAATGATTAAATTAATGCATTTAAGTGATGATGATTGAGGACAAAAGGTAGGGGAAGGGCATGGGGTTTTGAAAAATTGTAATAAATAAACAAAAATTAAATTAAATTAATTAGTGGAATTGAGAGAGTGAATGGTAGGGTATGCATACTTTTTCCCACTTTAAGTAAAATAAAATATGTGTAAAATATTCCTGAAAAAGAAATTAAATGGAGGGAAGATGAAGAAGGAGTATGCCTTTGTGCTTTTCATCCAATGGTCACCTTCATGTCCTAGGTCCCATTCTCTAAAGTTATCCCTTTCTTCTCCAAAAATTCATATATATTTTATCAATACAAACTGTTTTTTTGTTTACTATGTTAAGTTACTCTGTCGAGAATACTCATGTTGAAGATTTAAACGTCTGTTTTTTAAGTTATTTGAAAAGTTTTCAGTCATTTAGTTAGATAGATACGAATGAGCAAACTCTATACAGTTCAT
Source organism: Arctium minus (assembly GCA_954870635.1). NCBI lineage: Eukaryota > Viridiplantae > Streptophyta > Magnoliopsida > Asterales > Asteraceae > Arctium > Arctium minus. The sequence continues at coordinate 96,153,280 of OX941087.1, forward strand.
GCTTTGCTTTGGCATTGCTCCGTTTTCATAAGGGACCCAAGTAGGGTTTTTACTTTATGAAGATGGTTTTGAGCAAGACAATTAAAACCCTAAAACTGTGTGACTTAGAGATCGAATGACATATATCAATCTTAGTTTGGTAAAGTCTTTTAATGTTATGGAATTGAATATGTATGTGTTAATTTTGGACATTTATTTAAAAAATATATCTTCGAAGTCATTTATTTTAGAATTTTACTTTCTTTCGAAGACAATGAGGTTTTTGATGCTTGTTCGGTGATGTGCATTTGTAGTTTATTAGGTAACAAATTGACAAGTGTAAGTTTCAATTAACTTAGAAATTTTAAAAACTATAATAAAAAGGATCAATCATTTAAGAATTCCCGATTGAGCTATATTCTTTTTATAAAGTTCAAAAGATACTTTAAAATAACGTAACCTGTAAAAAAAAATCTTTTGTTGAAATGATAATGGCATCAAGTAGTAGGTAGGGGCAATAGATAAGTATTTGAGTTGCCTATTAAACAAAGCTTCACTTGGAAGCATGAAATGATACATAATATCTTTACATATAATTGACATAAAGGTTGGATTCTCATGAGATCAAACCAATTTTTGTAAGACTCGTTAGATCATTGTGAATGTTTAATGTGTTTTTCCTATAAAAGTTTGTTATGTTTTCTATATATTTTTCATTTGAAGATTTGTTTTTCTAATGTGAAGGCTCGATTTTTTATTCTGTAAAAGTTTGATGTCTAGTTATGCATGCTCATTATTTTTTTGCTGTGAATGTTTGACGAGATCAACTCATACAATGACTTCGAAATGATCTTATGGGTCTTAAGAAATGTGATTCAATTTACATGGTTCCATGTCTTGACATAAATACATATACACGTATATATAATTAGTGGGATATTCAAACAAGAAGGTTAAATATCGTGACAAAGTAAGAAGAAAAAGGCTAGAGGATTACAATGATTTTTATTTTACGAGTAAATTACACAAAAATTGTCCATCGGATTTGTGGAAACTCTGGATATCGTCCTTACAATTTGGAAATTAAAAAGACCGTATTTTGGTTTTTATTTCGTTATAGTCTTATAGAAATTTTCTTTGACCTTGTATAATGTTCATTGATTAGGTGTCATTTAGTGTCATCATGTGCTAGTCACGTAAGGGACATTTCAATCATTTCTACTAATTTTCTTTTATAACTTTTCAGATACAAGTTTTTTAAAACATATGTACAAATTGTTGGAACTTTTCCCCCCAAAAAAAAACCTAAAACTAACCCCATCCCCCATCTCCAGCGACACAACCGACGACGTACTACAACTCTTCCCTCCTACAACTCTATCATTAAATCCTTTCTTCGACAACCCATCTCCACACATTTAACTCTCTTGATGCAGATGAGAGAGAGGATCGTGAGAGTGAGAGTGAGAGTTCAACTGTGTTTTTTTTCCTTTCTGAATGAGCAGTGGTGGAAGGGACAATTAAGATGGGTGTCGGAGAAGGAGGCATGAGTGACAGTGAAAGGGATCACAAAAAAGGAGGTGTGCCAGAGAAAGAGGGGTATCGATGACGAGGGATTAATTTAGATTCCTTTGAAATGTTTTGAACATTTATGTACGTGTTTTTCAGACTTGTACACTAGAAATATTAAAGAAAATGCAAAATTATGCACTAACATAAGGCACTTAACAAAAAATGTTAACGACAGTAACAATCAGGAAAAAATTTCATAACAAAATACAAGTCAAATTTTCATAACAAAATACAAGTCAAAATGACGCTTTTTATTATTTTCAAATTACAAGGACAATATCCGAAAATTTTCACAAACCTCAAAAAACGTTTTTTTTTGTAATTTACTCTAATTTTATCGAGTTTCTTTTCATATGGACATTAAAGACCAGGAACTTATTATGTATTTATACTATATTATAAAATAGACATAAAAAACTCTTAATTACAACATTTTAAGCACAAAATATAACTAATTAAAGCCAATTACTTAATTTACAATTTCATAATGCATTGGTACAACTTATCCAAGCATAATATCTCACATCATCATCTATTTGTAGAATGTATACTCATTTATTAATATAAATATTTGTTTTTTATATTTAATGGACGATTTGATCAATATTATCTACTATTATAAATATTTATTTTTTATATTTATTGGACGATTTGATCAATATTACTATTATCAATATTTTTTTTTATTTTATGATTTGCTCTTAATATATCTATATCTATATTAGTTATAATCTCATATTTTTAACTATTGATATAACTAACTGATAAATATAAGAAAATTCGAGATAAAACACCTTATTTTTATTTTTTTATTGAAGTATGTTATCTTTTTAATTTTAAATATAAAATATCTTAAGTATAGTTATTATCATTTAAATTAAACATTTTTTGACCTGTAACAAAAAATATTATTATTATTTTTTATAAAAAACCATAATTATACTAAACTAAAATATATTTTTGTTTTAAATCTAGGTTTATCAAAATCGTAAAATAAAATATAAAGAGACTAACAAAAAGTATGAATAATGATCGAGGGTTCAAGTTCTAGATTTGCGAAACCCACTGTATTGCGAGGGTACATTTCTAGTAAATTATGATGCATTGAAAATATATTTAAAAAATTTCAAACATTAGTTGAAATCAAATTTAAGGACTAGTAAACGAAGACAAAATGAATTAAAAATTACAACTATTTAAATAATAATTAATATTTTAAACAAATGAAAAGATAATGCTTCTAATTTAAGCAATAAAATATAATCCTAGAGTTCCTGTTTCATAAAACAATCGATGAATCAATTATTGTCATCATCCAATTATATGGATCATGGGTTTTGCTTCCAATTTTTATCAGTTCAAAAATTCATATTTATAACATAAATTAAGTTGTTCGTTGCTCCTACATGGATGAATCTTGTCAGCATTCGTAAATAATATCTTCGAATCAGAAAAAAATTGAGTGCTATGAAATAGTTTTGTATCGGCTAAGTTCACGGATTGTAGATAAGTGAATTGAACTCGAACCTCACTGACAGCTGCTACAAGGTAAGCCATTGTCTCTAAGACTCCCTAATTGATTCCACCATAGAAGCCAACATTGCAACCTCCAGTTGTACTAAGGATGGATTTTTTGGAGTTAGTTCACCAATGCGGGATTGCGATCCTTTGTCTCGACCATGGTGGCCAACGAGATCTACGATTGGAGAAGAAAAGGGTTGGGTATACGTAATATAATAATATTTTTGTTTAATTTTTTAATATAAAATTAAATAAATGAAAAAAATAGCAAAATGCCTTAGAATTAACGAATTTTGTTAACACCGTTAGCCACAGGGACCAAAAGCGAAACAAAGTGGCAAGTGGCAACCACAATGATCAAAAGTGTAATTAGTTTAAAGTAAGAACTAGGGGTGTACATAAAACCGTCAACCCGCGAAACCCGACCAACCCAACCCGCTCCCAACCCAATTAAACCCAACCTACGAAACCGCAAAACCGCAAACCGCCAAACCGCTAATTAGAAGGGTTGAAATTGGGTTAGAAAAACTCAACCCAACCCAAACCGCCAACCCGCCGCTATTTTTTTTTATAAAATTATATTATATTATATATATATATGCAGTTTATTCACAACCCAAATTAACTTTAAGACTTATGGATTATAATTTATAATTAGATGATTGTAATTAGAGTTGTAAACGAACCGAACGTTCAGTGAACCGTTCGTGAACCGTTTGGCGGGAAGTTCGTTTATGTTCGTTCATTTAATAAATGAACGAACATGAACACATTTTTTGTTCGTTTAGTTAAATAAACGAACATGAACAATGGTCTTGTTTGTTCATTTATGTTCGTGAACGTTCGTTCATTTATGTTCGTTCGTTTGCATTCGTTTATGTTTGTTTACGTTTGTTTATGTTCATTTACGTTTGTTTATTTTTGTTTATTATATAAATATATTTATATATTGTGACATTAATATGTAAAATCATTAAGTAAATTGAATTTTTAGAATTCTTTTTTTTATCGCTCATAAGTTTACAAAGTTTTTCATTTTGCTATGTTAGTTTTTAGGAACAGAATGATGAGTAATGGTGGTTGTTTTTTGTTCATTTATGTTCGTCCGTTTATGTTCATTTAAATTTATTTATGTTCATTCGTTTATGTTTGTTTAAGTATATTTGTGTTCATTTGTTTATGCCTGTTCAAGTCCATTTATGTTCGTTTAGCATCTTACCGAACGAACATAAACGAACACGAACAAACACGTTTTCTTAATGAATGAACATGAACACAAAAAAATTCATTTCTTTTAGTATATAATATTTATATACGGCAAATGCAACAAATAAACTCACACACCCTCCTCACCTTTGTTGAGGTTCGAACCTCTGACCTCCTAGGAAGTCAAAGGCTCTTTTATCGCTAGGCCAAAGGCCCTTTGGTCTAAAGAAATTTCATTCGTTTACCATTCGTGTTCGTTCGTTTGTTCGGTTAAGCTAAACGAACGAACACGAATAAGCCCTAATTGTAATAATTAACAACTTTGTTGAGAATAATTTTAGTATTATTGATCATATTTCAATCGGCAAATTTATGTATAAGATAAGCAAAGTTAAGACTACTGATAATAAATACAATGATTACTACAAAAATAGTCTTAACAATCTCCCCCTTAGTAATCATTGACGCTCCTCTCTTTGACGCCTGGAAGTTTTAATTGGACTGAATAGACTTCGTCAAAGAGAGGAGCGTCAATGATTACTAAGGGGGAGATTGTTAAGAATGTTTTTGTAGTAATCATTGTAATTATTACCTTGTGCTTATACTTTGCTTATCTTACTTATCTGTATTGGTTAAGACCTGGGGTATTTAAGTCCCTTAGGTGCTTTGGTGTTTGTAACTTTTGAACTCATTGAATATATATCAGATTACTTTGGCGCTCTCATCTTTCTCTCTCTACTTTCTCTCTCTAAGATTTAGAAATATTGGAATTACAATTGGTATCAGAGCTAATCTGAATCTGAGAGGACTGAGAGAAATCTTTTTTGTTTCTGAATTTGTGGATTAAAGCAGAAGATTTGATCGATTTTTTTGATTTTTTCAAGAAAATCTCGTTTTTTGCTTTTTCATCAAATTCGGACTGCTTTTAGGTCGAATCGTGTTGCAAATTAGATCATTGGATTCGTTTTTGGTTATAGAACATTGTTGATTCATATAATTTTGCAAGAAAACCAGGTTTTGTTCATCGATTTTGAGATTTAGTGTTTTTCTGAAAACTCGTTTTGAGCGTACTGTTCCATTTTAGAAATCTCAATTTTGTTGTTTTTAATTGATTTTGTTGATTGAAAAGTGTTATAATCTTGTTTTCGTTTAATTCTGTATGAATTAGTTGGATCAATTCATGGTTATAATTGAATTTTGTTAGTTTTTTTTGATTTTCTTCGGTTTGCGCTAGATCTACAGTTTGCGCGAGTTCATATCTGTTTGCGCTAGTTTCTTGTTGTTCTAATCTTTGCGCCAGTGTATTTCAGGTTTTCATCCAGGTTTTCGCTTTGTGTTCATCATGCAAAGCTAACTTTGCGTCTCCAGTGCATCAAGAGAATCATTGTTTGTGTCTCTTGTGTATCATGCATAGTACAAGTTCTCTTCATCAGTCTATCACGCAAAGCTACTTTGCGTATTCATCAGCTTAAGAGAAGCCCAGTTTGCGTCACCAGCTTCTAACACAAAGATCACTTTGCGTCTTATTCGCATCACGCAAAGCTCGATTTGCGTCTTCTATTGCTCACGCAAAGCTTGGTTCGCGTCTTCAACGACTCACGCAAAGTTCACTTTGCGTCTTCCACTGCTCACGCAAATATGTGTTTGCGTCACTCGCTTTTCACGCAAACCCTCTGTTTGCGCCAGCCTTCCAGTTCAGACTTAGCAATTTTCTGATTTTCTGAATTTTTCAAGATGTCTCTTCAAGCACAGATTTACAAGAACGACATAATGATGTCTTTGGGGTCTGATACTCGCCCTCCGGTACTGATAAATGAGAATGAGTTTCAGCAATGGCAGGACAGATTCATCAACTTCATAGAGAGACAACCAAATGGTGACAATATGATGAAATCTCTGACTGAGGGTCCTATGGAGAGAATTATGAAACAAATACCAGCTACTGCAACTACTCGGGCTACAAGAGTTGAAAAGTATATAAGAGAGTATGATGCTGATGAGCTCTTAAGATATCAAGCTGATAGTCAAGCAAAGTCAAATCTGATTCTTGCACTGCCAAACTCCATCTACAACATAATTGACTGTTTCAAGCAAAATCCTATGCTCATGTGGACTCAATTGGAAAAGATAATGCTTGGATCAGTTGTGACTACTCAACTCCGTCAAACCCGGTACATGAACAACTTTGAAGAGTTTAAAGCTAAAGATGGAGAAAGTCTGAAAAGCGTGTTTGATAGGTTTTGGGCAGTGATCAATGATTTGTACAAGATAACGGTGACAAAGACTGAACTTGAAGCCAATCTGAAGTTTCTGAATGCTCTTCAACCGGAATGGAGCAAATCTTGTCACCGAATGAGGAATGATGTTCGGATCTCCACAATGCCAATTCAAGAACTGTATGAGATCTTAATGTCTGATAAGAATCTGGTTTTGGAAAAGAAAGCTAAGATGGAAAAGAAGAATAAGCCAAAGAATGTTGATCCGATTGCTCTCTTGGCTAGTCAGCTGGCAGAACAAGTTTTATCAGAAAATGCTTATGATGGTTCTACAGAAGATGATGGTGAGGCTTTAGAGAAAGCTATGATTCTTCTCACTCAACATTATCAGAAAAGGTTCCAACACAGATCTGGTTCAAACAACCTTCGCTTCACATCCGGATCAAAGAAAGTGGAACCCGGGGCTTCTTCAAAGCCATATGCCCCAAAGTATGAACCGGTTAAAGTAGCTGAGCCGAAAAAGGAAGAGAAGAAAGTTATGAACTGCTTTAACTGTGGAAAACCGGGACACATTGATAAGGAGTGTCGTGTGAAGGTGGTCAAAGATTTTGCGTTCTACAGAAAGAAGTTGGAACTGGCAGAGAAAAGAGAAAATGGAACTATTTTGCTTGCTGAGGAAGAGTATTGGCTCGACCATTCTGACAACGAAGCTGAGAATGAAGAAACTGCTGCCATGTGTTTCATTGGAGACGATAAGAGCGATGATGAAGAAGATGACACCTCAACAGATGAATCTGAGGTAATTTATGAGTTTGATTATAATTTTACTTTATCTCAAATGAACGTTATTATCAATGCTTTACATGATTTACGTTCAAAGTTCACATCTGAAAAGCTGGATAATCAAGAAAAGTCTGTTTTGATTGAAAAACTGCAAATTTCGTTGAAAGATGAAAAATCTATTTTAATAGATACAAAAGAGAAATTTCAAAAGCAGTTGGGTGAGTTAGAAAATTCAAATCAGACTTATCGTGATTCTTTGACTGAACTGACCACTTTAAATCAAAATCTTTCTGATAAAATAATTGTTTTAGAAGGAAAATTATATAAGAGATAACAAATTGAGCAAACCATTTATATGAATAAACCAAGGAGTGATGAATCTATAAAGGAAAAGTGGGGACTCGGTTTTGAAAATCCGCATTTTTTAAATCTCGCTAAAACAAAAGTTCCTACTTTATATGAATATGATCATCTAGGTCTTGCAAGATATGTACCTCAGTTTAAATTCTTTTGGACTAGTGAAAAGCAAATTTCAGAAGATGAAAATGAGAAAAGAATGAAAAACAAGAGGATGGAAATGCCATTTGTCTATACTTCTGAAAATGCCAAGTATTTTCCTGACCAATCAAAGAAATCCAGAAAATTCAAAAATGTTTTAAATATCAATTCTTCCAATAAATCTTCATTACCAACTGAATTTGTTGATATATATGCAAATAACACTGGTAAGGAAAATGTATCTCCAGTGTCTTATGATTCTAAGAGATACATTCCCCCATTAGTGTTAGAAGGTAAGATAGTTGATCTTGAAGATAAATTGGAAGAACAAAGTCTTCAAACTGATTTAGAAAACAGTTTATTTCTTTTTATAATGAAAACAAGTTTTGAAGACAAAATTACTTCTGGATTTTCTATCGATTCCAAGGAAAATACTAAAAATCTTCAAAACAGTGTGCATTTGCGCCACCAGTTGGTAGCGTAAACTGACAACTTGCACCAGACGTGGGTTGCGCAAAGTTCAGTTTGCGCCACCAAAGGGTCGCACAAACCTCCTCCTGACTTGTGCATTTTTGAAAATTCTCACTCCAAGGCTAGTTCTACAATGTCGAATGCTCAGTCTGATTTCTTAGATAAAATTTCTTCTTCTAATTCAATTGTTGGTGATTCTTTGACGCTAATTGATCAGTATTATAAAACAAAGCGTAAAACAAGAAGGTCAAAGAAGTCAAGGAAACAAGATAATGTTTTGTCTGAAAATTCTAATTCTTCTGATTCTTCCATTTCAGATCGGACTGTGAAGAAGTCACCAAAGCTGATATGGAGGGTTAAGCAGCAATCAACAGAGTCTGAATTGTTAGGAGATAAATGTGTAGAGAATCTTTGTCATTCGGATACATTTGCCTTTTGTAATAAAAACACAAAATATTCAATTCCGCAAATGATTCACATTGCAAAGAATGTCTCATATTCTTCTTCTAATTTTGATTCTGATGATTATGTTTCTTCCTCTATTGATGATTGCATTCATGAGTGTTTGAAAAATATTTTTTCGAAAAATAAAAGACATAAATCTAACAAGAAGGGACCCATAAGCATATGGGTACCTAAATCTGTGTAGTTTCTATATGTGCAGCTTAGTCATTTATGGTATATGGATTCGGGGTGTTCCAAACACATGACGGGAACAAATCTCTGCTTTCCAATTTTAAAGAAAAATGTTGCGGTCGTGTTAAGTTTGGAAACTGTGAGACTGCTCCCATTCTAGGTTCTGGTGATCTTGTTCAAGGTAATATAACTGTCAAGAGAGTCAGCTACGTCGAAGGTCTAAGCCACAACTTATTCAGCATTGGTCAGTTCTGTGATAAAGATCTTGAAGTCAGCTTCAAATCTAAACGAGTTGCTGTAAAGAATGATAGTGGCAGGGATTTACTAGTTGGAAAGAGAAGATCCAATTTGTATACCATTGATCTTTCTAAGGTTAAAATCCCATCAGACATCTGTTTGCTATCTAAAGCTTCAGTTCATGAAAGCTGGATTTGGCACCGACGACTAGCTCATCTCAACTTTAAATACATGGATCGCCTTGTCAAGACTGATTCGGTGAGAGGTCTCCCAGTACTTCGTTTTCAGAAAAACCACCTCTATCAAGATTGTGAGAAAGGAAAGATGAAGAAAGCTTCTCATAAGCCAAAGCCTGAACCTTGCACTTCGGACATTCTTGATCTACTTCACGTTGATTTATGCGGACCGATGAAGACAAAGAGTATTGGAAAGAAAAGATATGTCTTGGTGGTTGTTGATGATTACTCAAGGTATACATGGGTTAAGTTTCTTAAGTCTAAAGATGAAACTCCCGACATTCTCATCAACCTCATCAAAACAATTCAGACAAATAAGCAAAAAGCAGTCAAGGTTGTCAGATCTGATAATGGCACAAAATTCAAGAACATCACTCTTCAAGCTTTCTACGAGGATCAAGGAATACAACAACAGTTCTCTGCTACCCAAACACCACAACAGAATGGGGTTGTTGAACGAAGAAACAAAACGCTTGTCGAGACTACCAGATCAATGCTTGCTTATTCTGGTCTTCCTTTGTCTCATTGGGCTGAAGCTGTCTCAACTGCTTGTCATACTCAGAACAGATCAATTTTGCATCGCCGATTCAACAAAACACCATATGAGCTTATGAACGGTATCAAACCGAATGTCAAATATTTCAAGTCATTTGGGTGTAAGTGTTATGTTCTGAATGACAGAGACAGTCTCAACAAGTTTAGTCCAAAGGCAGATGAGGGTATTTTTCTTGGTTATTCATCTAACTCTACAGCTTATCGAGTCTTTCTTACTTCTGCAATAAAAGTGATAGAGAGTGTCAATGTCAAATTTGACGAAGCTGCCGACTTGGTTTCTGGTCAATCAGATCAAGAATCCGCACTCAGTTCATAACCTTCACTTTAACTGACAAATCAGGATCTTTCTACTTCTTTGAATAATCTTTCTGATCTTGATTTTCTGTTTGAGAATTTTTATGATGATGTGCCTAGATCTAAATCTGAAAATGTTTCAAATGTTTTGAATCAGGAAACTGTGATCACATCTACTCCAAATTCCACTGCATCTATCTCTTAAACTGATGTTGTTTCAGTACCTCATGTCAATCAAAACAATGGTATTGAACATGATCATGCACAATCAGAAACTGAGCCAATCCAAGAACAATCTGTTCAAGAGGAACAAGTTCAAGATGAAGAACAAACTGCTAATGTTCAACCAACACTTCCAGAGTCTGATTATGAAGTTGTTGAACTACCTCTTCCTCCAGTTGAAACTGTTGATGTTTCTTCATCTGACATAGACATAACTGAAGCTCTCTCTCAACAACTAGAAGTTGTTCAAGAAGTTATAGATCCTCTCTCTCATACCACCAAATGGACAAGATCTCATCCTATTCATCAAATTATTGGTGATCCTCAAGCAAGTGTGTCTACACGTTCCAAGACGGCAACTCCCAACGAATGTCTCTTCACTTGCTTTTTAAGCAAGTTTGAACCAACCAAAGTATCTGAAGCGTTGGAGGATCCAGATCGGATTATAGCAATGCAAGAGGAGCTCAATCAATTTGATGCACTGAAAGTTTGGAGACTTGTTCCACGGCCTAAAGGAAAAAGCATAATTGGCATAAAGTGGATATTCAAGAACAAGAAAGACAAAGATGGTATCGTTGTTCGTAACAAAGCTAGATTGGTAGCCAAGGGATACCGACAAGAAGAAGGAATTGACTACGATGAAACTTTCACGCCGGTTGCTCGATTAGAAGCTATCCGTATGTTTCTGGCTTTCGCTGCTTATCGCAACTTTACCGTGTATCAGATGGATGTGAAGACACGGTAAACTGAAAGAAGAAGTCTATGTATCTCAACCAGAGGGTTTTGTTGACAAAGATCGTCCTGATCACGTATATTTTCTCGATAAAGCATTGTATGGTCTGAAACAAGCACCGAGGGCGTGGTATGATGAGTTGTCAGCCTTCTTGATCAAATCAGGGTTTGGTGCGACTAATCAATCATTATGTACTTGGATATCTGCTTAGTTCAAATATACGTAGATGATATTATATTTGGTGCGACTAATCAATCATTATGTACTTGATTTTCTGATCTTATGACCTCCAGGTTTCAGATGAGCATGATGGGAGAAATCAATTTCTTCCTCGGCTTACAAGTGAAACAGCTTCCAGATGGAATATTCATCAATCAGTCAAAGTATGTATTTGATATCTTGAAGAAATTCAAGATGGACAAATCTACTTCAATCGGCACGCCGATGGCTCACGGTGCCAAAATTGGATTAGATCCAGATGGAAAAGTTGTGGATGTCAAGACGTATCGAGGAATGATCGGATCATTGATGTACTTAACAGCAAGTCGCCCGGATATAATGTTTTCAACTTGCCTATGTGCCAGATTTCAAGCCAAACCAAAGGAATCGCATATGTTGGCAGTCAAGCGCATATTTCGCTACATCAAAGGAACTCCATACTTAGGTTTGTGGTATCCTAAGAGTTCTGACTATAAACTGATTGCTTATTCTGATGCAGATTTTGGTGGAAATCAGTTAGACCGGAAAAGCACATCAGGTCACCTTCAATTTTTGGGTGATAGACTGATAAGTTGGGCGTCGAAGAAGCAGAACTGTGTGTCTATCTCAACTGCAGAGGCAGAATACGTCGCCACAGCTAGTTGTTGCGCTCAAGTGCTTTGGATGAAGACACAACTTTGTGATTACGGGATGCTATACAAAATAGTGCCAATCTATTGTGACAGCAAATCCGCGATCGCGATATCAGTCAATCCGGTCCAACACACTAAGACCAAACACATAGATATGTGGTACGATTTCATAAAACATCATGTGGAAGAAGGTACTATTGAATTATATTTTGTCCCAACTGAATATCAACTTGCTGATATCTTTACAAAAGCTTTAGATGAAAAACGTTTTAATTTTCTGCTTTCAAAACTTGGCATGTTGAATTTAAAAGTTTAAATCTTTACAATTTTTATTCTATAAAGTAAAAGCTTTACAGGTTTTCTTTCAGTAGAATAAAATGTGTGTCGAGGATAAATTTTCAAGTTGCTTTGTTTATATTAAAGTTTTATATGTTCAACTTTCAAGTCTTACAAAAGTCGAAAAGTCAGCAACATGTTTGAAGCTTTTGATTCTGCTTTAAAGATATGTAAGTCGGAATATTTATAGTTTACTTTGCTTTGACTACCTAATTGATCAGAATTATAGATCGGAGTGAAAATATGGGCTAAGCACTTAGATGTAGAAATGAGTGATTGAGATGAAAATATTATATATATATATATATAATACAGAAATCTCTGAGTTTAAAAGTTTGTACCTGTGGCCTTTCTGGTTTGGGAAAGTAAGTTCCGTGGGATGCTTGTCATCTGGTCCCCTAAGGTCAATTGGTCTGGGAGTGATCGAACCCAAATCCTTCTATAGAACCAGATCGAAAGTCATGTTCTACTGGTATGAATGGGTTTAGGATGTGTCGATGTAGCCTTTCTGATCCGGGAAAGTAAGTTCCAAGGGGTGTTTGACACCTAGTCCCCTAAGGCCATCTGGTCTGGGAGCGGCTGACCCAAATCCTGCAATAGGGTCATATAGAAAGTTACGTTTACGGCATATTCTTTATTTATCGAACTTTTTGATTAAAAAGATGCTAAAGTGCACAAGCTTAAAAGATGCCAAATAGCACACTCATGTGAAGATGCCATTGTGCATAATGCTAAAAGATGCCAATGAGCACACATCTCATGATACTTGGTGATATGTTTGAGTTGCGATAAACCTGTAAATTTGTGAAAGTCTTAATTTTTGATGGCTTAGTGTGAGTACATGCAAAGTTTTCTATAATATTTTTAGAATTGCATTTTTCTTGAAGCTAATCGAAGTTCGCATGCGAGCACACTGAATAGATTGCTGGAAGTATTTGAAACTGAACATGTCTTAACTTGATATGCAATGAAACTTGTCTCTGTATCCAACAACATATGCTTGATTTCAACTGATTGATAAATCTGTGATATTTTACTGAGTAGACTTTAATTTTTTTAGTGTTTAAAATTTTATATGTTCAGTTGTTTCAAAATTTATATTCAGTATAATTTTCTTTTTACACTGATGTCTTAATGTTTGTGTATCCATATTTTTGTCAAACAGGTTTGTGCATTTTTTGAGGGGGAGAGAACATCTGACTGCAAATTTGGCAACATTCTGTTTTTGAGGGGGAGTGAATCTACCTGCTAAAATACTTTACGTGCTGATCAGAATTTAATCAGGTAAGTATTTCTGATAATTTTATGCAAATGCTGATCTGATTTGTTAAATTATGTGCATTTGTGTAGGGGGGGTAAAAGGGATATTCAAGTAAAATTTCAATTTTATGTACTTTTATTTTTTTTAAATGTTATTTTTTTTAAAAGTGTTTTTTTTCCAGTGTTCTTTATTTTTTAGTTTAGTATAAATAGTGCTTGTACTGTTCACTTTACCTTTTTCTCGCCGATTTCTTTTCTTTGTTTCAGATTTTGATCTTTGATTCAGGTATGTGTTCTTCTTTTTGTATTTGATTTGTGTTTTGTTTAGTATAACATTGTTTCTATTTTGATTTTGTTTTCTTTTTCATCTACTTACTGTGCGTATTTTGTTGTTTCACTGTTCATTGTCTCTTCGATCAGAATCGCAATTTTTTGTATAATCAGTTGTTGGGTTTGTCTTAATCTCCAGTTTCGAGACTCAGGTATGTGTTTTTAATCTTTGATTTGTTGTTATTTTGCTTCGTTTTTGATATTTAAGGTTTACGTTTGTTCATCTCTGAAATTCGAAAATGTTCTCGATTTTGGGTCGAATACTGATTTTAATCAGTATATCTTTGATCGAAATTTGTTTATAAATGTTTCTATTTGCATTTCGATCCACAAATTTTTGGTTTACACCGTTTTATTTGCATTTTTGACATTTCAACGATGAACTCGCGAAAACCTTTGCGTATTCTAGGGTTTTGCGTTTTATGAGAATAACTCAAGTTCGATTTGCGTTACCTGTTGGTCACGCAAACCTAAGTTTGCGTTACCCGTTGGTTACGCAAACCTAAGCGTTACTTATTGATCACGCAAACCTGACTTTGCGTTACTTTCTTGACACGCAAACCTCAGTTTTTGTGTAATTTTGTTTGAAGTAGTGTTTGCGCAACACGTTGGTCGCACAAAGTCTACTTTACGTTACCTGTTGGTCAAGCAAAGTTAACTTTGCGTTACCAAAGTGTCACGCAAACCTTTTGTGTTGTCTCTTTGTTTTAATGAAATTTTTCCAGGTCAAGTTTTCTTCACAATGGAATCACGCAAACCTTGATTTGCGTTATGAACTATATATGCAAACCTCAGTTTGCGTCTCATGCTTGTCACGCAAACTCTTCTTTGCGTATCTAGTTCATCGCGCAAACCTCAGTTTGCGTTTCCTTCTTGTCACGCAAACCAGACTTAGAAAATTTTTCATTTTTGTGTTTTTCTTACTTTGTCTAATTTTTCATCGTTTCTGTTTTCTAGGTGATACAATGGCTTCTCAGACTAACATTGATCCTGTAATTCAAGACGAGAATGTTACTCTCGATGATCATTCTGATCGTGCTTCACACGAGACGCCGATGCCGTCTGTTCCTTCTGTCGGGGCAAATCTTTCTGCATCTCGTCGAACACCGAACGATGTCTTTCCAACGATGAAGTACATCTTTTCGTACAAGCCGAACAACTACTACGTGGATTTTGACAAAATCAAAATTCATCCAGTCATACGTTCTATTCTCAAAGGTCATCCGCTCGCTCCGGCTCTTACATATTGTGCAGATGTTCCGGAAGTATATCTTCAACAGGCATGGCATTCAATCACAAAGAATGAGCTCGTTCAACCTCATCGCTTTGATCTGCAGATTGATCAGTTTGAATCGTTTCTATCTTACAAGCGTCTTCGTCTCATTCTGGAACTTCCTGAGCCAAATTCTAGACCAGGCCGCACTTCTTACGATCAGTTTCCTTCAGAAGAGGATGTTCTCAATGGTATTCGGAATCTGGGTTATCTTGGTAATTTGAATAGGGTAAGTGACTTTGACAAGTCAAATCTACCTCCAGTCTGGTATGCATTGTTTTCAGTACTTAACAGGTGCCTTACATCGAAGCATTCTGGCACGGACAATGCAAGTCTGCATTATCTTCGTTTGTTCCATGCGGTTGTCTATGACCTGCATGTCGACTACACATACATCTTTTGGACTGAACTTTCGGAGAGGGTGCAAGACAAACGGACTAATAAGAAGCGTAAATTCATTCCTTTTATCCGGTATTTGAAGCTGATAGTTCGCAGTATGCTCAGAAGTAATCAGGCTATCCCTCGTAGATTGAATTGGCCTCAAATTCCAGATACAGAGATGACTTATATTCAGAAACTGAAGCAGACGTTCAACTTCTCTATGCCTATTCCTCAGGAGCTTATTGTGAAGTATGTTGATCCATCTGATGCAAGTATTATTGAATACTGTGTGGACAATGATATTTTTCTGGAAGTTGACCAATCTGACCCTTCTCATGATGAACAAGCTGCTTCTGTTCATGCTGATCAAGAGGTTGAAGAAGCTGTTGCCAATCAAGAAGTTGAAGCAGATGTCGTAGCTCAACAAATTGATGATGTTCTTGCCACTATTGTCAATGAACCTGCAGTTCATGCTAATTCTGCTACCGCTGATTATATTTCTGATGGAGATAGAGGTGCAAATGCTGATATTGGTGATGATATTGCTGGAAGTGACGATGATGATGATGAAGACAATGATGGAAATGATGGTGATCAGCCTAGTCTTCGTGTCTATGCAAGACATTTCAAGGAACCAGTAGTGCAAGTTTTAGAAGATGTTACTTCAGAAGATGAGTTTGTATCGATTAATCATACAGTTGCTCAAATTCAGGTTGATGAATTAGATCTAGCTTTTGCTCAAGCCAATGCTCAGAAAGAGAATCAAGCTCCAACAACTTCTCTTTTTGTTATTCCTTCATCAGCTACATCCAATTCAGCTGTATTAGCTTCTGAGAGATTCACCACTCTGAATGAGGTTATTCGACAACTGTCTGATCGAATGGATGCTGAGAAAGAGGCTCAGATTCAGAAACTAAAGACTTTATTCAAAGGTAAAATGCCAGAGATTGATGTTGCTTCGATTCCTCCAGAGATTCCTTTGAGACGCCCATCTGGGGTAGTTATCCGAGATTTTTCTTTTGTTGTTACTTCTACTGCTCTTGCAATCGTATCTATTCCACTTCCTCCTCCGTTTATGCAGTCAGTTGGATTATCTTCTTCGATTCCTTCTACAACAACTTGTCCTCCAGTTTCATCGAGCATTCCAGTCTCATATCTTCCTATCTCAGAGTTGTCAGACATGCTTTACGCTCGTCTTTTATCTATGTCGCCGTCAGACCAACAAGATAAAGATTTGATCTCTCTGCTACGGACTTTTCAACCGAAACCGACTCCGATTCCGACTCCAGCTTCTACGTCTACTTCTGCTCCTGACAGAGTGTCTGCCCTTTACGAGGAATTCACTGCTTTTTGTACTGAAGCTCGGACGAACTTTTTAGATATCAAGGAAGGTTTATCTCTTCTGACTCAAGCTCTCACATCTCTTTCTGATCGTTTTGATCGTCATGAACTGGACTGCAGGACTGAAGCAGGTCCGTCTCTTAAGCGACGACGTGACCAGGATGATCCAGATCCTCAAGGTCATGAGGGGGAGATGAATAAGAGACAAAGGGTGGAGGGTTCGTTAACCAGAGATGATCAAAC
Source organism: Arctium minus (assembly GCA_954870635.1). Taxonomy (NCBI): domain Eukaryota; kingdom Viridiplantae; phylum Streptophyta; class Magnoliopsida; order Asterales; family Asteraceae; genus Arctium; species Arctium minus. The sequence continues at coordinate 96,170,454 of OX941087.1, forward strand.
GCAAGAAGAGGCGGCTGGTACAGAAAAGAGTACTGACAATGTTCAAGATTGCAACATTGAGGATTTAGTGAATATTATGATTGATAATGTTGATTTATCTTCCATGTCAAATGTACTGAATATTTCTAAACAAAATGTAGAAAATAATATGCAGATTGTTGTGTATGTTGATCCAGACATTTCAACAAGGGTACATGAGATTGAAGATTCTGAAGCAGCTAACGACATGAGATCCTTCTTTGCAAATTTCATAGAGATAAATTCAGATGACGATGATGACATCAGATTTGAGAAGATTTGCCAAGTTAAAGAAGAGGATTGTGATGACATAGTCATTACTTTTGACACTGAAGATGATTTTGTGTTTATGGATGCTAAGGATGAAGAAATTGCGAACATGTTGTACAGAGATCTTCCTTCTCAAGATGAGATTCCTGAAACTTCTCCAAGTACTGAAGCTACTCAAGTTCCAGAATCTGCTCCAGCTACTTTTTCTCCTGTTGCTAGTACAGCTCCGACTACCACTGCTCCTCCAAGCTCATTTGAAGTTGGTCAGTCGTTAAGAGCACAAGCTGATGTTCCTCCTTCTGAACCTGTGATTCCTCCAACAATTCTAGAGGAAGGACCAGCTTTAACTAGACAGCAGAGACAAAAAAGTCTTCAACAAAGGTATATGGCTTCAAGGCAAAGATCTGCTTTTCTAGAAGATTCTCAGAGTAATATTTTCGTTTCTAGAAGAAGGCCGATCAACATTTATGCTATCCTTGGTGTTGAAAAGGAGTCAGAAGAATATCAGTATGAATACTTGATGCTCATCAAGTGTCAACGCCGTAGAAACAATCTCGTTTCTTCTCCGCATCTGATTGTCCGAGTTATCAGCGTCACGATAAACAAGTTAGTCAATATATGGTATCCGGAATTTGAAGTGGAAAGAAGAGATTGCAAGCGATATACTTTCTCAGAGGCAGATTTTACTGATCTTTCTATTGATGATATTGAGTTTTTATATGATCATTTCAGGAATCTTTATCATAGAACACAGGATGTTTCTCAAGCACTGTTTGTTATCAAAAGATTCATTCGACGGCAAATCAGATTTTTCAGAGTATTTGATTTTCAGATGGCCGTTGAAAGCTTTCAGCCAGTTGTAAATCTTCAAATGCCCAATCGAAGCTTGTCAGACTTAGATTCTTATCCTTTATTCACCATTGTTCAAGATCCATATGGAGTTATCTACAAGAATGGCTCAAGTCAAAAGTGCTTCCTCAGATTTGAAGAAATTGGTCATTACTCTGATGGAACTTTAAAGGTGATCAAGCTTCAGTTGGAGCAACGTCTGAAAGAAGCTGAAAGAAGATTTTTGGAAACAAGAAGTAATACATTTCTGATTGATAATGATGAAATTCGACTCATCAAGAAGACTTTGAATACAATTCATGAGAGATTGAATTTCCGCTCAACTCTAAGACGCCTGGAAGTTTTAATTGGACTGAATAGACTTCGTCAAAGAGAGGAGCGTCAATGATTACTAAGGGGGAGATTGTTAAGACGGTTTTTGTAGTAATCATTGTAATTATTACCTTGTGCTTATACTGTGCTTAGATAGCTTTATCAATTGTATTGGCCAAGGGTATTTAAGTCCCTTGTGGCCTTTGTTCTTTGAAATTTTGCACTCATATTGAATATATCATATTACTTTTGGTGCTCTCATCTTTCTCTCTCTACTTTCTCTCTCTAAGATTTAGAGATCTTGGAATTACATTTCCCAAAAAGGGAACAATATACACTTGTTATAATTACATGTTTGTAATAATAAATCAATAAGAGATAACAACTTCTTAATCTAATTCCTAACAAGAAAAGAGATTACAATAAGGTGTCATCTAAATTTTTCCAAAATAACCATATTCTAATGGCGTCCCAAAATGCTCCCCAAGCTCTCATCTAAGGGGTTGCTAAACCTTCTTAGCGGTCACTGTAACACCCGTAATTTTCGATAAGTAAATGTCACCGGAACAATTCTGTGACTTATAACCAGTGGGGTTTTGTCGGGAATTGCATTTTTTAAAATCCCTCGGAGTATCGGGAGTTTGGCGTTGAAAAGTCGGAAGTTTGATGCTCGGTATGTCTTGGGCGATTGTGCCCGCGACTGTGACAGGGTGTCACTATCGCGGGGCACTGTCGCGAGGAACGTACCGCGGGCACCCCCCTTCGGGCGACTATGCCCGGCGACTATGCCAAGGGCATAGTCGCGTGGCACTATCGCCGGCGGGTGCAGACCTGCTTAAAATCGCGAACTTCAACCCTCTTTCATTCCAACCTTCCCCCATTTCACCCTCTTCTCTCTAGAAACCGAACCCAAACCCTAAAATCGGTTTCTATGTATCCATGGCACCAAACCTATCATGTTCCAAGTGTTCTCCCCCACCCAACAAAGATTAGAAGCTCCACCTTCATCTTCCTCATCAAGTTCAACGGTTGGGAGCTCGGGTTGAAGAGTTGGATTGGGTGTTCTCGGAAGTCTCATCGTCTTCAAAGGTAAGTTTTCTTGTATTAAGGTTATAAATGCTTCCTTGATGGTTTCTTAGTGTTTGGTTTCTCAAATCTCGGACTTGATAGTTTTGGGAGAAACTAGGGTTTGGATCTCGTTAGGGATTTTGGTGTATTATGTTTGGGGAATGTTTCTATATGGTTGGATGTGGTTATTTACGGTTGAAGTTGTGTGGATCTAGGTTTTTGGAGGATTTCGGCTTGAGGATTCAAGTGTTTTTCAAAGGAGCTCTAGTTGGGGGAAAGATCTAGATTTAGCCTAAATCTAGCAAGGTGAGTTCAAGTTGATTTGTGAAAACGTTGTACATGCCAAAATGTCTATTTTAAAGTGTTTATGTGTTCTACATGAAATTATCAAATGTTGGGTTATTTGCTAATCTTTGAGTTTTGGAAGTATTTAACTTTACAAACTTTGTATAATACCCACATTTGGGATTTTTGATAAATGTGTCACAAATGAATGTGTTTTGAGGCTTCATTGCATAACTAAATCCTTAGTCAAAGAAATACACTTTTAAATGGTTGTCGGGTCTTATGCATCATTCATGAAATGGAATGTTTTATAAAGTATTACTCGCACTTTTATGCGAGATATTTGAAAGAGCGTTTATAGTCTCATTTTATGATTTTCATTCTTATCAGCAGTTAAGTTTGGAAAAAGGCATGTCTTTTGTGTTATGAGGCATTTTGGGAATATAAGGGTATAAGTCATTTGGAAAATTGATTGCCTCAACTAACGTGGAGTTTTGAATTAATTACACTTTTAGTCGTTGTGTTTGCATACCCGTGGGTCGAATGCGTTTTATCGTATTTTTACTTCATTTATAAATGGGTCAATGGGTGCTAAGCCTGCGGCTTGGCATTTTTATTTGAGTTGGAGTCTTTGGACAATTGTCCAGTTTTTGTAGCTCGACTTAGAGCCTTGGTTGCGATATTGGATGAGGAGCTCGACCTAGCAACCCTTCGGGGTTGAACTTGAGTTTCCGTGGGTGTATATTTAAAGCCACTTAGCCTGACATCCCTTGCGCTTGTATTTATTGTTCCGACGTGGGACGACTAGTTTTCCACGTCGAGGCACGTTTTGCATCGGATTGGGTTATAAGTCCTTCGTGCTCAAGTATTACGATATTGGATGAGGAGCTCGACCTAGCAACCCTTCGGGGTTGAACTTGAGTTTCTGTGGGTGTATGTTTAAAGCCACTGAGCCTGACATCCCTTGCGTGTACTTTTTTTTATATGACTAGTCATAACAACATAAAATGGGCTTACTTTGTGGACCGTCACATTTTATGGAATCGGGAATCCCCCGTCACCGAAAGGTGTTGTTTTTGGGTATTGAGTTTTATTATCCAAGTTTTTGGTGACGTTTTATTCTTTTGTAGTAATTTGATTTGGAAAACGTCCGAATTGGTGTTCTCCGTCTAAAATGCATATTATTGGAAAACGAGTCGTTTGCATATTCAAAGCATACATTTTGAAAGATTATGAATTAAAATGCATTACCTATTTTCGCAGACATCTTAATATATGTTGAAAACTCTTGAGCTCACTAGGCGTTAAGCCTAACCTTTTTATTTGTCGGCATGTGCAACAGGTTCCAGTTTGGAGTTGGGTTCTAGCAGTTTTATGAAGCGTAGAGCCTTACTAAACACTAAAGTAAGTAGTTGGTGAAGTCTTCCGCAATGTTGGAGATAGTGACTATCTTTGGGGTTTTAGTAGCACCCGTTCTTATCATAGGCTTTTGTATAGAATGAATGTTTGTATTGAGATTAAATCTTAATTTGTGGTTGTAGATAATTCCTTTATTGATGTATTTAGAAAATTTTAAATAAGTTGCTATTTCCAGATTTGAGGGTGTTACAGTCACGCCGCTAGAACCTGAGATACACATCAAACCAATCAAGTGTTAGGCCAAAAGAGCCTAGTGAGTTGAACAATAGCATAACATAATCATTTAAGGGTTTATATATAAACATGAAGATCCATAGAGGAATCAGTGGGGGAGACCCAAAACACCAACGAGTTTCACCTCAAGAGTCGATGTACCTTGATGTTCACTCTCACGAGCAACATCCCGAAGGCCCGACACAATTGAAGACTACCTCCAAGGCATTACTCCAAGGGCGGAGGTTTAGACACATACCATCAAGGTGTCGCCCACGACTACATCCTCCTAGTGCCTACTCATGATTCATCCAATATTCCATTCCACATTATATACATTTTACTCCAAGCAAAATACATATAAAAGTTCCACATAGCTTTAACCTCAATTTACGTCAAAACCCTAAATTATGCATAAACTCATATAACATTCATCATCCATATTAATCTCAAGAATATATCCCAACAACTATCAACATAAAATAATCCCATCAAGATTCTCATAAAGACTAACATCCAAGATCTCAACATTTCCCAATATGACAAGTTTAGGTCTACTTTATCATATGATTCATATAATGCAAGGAACATGAAATAATGATGGAAGACATATAAAGACATGTATCTCTTTTAGAAAAAGGTTAGAAAACTCACAATCTAGGTTTTTATAAAAACCCTATAAAACTTAGAAACCCTAAAAGATGAGGTAGATGGATGCTTGAGGTTTTGAAACTTGAAATCTTTCTAGGAACCACAATAAATGTTTCCAATACACCCAAATATCTCCACTAAATGATGTTCACCAACCTTGATCTATAATTTAATGAGGAGAGGGAGTAGATGGAAGAAAATCGCCCAAAATCCTTCCACAATACATAACAAATCTGATTTTTAGGAGAGAATGAGGATAAAATCGGCTAAGTGGGTTTTTATACCCTCAGATACATCGGGCGACTATGCCTGGCAACTTTGCCCAAGTGGCATAGTCGTTGGCACTGTCGCGGGTGCTCACCCCCTCACGGTACATCATGGGTGATAGTGATAGGTGACAATGCCTCATGTCACTATCGCGGTCATTGTCGCAGGCCACCCCCGGGTCTCGATACAATCCCAACGACCTTGACATGCGATTGTGCCCAAGGTGTAACACCCTAAAATCTGAAAATATCAACTAATTTAAAATTTTCTAAATACATCAATAAATGATACATCTCCAATCACAATTTATTAAATAGCCTCAGTACACATAATTCATTCTATACATACAGTCTATAATAAGAACGGGTGCTACTAAAACCCCATAATAGTCACTATCTCCAAACTGCGGAAGACTTCACCAACTACTTACTCTTGCACAAAGCTAAGGCTCAACTCTTCATAGAATTGCTAGAATTCAAACCCCCAACTGGAACCTGATGCACATGCCGACAAATAAAAAGGTTAGGCTTAACGCCTAGTGAGCTCAAGAGTTTTCAACATATAAAAAATGAATCGTTTAAATAAAGAAGAACGCCATTAAAATCATAATCTTTCAAAATGATATGCTCTGCTTATGAAAACGACTCGTTTACCAATAAATATGCATTTTAAACAGAAGAGATGTCGAGTTAATCGTCAACCAAACCAAACTGTTTTACAGACTAAGATCCCAATATAAAACGTCTTTCGTAAACTTAGACTTAACCCAAAACTTGCTCAAAATAAGGATAGAGAGAGGACTCCCAATTTTATAAAAACGCGGGTAAAAATGTTATCCCTCGAAATACCCAACACGGGTGGAACATGATACACAACTCTTAAACCATAGATGAAAATTTGTGTAAATAAATATTGTCGTGAACACGGACATTAAACCCAAAACTCACGCGACCATAAAATTGACAAAATCAAATACCGAAACGTGGAAACGACGCATTCCATTCAAACCTGAATATACGTGGGGAACACCCAATATTAAGGTCATCATTTACCGTCGACCACACAAACCAAAGTTGGTAAAATATGACATTAACATTTTTAAATACCACGGATCTACGACAGAGAGACTCGTACACATTGAGAATAGAGGAACATGCAAGTAGGCCGCCCATACAACTTCCTCACATGTCATCTAAACGTTTCCATCGTGGGTGGCGAGAACACGTAAATGGGGCCACCCGTGATGCTATTGGATTTCACCACATATCCCGATCCTAGTTCCCATGCCATGCAAGACATCACAATCCTCGGACCGTTTGTTGCCTCTTCCCATACTCCGTCGAGTTCCACCCCAAGGTCTTACGGACATGGATGCCTATCCAATCTAGACGAGTTACAACCCGGAGGCTTGAGCCCTCATATTGCCTACTCGCTAGCAAACCCAAGCGGTCACTAAATGTAACCCAAAACCTCAGGCCGTACCAACCAGACAGACTTACGTGCCTATGGATCCATTACAACACTGTCTAACGTTACATGACTCCAATTGAAAGACCAAAACTCCTAAAACATGCAACTCTCCAATGACACGAAAATGCGCCATCATACTCAAAACCCCACAACGGTTATTAAACCGGACAAACGTCCTCAAGACTCAATTTAGTCAAAACCGAGCCAAAAGCCCAACAATTTACGTAAATACCCAATGAAAGCTAGTAGAGACATCGAAATACGTTTGACCAACAATTATGCAAACACCACAACCAAAAAGGGAATTTACTCCAATTCAACACTTGTTGAGGCAAACCATTTTCCAAATGGGCTCTTTACCCTTATATTTCCAAAATGCCTCATAACACAAATATGCATTTTCCAAAAGGGTTTATAAGATCAATTACACAAAATGACACTTACATCAAATGAACACCAATTATATATGTGAAATCATCAATGAAACATATTACATGATTTATTTACCAAAATTCCCCAAAATGGATGTTTCACCATGTTTATAAAACTAAACGTTTCAAAATAGCCAAAACTTATCCGGTGATCAGCAGTTAACGATTTGATGTACAACACAAAACACTTTAAAATGAACATTTTGGCATGTACACCATTTTCACAAATCAACTTGAACTCATCTTGCTAGGTTAAGTTAAACCTAAGTTTCAATCCCCAACCATTGGCCTTCAAAAGCATAGATCTCACCCAAAGCTTTCCGAAGACATCCATTCCAACTCTTCAACTCAAGTTTCCAAAACCTAGATCCACACATTTTCAACCGTAAATAATCATATTCAAGCCTTTAGAAATGCTCCCCAAGTATGTACATGAACTTTTTATCTTATACTAAAAACCCTAATTTTCCATACTTGAAAAAGGAGAAGATTACCTCAACCAATAGCTTGAATCCACCAACCAAACACTTGTAGTTCACCAAAACGAACTATAAACTTCCAATCTTCAAATGATGAAAAGGGTTAGATGAAACCCCACAAGAACTTGGTGAAGAAGATGAAGATGAATGTGGTTCATGATCTCAACTAGCTAGATGATGAAGAATCATGAGGTTTAAGAAGGAAAAACCCTCAAAATGGGTTAGGGTTCGATTTTAGAGGTTGGGGTCGGTCTGGGAGAGAGAAGGGGAAAAGATTTAGGGTTTTGTTGTGAGAAATGAAGATGGATGGCTGAAAATCGATTTTTAGCTCGACAAGGTGTTTCGCGGGTTATGCCGCGACCTTAAGTCGCGACATAAGTCGCCCGTTTCCTCTTAAGTCGCGCGGGTGGCTCTAAGTCGCGGCACAAGTCGCGTAGTGCACTGTTTGTCCGGTTTTCTTCTTGTTCACTGTTTTGGCCGTAACTTCTTCGTTATAGCTCCGATTTTGCTTTGGAAAGAATCGTTGGACTTGTAATTGAATCCTTTATCCATCAAGACTGTAAAATCTAGGATTCAGTGTAACACCTTGAATTTTCAATCTTATGAAAAACCCCTCGTATCTCTCTCTATATTCTTATGTTGGGTTTTAGGGTTCTTTGAGGGAAACTGAAGAAGAAGAAGAAGAAGAAGAAGAAGAAGAAGAAGAAAAAAGGAAGAAAAGGGCATTTATTCGTTGGTCTGCAAGGCGCACGGCCCGTGCGCCATTCTTCAGTATTTTGGCACGGGTCGTGCTATTTTCTTCACAAAAGTAGCACGGGTCGTGCTTGTCATCAGAAGCAACAACACGGGTTAAATGAGATTTTCCCCCAAATTTCATTTACTTCTCATCTCTATCTCCTAATTCTTCTCTCTAAAACCCTCCCTCTTCATTTACTCCATTTAGGGTTTGGTCCAACCACTATTCATTCCATTGATTGCTAGAGTTAAGAGCATCATCCAAGGTTTCGGTTTGGAAGCTTTATCTCCATCTTCATCTTCTCCAAGGGGTCAAGATCTAGGTTTTTGGGGTTTTCTTCAAAACCCACTTGGTGAGTTCATACTTCCCTTTTTCTAAACTTTATACACATCAAAATGCATCTTTTAACTCCTAAACATCTCCTTGTTCAACATTTTCATTATTGATGAAATTTTGACCTAACTTGGTATTTTGGGAGATTTTAGGGTTTCTTACCATTTTTGTAAAATGATGATATAATCTATGTTTTGAAACTACGAAGGGGTTATTGTTATATTATGTGGAGTAAAAGTTCAACTTATGGCTTCTAGCCAAGTTTATGATTTAACTTTTATAGATTTTGGTTGAAAAGAGTATTTCATGCAAAGAGACCATAAATAGTTTATAACATGAGGAAATTTATGTTCAAATAAAAAGGTTCTTATATGGGAGAGTTTATTTGGTAAGGTAACACTTTGAAAAAATTGAGATGGGAGCCTTATGTTTTATATTCGAGTTTTGTATTTCTTATCAGCAGTTAACTACCAAAATGTGAATTGGGAGCTAAATGGTGTATTGAACTATATGGTTGATTATAGTTGGTCACATGTGTTATTGTGACAAGTCTAGACTATTACTAGTGGATCTCTAGGTATTGAGTCGGCTTATATGTTGAGATGTTGTCCCTTTTGTAGCTACGAATGCATTTTTACCCTTTTTTGGCCTTTGGTACGGTTATGTGGGATCGGTTACTAGCCATGGGTTAAATGTAATTATAGCAAATAAGCATGACTAGGAATCATTGGGTGCCATCGCCTACATATTTATTCGAGTCGGCGTGCTCGCGGCCTTGATCCTAGTATGGTGAGCTCAAAACTCGGAAAGTGACTTACTTTGTGTTTCGCCACAATCCTTGGAATCCGGGCTTACACCCGTCATCGCAAGATGAAGTCTGGACCAGAAGGTCACTATGTGCTTACCAAACCATTTACAAGGATGTTGTTGAAAACAGTTTATTTATATTGCAACTAATTCTTTTACTGTCTTTCATATAAACTGTATGTTCTCACTAGGCTTTAGGCCTAACACTTTTTCTCAAATGATGTGTATAACAGGTTCTTTTAGCGGCGGGCCGTCAAGGGGTTGAGAGAAGAGCGTGGTCTCTTGAGGGCATTTTTTAATGATAGAACTTTTGGAAGCTTTAGCATTGAAACAATTATTCATTTTGGTATTGGGTTGACAACCAATGTAATCTAGCTAGATGTAGTTTTAGATTAGTTTGTTGTCGTTTCCCCATACATTATTACAGTTTTTGTATATGCTTACGCTTTACCCTTTTTGGGTGGTTTGCCCTATTTATAAACGTTAAATTGCCGAATTTTTAATTTTTAAAATTACACGAAATTTTAAGGTGTTACATTCAGGTCCAAAACCATATATCTTATCTTTCCTTTAATATTACCGATTTCTGGATTAACTTGAAATGATACATTTCGAAATCGGGGTGTTACACAAGGGCACTGTCGCACAACACCCCCGAGGCCCGAATTTCTCGATCGATCTCGTAAATGGTCGCATGGATTAGACTTCTCACAAGGTTTAATATAAGCAAGGTTAAATTACGAATACTATAATGCTAATGGGTTCCAAAACTACAAATTTAGTACAATAATTAAATTATGAACAATGAATACTTACCTGGATTTTTCGGGTGTTACACCACCTAATGAGTCGTTGTGTACATAGTTTGTCTTTTATATCATGATTTTAGGACGGGGCGATATGCCATTCAAAAACCGTTAATTCTTAGTTTATCAGTTCTGTTAATCTTGTTTTTATTTAAAAGATATTTGATTATTAATAATTATTTTTTTTATGTACAATTATTTAATTTGGAAGTTGGACACAGGGCCATCCTTGGGGATGGCAGGCCGGGTGCACGTCCAGGGCCCAAAGGAAATATGGGTTCGAAATTTTTAATTATATATATTATATAGTAGTAGTTATAAAAATTTGTAAATTAAAAAGAAAAAAAAATTAGTATATTATAAGACCCAAAAAGAATTTAACATTATATTAAGGGCCCAAACATGTATTAATTAATCACATTGGACGTTAAAATTTGTAAAAAATTAATTGGTCTTTCACTTTATAGTATTGTTTGTTATTTCTCTAATTTTTTTATCTACTACTAATATCTAAAAAATATTTTTGCATAGAAACCTTAGGTCCCGTTTGGTTTGCGGGAATGGATTGGATTTGAAAGGATTTGGATTTTAAATCCATTCCAATCATGTGTTTGGATTGTAAGAATGGAACGTATTGACCGTATTTTAAATCCTTTGACTTTTTAAAAATCCAGTACATGATGGATTTGGAATTCCTTTGCAATGGGCTGGGATTTCGCGGGATTTCAAATCCAAATCCTGATGGATTTGATAACTGCTTCAAACTTCAATCGACTTTCACTCCAAATCCTACAAACCAAACATATGAAGGGATTCCAAATCCCCCCAAATCCAAATCCCTCCAAATCTCAATCCTTACATGAAATTCAATCCATTCCCGCAAACCAAATGTGCCTTTAATATATATATTTCATTACTCATCTTCCATATACTCTTTTGATTATTACATATGCATGAATTTTATTTTTGTGTTAGAATATAGTAGATTTCTTTGTTATTAACTAAGAAAAATTCCACCTTTTGAAATCAATTACCATCTATACGAGACGACCCAAATTATATCTATATTTACGATTTCAAAACTATCTTTTTTTCGTACATTATTGACTCTTTATTACCTAATATTGAGTACATGAATCTTAAGTACTCTCTTATCTCTAAAAACATGAATAAGATCTCAAACTATAACCAATATAGACTTTTGATTCTAAGATTGATAGTTCTTAAAAAGTTTGTTTCAACTCCAAATGTTAAAAATGGTGATGAAAACCAGGTAACATGTAGAAACTCAACCGATTTATGTTGATTTACTTAAAGTGTTACTCCGAATGGTCAACATAGTGACCTCAAAATGATTTCAATCTATATCTTAAAGGTATATCATAAGATGTCTTTTTTTTTTAACGGTAAGTTAACACACGCACACGTTCCTGGGGTATCCGGGCTCCCACTTAAGGGTGTCACCCGACTTAATCCCCGTCGATCACGACTCAGCCCAATTAAGGGTACCACTATGTGGCAGACCCATGATCATGGATGTCACAGGATGCTCACCACGGGATTCGAACCTGGGTAGTCAGGGATACCATCCACTGACCCCCCCCCCCCCGGATGTTACCTTACCACTGGGCTACAACATGAAGGACCATAAGATGTCTTTGATGGTGGAACGAGTTGACGATGTTATGTAAAAATGATATGGTACATAATATTAATTTAAAAATAATTATTGATTAATCATGTGCTAGGAATATCGGGAAAAAACGGTTTTATATAAATTAGTATTTTTAGAATTCGATGTTATCTTTGATGATATAAACAATATATTGAAAAAAAAATCGTAATTATTGAAGGGCACATTTTTACATCTCGTTCAAGGTCGATAAAATATCAGGAACGAGCCTGATTGGACGAGGTAACATATTATATACGCTCATCCCGCACTTTCATCCTTTTAATAATTAATACTCCTTTCCACTCAACATTTCCATGATTATGATTGTTGATTACTGAAATTGGCAAGAAAATAAGACATTTTCAAACGACTTTTTAACTATTTTGTTCATGGAAATCGTAGATGTATAATTAAACAAATTGCATTAAAATAACATAAAAGTTTTGCATTTATTGTTTTTTTTACGAACAAAGGTGTCGTTTGTTTTTTAATAGGTCTAAAGTCTGAAATCTTATTTTAGTTATAATTAATAAGAGATGGTGTGTAAAAATGTCTGAACGATTCAGACTTAAGAGTCATTAAGAGGTTTTTTTTTTTTTAAAAAAAACCCTAAGAGTATCTCCAACAGATTTTTTCAAAACACGGATTTTTGGTATATTTTTTTGCTCTAACATTGTTCTCGAATTTTTTTTACAAAGGAAAGGAAGGGAAAGAGAAGGGAAGGAAAATAGGAGGGAAAGAAAATATATTGTGTTCTTAAGTTCTTTTAAGGAGGGAAATGAAGAAAATATTGTTGATTTTCCTCCCAAATGTGGGAGGAAACGTAAGGAAATGAAAGAAATAAATTTAAAAAAATTATAAAATTACACACATACCCATTAATTACATTCCACTATGAAATAAATAAGGGTAAATTGGTAAAATTGACATTTGTTCTTTCCTTTCTCTCCTACTCGAGGATATGAAAATTTATTTTATTTTTTTTTTCTTTTTTTTTCTCAATCTCAAGAACACAGATACAAATATTTCTTTCCTTATTTCTTTCCCTTTTCTTTTATTTTTTGTTTTCTTTCCTTCCAAAACCCGAGAACACAACGTAACAGATTCTCCAAAATGGAGAAAGTAGAAGATGGTGTAAAATTCTTCAAATTTAGAGAATTCTCCAAAAAAAACATTTACAATAAGAGAAAAATATTTGTAATTTATTTTCCCACCAATAGAAAACTTTGAAATTAAATATTTAGAGAGAAAAATAATATTATATTGAACAAATTGTTGTAGGATAAGTGTGTCATCGTCTAAAGGATATGACGATAGAGATAGAGATAAATATATCAGAGTTAGATTAGAACTGAAATATCTCCTAACTATCTACTTGTAACTCCTCCCTATTTAAAGGGCTTATGATTAATGAGAATTATAGACTTCTTCTCTCTGTCTTATTGTTATTCTCTCCATATTGTTGTTCCATTTGTTTTTCCTTTTAACACGTTATCAGCACGTAAAGCTCAAAGTTGTTTTTCATCGTCTCTAAACGATTGGTGCACGTTGTCGTTGAACAATTTGCCGCAAAATTGCATCGCTACTGCGTTATCTTTTGCTCATTGTCACGCATGTCAAAAAAAAATTCTAGTCAGTTTTCTATCAATTTCTTCATAAGTGAATATTATGAATCATGTTTATTTTTTTTTCTTAAGTTTTCTGTAGAATACTTCCGTTATTTTCGTGATTGATAATAATTGAATTCAAAAAAAAATCGAATTCATGATTATTTATTTATTTTTATTGAAATAAATGAAAATTATATTGACGTAAAAAAAACTATATTAAAAGATAATTATTGGAATTTATATGTGATTTTAATATGATTATGATCTAATTATCTGAATTATTAGGATAATTGAATGATTTTGTTTTTATTTTTTTTAATTATCAAAAGGAATTAAATAAATAATTTTTAAGTATCCACAAGGGATAAGTATTATTGTTTTATTTAACTAAAACAAAACTTAATTTGTTTTTTTTTCCCATTAATTTACGTTTTTGTTTAATAAATATTTATTATATTAACTTTTATTTAAGTTTAATATACTTTATCTATGCGAGTCAATCTTGACTTATTTTCTGACATGTTTACTTAATTTTATTTAATTCAACCTATTAAATATATATTCTTTTAGACTAGTCCAAATAATGAATTAAACTATTAATTATTTTAATATTTGTTTCATCTTATTTATTTTAATTGTGTTAGTATAACTTTTATTGTTTTAAAATATTATTATGATTTATTAATGTTTATCAAATTAGATTAAAATATTCATATATTTAAATGATTATCCATTTAGTTACAATATTATATATTTATTTACTATTTGTTTGTGTTAATATTCAAATGTTTATCTAATTAATAATTGTTAGTATAATTCAGATGTTTATCTTAGTTATGAGTTCCTACTCATTAACCTCAATCTTATAAATTATCTTTGAAATTTACAATTTCAACCCACATAACTTCTGTTATTTTGCCAAAAGGTTCAAAAATAACATGAAAATGTTAAATTCAAACAGTTATCTTGATTGTGAGTTCCTACTCATAATTTTAAACTATATAATTATTTTTTTAAAGTTACACATCCAAGCTCATATATTTTGATCTGTACCAAAAACTCCAAAAAATACTATTAAGGTATTAAAATTGTTTCATATGCCAAATTCATAGTCACTTTGGCCTCTTGCCAAAAGATCCCAAAATACCAATATGGTATGAATTTTTTTTGACCTCATGTCAAAATTTACCAAATAACAAATGTTATCTATGTATTTCATTGATGAATTAATCGCAATACATCGAAAGGATTTTGTCAAACGGGTGTAAATAGCCCTAAGGTTTGTAGGGATTTAAGAAATCCATGTGATTCCCCTACTACCTGGAAATCCAATAGATTGAGTGATTTTTTTTGCAAATTGAAATATTGATGAAGTATTATCAATAAAATTAAAGCATACAAAAATCCAATATTGTTATGATAATGAAATTTCATAACCAAAATCTATTTACTTATCAAAAAGAAAATCATATATTATTATTTATATATGTAAATGGTTGAAACAACTCATCCCAAAATCAACGTCATAAACTCAAAAGAATATGAGTATCATAAATGAGTACATAAACCTCCTTTTGAAAAGGTACAAGAAAATACCTAAAGTCCATCAATTCCCCATTGACATTAAAATCAATATGTCACAGAAGATGACATGATTCCTAATATCATTTCCACATTTCATATATAAGTAAATATTAATGAACCAATATAAGTTGGAATGTAACATTTAGACAAACTCATCAACCTACTGTAAGTGGTTGAGAGACACAACAAGGTTCTTTTGAATAACACCACATATGTCAGGATAAAGAAAATTCCTGATATCAATAATGAAAGTGTTAGAAGTGGAAACAACTCCAAATGATTGTGAGTTAAAAACCATTTCACACATATGACATTTCTGCACCATGTGGACGAGACCCTAGAAAAGATCAGGGTATTGGTAAGAGTCAGGAAGGATTTTTCAACACCTGGAGTAGGATACAACTACTACCCAGGTGATAATGGACAATCAAATAAGATATGCACTAAAAAGTGCTTCTATAAAAAAGGGAACACGTTGAAAATGAAATATAACATATTTGTTTTAATATTTAATATTGATTATGCATATGTTTCTTTGAAATTAATTTTAAGTACCAAAAATTAATTTTTTTGCTAAAGTAAAATCGAATATGTAACCATTATAGATGTAAAGAAATACATCAAAACAAATACAAAAAAAAATTCAATATTCTCCGTTCCGTGTAGGAATGTATCGAGGAGAATTGGTTTTTTTTTTACCTATCACACCCTTGAAAAAAAGATAGACTAATACGTGTTTTATAATACATCCAACCAAATTACTTAGACGATGGACTGTCACTCTCTTGTTGGTACAAAATTAATAGGAACCTTGTAAAGATATTCGTATCAAATGGAAATGGAAATGGAAATGGAAATGAGCATATATACATAAGTTCTAATGAATATATGAAAGTAAACATATATCATGGAAACTAATGTGTCAAACTAGTAGATTATTGGGTCATCGGAACATATTTTGTCACCAATAAAGAACTTTTGGGGGCAATAACACATATATGTTTTGGCATGACCATGCGGGACACCGTGGTCATGACATAGTGATCCGTGTATTGCAAAATACACATAGACACATTCTCTTTCGAGTGAAAGGCAGAATGAGAAAAATTGCAACTGTTGACTTCTGTAGCATAAGAAACAACATTGTTATATGCCCTCTCGAATACCTAAAACTTTTGTATATAACCTACTCCTTAGCTAAGACAGGATTGAGACCATCCTAAAGCTAAGGACATAATACAAAAATATTTCATTGTTACAACGAATACAAGGTGATATTTATGGACATAAACATCCAGAATGCAGGCCATTAAAGTACTTTATGGTTCTGGTTTCGACACGATGAACGCATGTCGTATTATTGTCCACATGAAATATTGCACTCCTAGCACTAACTATACGTTTAAGGTCTCACCACCCTGATTATTTCATCAAGTCTACATGACTTTGAATGCTGGAGAATTTACATCATAAGGATTTGATGTTAATTGCATATGTATTAGGATCAATGTAAAGTTTCCTATACCCCATGTGTATATATAAAATGGTCTCATAGAAGTTGTTATCAAAAGAATATGATGACATATAGGGTATTAGTAATGCGCACCAATTTACCCACATCTACCTGGGGTTATGCAATTATTATATGCAGTTTTTTTTTTCGTTTTTAGACCCACTACTTGCTCATGCGTACCAGTTGGTAACTAGATATAAGTCTGTTACTTTATATTTACGCATGTTTGATTATATGTGCCAATTGCGCCCCCACAGCGCATCAAAATGGGTCCTTAAAGACGATTTGGTATATGTTGGATATGAATCCCCAACAATTATCCGCGAATTATAATATTTGACTAGTGATCTCTTTACCGCTAGATTTGCGGGTTGTCACTTTCATGAGACAGTCTTTCCGTCGTTAGGGGGAGATAGGAAAAAGGATTTTCCATGGGAACGACAGGAAGTGTCATTGAATATTCCCACTCTGTCTCATTTCGATCCCCAAAACTTCACAACGTAATGTTGAAGTCAAACGAATTAGACTCGATACCTGATACGTTTAATATTCCAAAAGTGACAAGATCACATATACGAGCTGCAAATATACTTGCAAGGTTAAAAAGTCCCCAACAGGGGCACAACGCCATTGGAAAGTGCGTTGCAATCACACATAGTGGAGGTGTGGTTGAGGTCGTAGCTCCCAAACGGATATGGGGGAAGCTACTTGGTTCGATAAATACTCATCTAAAGGAAGAGAAGAGTAAGGCACAACTATTTGTCATCAATACATAAACCTCTCATGAGATTGTCTCTGATTAAACTATGTCTATGAATCATCACTGGAGGACGCTCCGAAGTTAATATTGATTCTAGAGATGAATATTAATATCAAATGAACTATGAGAGCACATATGAGTCGATGGACATATCATATATAATTATTGATGATATATTTCGCATATATTATTGTTTATGAGGTGATAGAGCACATTGACATCGAACCATGCTCAGTTGGAAAATATCAACAAAGAGCAAACTGGCCTAAATAAGCAATCCAGGAGAATCATATTATTTGACAAATGAACAGGTATTTGGTTTGGTAGTGCTAACCCACCAAGTGTAAAGCCTGTAAGACATAGATAAATCATTTGTCCTAAAGCGTAATGAGAATAATTAAGTCATAATGTATGAGACTCTCCTTTGGCGCAAGGTTTCTCACAACGCCCTGGATTGACCACGAGGAGACTTACTCTCTCATGATGGATGTTATGACATCCGTATAATTTACTAGCCTATTAGTTTCCGAAGGACTGGAAATGCAACTCATGAATGTGGTTACCACATATCTCTACGGGGATCTAGATTTAGAGATATATAAAAGTGCTTGATGATATTACATTACCAAAATCAAGCAACTCTAAACCACGAAATGCGTTTACAATAAATTGAAACGCCCACTTTATAGATTAAAACAATATAAGTGGATGTGGTATACCCGCCTAATGGAATACTTGATTGTGAAAGGATATATAAGAACGATGAAATGTTCTCTTGCTTATTTATTATGGAAAAAAAGTTCCAGATTTTCAAAGTAGCTCTATATGTCAATGTTATGAACATAATAGGCACTCTTGATGAAATGAGAGGAACCACAAGCTACTTGAAATCTGGTTTTGAGAGGAAAGATCTTGGGAAAACTTGGTTTTGTCTAGATATTTGAGCTAGGACACCGAGTTTGTGAAATATTAATTCACCGATCGCATATGTCCAGAAAATAATCAGGCAATTTAATATGGACAAAGCGCATCCGGTTAGCACTCCCATGATCAGTCGAAGTGTTGGATATAAGGAAAGATCCATTTTGTCTAAAGGATGATGACGAAAGATGCTGGGAGCTGGAATTCCCTATCTAAGTACAATATGCGCATTATCGTACTTAACATAATACACTTGACCATATATTGTATTTCTCAGTGAACTTGTTAGCTAGATTTAGCTCAGCGCCAACGCAAAATCATTGGAATGATATTAAATTAATCTTTTGGAACCATTGACATGGTTTATACTTTCCCTATAGAAAGAAAAATGGGATTGATAATGGAACTTCAATACCTACTTAGAATGTAAGCAACAAAAGTACTAGCTAGCTCTTATAGAAAAACACCAAATAATGTCTTGGTATGTGTTTGTTGATATTAGGTATATGTCTGACCCATACAAATGATGTTCCCAAACTGAATAAAGAATTACCACAAGGAACACGTCGATTGCTTGGAAGTTAACTAAACGATCATTTGTAACTACCTCCTTGAATTAATCCAATAATATTACTCTCAATGAGATAATAAAATAATGTATATGATTAAGGACTATCATTACATATATTATATGAGTTAGTAATTCTGGGTTCAACCAGTATCCTACTTGCATATATGGAAATAATGTATCATATATCGAAGAAATGAACATAAGATACATCAGGGGTAATAACACAAAGCATATTATGCTTAAGTTTTTATACAATCAGCAATAAAAGACTCTCCTTTAGATTCAAGTGAATCAAGTAAGGTGTCAAAAGAATGTGACATATTTTACCAAGTCATTACCTAAAACCATATATTGGGAAACGTGTAGAAAGTAAATGGAAATGTTTTCCAAATTCCCTTGGTTAATGCACGAATCAGGGGGAGTAGTAGACAAAAGGGGGAGTCTACTATATTTGTGATATTGGTATGTTGTGCTCTTTCCTTCAACCAAGGTTTTATTTTTCCCATTGGGTTTTGTTCCTTGGTGTAAGGTTTTAGTGAGGCAACTGTTTATATACCATCATGTTTTCTTAACTCTCAAGATTAAAGTATGAATCTAAGAGAAAACTAGACTGAAGGATAAGTCTATGTATTGCAAAGAAGCTGGTGCGTTGTACTCTTTCCTTCGTCATATTTTTATTTTTTCCCACTGAGTTTTATTTTGGCGTAAGGTTTTAACGAGGCAACAACTGTACACCACCACTCCTTTAACTCGGCACAAGGGGGAGTGTTGTAGGATAAATGTGTCATCGTCTAAAGGATATGACGATAGAGATAGAGATAGAGATAAATATATCAGAGTTAGATTAGAACTGAAATATCTCATAACTATCTACTTGTAACTCCTCCCTATTTAAAGGGCTTATGATTAATGAGAATTATAGACTTCTTCTCTCTGTCTTATTGTTATTCTCTCCATATTGTTGTTCCATTAGTTTTTCCTTTTAACACAAATGAAATTTTTTAACAATATAATCAATAATGTAATCTCTAAAATTGAGATTTTGAAGTCTCATTCTTTATTTTGGAGAAATTTTGAAAAAACATTGACGAGATTCTCTAACTTTATAATATTCATCTTGAGAAGCAAACTTTTAAACTTTTTATTTAAAAAAAATGTAACTAGCTTTGTCTTTGTTCTTAGAGTAAACTACATTTTTGGTCCATGTGGTTTCCTGAAAGTAACACCTTTCATCCCTGTAGTTTCGAAAATACAGATTGGCCATCGTGGTATGCAAAAACGACCGGATTTGGTCCCTCCCTCTAATGGCTGTTAAAAAATTCCGTTAGATGAGGGGTATTTTATACTTCAAATTTGAAGTCTGAAATCTGAATCAATAAGACTGTTTGTTTTTGTAACGTCTTGAGAGAAAGTTGAGTATATGAACTGAGGCGGCGATAAGAGGTTTTAAGATGTTAGGTTAACAATTCTTATTTCAGATTTATGTATTTAAGAGTTAAGAGATTCTGAAAACTGAAAGAAAAAAAAACAGTCTGAACGTAAAAAGGTCTGACCGATTCAGACTTATGAGCCATTAAAAGTTTTTTTTTTAAAACAAACACTCCGTTAGTCTCATGCCCTCCCATGAATTGCGCCATAGAAGAGAATTGATCCAATGCATTTCGATGCATCTTAATGTACGTCAATTTCTCATCCAACGGTTGATAATCACTTCTCACGTTAACCTCAACTTCTCACCGGAACCCAATCTCAATCCCCATATGCAATCATAAGAATAAGACTAGGGATATATATAGAACATGATTAACACATAGAACTACAACAATTAAAATGAATACTTGATAATAAAATAGTGATATTAAATGAACCTATCTATATGCTATTTAAATCGTTTTTTGTAAATTTCTTTCTCATATGTATCAATATCAGATGTCCAAAAAAAAATTTCTTAATATTTTCAAAGCTCCGATTAATCCAAAAGAGTTTAAATAGCAACACCTTAATAAAACAATGGAAAATAGCATTTAACATAACTATGGTTCTAAATAAACCCCTCTCTATTCGTCTTTCCAAGACATAAATCAATATTAATATAATCCTTTTTATATTTCTAAATTCTAACATTATGATTTGACGTAAAATAAGTCCAAATAGCACCACCATGCTTTGGAGCATCTTCAATGAGAGGTTCTCGTCAGAACTACTATTGTAGAGAGTTCTTATAAGAACCTTGATTCTTATCTTGAACTTGATGTTAAGTGGCATTATGTTAGCTTTTATATATTTTTTGACTTTATAATTATTAATATGTATATGTATACAGAGGTAGGTTCATTTAGAAACCTGCCCCAATGTGTTATATATATATATATATATACATATATTATTATTATATGAGACCTCAAAAAACGTTATAGGTTCTTAATTTGATGAGTTGGAAATGATATGACAGTAAAAAGTACAGACAATAAGTTCTTATAAGAACCTCCGTGGTGTCAGAGATGCTATTACGCAACCCCACGAAATAGAGGAATCGGTTGCTATTTCCATAGCGAGCCCAACATTGGAATTCCTGTGATGGTTGTACCGGAAAACATGAATGAAGTTTTTGAGTTATAGTTGCCGTACCAATAACGGGCTATTTAGCTCAACGACCTTTCAAAACATATTTTGCAAGATACCTTTCTAGTCTATTTCCAAGTCTTTACAAGAGCATATTGCTTTGAATAAAAAACATAATGTTTTGAACTACGTACAGATCAGATAATAGTCATTGAGCTAAAAAAATATCTAAAAAAGGTCATGCTCCTAATTGAAAACTCAATTAACGTCATTTATCCAAAGGACCCCAGTACAACTACTTCAAACATATATTCCATTATGCTTTCAATCATTTTTATAGTTTCAGACACATTTTCTATAGGTTTATATAGCAACCAAAGCAAGTAGAAAAAGAAACCAACCATAGTAGTTTAGCAATCACTCACATATAGTATTAGTTAATAGCATGATGCTTTTGTCTGATTGAATCAGGCAGTTCCCTTGAGTTTCTTAGTGATGGTAGCAATGTGCTTACCCTGATGGAAAGCTTGTTCCAGCTCCAGCTCCGATGGCTGTCTCGAACCATCCCCAGCGTAAGTTCCGGCACCGTAAGGACTTCCACCTTTTACTTTCTCCATTTCAAACATCCCAGCTCCAGATGTGTATCCAATTGGCACAAATATCATCCCATGATGGACAAGCTGAGTAATTGCAGTCAAGCTGGTACAAAAATACATGCAAATCGAATTCAAATCAACTTAAAAAAACAATGTTGTAAAATGATCGTCACGAACTCACGATTGCCGCTGTGGCTCAAGATTGGTGTTTGACGCCATGTTAAGTGGCAGGCCATGGCCCAATGCATGGTTTTTGTAACATGATGCTTGATTGCCTTACCTTTTTAGGGTATAATTTTTAGTTTTTAATATATAACCTAATTTAAATTATTTTATATCATTGACTCATTGAGTAATAGTAGAAAATAGGGACAAAATTGATTAGGAACCTGGGAACAGCCCACAGAGCGACATGTGCCATATTCATCAGAAATATGGACGAGTTATTCATCACGAATGTTGTAATATATTTATTGTGTGATTCATGATGATTACCATATATATGATATACAGATTTGGCGTCATAAATCACGCCTTGAAAAAGGCCATTGCCTCGCCGTGGCTCCTAAGTTTTGAGGTTTGACCTCGCTGTCACGCCTCATGCCATTTAGAACCTTACATAAAGGCTATGTTTGGCAAACTAGCTAATAAACTAGCTGGTAGCTAATAAGCTAGCTTTTCAAAACGCTACTATAAGTAGCTTTCCAATAAGCTAGCTTATAAGCTAGTTTATGGTCATCCAAACATGTACTTTTTTTTGCCAAACAAATTTGAGTTTATTAAGGAGCTCAAAGATCTAACTTTTTTATCCATGTGGGATGCATTGTTACTTAAATGTTATGCAACATAACTATATATATATATATATATATATATATTTGGATCTACGGGTACTTACGCTGTAGTTTCTTGGCCACCACCTTGAGATCCAGTGCTATAAAAGATACCAGCAGGCTTGCTAGCAAGCTGTTGTGTTCTCCAAAGGCCACCGGTGGCATCAAAAAATGATTTAAACTGAGCAGCCATCATACCATATCTCGTGGGGAATCCGAAAATAAATCCATCGGCATCAGGAAGTTCGTTTGGTGTGATTATGGGCACGTCACTTTTAGGAGGTGCACTCATTTTCGCAAGCACCTCATCGTTAAGAGTCTCAGGCACCTATGACCCAAACAGGACAAGTGGAAATTGAGTATAGAAAAAGAGGATTTTTAAGCTTCATTTGCATATATTTAGTTGCTCTCAATTCCGAAGCCAGGAAGATAGGAATCGTATCTAGAATTCCATGTCTACCCTTAATTCCGTCAAGGGTAAAATTGTCATTTAGTTAATTAAAGAGTGTAAGAACTATATATTTCTAAATGAAGAAGTACATATGTTAATCAATTGTTTTAACATATAAAAAAACTAGAGATGAAACATCTACCTGCCATAATTTGGCTTCAACTCCTTCGACAGATGCAGCCCCTTTCTTTATCTCTTCGGCTAGCTTTGCTACATGTCCATACATGGAATAGTACCTGCCACGAGAAGGAAACGTTAATCGTCAGTAAGCAGAAAATTGTTCCGAAAATAGATTTTGTATAGTAATATACCATGATGAATAGCTTATATCGTAAAGAACCAACAGAGAGTTCCATTCTAGAGGAATTTTAAATAAAGATTCTGATTCAAGATATACAAGTTTTTTATCTACTAAAATTAAGGATGATGTGTATGTTTTATACTATTAGTCTATTACTTCCACCACTCTGTAAATTCATCTTCCCACCATAGTTTATCTTACTGTTAATTCGGGGAAAGTCTGTAAATTTGCTTGATGATTACCTTATCCATCACTTGCAACTTGTTCTAGATTCTTTTCAACTTATCTAAGGTTTCTGTTTCAACCTTATATCTATCATTTATCACCTTTGGCACTTCTTCCGTTTGGGGAGGGCTCAAACAAGAACATGGTCAAACTACGAGAACACCATGATTCACGCCGTGAAAAAGTAATAACAATATAGATGTCAAATTAAAGAGAATAAAATACTCCTTTTTTTGGTATAACTAAAAAAGGGGGGGGGGGGGTGTTTTAACAAAATTACAAAAAGGTGGTCGTAACCACCTCTCTAATCACATAGGTTGCATTAACTCATTCTCAACTTACTGCTAAGATCTATTCTTGTTTTTTTTTTGTATTTTGACCCTGTTCTCGTATGAACCTCCACTTCTTTCATCATTCACTTTGCTTTTATGTTCTTAGCTACTCTAGAAAAATGCTATAATCCCCTATTTGTTCTGCCAGTATTCGACTCTGATACGAACCAAAACCGTTGGGGCAAAGTCTATAGGCACAAGTCGAAGGAATCCGAAGTACAAGGGGTTTGAAGTCATTTTTGATAGTTACAACTATTTTTGGTATCTTTAGGTATTTTTGGTGAGTTTACGTAATTTTTGGGATTCTGCTTCTATATGAACGATTTCCCCTAGGTTGTGAGGGGGTGTTTTTTTGGTTCTTTTAACTTTCAGTTTTCTGGGAGATTCCTGACTCTCTAAGTTCAGGGTTATCAATAAGCATTCGGCTAGAGCCAATTGATTCGTATCAAATTGGTATCAGAGCCATGACAAAGACGAGAAGGGAATCCAAAAGTGCTTACGTGGAACAAGAATTGCTTCAATACAAAGAGGAGAATGAAGAACGAATCAAGAAAGTGGAGGGAACAATTGACGCGATGAGGGCTGAGTCGGAAAAACGCCACACCGAACTAATGAACCTGATGCTGCAGCAAGCACGAACCACAACCCCATCACCGCCGCCTCTTTCCACTGTCATGCCGCCACTGATCACAGCGGCCATACCAACGTCCACAATCGGGTTCTCGACGTCGTTTCTGTCCATGTTCCAATCCCCCAACCTGGGTTTTGACGAACAAGGATTTCCGATGCCAACATATTCGGAGAACCACAGTAGCAACAAAGGACCTCGGCCCCATTCAGGACCCAAGGTATGTCGTCCCCTATGTCATCAGGGACTTTTTCGTTCGGGCCATTCGGACACTTTACAGCACCGACTTTCAGCCATGAGCACGGGCGGGGTTCGGGACTCCCCGGGGAACGAACATGGGTACCGGGATCAGATTACCGCTTAAGGAAACTCAAGATGCCTTTGTTTGACGGGGAAGACGCGTATGGTTGGGTATATCGAGTAGAGCGTTTTTTCGATATTCAGGGGTTCGCAACTACCGATGAAAGGTTGCGGGCAGCAGTGTTATGCATGGAGGGGCAAGCCTTAGCATGGTACCGTTGGAGTGACGGACGGCAACCCTTCCGACATTGGGAGGATCTGAAAGGCCGGATACTGGGCCATTTTCAACCTTCGCAAGAAGGCAACCTATACGAACAATTCTTGGCCATCAAGCAGGAAGAGTCAGCCCGCGAGTATATCGGGTTGTTTGAGACTCTAGCGGCTCAACTAGACGGGATTCCGGAAAACGTAATGGAAGGAACGTTTATAAAGGGGTTGAAACAGGAATTGCGGACATCTGTACGACTACTGCAACCCACAGGGCTGAATCAGGCCATCCGTCTCGCCCTTATGGTGGATGAAAGTCGTTTAAGCAGCAGCGGAGACATCGGGAAAGGCATCGTTAAAGGGCCGGCAACCAAAACCGGGGGAAACGGTTCCCGGGTAAACACGGGACCAGCTATAGGGGGGCCACGACCAGCAGCTGGGGGCATGAAACCGACCTTCAAACGGATGACGGATGCCGAATACGCAGATAAGAGGGCAAAAGGGTTGTGCTACCGGTGTGAAGGAAAATTCGGTCCCGGACATCGCTGCCCGGAAAAGACTTTTCAAGTGCTGTTGGTGCCAAGCAATGATGAGGACGAGGGG
This sequence comes from Arctium minus, assembly GCA_954870635.1. NCBI lineage: Eukaryota > Viridiplantae > Streptophyta > Magnoliopsida > Asterales > Asteraceae > Arctium > Arctium minus. The sequence continues at coordinate 96,196,540 of OX941087.1, forward strand.
GAGACACAAGAGGAGAACGAAGGCCACGTACATCTGGATACTGTTGAGGTTTCAGCGCAGTCGGTAGCAGGGTTAACCGCACCACGCACCATGAAATTGCGGGGATATATAGGCGGGGTCGAGGTGGTGGTACTCATCGATAGTAGGGCGACCCACAATTTTGTGTCACTAAAGTTAGTTGAGCCACTGCAACTCGAGGTATCAGGTAACTACAAAAGAGAAGTGGTATTGGGAAACGGGAAGGCCGCAAAAAGTTACGGGATCTGCCGACAAATGGAATTACAACTGCCAGGGCTGATTGTTACTGAAGATTTCTTCCCTTTGGAATTAGGAAGCACGGACATCATCCTGGGGATTAAGTGGCTGATGCGACTCGGAGATACACGCGTGAACTGGCGAACCCTTACCATGATATTCCAACACCAGGAAAAGCAAATAACCCTGCAAGGTGATCCGGGTCTACACCGAGGAGCGACCTCCTTACGCGCTCTCGCCCGAGACCTCCCCATGATCGACGAAAGTTACATCATCACCCTTAAGGATACCGAAGTTCTTGACATGCCTGAATCTCAGGTCCATCCCGCTCTGGACGAGCTACTATCGGAGTTCGCCGACGTTTTCACGATGCCGACGGGTTTACCTCCATCCCGTGATCATGAGCATGCGATTGTGCTTAAGGGCGGAACAAAACCCATAAATGTACGACCGTATAGATACCCGCAGTTGCAAAAAGACGAAATTGAGAAGCTGGTAGGAGAGATGATCGAGTCGGGAATCACCCGACCAAGCACAAACCCGTTCTCGAGTCCGGTCCTCCTGGTCAAAAAGAAGGATGGAAGTTGGCGATTCTGTGTCGACTACCGGGCCCTCAACAAATCGACGGTACTCGACAAATTCCCGATCCCTGTCATCAACGAACTCCTAGACGAACTACATGGAGCCACGGTGTTCAGCAAATTAGATCTGAAGTCCGGATATCACCAGATACGAATGAAGGGGTCAGACGTACATAAGACGGCTTTCCGGACCCACGACGGGCACTACGAGTTTCTGGTCATGCCGTTTGGGCTAACCAACGCGCCATCCACCTTTCAATCACTCATGAACAAGGTATTTCAACCATACTTGCGCAAATTTGTGTTGGTTTTCTTTGACGACATCTTAGTCTACAGTCGGGATATAGAAGAACACTGTGGTCATTTAAAATTAGTGTTTAGCTGCCTAAGGGACGAAAGCCTCTATTGCAACCGAAAAAAATGTGTGTTTGGTTAAACGAAGGTAGACTACCTCGGCCACATTGTAACCGGAAACGGGGTGGAAGCTGACCCGTCAAAGATTGTGGCCATGACGAAATGGCCCCTTCCGCGAAACCTTCGTGAATTACGGGGTTTTTTGGGGCTAATCGGATACTACCGGAAATTCGTACGGGGGTACGGAACGATCGCCCGTGCACTGACAGACTTGTTGAAGAAAGATGGGTTTAAATGGACGGAGGAGGCAACTCAAGCATTTCGAAAATTACAAGAAGTGATGACCCAAGTGCCCGTCTTGGCACTACCCAACTTCGCAAAAAGTTTCACCATTGAGACCGATGCGTCGGGCCACGGAGTCGGGGAAGTCCTAATGCAAGAGGGTCGACCGGTTGCCTACCACAGCCAAGTATTGGGTCCTCGAGCACAAGCAAAATCAGTGTATGAAAGAGAATTAATGGCGATCGTGCTCGCAGTTCAGAAGTGGCGTCCATATCTCTTAGGACGAAAGTTTACTGTTCTTACCGATCAGAAAAGTTTAAAGTACTTACTCGAGAAGAGAACCGTACCAGGCGACCACCATAAATGGGTCGCGAAATTATCCAGGTACGACTTTGAAATACTATATAAACCCGGTAAAGAAAATGGGGCAAAAGACGCACTTTCCCGAAGAGGAGCTAGCTCCGACCTGAAGACACTTTCAGTGTCCAAAGTGACGCTACAAGAACAGATGACACAGGTACTTCAAACTGATCCGGAAATCATCGTGTTACGGAACCGCATCACAAACGGCGACGAGACCTTGGAAGGGTACACCGTCAAAGACGGGCTGGTAAATTACCGCGACCGTTGGTTTTGCCTCGGACCACCGAGTGGATACCTCGAATCTTCAACGAGGTGCACGGAAGAGTTAGCGGAGGCCACGAGGGCACACAAAAGACCCTCCAAAGGGTGGCTAGAGAGTTTTTCTGGATCGGAATGCGTAGAGATATAGCAAGGATGGTAGCGGAGTGCAACGTGTGCCAAAGAAACAAATATTCAAATTTATCACCCGCCGGACTTTTGCAACCCTTGAATTTACCGTCACAAATTTGGGAGGATCTAACAATGGATTTCATTGAAGGGTTACCCAAGTCCGCGGGGTACTCTGTCATTCTCGTAGTGGTGGATCGACTTAGTAAAGCTGCCCACTTCATACCTCTCAAACATCCTTATACGGCAGCCTCGGTAGCTTCGGTATTCATTCGAGAGGTTGTTTGGTTGCACGGGATTCCGAAATCAATCATTTCTGATCGTGATAAAGTGTTTGTGAATAATTTATGGCGCAAACTATTCAAGTATCAAGGGACGTTACTTAAACGCAGCACCGCCTATCACCCCCAGACAGACGGACAGACGGAGGTAGTTAACAGAAGTTTGGAAACCTATTTACGTTGCATCACGTCAAATCGACCTAAGGAGTGGGTGAAATGGCTACCGTGGGCGGAGTACTGGTACAACACTTCGTACCACTCGGCCATTGGAATGACGACTTTCAAAGTAATGTACGGACGTGAACCCGCGCGTCTTGTTACTTACGATCAGGGAACAACGCACCTGTTTGAGGTCGACCGGTTCCTGCGGGAACGAGACCAAGTGCTGAAGGATTTGCGGGTTCAGTTGTTGAGGGCGCAACAGATTATGAAAGCTCAGGCGGATCAGAAGCGCAGAAATGTTGTCCTCGAAGTAAACGACATGGTGTATTTAAAACTCCGGCCATATCGCTAGGGTACAGTCGCAAAAAGAGCTAACCAGAAGCTAGCACCACGTTTTTACGGACCATTTGAAGTTCTAGCGAGAGTCAGGCAGGTGGCTTATCGCTTGAAGTTGCCACCAGAGTCGGCAATCCACCCTGTTTTTCACATATCGCAATTGAAGAAGGTAGTGGGCAGTCAGGAGGTTGAAACAATCCTTCCTAATGATCTAGTACAGGAAATGATTCGCTATCCAGAGAAGGTGATGGGTGCACGGTCGGTGGGAGATCAGCAGGAAGTGTTGCTGGCTTGGAAAGGAATGCCGGCGGAGGAAGCGACTTGGGAAGAGATCGGGCGGATCCAGCAGCTGTATCCGGATTTTCACCTTGAGGACAAGGTGGTTCTTCGAGGCGAGGGTAATGATACGAACCAAAACCGTTGGGGCAAAGTCTATAGGCGCAAGCCGAAGGAATCCGAAGTACAAGGGGTTTGAAGTCATTTTTGATAGTTACAACTATTTTTGGTATCTTTAGGTATTTTTGGTGAGTTTACGTAATTTTTGGGATTCAGCTTCTATATGAACGATTTCCCCTAGGTTGTGAGGGGGTGTTTTTTTGGTTCTTTAACTTTCAGTTTTCTGGGAGATTCCTGGCTCTCTAAGTCCAGGGTTATCAATAAACATTCGGCTAGAGCCAATTGATTCGTATCAGACTCTTGATCTGCCTGAATAAACCATAGAATGACATGAAGCCACCATGGTGATCATACAAAGCATGCATGGCAAACATAGATATTACTCTTAGAAAACGATGAAACAAAGGTTGTACATTTTCATTTTCGCTCTTTCAGGCTCATAATGATTGTTTGATTATTTGATCAACATAATAGTGACAGTATGATGTTCTTAATAAACATCTGAGTTAAATCAAGCAGAAGTTGATTTATGTTTATTATTAATTCAAAGATAATCTATTAGCTGTTCTAACTAATAACTATCTGTCTCTAGCAGGCTTACGTGCAAAGATGGAAGATGATAAAGCAATGCCTAGGGGAAAATTAACTGATCTTCCCTGTGTGATGGCATTTGCGATAGTACAGAAACCATTTTATTTACAGAATGATAAAGAAAAATAGTTTACAAAGCAAAGTAGAATCAAAACCGACAAGCAATCCCTTTTTCCATGGAAAGGAAATGTTTTAGTAGTTGTTCTCTTCTACATCTGAAACTTGCATGTTTTTTTTACTCAAATTTTTTAATCGCAACAACCAAACATTCCTTCCTTCTGGAGATTAAGGTTGAGCTTGAAAATTACAAATTCAATTTCTGTGGGACTTCAACAAACATCAGTTAACTTATGGGTAGAAGGCATCAAATTGCTTTGGAGCATGCCTTCAAAGAGTTTTCTTTCATGGAAAGTCAGACATCTCTAAAAGGAAGAAAAGATCAAATGTTGTGTGGTAAAATATCTTGCATCCACTCCTCGATCACGAAATTTCACATATGGTCTTGTGAAATAACTATTGTTTAAAAGTAACAGAAGCTAGACTCTTCCCATAAACAGGAGAAACAAATGCAATATGGTGCTTTTAGTGCCTTCTTATTATGGAGAAGCAAACACATGTGGACTAGATACCAGTGAAGAGAAGCTAATACTAATCATTTTCCTAATGATCATCTCCGGAGTATGTGACAAATACTCGAGTTAACTTCCCTTAAATGTTGTTTCATTTCTTGGAAAGATAAGATGCTATGCTCTTGATGCAATATCTCTGCAAAGCAGTAATCTTCGATTAAGCAATCTACATAGAAACTGGGTTTCTACAAAAGCAAAAGTTTAGGCTTCCAGGCATGGCTTCTTATTTTAGACAGCTGCCAACCCAGCATAACCAAAATTTAGGTCTAGACCACCGTCAATACTCCTTGAGAATAGTAGCAATGAGAGGTAATGGGTGCGATATGTTCACAAGCTACCAGACGCTATTATTTTATCTTGGTTCGTAATTCTATTGTGTTCACTTTTTTCAAACAAATAGAACACAGTTCTATAACACATACGTGTTTCTATGTGTGCATAAACCTGCTACCAAAGTTCTTATGTCTATATAAAATCGGGTTAAAGTGAAAATGAGGATTCGGCCTTGTTCATCTTAACCCTCACCTTTCAGTCTACATTTTGGGGAACTGATGCACCAGATAAATGTGGCAGAAAGATATCATCAGTTCCAAATGTGATTCAAGGAGCAACTCATGAAACTTACTAGTTGATAAAAGAATATGGCATGGCAGGACGAAAAATTCTTATTCTTTATCATCCTCTCTACCTCACTCACCCTTCATTCAACCATGAAGCAAGTAAAACAGGAACAGAACATCATGCGCTCCGGAAACAAGAGGAATAATACATCAACCCCTCCCCCCCCCCCCAGGCAGACGCTTTTCACTTGCCTATCGAATGAACTAAACACCTACAATCCAGTTTTAAATTTGAAGGACCTCAAGATCTGCTGTAATTCAGTACCATCAAACCATTCTTAAACTTTGGGTAATATACCTCACTGAGCACAAATTATGATTGCAAATGATGCTAATATTTGGTCTCCAAAACAGACTCCGTTGGTTTTTTGTGCCAAGTAAAAATATGGCTATATCAAGATGAATAATGGAAGCTACTACAAGAAAAGTTAACGATGTTATTAACTTATTATATCATCCACAGTCCTCCAGAACAGAATTTCTTATTCTATTGACACCGTATGCAATATTTGAGATGGTGACCTTGATCATGGACGGACCTAGTGTTATGGTTATGGTGGCACGTGCCACCGTATTATTTCTCCGCCGAAGGGTAAAAAAATTTAGGTTCGTGAAAGATGGAGAAGCTGTGTACAACGAGAAGAGGATCTCTGTTCAGGTATTATTAACCACCGATTAAATTATTCGTTTCAGTGTATTTGGTAAATGCATGTGTTTGAGTGAAGTTTTCTTCGTGGTAAAGGTGCAATCGTATCGTTATGGAAGGTGCTACCATATTATTTTGGAAACTTCAAGAAGGTGCAACCATACCTCGTAATCAGTAATCAACCAAAAAACCATATAAAAAAAGAAGAAAACTCTTGAAATCAGCCAAAAACTCTTGAAATCAACAAAAAAAAACGAAAAAATTCCTCGAAATCGATAAAAAAAACTAAAAAAACTGTCAATATTAGGCAAAAAAAACTTTAGAAATCCCTCGAAACGGTGGAATTATGCTAAAAACACATCAGATAATATTGAACGTCGATAAAAAGATGAAGACACGTCGATAAAAACCGTGTTTTTTATAACTATTTTTAGTCTATATTCTATGGTGCCACCGTATGAAAAAATTTCTGGGTCGGTCCCTAACCTTGATCATCATAGGTATTACATTCTTAAGCTTGCTTTCACTTTGTCAACAAAGGGAACACGGCCACCTTTCCTATGGATTATTTCTTCTAACAGCTGTAAATCGATTCATTAGTTTTACTTTATCAAATTGTTCATCATTATAGTATAAGTCAACATTTTAGTGGATCAAACATCACAATCAGAACAACATTAAATATAAAAATTATAATAAATTTTTTCAGCACCTCCAAAAATCGCCGCAGAAGACAACCGAATGCTTCTAACCAAACATACCAAAGTAGATCTAGAAACAAAAACAATGCAGATCGAAGATGCTCCTTTCTCACTAACATCCAGCCTAATCTCATCAATTACACACCAAACACAATCAATCGTCAATCATATGTTATGAATATTGCAAATTCAAATCATTCGTCGATACTGAAAAAAATACTCCGCAAAATTCAAATCAACCGATCAGTAACATACTAAGCAGATTATTGATGAAAAATAAAATCTAATCGAATTAAACAGCATAAAATGAAATCAAACGAGCAAATAAACCATCGGCAACACAAACCAGCATCAAATGAGAGAATAGTTATTAAAAAAAACATACACAATATACACTTTTGTAGCCATTGAGGAATCCAATGACGTTGTTTCTAGTTTCTGATCGATGACGAGAACCGATCAGTAACATACTAAGCAGATTATTGATGGAGAATAAAATCTAATCGAATTAAACAGCGTAAAATGAAATCAAATGAGCAAATAAACCATCGGCAACACAACCAGCATCAAATGAGAGAATAGTTATGAAAAAAAACATACACGATATACACTTTTGTCGCCATTGATGAATCCACAAACGATTGTTTCTAGTTTCTGATCGATGATGAGCGAATCACTTATCGGTTTCGATAGGTCGTCGAGAATTGAGTTGAGAGAGCAACAACGAGTCTGTCTCCTGCGTCCCCTCTTTATACTAGTAGAGTAAATTACGTTTTTAGTCCCTGTGGTTTCTTGAAAATTTCTATTTTTCTCCTTATGGTTTTGAAATTACAATTTTCATCCCTATAGTTTATAATTCATTACCTTTTTCGTTCTTATGACTTAAATTTTATTATTTTTTCATCCCTACGGTTTACAATTCATTTCTATTTTAGTTATTCATACTTAAAAGTAGTGTTTTGCCCTCACGGACAAAAATGAGTACAATTAGAGTCCATGTGGTTTATATTTTGCGTTTGAAATGGTTCTTGTGTCTAACTTCGCTAGTCAAGACTCCGTTAATTGAAGAGCATTTTTGTCTTTCTTACCTTTTCAATTCATTGAGGGACACTGTTTGTCGTTTTTTTAAACCACAAGGACCAAAATTATAGGTTACTCTATTTATATTTATATTTATGTATTTATATTTATATATTATATTATATTTATATTGGTGGTACATAAGTTGTGGCATGAACCTAAAATCACAAGACATTGTAAAAAATTAACACCATTTTTGTTGCTTATTATTAATCATTATTTTGCATCCATTGTGCCTTCTTTTGCAAAAAAGTAACTGAAGAACAAGAACCAAACCCACAAGGACATTGTTCGTTACATTTCTTCACCGACCACCATTAGCACCTGCCATTGATGCATCTCTTCTCTTCACCATCAAAAACATCACACTACACCCATAGGGACGGTGTTTATTACAGACATCAAAACACCATCCTCCTCTGTGCTCATTCCCAACATGTATTTTTATAATATAATATAAATGTAGATATAATCAAAACCATTTACTTTCTACATGGTTGTGTTCTTAATAGGTTGCTCCAACCTGTTCGTGTTTTTTTTTCTGGTAAAGACGAGGTGGCTTGTGGTGGTTTGCTGCTTGCAAACACCACCGATGTCCCTCTGCTCGGCGTAGGATTCAGTTTCATCTACTTTAACAGCAGCTCACGCTGCGTTTCCGGGTTGTTTTCCCCTCGCAAACAGACCCCTAGTTGTTGTTGTTTGGTGTTATGTTTTGGTTGTTTTTTGTCTCTGTTGGTTCTTGTGGTATTGTTTGTTCTGGTGTTTTGTGTTTGCTTTGTTTTGTTTCTGAACTTTTCTGTTGGGTAATAAAAGTTCTATTGACATGTGAATCTGTGCCAAGTTTGTGGGTGAGTTGATATAGAATAAGGGTTTGTTTGTTTGCAGCTTAATGAGACTCACAACTTATTCAGTCAGCTATTTATGACTGTTTGGTAGTAGCTTAATGATATAGAAAGTGACTTATTCAGTAATATTTCAAGGGGGAGCTTTATGCAGAAAGCCAAGTTTTTTCCAAACCAGTTTCTCTCATTAAAAAACACGTTCCTTCCATCTATGAAAAAATTCTCTCAAATAAAAACCTTCTAAATCTATACAGACAGATTAATCCACACAGACAACTTTATCCATACATAACTTAATGGAAAACCAACCAAACAGCCCCTAAATGGTTTTGTGATAGTTAGTATTCATGTGTGATTGAACACATAAAACCATAAGAAAAATTGATAATGTTCATTCACATGTGATGATGTGAACGAGCAGATAAACCATAAGCAAATTTGATAATATATCTATTTTATTGTTCATTCACGCATTAAACCTCAAGCAGATAACATTTGCAAAAACACCACATGCAAAAATGATGATTTTATGTGTTATGTTAATAATCACATGTTAATGAATACATAAAACACAATTAAAATTTGAAGATTATACGAAAGAGGAATAAATTATATAAAGGATGAATTATAGATTTAGTCCTTGTGTTTTGATATTTTTGTATTGGGAAATTGGCTGAAATAGCCATATTACAAAGACAATTGCATCTCCTGGTCATTTCTCTCCCTGATTGACCAAAATAGATCCAGGTCCGCAATGGCGGACCTGCAGGTCCGCTACCATGCAGAAAAAAATATAAAAAAAGGTAGGTGGGTCTTAAATAAAGCAATTAATAAATTGAATAAACAGCAGGTCCGCAATGGCGGAGCTGTCGTCGAGTGAGATCGTGACACGTGTCGACCCGTTGCGGACCTGTCTTGAACCGACAATTTTTTTTTGTCTTTTTCTACATAGTAGCGGACCTGCAGGTCCGCAATGGTCTATTTTGGTCAATCAGGAAGAGAAATGTCTAGAAGATGCAATTGCCTTTGTAATATGGCTATTTCAGCCAATTTCCCTTTCGTATTACGGTCCCTATGATATGTTTATTAGGGTTTTCGTCCCTATTTTATTTAATTTATCGTGGCTATATATGATCCCTCTGACTAATATCGTCAAAATAAATCATTTAACTCAGTTAAATCAGGGATAAATGAGAAATACATATTAGAAAGAATGATTTTATAAACTCAAACATGAAATTAGGTTATGAAATTCATAAACCATATATAGAACAAAAAATTAATTAGTTCAAAATGGAGGAAAAAAAAAGATAATACATCCACATTTTCAATCCTGTACCAATCGTAAAATATGTTACAAACATGTGAAAATCAATATGAATCATTAATAAGTTTGATTTTAAACTATGATTTATATTGTTCACATGTTTTATTCTTATATTTGTATGCTTGTGTGTTTTATACATGAAACATATTTTCATTTTTTCGCATGCAAAACAATCCGAACATTTCACATGTAATAGTTAACACATAAAAATTGGTTCACAGTCTGTAACATATTTGCATTTTGTATACATACATATGTGACACAAGGGTAATTTTGTAATTTAGTCTCTTAGTCTCGTCCCATTCTTTTTTGGTCCATTTATTTTATTGGAACAAAAAAATTGTATTTTTTTTTGTCTCGTCCAATCCAATGTCGCACCTGATGTACAATATTTTTTTGTTCTGTTATATATTGTCATGTACCACGTACCAAATACATCTAAAAACATTGAGTTTGTTTCACATACATCGCTAGTTCAAGGTTCCTTAAAGACTATTTAAGGGTTTGTCTGGCTTATTAACTTTAGAACCAGAAAAAATTAACCGATGTACACATAAACTAGACCGAGCATAAACAATTACCCCGTAAATAATACTTTTTTCCGTTTTAAAATAAATGTTCACAATGAAAATGACACACGGTTTTAGATGTATATAATTATTACATTTTTAAGTAATTAAATGATAATTTTACCTTTAATAATAGAGGAGAAAATTTATATTCATCACATTATTAAGGGTAGAATAGTTAATTGCACGCTTCATTTTGAAAAATATACATTTGTTTTGAAAAAAATAAAAATAAAAATTGTATAGCATAGGGAGGTAGGACGAAAAATTAAAAAGCATCTAAACGACGTCGTAAGGAAGGTGGTTGGAGATATGAAGCTATGTGGGGCTCATGGGAATGATAGGATATTGGTGTCACAAACCACCATCATTTTTTTATTTAAACAACCCTACACAAACGTGTTATTTTTCCTAGGTGGGTCCTACTTTAAGTAACTCGCTTATTTTTCATTGAGTTATGTATGAAAAAAATTGATCGTATAAATTGATTTGTTTGTATTAATTATAAACTTTTTTGTTTGAAAAAGTATTTTTACATATGGATGGAACGTATTTTTTAATTAGAATTGACAAGTTTGAAAAAACTCAGTTTTCTGCATAAAGTTTATCTCTACAAGCTTACCAAATAAGTTATTTTTTATATCATTAAACAACTACAAAATAATCATGTATAGATGATCGAATAAGTTGTAGTATCATTAGACTCATTAAGTTGTTAACAAACGAGACCTAACTTAGTATGAATTGGCCTGGAAACTCGGAATTGATTTATGAGGTGTATTTTGAAATAATTGTCACAATTTAAATAATTAAATAAGATAATAAGTTGATCAAAATAAAGATAGATAAATAATTTTATAATGATCTTATTAATTAATTGATTTTAGGCCTATTAGTCTTATTGAAATTTGTAGCAGTTATGCAAATGGATCGTATTTTGTTTCAAAACAATCAGATTTTAATAAATGCGTTAAAAAGGAATGTACTTTGATTTGATTTCTAAAGATGACTAGTTTTGTTACATAAGTAGTTATTCGTTGTAAGGCTAAATTTTCAAGATTTATAACAGAAAATGAAACGTGTTAAAAAAAAGTCACGTAATATACATATCTAGATTTACCTATTATTGATTTTGCTTTATATTTATTTGAGTTTTATGAAAACAATATTTCTATTAAAAAAACATTTATTGTTGTTAAAACGATACGTATAAGATATTTTTTTTAACATAATAAAAATGATTGAAGACATACATGCATGCTTAGATGACTAATATATGATATCAGAATTTGTTACGTTTTAATGAAATGTGAATTAAACATAATGAAAATGACACAAATCATGTATATTGTTCAATTTAGATATCTAGGACAAAAGGATAGGACATGTTTGCTAAAGGCTTAGGAGCTTTTTGTTTACCTCTTAATGGTTCCATTAAGAGGTGATGACGAAAATGCACTCGTGTAAAATGTGTCACAATAATGGTGCAAGTATACACCACGTATTGCGTTCGTTTCTCAAGTAATATAATGGTAAGGACCAAATATCGTATCCACAGGGATTGGACCTAACTAAGAATCAGAGATTTTCACGAACTTCCGATGCAAAGTTAAAGATTTATAAAAGTTGATTTGTTGGTTTAGAGCGAAATATTAAATATTAAATTTAATAAATGATAAAAAGCGGGTACGGGTGTAAGTTTTCCCTGAGAGTCTTTTTTTATAACTTAAATGGTTAACAAGACCGGTCACAATGGAGTCCCACACGATTTCCTCCTCTCGAAGCTACGTCGTATAGGTTGCGATAACGGTATTATTATAAAATTACCACATTAGCTAACTTTCGGTTTACCAATCTCACTAAGTAGATCTCGAAGATCTTAGCCCCGTTAGTATGGAGAGATGCACATATCTCTATGACACACCAACTCGACCAACATTTCGGACCTTAGTTCGATTATGCAAAAATCCATATCTCTATGCGATTATTAAAGATTTTCTCAAACTTTCTTGCATCACCCAAGCCGTATTCGGGTTCGCCCCTCTCGGGATCTAAGATCTAATATTAACACACACAAGTGATTGGCTTGTCCGCGTTGAGATGAAGATTCAACTTGGATGACCAAACCGAGAAGCTAGCCAAATGCGGTAACACCCAAGTGTTACATTTTAACCTCTCGGGTTGGCTTACACCCGCACCCAAAAGGGGGTTTAGCTACTGGACATAATTAAATACATAATAGAAGAAAAGAAGTGCTGGAATTTAAACTGCATTAAACTGAAAAGTTGTCACTGTGGTCACAGACTTACCACAGTGGCGACGAAATGTAAACTGCAGAATTAAAATTTAATTAACAATACAATAACAACTAGCTAAGAACTTAAAAATTAAAGACTTGGAGAATCTCAGGGAGCTCCAAGGGAGTATTTTTGTAAAACTTGAGTAGTGAATGATGCATTCTCAATGCCAACCCAAAGCCCCTTTTTATAGTCAAAAATGGTGAATAGTGTTTAAAAGGGTGAATAGTGACTTTTCTTAAGCATGCTTTCTTTTTTGTCTTCATCCTCTTCTATTCCATGCAAGATTTCAGCCTTTTGACTTATTTTCAACTTGCAATTCTCTTTCACAAACTGGAAAATAAAATCTGCAGAAAATTTTCTAGCTGTTGCACTGCTGTGGTGACTAGCCACAACGGTCCCAAACGTCCAGAACTTGATTTTTAAACTATTTCATGACTTTTTGGGAACTTTGGACCAAGGAAAGGGAAAAGGCTCAAAATGGTCTTTTGGGATGATAGAAATAAGGGAAAAAGTAAGGAAAAGAAAGACAAATAACCCTAAGATATGAGGGTTATCAAGAGGCAACCTCTGAATCGTTAAGAGGTAAATCTTGTTTGGCAAAAAAAGGACTGCCTCTTAATGGTTCCAAAATCCTCTTAATGATTTTGTATCCCGACCCTCCTTTTAACCATTAAGAGCCCTGATTTCATTGTGAACAATTAGCAAACAACCATATTTCATTTTACACTATACCATAAAAACTTCTTAATCATTCAGACCACTTAATCATTCAGCACTAAACCATTCAGCAGCTGCCAAACAGCCCCTTAATAAACTTAATGTGACTCACAATTTATTTTGTCAATTATACATAACTGTTTGGTAGTGATTTAATGACATAGAAAGTGACTTATTCAGTGGCTTTTAGAGGTGGAGCTTTATGCTAAAAGCCAAATTTTTCCAAACTTGTATTTTCCAATTAAAAAACATGTTTCTTCCATCTATGAAACAACTCTCGCAAACAAAAATATTTTTCAATTTATACAGACATATTAATCCGCTTACATAGTTTTATTTGTACATGACTTAATGAAAAATAAAATCAAACAGTCTCGAAAATTAAAAATAAAACATGCTTAAAACATATTAACGGATACAAAATTAATTAACCGAAATCTATATCTATACTATATTATAAAACACGGATAAAAAACTCTTAAATATAAATTATTAGGCACAAGGCACCATCATTTTATGCAAGATTTTAAAAATCTCTTAATTTACAAGTATCAAAGCACAAGATACATATTACTATTGCAGACTTCTAACACCCACCAATTTAGTATATGCATGACCTTCCTTTTATGAAGACCTTTCCATGTATCACTATTAATTAATATATTATATTACTATAATTTTGTTTTAATTATATTATTAAATATGTAATTGATTATTTTTTCTAGATGTCATTAAAATATATAAGATAATCATTGAATTCTAACAAAATACTTAATTTTTTTATATAAAAAATATTATATTATTAAGCCTAAATTAAACAAATTTATAAAAAAAAAACATTATCACTTTCTCAAAACCATCAAAAATCGTACTGTAAATCGCAAAAAAAAAACATTAAAATCGTGATGTATCTCGCTGCATTGCACGAGTACGTTTCTAGTAATGGTTAAATGAGATAAAATTAATCAATTAATTAGACCATCTATAGCCCAAATAATTCAAATGAAAAATGGGACAAGGAGCCCAAAATGAAGCACGAAATGGAACAAAGGGATCAACAAGAAAAAAAAAACCCTAATGAGCCAATGGCCCAAATAGAAAAGCTTATTGGCATTAATACTCTTCGATATATGGGTGTTTACTGTTCGATTCAGTTTTGTCAGTATGAAAAATATGAACCGAACAGTATGAGGCGAATACCTAACTATTTGAATCGAAATCGAACTGTATGTTGAATTGAATCAAACTGAAATAAGGCGGTTACGCACAGTTCGGTTCACGGTTAGCCAAATTTATAAAAATTATCATTCACAATATAAAAATAGTATTGTAACCTTTAAAACAATTACACAACAACTAAATAAAAAAGAATCCAAGCACTATAGATTAAATAAGATTAATTGTTTAAAAATTAAAAACGTCCATTTTTCGATTAACGTTGACTCTTTTATGACTTCATAAAAAAGAATTCAAGCACTATAATGATTGGCATCAAAACGTAAAAGACTTTTACTCATTTAACTTTGTATGAATAAATAAATAAATAAATAATATAATATAATCATATAGTATTAAATGTTATCTATTAAATTATATATTATATATATATATACATTATATCCGGTTTGGTTCGGGTACCCGCAGGTACCTATAATTCAAAGCCGAAATCGATACATGAATGCCCGGTTTTTCGGTCGTTTTTTTTATTTCGGATATTCCGGTTTCAGATCAAACGTTTTGGCTCGGTTTTTATGAACACCCCTATGGATATAGGATTAGGATGTTTCGAATCGCTTACATATCAATGCTTAATTTGGCTCAAGAGGATACGAAAAAACCCTTGAAAAATTCAATCCTCTTGAATTATTCTTTGAAATCTCACACTTCAATGGGTCGTTTACCAAATGCTTACCTGATAAACATTTAGCAGCAATATTTACCACCCTCACATATGTAATTATTTAGGGGTCTTTTACGAAAAAACTTGAGCTTTTATAGACAAGAGTTATCACCCTCACATACTTACTTTATCCAGGTAACATTTCTCGGTCATTAAAATAGATGGTTGGTAAGTGTCTTTTACCTGATAAACGTTTACCAGGTAAAAGTCTTTTCCTATTTACTGGAAAAGATTCTTGGTCATTGTTATGTCTCTTACCGGATAAGATTATCGGTCGCTGCTAAACTAACCTGATAAGATAAGTAACACCCAATAAACGATTATCTGTTAAGAGTTCATTAAACAAAGGCTTAATAATTTGAACCATAAATAAAATCATATACTTGTAAAAGAAAAAGAAAATGACAAGTTTGACGAATATTATATTTGTTTTTTTCCAAATTATTCAATGGTTTTATCGTTAAATGATATTATATTCCCGTAGACTTTCTTCTAAAACGAACACCAAGAGTTCATTCATTATAATTATGATGATTTAGAAGTTTATGGAAGATAATTGAGTTCATTTATTATAATTATCGCTTTAAATCATGAAATAATCGAAGTATTTATAAAACCAGATATTAATTATTAAACAGTCTAGATGACCGGTTGAGATTGGTTTATACTAATCATAGAGTTTGTATTTGAAACACACTTTCACTCTCTCTCTCTCTCTCTCTCTCTCTCACACACACACACACAAACTCTCTCTATATATAGAGAGAGATTCAAATACAAAGTCCTCTACCTCTAGTTAGTAAAAGATGAATTCTATCCATACCCTCTCCAATAGGGGTATGTGAGTGAGGTAGGAGGGGGTAGGAATAGCAACACCATATGAAAAGCATATATAAAAAACTCTTAAAAACAATTGTTAAAGCTTAATGTACAACTATTTAATGTTAACTACTTAAAATCTTTTAAAAACAGTTATTAAAAAGTTTTATGTATTACATTTAATACTGTTTATTAACTTTCAATTCTTATCTCTAACCACTTTAACTTCACCAAACTCACTCCTTACTTCAACTCCCTTAAAATCACTCCCCGCATAACTAAATACAGGATAAAACTCATACAAAATCCTACTGTACTATCTCAAAACCATCCAAAATCGTACTGTAAATCGATAAAAAAAAATAAAAAAGGAAAAATAAAAGGAAAAATTAAAATCGTTAGATAGTTTATTTACAATGATATGAATATTTATGAAAGATAATCATATAGTTTATTAATTATGATTAAATCATTAGATTATGAAATAATCAAGTGTTGTAGGATAAGTGTGTCATCGTCTAAAGGATATGACGATAGAGATAAAGATAGAGATAGAGATAAATATATCAGAGTTAGATTATAACTAAAATATCTCGTGGTTATCTACTTGTATATCATCCCTATTTAAAGGGCTTTTGATTAATGAGAATTACAGATTCATTCTCTCCGTATATTGTTGTTTTATTATGTTTTTCCTTTAACACGTTATCAACACGTAAGCTCAGATATATCCGGTTTCCGCTGTTGGACAACTCGCATCCTCCTACCAAATACAAGTACACATTCTTCAACTCTTTATACATATAAACAATTAAATAATTGTGCTAATGATGTGGATGAATTTGTTTTAATGATTTATTTTGCTTTTTTGCCCTTCATATGGATTTGGTCACCTTAGTTTCGCTATTTTTTTATTTATTTGAAAGGAAAATACACACTTTATTTTTTTATTTTTTAACATTTCATGTGGATTTGGAATCGTATTTTATATATTTTAAACAATTAATTACTGACTCAATTTTTGTTATAGTTATTAATTTAGGTATTCTTAAATAAGTTTATAATATTGCATATATTTAGTTAGTTAACTTAATCATGTTATTATTATTTACTTATTTAAATAAATTAATTTGTTACAACTCATTATTATAACGATCACACAATCCGCTTAGGAATGTATCGAGGATAATTGATTTTTTTTGACTTATCACACAATCGGAAAAAAAAAGATAGACTAATACTTGTTTTATAATACATCCAACCAAATTACTTAGACGATAGACTGTCACTTTCTTGGTGGAACAACTTTAATAGGAACCTTGTAAAGATATTTGTATCAAATGAAAATGAAAATGAGCATATATATACATAAATTCCAATGAATATGAAAGGAAACATATATCATGGAAACTAATGTGTCAAACTAGTAGATTATTGGGTCATCGGAACATATTTTGTCACCAATAAAGAAATTTTGGGGGCAATAACACATATATGTTTTGACATAACCATGTGGGACACCGTGGTTATGACATAGTGATCCGTGTATTGCAAAATACACATAGACACATTCTCTTTCGAGTGAAAGGCAAAACAAGGCAAATTGCAACTGTTGACTTCTGCAATATAAGAAACAACATTGTTATCATAATATGCCCTCTCGAATACATAAAACTTTTGTATATACCCTAATCCTTAGTTAATACAGGAATGAGATCGTACTAAATCTAAGAACATTATACAAAAATATTTCATTGTTACAATGAATACAAGGTGATATTTATGGACATAAACATCCAGAATGCGGACCATTAAAGTACTTTATGGTTCTGGTTTCGACACGATGAACGCATGTCGTATTATTGTCCACATGAAATATTGCACTACTAGCACTAGTTATACATTTAAGGGCTTACCACCCTTATTATTTCATCAAGTCTACACGACTTGGAATGCTGAAGAATTTACATCATAAGGATTTGATGTTAATTTCATATGTATTAGGATCAATGTAGAGTTTCCTATACCCCATGTGTATATATAAAATGGTCTCATAGAAGTTGTTATCAAAAGAATATGATGACATCTAGAGTATTAGTAATGCGCACCAATTTACCCACATCTACCTGGGATTATGCAATTATTATACGCAGTTTTTTTTTTCGTTTTTAGATCCACTGCTTGCTAACCAGTCTCATGCGTACCAGTTGGTAACTGGATATAAGCCTGATACTTTACATTTACGCATGTTTGATTATATGTGCCAATTGCGCCCCCACAGCGCATTGAAATGGGTCCTTAAAGACGATTTGGTAAATGTTGGATATGAACCCCCAACAATTATCCTCTAATTAGAATATTTGACTAGTGATCTCTTTACCACTAGATTTGCGGGTTGTCACTTTCATGAGACAGTCTTCCCGTCGTTAGGGGGAGATAGGAAAAAGGATTTTCCATGGGAACGACAGGAAGTGTCATTGAATATTCTCACTTTGTCTCATTTTGATCCCCAAAACTTTACAACGTAATGTTGAAGTCAAACGAATCAGACTCGATACCTGATACGTTTAATATTCCAAAAGTGACAAGATCACATATACGAGCTGCAAATATACTCGCAAGGTTAAAAAGTCCCCAACAGGGGCACAACGCCACTGGAAAGTGCGTTGCAATCACACATAGTGGAGGTGTGGTTGAGGTCGTAGCTACCAAATGGAAGTGGTGGAAGCTACTTGGTTCGATGGATATTATTCTAAAGGAAGAGAATAGTTAGGCACATCCATTTATCATCAATACATAAAACTCTCATGAGATTGTCTCTAATTATAATTATGTCTATGAATCATCACTGGAGGACGCTCCGAAGTTAATATTGATTCGAGAGATGAATATTAATCTCAAATGAACTATGAGAGTACATATGAGTCGATGGACAGATCATATATAATCATTGATGATTTATTCGCATATACAATGACTCATAAAATGATCGAGCACGACGATATCGAACCAGGCTCAGTTGAATAATATCAACAAAGAGCATATTGGCCTAAATGTAAAGAAACAATCCAGAAAGAATTATATTATTTGACAAAGGATCGGGTATTTGGTCAGGTAGTGCTAACCTACCAAGTGTAAAGCCCGTAGGACATAACCGAGTCTTTGTTAGAAAGCATAACGAGAATAATGAAGTCCTAATATGTAAGGCTCTACTTTGGCGCAAGGTTTCTCACAACGCCCTGGATTGACCATGAGAAGACTTACTCTCTCGTGATGGACGTTATAACGTTCTGCTAAATAATTAACCTAATAGTTTCCGAAGGACTGGAAATGTAGCTCATGAATGTGGTTACCACATATCTCTACGGGGATCTAGATTTAGAGATATATAAAAGTACTTGATGATATTACATTACCAAAATCAAGTAACTCTAAACCACGAAATGCGTTTGCAATAAAATTGAAACACCCACTTTATAGATTAAAGCAATCTAAGCGGATGTGATATACCCGTCTAATGGAATACTTGATTGGGAAAGGATATATAAGAACGATGAACTGTTCTCTTGCGTATTTATTATGGAAAACAAGTTTCAGATTTTCAAAGTAGCTCTATATGTCAATATTATGAACATAATAGGCACTCTTGATGAAATGAGAGGAACCACAAGCTACTTAAAATCTGATTTTGAGAGGAAAGATCTTGGGAAGACTTGGTTTTGTCTAAATATTTGAGCTAGGACACCGAGTTTGTGAAATATTAATTCACCGGTCGCATATGTCCAGAAAATAATCAGGCAATTTAATATGGACAAAGCACATTCGGTTAACACTCCCATGATCGGTTGAAGTGTCGGATATAAGGAAAATCCATTTCGTCTAAAGGATGATGACGAAAAATGTTGGGAGCTGGAATTCCCTATCTAAGTACAATATGCGCATTATCGTACTTAGCATAATACACTTGACCATACATTATATTTCTCAATGAACTTGTTAGCTAGATTTAGCTCAGCGCAAACGCAAAGTCATTGGAATGATATCAAATTAATATTTTGGAACCATTGACATGGGTTTATACTTTCCCTATAGAAAGAAAAATTGGATTGATAATGGAATTTCAATACCTACTTAGAATGTAAGCAGCAAAAGTACTAACTCTTATAGAAAAACACCAAACAATGTCTTGGTATGTGTTTGCTGATATTAGGTATCTGTCTGACCCATACAAAGGTTGTTCCCAAACTGGATAAAGAATTACCACAAGGAACACGTCGATTGCTTGGAAGTAAACTAAGCAATCCTTTGTAACTATCTCCTTGAACTAATCCAAGAATATTACTCTCCATGAGATAATAAAATAATGTATATGATTAAGGACTATCATTACATATATTAGAGGAGTTAGTAATTTTGGGTTCAACCAGTATCCTACTTGCATATATGGAAATGATGCATCATATATTGAAGAAATGAACATAAGATACATCAAGGTAATAACACAAAGCATATTCTGCTTAAGTTTATATACAATCAACAATAAAATACTCTCTTTTATATTCAAGTGAATCAAGTAAGGTGTCAAAAGAATGTAACATATTTTACCAATTCATTACCATAAAACCATATATTGGAAAACGTGTAGAAAGTAAATGGAAATGTTTTCCAAACTCCTTTGATTAATGCACGAATCAGGGGGAGTAGTAGACAAAAGGGGGAGTCTACTATATTTGTGATATTGGTATGTTGTGATCTTTCCTTCAACCAATGTTTTATTTTTCCCATTGGATTTTGTTCCTTGGTGTAAGGTTTTAGTGAGGCAAATGTTTATATACCATCATGCTTTTCTAACTCTCAAGATTAAAGTATGAATCTAAGAGAAAACTAGACTGAAGGATAAGTCTATGTATTGCAAAGAAGCTGGTGCGTTGTACTCTTTCCTTCGTCATATTTTTATTTTTTCCCACTGGGTTTTATTTTGGCGTAAGGTTTTAACGAGACAACAATTGTGCACCACCACTCCTTTAACTCGGCACAAGGGAGAGTATTGTAGGATAAGTGTGTCATCGTCTAAAGGATATGACGATAGAGATAAAGATAGAGATAAATATATCAGAGTTAGATTAGAACTAAAATATCTCGTGGTTATCTACTTGTATATCATCCCTATTTAAAGAGCTTTTGATTAATGAGAATTACAGATTCATTATCTCCGTATATTGTTGTTTTATTATGTTTTTCCTTTAACATCAAGATGTTTATAGAACCAAATATTCATTAAAATTGATAGAATTTTGAGATTACTCTCTTTCTCTCTCTATATATAGATATATATAAAATTATATGTATATATAATTATTTTCAATCAAACTCTCAAAGATGAACTTATTTAGTAAATTAGAAGCAGTAAATGATGAAATAAAACCAAAACTATTAATGTGAGTTGTTGAACTCGAGTTCAAGAGCTTCTTCCAACAAAACCTGAGATTGATCCATCAGATCTGGACTTAATCTGAACATAAGAACACAAAACTCCATCTGATTCAGAGCACCGTCTCCATCGAAATCGCCTTCTTTCAACATACTCAACAGATCATCATCGCTCAGATCCTGGAGCCCTAAAACGGAGGAGTTGTTCTTCAGGCTGTCGAACGTGATCACGCCTTTATCAACGTCCATCAATAGTCGGAATCCGTTGCATAATTCTCCGATCAAACCATCGCCGCCGAGCTTTTCCGCCATTAAAGGTAAGAAATCGTGAAACTCTGATTGATTGTTTGATGCCGCCATTGAAAATTGGAAAGAGATGTGAATGAGGTTGTTGAATAATGAAGAAGCTGATTGCAATATATATATATATATATATATACAATATATAGATATATATAAGCGGACCAATTCTAAAATGTAGAATTTTGAAGGAAGGTATTTTCAAGGAAGGAGGAGGAGGGAGGTTGCTGCCTTTTGGAATTGACCTCTGTTAGGATGCTTCTTAATTGGGGATATTCCCAAATTATAGATGAAATTACGATTTTACCCCTACAAAGTTTGTGGAAATTTTGTCTTTTAACGTGTCGACATCATAGCAATTTTATCGTTAAGTCAAAATCTAATGGGACCCTAGCATCTCCAACAATTTTCCTATAATTTTTCTAAAATACAGAAACTAAAGTGAAAATCTCTAAAATGTATTACATTGAACTCCAACAGCTTTGTTATTTTAGAAATTTTAAAACAACTTATACTATTATAATATTATCTAATTTATCATCCCAATAAACTTTAAAAAAATAACTTAATATAAAATGATAAAAATTAAATATCATTGGTGGGATGAAATAAAATAATATTTCTCTCTTCTATTTAGAGAATTATAGAGATTTCTCTATATTTAGAGATTTTTCCATGATTCTCTATTTTAGCAAACAATATAGCAATGCTGTTGGAGAAGAATAGCAAAGCAAAACTCATTTTTTCTATTTTAGCAATGCTGTTGGAGATGATCTTAATGTCAAAATCAGGTCAATTCATGCATTGGGAATGTAAAAAGCAGGTTTTGATGTTGATATGTGTGAGGAGAAAATCATTTATAAGAGTGTCATTAGCAAAGTATATTGTGTCATTAGCCTCCCATTTTTAATACCATTTCACTCCAACAAACCATTAAGGGGTTGTTTGGTTCATGGAATTGGAATGATCAATTCCATTGACCAAATTTCAAGCTCATATTTGGTTCACGGGATGAAAGCGAGAGAATTCTTCCAATTCCATTGAATTCCACGATTAAAGAATTCATCATTCATTAGCTTAAGTGAAGGAATTGAATTCCTACCAACCAATCGTGTGATCAAATTTCATTTCAATTCCTTCAAAATCAAATTCCTTCGATGTATTCCAATTCCATCAAATTCTATTCCGTGAACCAAACGCCCCCTAATTTTCATTTTAAGGGAAATTAATTGTTAGTCATTTTTTGTTGAAGAGTTAACCTTTTAGTCACTTTTTTTTTAATTTTTACTGAAATAAACCACACCTAGTGAAAAATCTTCTCATTTACGAACTCATGCAAAAGATAAGAAATATTTTACACTTTCGGCCCTTTTCGTACACCTATCCCAAACTTGGGTGAAAAGTATAATATTTCAAACTCCAAGGATCAGGTTTGCAATTTCAAAATTCCATTCCTTTTGTAAAATTATTTATGTTCGTAAAAAGGTAATGGGATTTCAATTTAGATTCGCATTTCATTTGGTAATGAGATTTCAATTTAGATTCGCAATTTTATTTGGACTTTTTAGGAAGAGGGATTGAAAGTATAAAATATTTCTTATTTTTTGTATGAGGTCATAAATATGAAGGTTTTTCACAGAGGTGTGTACTATTTCAGCAAGAATAGGGAGAAGGTGACTATGAGGTTAAACCATCAACCAAAAATGGCTAAAATAATAAATTTCTCTTTTCTTAATGCTACCTCGACTAGTCTTAAGGGTCTTGTAATACAATCAACAAAATCTTCGGTAACCTTGTAGAACTCGAACCGATAACCTCTAAGAAGATCCTCTAACAAAAAAAACATCATTAATCATTATTTCGTTCCGAAATAACATAATAAAATGAAAAATCGGGTAAATTTATGAATAATAAAAAATGAATTCTTAAATTTTAATATAATTAATGATTTTACATATTAATATCATAATATATATATATATATATTTATATGTAAACAAATATAAATAAACAAAAATTAACGAACGTAAATGACGAATGCGTCCATTGTTCATGTTCGTTCATTTAACTAAACGAACAAAAAAATGTATTCATGTTCTATCAATTCTTAAATAAACGAATATAAACGCAATTCTCCAGAATGGTCCGCTAAACGTTTGGTTCATTTACAGCCCTAGCACTGCTAAATGCTAACCAAATAACCTTTTGGTTCGATAAACGTTTGTATGTTCTTAGTAGTATTTATCGTATTTTATTTTACAATTTTATGCAAACTACTAAACCACCCAACCCGCCATAACCCACAAGGGTTGGGTTGAGTTGGGTTATAATTTTGAATGGGTTAGGATTGAGTTTTTCCAAACCGCCATAATTGGGTTGAGTTATAAAAATGTCTCAACCCGCTCAACCCAAACCACGTGTGTCCCTAGTATTAACTATAAAATGTTTCTTTAAATTTGATGTTTATATAATTTTAGTTCATTTAACTTTATCCATCTTTAATCAACCATTATGGATTTATGGTGCATATTATAAGAATATTTGTGAACTTTTAGATGATGAATTGAATTTTTGATCTATCATCAACTACTTTAGTTTACCTTTTATCTTCATATTTACTTTTACTTTTAGGAACTTTTACATATAATTTGTTTATTTTTATATACACGAATTTGTTAAAGTTTCGGTCACGATGGTTTTTTCATAAATAGAAGAAGTTGTATTTTAATTGTGAAGGGAAAAAAACTCCCCCATGATATGTTACCGAATAATTCACTTTCTATCACATTAACCTTGTGTTTGGAATTACTTATTTAAACTCCTTATTGACTTATTACTTTTCCTCACTGCTAATAAGCTATTTTTAGTGTTTAGGTTGGAAGGAAAAAAAAATGCTTATAGCTTTTCTACACCGCTAATAAGGAGTTTTTGATAAGCTAAACCATTCTGACTTCTCAACTTAGTTTAAACAACTTACGACTTTTTTGGTTATTTTATATGTATAAGCAATCCCAAACACCCCTAAATAACAACTTATTACGTTTTTGTACCACAATACAGGCAGTAGAAAGAACATAACTGGTGGCAAATTACAATAATAACATCCGGTTATCTCACTCGAAAATAGGGTTTAAAGATAAAATGCCCAAATACCATTATTTTATCTCAAAGTGTAGAACAGTTGTATCACAAACATTTAAAAGTCGAGTTTAAACTCATAATCAACCAACAACTAAACACTAAAACGAACCTTAGTTTAGAGCAAGCAGACGGACGACAACGATCGTCTAGCCACCGGCCGACCTCGTCTGCCGCCGCAACTCGTCGTCGGCATTTCTCAGAAACTGATCCCAACCACTTCCTGCACTTGTATCCAAATAATCATAAGGAACTGCAGTTTTCAAACCTGGCCTTACTCCACATTGGCTCTCCACAATTCTGAACTCCATTTCTCTACTCAACTGATCAGATTCCAATTCCTCCCATGTAAACAACAATGGCAATGTGAATGCACACCATGGATTGAAATCAAGAAGCTTAACCTCTCCGTTTCTCTTCACGTAAACGTCAAACGCGTAACTATCCGACTCGAATCTCGTACTCACCTCGTCCGTATAGAAGTTTTTTATCACGGTTTCCAACTCGTGTTTCTGTTCGGTCAATGTAGGGTAAAATCCAGTGACTTCCCGCTGGGAGATTCCGACTAGGATGTGGTTGTGTATAAAGCAACGGAATTCCATTTCCGGGTGGAGAGATGGGTACCATTTGCGAAGGGCGAGGAAGAAACGAGTGGGCCGACGGGTATTGCAATCGCTGCACGAGTCGTACGCGTGACAGAGATCGTGGACGAGTGAGTCGGAAGATTTAAGCAGAAGTGTGATTTCGCTAAAGGATGTGCATTTGAGACTCCCATTTGGGCTTATCCAAGCGGAGTCTTTAGGGGAGCTCCAGTTGAGCTTCGGGAAGATGGCGCCACCGAGGGTTTCGATTGATTGGTTGATTTCGGATTCGAGTTCTGGGAAAGAAGGAGGTGGTGAAGTTTGTTCTGATTCATCGTCGGATGGTTCTTCTGATATAACGTAGTCGTCTTCTTCTTCGGGTTTGTGGATTCTATTGGGTAATGCATCATCGTTGGAGACGGAAAGTGGGAGAAGGAAGGGGCCTGAATCATCAAGAAGATACTCGATGAATGATTCGGGAAGCTCGTGGATCACGGTTTTTATAGATGTGGATTTGAATCTTGGATACCATTCTTGAATTTGACATCTATTTACTTCTTCTTCCTTCATTTTTTCGATAAAAAAACGTGTCTTCAAAGAAACCTAGAAGTGCCTTTCTTGCTTCCAATCAACGAAACTAGAAGTAGGTTGAGGACCTAAAATTCGAGGATGTAGGATTGCTTGATCAACGCTGAAAAAGAGAGAGTATTAGAGATTACAACAATCGGGAAGTTCGTTATAGTATTGGAAACAAAATCGGACACCCAAAGACTACAAACAAAGTTGCAAACTTGCAATTTATAGTTTTGGTCTTGCCATTAGAAGTCAGGGTTGGGGTTTGATGTTCATATAGGAAGTACAAAATGCCATTCTGTAAGGTCCAAAAAGTCTCATTAATCTCTTCTATAGGTAACTCCCATTCTTGCAAGTTCTTTTTTTAGTGGGTAATTGTGGGTATCCGGATTTGTTTACGCGTACCGACTAATCCTCGGCCCCGGGCAACCACGAATGATCTGGAATCATCGCAGGTGAACCTCCATGGCCACAAGAGCTTAGGCATTTGAACCAAGGGAAGATGAGATTTCCGCTACATCCCATGAGCCTTAAACCGTGCGACATAACCCAACCACCGAAGTGGTTTGATTCTTGCAAGTTCAAATTGCAGATAGTTCAGCATCTTAGGAGGTGTTTGGTTCATGGATTTTGAAGGAATCAGAAGGAATTGGAATGGATGATTCCTTTGACCAAATTCCAATTCCTTTGTTTGGTTCACATATTGATCATGATGGAATCCTTTGAATTCCACAATCAAGGAATTCATCGTTCATTGGTTAAAATGAAATAATTGAATTACATCCAATTCCTACCAACCAAACGTGTGGTCAAATTTCATTAAATTCCATTCCAATTCTTTCAAAGTCAAATTTCTTCAATGGATTCCAATTCCATCAAATTCCATTATGCGAACTAAACGCCCCCTTATATTTCGATTATGATTTCTCTTTAGGGAAATTGGAGCTCCCATTTCTTCCACAATCAGAAGAAATTTAGCTAAACCAAATGTGCAATTTAAAAAGGAAACCAAAGTGGTGCTAATATTTGAGCAGGTTGATTAACGGTAACCCCGACCGTCCCCACACTGAACCGCCCCCTAGGAACCACATGTGAGGAGGTATTTCTGAGATGACTCAGCAGTTGGGCTAAGGGGAGGGTTCATGTGCTAATATTTATCTGTAGGGGGGGGGGGGGTAACGAGTCGAGTCAATTTGCAAGTTATTCGAGCTCGGCTCGAAAAAATAGCACCGGGATCGAGCTCCAATATTTTTTCAATGTTCGAGTTCGATACCCGTTTATGGGATCGAATTCGAGATTGATTAGCTCGCTTATACGCTTGACCTCAATAAGTGTATGCTCGGCTCGGCTCGAAAAATCTAATCGAGTTTTCGGACGAGTCGAGTTGAATATTGGTGCTACGGAAAAAGAACTGCTGTAGAGTTTAAATTATCCTGGAAGTTCAATTAATTGGTTTTGAAAATAGGGTAATGCAACTACGTATTAGGATTAACAACTTGTAGACATAGGAACCTATAAATACAAACTACGTTATACACTTACCAAGCATTGCTATATCCAAGAAATCAAAATAAATATTTTGAGCATTATTCATCATATCTACATGAACATAAGTAATGAGATGTACAAAATATTTAATCTCATATGCAAGGATTCCATTTATGCCATTTTCACATAGTCTTATAAGCCAACAAGTCAGCAAGTTGTTAATATATGAGATTACCTGTCAAAGAACTGAAAAACATAGCAGTATACTAGTCCCTTCTAATCTAGAATTTGTTTAGCTACTGTCTTTAAAGTGTTTCATTTCCATTTCCAACAACATCCATTTTAAAACTCAATCAAAATTCAGATCACAAGGGTTCAATCCAGTTTCAAAATTCAGATCACAAATTCACAAGGGTTCAACAGTTTCAAAAGTCAACATCCATTTTCCATTTTTCCAAAATCCAAAGTTCCAAACTAAAACTAAAACACAACAGTTCAATGCAGTTTTAAACAAAATTCAGTTTAAACACAATTTTAAACAAAGAAAAACTTGTATACAAAGAGAATCTGATTCAATCGAAGGAAAAAGAGAAATCAAATTCTTGAGTTCAATCCAGCGTGAATCTGATAGTAATAGTACCTCTACCTCAATCGAAGAAGAAAACCAAAGCTTGAAGCCTTGAACCAACAGATCAGGTCTCTCGATTGATGTCTCGATCAAATTCTTGAGTTCTTGAGTTCGATTGATGCCTTCGACTTTCTACTCCAGCAGGACCAGCACTCTCGATTTCAATCGATCAAGTCTCAAGCACTCTCGATTCTCGATTGTTGAAACAAAAACTCAAACAGAAGGTAGGGCAACAATCTAAATTGAAGCGAAGCGAGTTGTGAAAAATTAAAAGGTACCGCCTGTTTTTCATCGGGTTGTCGACGGTTTGGTTTGGGCCGTTATCAACCCATTTAATGAGGTTTGGTAAAGAAATGTATCGATTATAAGTCGGGTTGATGCGGTTTAGGTTATTTTAGGATTTTTCGGGTTGGGTTAGTCGGGTTGGTCGAAAATTTGAGTACCCCTACTCAATAGACTGATTCAAGAGGTTTGAGGCCAAGCAAATTTGAGTAGACCCATCGAGCATGATCACCCGTTAAATAAAGACATATCAATATGGTTCAAGTTCTAGTAACTCAATCTTCTTAAGGGTGCGTTTGGTACGCAGACAGGACATAACAGAACAAGATGGAACATAACAGAACAGGACAGTTGTCCAGCATTTGGCAAAACATGACACAACTGGACAGAACAGGACTAGACTGGTTAAATGACGAATCTACCCCAGATTAGATTACATCACATAAAACTAATTTACATCACTAATACATAGTGCAATGGATTATCAAAAACATAAAACTAATTTATCACGATTGGATTTTGGATATGGAAATCAAAACCCAAATTTTATGTTTCCGATTTTAGGTTGTTTCAGGTTTGGGTTGGTCGGGTTTCTGATTGATGTCGATCTGGTTCGGGTATTATATAATGCAAAAATTATATATAAATTCAATCATTTTTTAGGATGAATACAAGCGATTGAAAGATTGATGAAATCGATAGCAAGTTTAAAATTTAGAACATATTTCAACAGACTATAATTTACGATTTTCAAAAAATAATTAGATAAATATATATATATATATATGTTATTTCGGGTTTTCGGACGGGTTGGGTGGCCAACGATCAAACCCAATCCGAACCCAGATATCCTCCCAAATGTCGGGTTTCGGATTATCGGATTTCGGGGTATTCATGTTTTGCAAAACACCTTATTTTTTGTTCGGATGCGGATTCGGATTTCGGACTATTCGGGTTTTGCACACACCTAACTTGGAGGCGTGGATGATGAGAATACATGTTTTATGTTTTTAACAAAGGGTATATTAGTCAAAATAATGTTGTTCTACTTAGTTCCAGGGGGTTGGAGTAGGACAAATGTGTCTCATGCTTGTTCCAGTTAGTTCTAGCGTGTCCCACGTATGGTCACGCCAAACATGGGACAAGTCTGTTCTGTACTTCTGTTCTGTCCTATTTCACTCTGTTCTGCATACCAAACGTGATAACCGTGTGTGATTTTAGTTTAATGTATATACATGTTAGAGCATTTCCAACAACTATACTATAATTTTTCTAAAATAGAGTATAAAAAGTTGAAATCTCTAAAAAAAATTACAACCAACTCCAACAGCTACTCTATTTTAACAGTTCTAATATTCTATCGTCAATTATATTAATAAAATATTATTTCTCTCTCCTAAACATACAACTTCAATGTCTCCTATTGGTGGAAAAGAATAAAATATTATTTCTCTCTCTTCAATATGGGGTTTTAGAGATTTCTCCAAATTTGGAGATTTTTATCTTCTCTTTGCTCTTTTCTCTATTTTAGCATATGATATAGCATAGCTGTTGAAGCAAAAAAATTACTAAAACCTCACCTTTTTTTTTTTTTTTTTTTTCTATTTTAGCATAGTTGTTGGAGATGCTCTTATACACTTTAATAGAAATATAACTCATGTTCTAGAAGAATGTATTGAATCTTGATTATAATTCAACAAGTTTAAGCAAGCAAGTTTTGTAGTAGTTTGG
This sequence comes from Arctium minus, assembly GCA_954870635.1. Taxonomy (NCBI): domain Eukaryota; kingdom Viridiplantae; phylum Streptophyta; class Magnoliopsida; order Asterales; family Asteraceae; genus Arctium; species Arctium minus. Next base: position 96,226,829 of record OX941087.1, read on the forward strand.
GGGTCAATTTGTAGGAAATGCATAATTGCGTAACGATTTTAATTTCTTTTATTTTCAAGGTTTATTGACTTTAGTGAGAATATGACCCTATAGGCCACCAAATTTAGGCATATTTTAAAGGTTTGCTAAATTATGAGAAGTTGTATAATTATTTAGAATTTTGAGAGAATTTTATTGATTATTTAGAAAACTGAATTGAACACATTAGAATTTTTGCAGTGGTCACCCTTAACATAACGACAGGTTTTCGTCTTCGTTTGTAGCATATCCCTAGGTTTTTGGAGATTTTGAGCAACTTTTTGCTCCAATAGCTTTTCCAAAACTTTCTCCAAAATGGAGAAAATAGGAGATTGAATGTAATTTTCTCCAAATTTGGAGATATCCCCAAAAATGATTACCAAGAGAGAGAAACTATTTTTTATTATATGCAACCAATGAGAAACTTTGAAATGAAATGTTTAGGTGAAAGAAGTAATATTTTATTAAATATGTAGAATATTTTAATGATATAATCAATGATTTATCTCCAAAATGGAGAAACTGTTGGAGATGTATCTAATTTTTTTTGGAGATTTTAACTTTTGGTTCTCCATTTTGGAGAAGCTGTTGGAGATGCTCTCATGATCAACGACAAACAATATAAATAGTAAATTGTATAAAAACTTAATGTACTTTGATTTAATTAGTATTTTATACATATTAAGTAATAATTAAATATTTTATACATCATTTATATAAAAAGGTAGGAAAATGATATCGGAAGAAAAATGAAGTTCGAATATTGTTGCAGGTAAGCCATCTTACTAGAAAACGTTAAAAAGGTTATCCAACTTTTCAATTGAAATGATATAAAAAAATACTAATAAAAAGGACAATCATACCTTCTATTCAATTTCAAACTTAATATTTAAAGGTTCCTTTTGCCATATTTATAAACATAATTAAAATTTAAAACTTGATCTAATGCACAAATAAAATCGGTTTCAAATACAAACCACCAAAATCTTACTAAGTGTACGAATCAATCTCGATTGTTTGTGTAGATTATCAAATTAATTTTGATGTTATGGATTAAATCCTTTTCGATATTTATACTCAGTCTTATTTGTAACTGATTTGATACATGTCTAAGGGGGTGTTTACTTGGGGCTTATATTGAGCTTAATGGGGTGAGTGGCTTATTCGCACAGACACATAGAGTGTTTACTTGGGGCTTAATGGCTTAATCGCACAGTCATATTTGGCTTAATCGCACAGTTGTAGAAAGTGTAGTTGTCCAGGTTTAGCCAACAAAATTACCACCGCTACCCTTTAATTAAAAAACTCACGCTTTTTTCTTTCTTTCCTGACTTCCCTTCTCGCCTCTCTTCCCTTCTCTCCTAATCCATCTGGTACATAACTTCTCTTCAATCTTCATTGACTCCATGCCTGACTTCTTCGATAGCAACATTTGCTCTTCTTCTCCGAGGAGACATCGACTTTTATCACCAACAGCACATCGATTCTTCTTCTTCGGCGGCGGCATAGGTTCTTCTTCTTCAACGGTGGCATCGCCTTAGATTTCGTTTTTTTCTGTGAAGTTCCCTATCTCGTTTGAAGTTCGATTTCGTTTTAGAAGTTCATATTTCGTTTGATTTCGATTCACTTTTGAAGTTTCAGATTTCAGTTAATTTCCGAAGTTTGATTTCGTTTTCGTTTTCTTCTGTGTAGCTCCAGATCTTGTTTGAAGTTGACCCCATCTAAAGTCGTTTTTTGAAGTTTCTGATTTTGGATTTTGGTTTTCCTAAGTTCGATTTAGTTTTGGAAGTTCCATATTTCGTTTGATTTCAATTACGTTTTTGAAGTTCCAGATTTCATTTGATTTCTTTTTCGTTTATGAAGTTCCAGATTTCATTTGAAGTTCGATCTCGTTTTTGTTTTTGAAATCTCTAAAGCTCGTTTTTGAAGTTTCTAAAGCTCGATTTCAGTTCCTGACTGATTTCGATTTTGTGTTTGAAGTTCCAAATTTCATTAGACATGGTTCAAGTTTAGACTTTTCCGGATTTCACAGGTTTATCTGAATTGAGGGGTAAAACGGCCATTTCTATTGTTCAGACGGTTGATTCAGTACAAAAGGTAAACAACAATAGATTGTTATCTGGACAGACAAATTTATCCGAACAGACAAATTTATCTGTACAGGACTTAATAGAAAATTTGGTAAACAACCCCTAAATGGGTTGTATGGTTGGTTTTCCATTAAGTCATGTATAAATGTAATTGTTTGTGTGGATTAATCTCTTTGTACAGATTGAGAATATTTTTGTTTGAGAAAGTTTTTTCATGTATGAAAGGAGCGAGTTTTTAAATTGAGAGAGATATGTCTGGAAAAAAACTTGGCTTTCTGCATAAGTTTCCCAAGAAATTTACCGAATAAATCACTTTTAAGTCACTACTAAATAATTACGTACAACTAGCTAAATAAGTTGTGAATCTCATTAAGCTACTAAAAAAACCTTAAATTCGTTTTCACAGTGTCTTATTCGTAAATAATCATACAACATAACTCGTAAGTCATAACCACCCCACCCCCCTCAACCCCCCTTGGCCCCCACCCCACCAACACCTCTTCCTTTTTTTCCTTTATTTTATTCAAAGTTATACCTTCTATATTTCAATAATTAAATTTTTTATAAATTTATGTTTTAACTTAAATGGATTCAATGGTTTATATTTAAGAGATTTAAAAGAATCGGTATAATTCAATCACAAGTTGGATGTTGAGTTGAACGACCGATTCAATTTAATTGACTTTGAATGACCCATCAAATTTAATTTAATAGATGTTAGATTGGATAAATTATGTCAATCATATATTACTAGGCATATATCCGCACAATGCAGCGGAATGTAAGTAAAAAACGAATAATTAATGCTACTTTCTTATATACATGTTATCAACAATCAACCATGACCTAAGAATCACAACTTATGAAACTTAAACCCATAAAGATATTCAATAACTAGTTTATATTACAATTATTGACGAAAAAAATTATAATGATATAATTTATAATAAGAATGAAACGTATTTTACGATTATGTATTTTTAACGTGCTAACGGTAGAAAAAAAAAATAAAACTTATAGATAGAAAACAAATTATTTCGTAGATATTTATGATATTTAATAGTACGGTTAAATTAAAAAATATTCAATATTGAGCTCGTTTTGTAGGTGTTGACGAGACGATTATAATGGTATAATTTGTAGAAAAATGAACGTATTTTTTCATTGCATTTTTTTTAATATATGATTATTTGTGTTAATATGATAATGGTGTAAAATGAAAAATGAAAAAGTAAAGGATATAAAGTAAATAAAATAAGTAATTGTAAGAGTGATAAATGTAACATTGTAAGGGTGGTAAATGTAATTGTACAAAAGTTTGTACGTTTTAATTTTTTCATTATATAGTATAGATTATTGATTATCGAATTGAATATAACTTATATTTTGAACCAATTATTCATACATTTCATTTAAAAACACTATTCATAAACTGATCGAATGAATTTCTACACTTCTCTAATTTTAACAATAAAACAAATTTAAGCGGAAGTTCCTTTTTTTTTTTTTTGGTCATTAGAACCTAAATTAGTATAAGTGATAGTGTGATACCTTATTTTTAATGGACAAATTGTATCAAAATTAAAGGTCTTTAACTGTTAAATTATGTTATTAGGGGGTGTTTGGGATTGTTTATTTAAAACAACTTATGTTTTTTTGTAAAAGTGTTTATTAACTTATGTGATGTTAAACCGTAATTTATAGAAAGTATTTGGATTAGCTTATCGTGATACCAAAATGAAATACGCAAACACGTTGTTGTTTAAGGGTGTTTGAGATTGCTTACACATGTAAAATGACCAAAAAAGTGATAAGTTGTTTCAAATAAGTTAATAAGTCATAATGAAATGACTTATCAAAAACTTTTTATCAACGATGCCAACCCTATATAAGCATTTTTCTTTTCTTCTCATCCAAACAATAAAAACTGTTTATTACTAGTACCACACTAGAATAACATTTTAAGGCATTGTTTGACAAAAATAAGCTAGCTTATAAGTTAGTTTTTTGATAAACTACTTGGAGTAGCTTATGAGGAGCTTTTTGTGATTATTTCAATTATTCCCCTCATTAATATTCATAATTATATATTAACTTTTAATTATAAATAAATAATTAATGTCATTTTTGGTAATTTAAATGTTTATAAGCTAGTTTTTGTCAAACGTGATTTTTTCATCAGCTAACTTATCAATCATCAGCTAGCTTATCGGCACCGAAAATACCGAACCGTACCGGTACCGGTACCGATTATATTTTTCGATTCGGTACTCGGTACTTGTAATGTCGTTGATTCGGGAAATTCGGGATTCGGGACTCGGTACTCGGTACTAATACCGAACCGTCCCGATAAGACCAAAGGTCATTTTAATTATGTAAGTTATTATATGCCCACGACACGTGTCACACAGAGATACTGCTGAGGAGTATGTAAACCTATAGGGTCGCACACAAATAATGCGTTTGTTTCCATTTGTAGAAACCCGGATTTAATGAAAATATGTGTTAAACTGTAATTATCATAATTACAGGGTGAAAACGTAATTATGTTAATTACGGGGAATTATCTGTAATTATATTTTAAAGTTTAAAAGGATAATTATATATACTTATGTAATTATATTTTAAAGTTTAAAAGGATAATTATATATATATATATATATATATATATATATATACATATATATATATATATTTGAATATGATTTGAATATTACAGATAATAATTAAACCTTATTTAATTATTAGTTGAATTATAGTCTAACTATAATTCTTCTGATATAAATAAGGGGTTAGGCTAAACCATTTGATAGACAATTGAGTTAGAATAACCTTTCACAAAATACAGAAAAGAAACCCTTTTCTTTTCTGTAAAACACATATAGATCTAGGGTTATTGGGCTAGCACCCGGTGGAATTTCGCGTGTTCGTGTGTGGATACCGCTAGAGGAAACCTAGATTGGTTTCTAAGTGCTCAACTAGTTCAACCACTACAGATCTGAAAGGTACATCTCTAAACACCCTATGGTGTGGTTTTAAGTTTTAATTAAATACATCATTGGATCCGTTTGAGTTTTAATTGTTTAGAAAAGTTTTCTAGGTTGTAACCAAAATTATTTTTAATTTCCGCTGCGTATAACGGTTACAAATTGTTATTAAAACCCTACAAATTACTTTCCTTCTTGGCTTCTTGACTTCTTCTAAATATAATATTGATTCATTTCCCATATTAATTCTTCTAAAAAAGGGACTTTGGCCGCGGCTTTAGGTCCGCGTGGCTTTTTTGCGCGTTAATGTAAAATCATCAAGCTATGCATGTTACTATAAAGAGTTAGCTAATTTAGGTTCAAACAACACAAAGAGTCAAGTGACTCAAGTCAGACTCACCATAAAGTTTAGGCTCATCGTGAACATTGTTCGTGAGCTCCAAGAGGCTTGATTTATATTTAAATGCATTCTCAAATGTGTGGATAATTTAGTTAAACGACCATATTTGAGATTTTAATATGACTTTCTGAAAAAAAGTAACGAGCTTTGAATGTATATGATGTTAAACATCTCATATATGATGTAAAAGAATATAGTCATGTAAAATTTTAAAAATACACTAATAGGACGTTTGGTTTGATGGAATGATTTTGAGATATTCGGGAAATTCGGGACGAATACCGAATACCCGGTACCGGTACCGTATATGATTACTCGGTTCGGTATTCGGTACCGCCTTTAGATCACATTCGGGATTCGGGAAAATCAGTACCGACCGGTCCGGTACCATGCTCACCCCTAGCCTAAATAATCAATCCCAAACACACCCTTAGAGCAAAACACATATCTGTATTCTCATAATTGACGAAACTGCCCCTTGATAAAGACGGAACATGGTTAACCTGGTCCCTACCTTTTCTCTACAGCTTTTAATGGCGACTTTCTTTGACTAAAGTCTAAAACTTACAAAACTGTCCCTATTACTATTTCAACTTCTACACATACGTCCCTTTCTAAAATATCTACAAATTGTAAATTCAATTACCTCCATTTAATCCTATTATTGATCCATTTTGAATCACATTCAAATCTATTAGGTTCTTACATCGATTACACTAATTTTTTTTCTTGAATATATGTTATAACATATTTCTCTGTTTTCAAGAGCTTTATTGAAGAGTAATCTGATGAAGTTTCACGTATTCTCATATGACATCAGAGCCAAGATATATCACTTTACGGACAATTTATACCCCTCTAGTCTCCATTGAAGGGGCGTGTTGGAGTCTTACATCAACTAGGATTGGATCATTTTTTTCTTAATATATATATTAGAACATTCTTTCCCTCCTCGATAACTCTTTTGAAGAGTAATCTAATAAGGTTCCACATATTCTCACATGATTATATCACAAAAAAAATAGATTTCATTTTGATGTTTATAAATATGAAATTATATTCAATTAGCACAATATAAAGATCAAAAAGTTTATATATTTTAAAGGAAATGCAACTATAATGAAATATTACATATGGGTATATGATACAATTCATAAGATACGTAAAGGTGGACATAGTAAAAGGAGGGGGAAATGACACAGTCAAAAAGTCAAAAAAAAACATTTTTTTAAGGTTAAAAACAATTTCTTTTTAATTTTTATCATAATTCCTCCCATTCATTTTTCATATGGGACCCATCAATTAAAAAAATAACTCGAAATCAACAAAAAAACCAAAAAAACTTTCGAAATCAACTAAAAACCCGAAAAAGCCCTCGAAACGGTAGAATTAAACTATTGATTTTTCATATGAGACCCCATCAACCAAAAAAGATACCTAGAAATCAATCAAAAAACCAAAAAAACTCTCGAAATCAACCAAAAAACCGAAAAAACCCCTCAAACAGTGAAATTAAGCTAAAAATATATTTGATGACTTTTTGGACCTTTAATTTATCGTAAAGGTGCCCACCAAAAAAAATCTCCGCCACTAAAAAATACGTATTTATAAATGTTTTCTAAACGAGTAAACGACTTGGCAATCAAATTTTGTGAAACGAATAACGATGGTCAAATTAATCGCAAAAGTTAGTCGTTTGTATTCGAGTCAAGATTCCGATCACCACGAGGACCAAAAGGAAATGTCAAACATTCATATATAAACTATTAAAGCAAGACAGATAGACAAAAAAGACAATTTAATGGCAAAAAACGGTGGTGGATGAAAAAGAGACGACGACATCAATGGCGGAAGAAAAAGCAGAAGGAGGAGTCACCAACTTATGGCTTTTCATCATTGTACTCTGTGCAGTGATAACTTGTACCACCGCAGCAGACACCATCTCCGCCAACCAAACCATCAAAGACGGCGAAACCATTCTTTCATCTCAACAAACCTTCGAGATCGGTTTCTTCTCCCCGAAAAACTCCACAAACCGATACGTCGGAATCTGGTACAAAAGAATCTCACCGGGAACCGTCATGTGGGTGGCCAACCGGAACACACCACTCACCAACAACTCCGGCGAGCTCTCACTCACTCTCAACGGAACCCTACTCCTCCGTACCGCCGCCGGCGACGTCATCTGGTCGTCGTCGGATAATTCATCATCATCACCGCCGTCAGTGAAAAAACCGGTGGCTCAGCTTTTAGACACCGGTAACTTCATCGTCCGGGAGGAAACCGGCGGTGACCCGGAGAAACCCATATGGCAAAGTTTTGATTTTCCGACGGATACGTTTGTTCCCGGAATGAAATTCGGGAAAGATTTGGTTACAGGGGTAGAAAGGTATTTTACATCATGGAAGAGTGAAAATGATCCTTCTGTTGGTGAGCATAGTGTATGGATCGATACAAAAGGGTACCCACAATTGATCGTTCGAGATGGCCGGAAAATTGTTTTCCGGGCAGGTCCATGGAACGGAGTTCGGTTCAGCGGCGAGCCGAATTTGAGGCCGAATTCGATTTACAGATTTGGGTTTGTGCTTGATCAAAGAGAAATGTATTACCATTTTGATCTTATAAATAGTTCAATAGTCACAAGGGTAGTTATGAAGCCTAGTGGTAGTTTAGAAAGGTTGTTATGGATCGAAAACCGGCGGGAATGGTTGTTGTATTTGACTCCGCAGACCGATAGTTGTGATCGGTATGGGCTTTGTGGGTCGTTCGCGAGTTGTAATATCAACAACTCGCCTTCTTGTGGGTGTTTGAAAGGGTTCGAGCCGAGAGCACCGGACCAATGGAACGTGGCGGATTGGTCTCAAGGGTGTCGTCGGTCGGTCCCTTTGGATTGTGGACCGGGGGAAGGGTTTAGGAAGTATTCGAACCTAAAATTGCCGGATACGCAGGAGTCGTGGTTTAACCAGAGTATGGATCTTCGTGAATGCGAGATGGTTTGCAAGAGGAACTGCAATTGTAGTGCTTATACGACCCAGAATATAACGGGATCCGGAAGTGGGTGCTTGCTTTGGTTCGGTAACTTGATCGATATCAAAACATTTACGGAAAACGGGCAGGATCTTTATATAAGAATGCCAGCATCGGAATTAGGTAAATCACCCTCTCGTGACTTCCATTATACAGCCTATTAAGCTCCTACCCAACAGCTATTTATGGTCGTGCAAATAAGCCCTATCTATTATACAGTCCATTAAGCTCCTACCGAACAGCCCCTAAATGGCTTCCTGACAAGTGCTTTTTAAATCTATGACCTTTAGGGGCTGTTTGGTTTGGTTGGTTTTTCGTTAAGCCTTCATAGATAAAGTTGTCGGTGTTGATTAATCTTCATTAATCTTTCTGAATAGATTGGGAAGGTTTTTGTTGGGGAGGGTTTTTTTCCTAGACGGAAGGAAGGTGTTTTTTTAACTGAGAGGGACAGGTTTAGAAATAAACTTGGCTTTCTGCATAAAGCTCCCCTAGAAATTTACTGAATAAGCCAATTTCTATATCGTTAAGCCACTACCAAACAGTCATGTATAGCTGACCAAATAAGTTGTAAGTCTCATTAAGCTCGTTAAGCTGCTAACAAACAGGTCCTTAGACAGGTTTCTAGACATTCTTGTGTATAAAAGTACCAGCGATCTGAAAACCTGTCTGAAGGTCATTTAAACAAAGGACCCCTCTAGACCCAACTGATTCATTTGGTTTGTTAATTGTTATCACTAAGAATTTGATTTATTTGATTAACGGGTGATACTGCCATTGCAGCAAAAGGTAAAAGCTCGAGTGTAAAGAAACGAGTAGCGATTATTGTCCCTATAATATCGGTATTATTGGTCATACTACTTTCTGCCTGCATATTTTATCGAAGAAAGAGGAGGAAGGCGAACCAAGAAGGTAGTTCTATTTTGGTGGTGTTTCATCTGTTAATTTGATTTGTAATGCAGATTATATAGTTCTATTGACATTGGCTATTTCTCAGGGACACTAGAGGAAGACTATGGAAATGATCCTGGCAACAAAAACTCGAAGGACGACCTAGAACTACCGCTGATCGACTTTTCTACATTACGTAAAGCTACCAACAACTTTTCGGTCAACAATAAGCTCGGAGAGGGTGGTTTTGGACCCGTTTACAAGGTAAAAATAATGAGTGCATCACTTGTTAGTTTGCTAGAATGTAGCGCGATAACTAGTTGAGGCATATATAAACAGATATTTCTACATTTAAATATGTTGGATTAATCGGTATTGTTTACGGGTTACGGTTCGGTAGCATACGAGTTAGTTTTTAGTTTGCTTGGACTTGGTCTTTAGTTGACCAAGTTTAGTGGAGAATAATGGGTAGTGGGTAGCTATAGTTTAGGAGTTCATGGGTCTCTAGTTTTTATTTTGTTGCTTTAAATAGGAGTAGATGGGTTTTTTCTTTTGTGGCAGGATGTATTGATAGCATTTAGTTTACTGCCTTTAAATATATTGTTTTGTTAGTTCTCCTCTCCTCTCCAAGTTTGTTTTTCCTTTGTTTGTGTGAGTTTTGAGGCTTTTGTTTCCAACAATTGGTATCAGAGCCACGTTCGTTGTGAAGGGGGTGTAAGCTAAATCTGATCAAAGGTTGAAGGGTCACGAAAGCAAGGGTCACGAAAGCAGCTTCTACTCTTGATCAACCTGTTCGTGTCGGAAAAGAGACTAACCGGCGGAGGTGCGTGAAAAATGAACGTATCAGACCCGTCAAAGCAGGTGGCTTTGGATCTTGTTCGTTTTGCAGGTATAAGAAGACGGTAAAGCTTGTAGCTTGTTTTCTTGGTCGGTGGAATAGGGCTCTTGGAACAAGTCTGATCGGAAAAGGGTTGAAGCTGTCAAAACAAGGAAGGAAAAAGGCGTACGAGGAGCGTTTAAAAGGAAAGGAGGACGTTCAAGGTAGTTTATTGTTGGTTAGTGACGAAAAGGCGCATGTGTGTAAGCATTGTGGCAATGGAGGTTCAAATCGTGATGGCTTTGGATGTGGCCGGGGAAGAGGCCGTGGGTTCGGGAAAAGTCGGGATGTCAATGAACGTTTCCAGCGGGATAAAAGTCATGTTAAATGTTACAAATGTGGTGAATTTGGTTACTACAACAATGAGTGTCCTAAATGGGAGAAGCAAGAGGCAAATTTAATCGAAGAGGAACCGGAGCTGCTGTGAACGGGAAGTATGAAACAAACCGACTAAGGGGGTGATTGTTGGATTAATCGGTATTGTTTACGGGTTAGCGGGTTACGGTTCGGTAGCATACGAGTTAGTTTTTAGTTTGCTTGGACTTAGTCTTTAGTTGACCAAGTTTAGTGGAGAATAATGGGTAGTGGATAGCTATAGTTTAGGAGTTCATGGGTCTCTAGTTTTTATTTTGTTGCTTTAAATAGGAGGAGATGGGTTTTTTCCTTTGTGGCAGGATGTATCGATAGCAGTTAGTTTACTGCTTTTAAATATATTGTTCTGTTAGTTCTCCTCTCATCTCCTCTCCAAGTTTGTTTTTCCTTTGTTTGTGTGTGAGTTTTGAGGCTTTTGTTTCCAACAAAATACATAGAGGATATATATATAGATAGAGGTTCAGGGAAAACCTCAAAAAAAATGGAAAACTAGTTGAGGCATATATATAGCCCTTCATTTTGAGGTTCAGGGAAAACCTCAAAAGTTGTTTTTTGGTTTTTATGCACGTGTGCATTATGCATTTCTGCATATACATGTGTGCATGTTATAAATTACTTGTATGCATAATACATACCGTCCAGATGAATGGCTACCAGGATGTTCCTCAGTTTTTCGATTTTTTGAGGTTTTCCTCTGAACCTAACCCTATATATATATTTAGACAGAGAGAGAGTGTGTGTGTGTTAGGACCATGTTAGAATTTTTCACTTTTCTGAGAAGGTGAGAACAAGTGAAGATGGATTTATATTACATAAACGTTACGTTATATTATGTGAAGATTATAACTTTCACATCATATATTAACCATATATTAGAAGGTTAAATTATATTGTGGGAATGAGGTAACCTTCCGACAATATAAATGTATCTTCATAATTCTCACGATAAACCTTCACATAATATAAGGATACATTTACTTTTTCTCACGCTCTCACAAAAAAATTATGTATAGATATTGTGCTTACCTCAAAGATCGTTTTCAGGGTGTGCTGGGAAACGGACACGAAGTAGCAGTGAAGAGGTTAGCAAGGACTTCAACTCAAGGACTAGATGAATTCAAGAATGAAGTCATCTGTATTTCCAAACTGCAACACCGGAATCTCGTAAAGCTCTTAGGCTGCTGCATCAAAGGAGCAGAAAAAATGTTGGTCTATGAATACATGCCGAACAAAGGCCTCGACTCCTTTATATTTGGTATGATCATCTTAACACCACATCTTGATCCCCTTGGGATAGATGAATGGTCCACGTATATTAACCTCCCCCCCCAAAAAAAAAAAAAATATATATATATATAGGGGCAGGTTCAAATGAAAAGTTAGGCGAGAAATTTCAATATCATTTATGATTACACGTATGATACACTACACAAGCTTAATCATATAAACACATGTTGCATTGAACACATAGACGCTTAATCATACATGATTAAACACACCCAAAGAACTGTAATCATATATGATATTGGGATTTCTCGTCTTCTCGCATGATTCTTCCTCTCTCTCTCTCTCTTTATATATATATATATATGTATATATACACCTAATATCTTATTCATGTGGGAATTTGGGTTCGTTTGGTTTGGTTTGTTTTTTTCATTTTAAAAAACCGGCAGAAACATAGACTTTAGATGTAAACTACCTGCAGATGGAGCTCAAAGTAAGATACTAGACTGGCCTACGCGATTTCACATTATCAAAGGGATTGCTAGGGGACTTGTTTATCTTCATCAAGATTCTAGACTGAGGATTATCCATCGAGATCTCAAAGTCAGCAACATTTTGCTTGACCATGATATGACCCCGAAGATATCAGATTTCGGCATGGCCAGAAGCTTTGGAGGAAATCAGATAGAGGCAAACACAAACAGAGTGGTTGGAACATAGTGAGACTCGTTATACCTAGCCTTGGCCAATTTACTTGTGTTTATTTAGTAAAATTTCCTGTATTAAACCACCAATTTGCTGCAGTGGCTACATGGCACCAGAGTATGCAGGAGATGGTATCTTTTCAATAAAATCAGATGTATTTAGCTTCGGTGTTTTGGTGCTGGAGATTGTGAGCGGGAAGAAAAACAGAGGATTCCTCCATAAAGAACACGGCAACAACCTTCTCGGACATGTTAGTTTGGTTTCAATTAAGCTGCCTATCTTTGTTTGCTTTTATGCTTAAGCTATGTTTTGGCTAACTAGCTGAAAAACTAGTCATGTTTGGTAAAAACTAACTGATAAGGTAGATGACAATGTAAAAGAACCTAAAAAAAGAACATGTTGAAAAATTAACTGGAAAAACATAAAGGGCATAATTAGAAAATTTTGGGAAAAAAAAACCCACAGAGCTTTTTGAAAAGTAGCTTTTCAATTGCTAACCAAAAAAGGTTTTTCCAAAAAAGGTTTTTTCAATAAGCTATGGTACCTTACTGATTTTTCTTTCTTTCTTGTTAGGCATGGGGACTCCATAAAGAAGGTCGATCATTGGAACTGGTTGCGGCATCTCTAGACGAATCAATCCGTTTATCAGAGGTGATACGGTTGATCCACGTTGGTCTGTTGTGTGTTCAACAACGTCCAGAAGATAGACCGACCATGTCTTCTGTGATTCTAATGTTCGAGAGTGATTGTGAATTGCCTCCGCCTAAGCTGCCAGGTTTCTTTTACGAAAAAGCTACAACAGAGACCGGTTATTCTTCAAGTACATACGGAACAAATTCAACCAACGAACTCACCGTTACAATGTTGAATGCTAGATAGTGTATTTATGTCTGTATATCTTTTTTCTGTAAACCCCATAGAACCCCCCCCCCCCCCCCCCCCCATCTCCATTCCTACACCCCAAATAGGAGCCTATTGTTTGGTTAGAGTTAGAGACAGCATAATATGTGTTTTTGAATTTGCAGTCTTCAGCTAAAGCTGAAAAGCTAGGAATGAATAGTTATAAACTAAAAGAAGAGCTTCCATGAAACAATTCAAATCAAAAGTTGAGTTCTTCATGTATATTGTACATCTTCAAGTCTTTCAACGACACATTTAGGAAATTATTTATATACTATGACGATGGTTATGAAAATAGAAGAAATGCTTTATGCTACTCTAGAGGAGGAAGGGGTGTGTTTCCCAAAAGAATGCCGCATGGGCACTTTCTACTTGATTGGCAACCACAAGGGATGTGCCGTACTGGTTGATGTGGTGGAATATCCCATCTGTCCAGGGTTCGAATCCAGGCGTACACAACAATTGTGGCCACTGAGGTTTAATCAGGGTTGATGTCTAACAATTATAATTTACCAAGGGATTAGTCTAGGCATAGCTTAGGACACCCTTCCCCCCTCCACAAAAAAAAGCCTACTTGGTTGGCTTTGGACTCGGACTCTATCTTGAAATATTAGGTGGTGACATATTTTATTGTTAAAAAATCCGAATTCTAAAGGATAATAAATCAGTGGAGAGGAGATGTGCATACTTCATATCTCTTGGAGACTATTTTTTCTTAAATCATGTTTTTTACAGCTTATTTTAAGTTGGGAAAAAAATCAGGTATTTTGAATGCTTATACATTTAAAAGTTTTATATAGTTTCCTTCTTTATTTTGTAAAAGATTTGCAACCCCATTAGCGCATGGACAAGTCCAGCCTGTTTATATGACGAGTAAGGGGCTGTTTACCAAATTTTTCATTAAGTCCTGTATGGATAAATTTGTCTGTCTGGATAAATTGATGTTGTTGTTTACTTTTTTATCTGAATTAACAGTCTGAATAACATAAATGACCAATTTACCCCTGAATATGAATTTTAAGTTGTTTTATAAATTGCGGTTTATTTTTTAAGCCATATATTCATAAATTAATTGATATAATCCAAAAATCAAGCAAAAATTCATTAAGTACTTAAACTTCCAAGTTCAAACACAATGTAGCCAAGTTCAAACAAAAAGTAGCAAGTATGAAACAAGTATGAAATCGACATTGTAGAAATCATGGTTACAAAAATCTACATTGTAGAAATGTCGAGCAACTATGGAGAAGAAACAAGTATGGAACAAAAATCGACTGAAAAAACAAGTAAGGAACAACAATCGACTGAAGAAAACAAGTATGGAACAACAATCGACTTAAGAAACAAGTATGGAACAACAATCGACTGAAGAAACAAGTATGGAACAACAATCGAGTATGGAGAAGAAACAAGTATCGAACAATCAGTAAAATCATTACCTTTGGAGAAATCGACCAAAGGAAATTATTGTCTAGGGTTGAAATCGAACCAGCAGTGAATTGAAATAGTGTAATAGAACCAGCAATGAACTCGAAGCAGTAAAATCGAACGAGCGGTGAAGGTGAAATCGAAATCGAACAAGCAGTGAAGATGAAATCGAGCGGCTAGGTTTTTATTGCATGATTATTGAGTAGGAGGGTAGACATGTCTTTATTTTTAAAGGGTAGAAATGTCAAAGATGTGTCTTAATAGGGACAACACATCTTTCCCTACTTAGTGAATAAGCCGGAAATGTCTGCGTGAATAAGCCGGATTTGTCATTAAGCCCCAAGTAAACACTCCAAACGTCTGCGCGAATAAGCCGATTTTGTCATTAAGCTCATTAAGCCCCAAGTAAACACCCCCTAAGGTAACTTATAAAACACGTAAAATCAGTCTTGGTTTTCCATATCAATCTTGTTGGACAAAAAACATGTTAGACCCAGATGGGTCCCAGCCCGTAAATGATCACATGTACCTACTAGTGAATTTGTGACATATTCAACATATATGGTCACAGAAAACGATAACGAGAAACGGTCAAAGAACAACACTGGTTTGAATTTGTATGCTGTTTTTCTAATTAATACCCACAACTCCAAGTCAATGATCACATAATATCTTCACATCTCAGCAAACTCCCACGTACAATTTGAAACCACATGTGAATTCACAAGAGTAAACTACGATTCTAGTCCCTGTGGATTGTTTAGAATTGCGATTTCGTCCTTGTACTTTCAAAATTACGATTTTTGTCCTTAGGATTTGTAATACATTGTTGTTTTCGTCCATAAAGCAATTCATTATGATTAGAGTAAATTACATGTTTTTTTTTGGAAAAAGGGGGACGAAACTCCCAGGAAAAACTTTATTGAATGTCCTTGTCCCTTCTTTGAAATTACATGTTTCGTTCATGTGGTTAGGTGTTTTTAATGGTCCTTATCCCTTTTTTGAAAATTCAACGAAAAGCGTCCTTGTGGTTGCTTTTTTAACGTCTGTGTTTGCATTTTTTGTGAGTTGGATCCTTTTGGTTGCAGTTTTTTAATGAGTCCGATTCCTGGAAAAATCTACAACCTGGTCCTTGTGGTGGCATTTAAAACCCAACTCGTAAGAATGCAACTACAGAAACACGATCCGTTGAATATTAAAAAAAAGGCAAGGGCTATATAAAACATATAACCATATGGACGAAACATATAATTTACTCTTACAATTAAGTATAAGAGACAAAAAAGCAATAAACTAGACGAAAAAAGTAATAACTTGTAAACCACAAGTCCACAAGAACCAAAAAAGTAACCAATTGTAAACCACAAGGACGAAAAACGGAATTTCAAAACCACACGCAATTTTCAACAAACGGAAAAAAAAAGTACTCTTTCCTAGAAACTGCTAATTATGAATCTAATTTGTTAACTTATCATTGATTTGTAAAAACCATTCATTATGAATGGCAAGAACAAAATGACCATGAATAGCCTTACCAAAATATTGTTATGTTACACTGCCCTGTTATCAATCTTAACAGCTTCCACTGCAATAAACACCATTGCAGTCAATCAAACCATTAGAGATGGAGACACCATTGTTTCAGCTGATGAGACTTTTAAACTGGGATTTTTCAGCCCCGGAAGGTCGGTTAATCGATACGTGGGGATATGGTACAACAAGATAACAGAGTTCACTGTTGTTTGGGTTGCCAACAGAGAGGTTCCACTGGCCAATAGATCAGGTGTTCTCACACTTGATCCAAGTGGAACTCTGGTAATCCGAAACACGACCGGTGCAATAATTTGGTCGTCGAACTCATCGAGACCAGCGACAAATCTAGTGGCAAGGCTTTTGGATTCTGGGAATCTTGTCATTGGTGACAGCAACCCAGAAAATTTCATTTGGCAGAGTTTTGACTATCCTACTGATACCCAATTACCAGGGATGAAAATAGGGAAAGATTTGGTAACAGGCATAGAGAGACGGCTGAGATCGTGGAAGAGTGTTGATGATCCTTCGATTGGTGGATTTTCAATTGAGGTGGATACGGAGGGATACCCGCAAGGGATACAGTGGCAAGGAGAGGCTATACAGTTTCGGGTTGGACCTTGGGATGGTCTTAGGTGGTCTGGCATGCCTGCTTTGAAAGAAAACCCGATATTCACATTCGAGTTTGTTTTGAATCAAAGTGACATATATTATAAATATGAACTTAGAAACAGTTCAGTTGTTTCAAGAATGACATTGACTGCCGATGGGAACTTCAACCGCATGAACTGGATCAACCGTGCCCAAGGTTGGCATTTCTATTCTTCTACCGTAGCGGATAATTGTGCACGTTACAGATTGTGTGGAGCCTATGGGAGCTGCAACATTAACAATACTCCTTTATGTGAGTGTATAGACGGATTTGAACCAAGAAAACAGGAAGAATGGAGTATGGCAGATTGGTCTAGCGGGTGCCGAAGAAGGAATCCGCTGAATTGCCACAGTGGAGATGGGTTCCGAAAATATTCAAACTTGAAATTGCCGGACTCACGAGGTTCTTGGTTCAACCAAACCATGAACCTTCAAGAATGCAAAACAGTCTGCTTGAACAACTGTTCCTGCACAGCTTATTCAAATTCAGACATTCGAGGGGGTGGAAGAGGATGCATCATCTGGTTTGGTGAACTAATTGATATCAGAGAGTTTGATCAGGATGGGAATGGGGATGACCTATATATTAGAATGGCTTCCTCGGACATAGGTAAGCATGTATCCACAGAAAGTAAAGATATATTATATGTTAGTAACTATTAGCGAGGACTAGTATTAATACTTCAACGTACAGTTAGCAAGTCTAAATTAAACAATTCTAATATCAACTTTCTATATTGTGTAGTGTTGTAAATGCAGGTTCCTACTACTAATAACAATTCTGTCTTAACAGATGTAAACGTGGGCACTAATCATAACGTGACCTCCGATGATGGAAACTCCGGTGTGACCAAGAGAAGATTAATCATAGTCATCATCCCTGTACTTTTTGCAATAACAACAACTCTAGTCCTATGGATGTATCTAACATACAAGAGGAAATCGAGCAAAGAAGGTAATGGGAGCATTATCTATTCGTGTTTTGACGCCCTAGAAGGATCACCTCCGTATAATTTCTATTCGGTTGCACTTTTAGCCAACCCCAACTAATTTGAGATAAAAGGCTGGTTGTCCAAGATAAAACATCAACAATTTTATTTTCCTATTGGCAATCTACAGTTTTTTTTTTGTCCAAATTTGCTCTTTTAAATTATGTTTGGTTCGTATTCCAGGACACACGGGACAAGAGTACGAGAATGAGAACCACAATGAAGAGTTGGAACTACCATGGTTCAATCTATCTACATTCCTTGAAGCTACAAACAACTTTTCTGTCAATTCTAAGCTTGGGGAGGGTGGATTTGGTCCAGTTTACAAGGTAATCCCAGAAACATGCATCTTTTAGCCATAGAATCAACATGAATTTGGAGTATTTATACCTACAAAGCTGTATTAGATTATGATATAAAGCCAAGGGAAATATTCTTTCCCTCTTAAGTTTAAGACCAGTGCCTAGATGATAAGTAAAGTTTCAAACGATCAAGGCAATGAATATAAGAAAAGGTCAGAAATCTATTTATCATATTGAAGTTAAAGGGAACACTAATGTCATAGTCATATCAAACAATAAAAAAAATGGAAATGTGCCTCTCGATATGCAACGTGCTGCCCCTATAACTTCTAATCCAACTTAAAATCAGGGTGGAAGTTATCGGTAGCCTGCAACTTGACGCCCTCATCAAGCCTGCCCAGAATCTCCCTCCTTGTAATCAGTGATGTGGGATTAGCCTAAGATGTTACAAACACCCCCCCCCCGGACTCATCATACCCGATAAGGTTTGCCCCACCATCCTGATGGTACAAGGATCGGCTCTGATACCATCTGTAACACCCCAAAGCCCAAAGCGACGGGCTGGCCCTATAACTTCTAATCCAACTTAAAACCAAGGTGGAAATTATGGGTAGCCTGCAACTTGAGGCTTGTAAGGAGCTCACAAATCCTATTTTCTATCCATGTGATTGTGGGATGAGTTGTTACTCATGCATCTACCTATAATTACTAGCATGGTAATCTTACGAAGCATGACAAGATTGTGATGGTATACATTTGTCAAAGGTACCGCCCTCTTTCCTAAAAAAGATTGTGAAGTTTTAGCTCAACAATTGCAGGGCAGGCTAATAACAGGACAAGAGATAGCAGTGAAGAGACTGTCCAAGAATTCAGGACAGGGTCTTGAAGAGTTTAAGAACGAAATCCGTCTAATTTCGAAACTTCAGCATAGGAATCTTGTTAGGATTCTAGGTTATTGCCTAGAAGGAGTTGAGAGGATGTTGGCATATGAGTATTTGCCTAACAGAAGTCTGGATTACTTCATTTTTGGTCAGTCAAACAAAATTTATGACTTGAAATTTAAAGATTCTCCAGATACATGTTTTTAGCTGATATTGACTTGCTATCGATGAAAATGCCATGCAGATAAGGACAGAAAATCATTACTTCCCTGGAAAAATCGCTGCGAAATAATTCTTGGTATTGCAAAGGGACTTTCATATCTTCACCATGACTCAAGATTGCTAATTATACATAGAGATCTTAAGGCCAGCAATATTTTGTTAGACAGTGACCTGAATCCCAAGATCTCAGATTTTGGCATAGCAAGAATTTTCGGAGGAGATCAAGGTGAAGGGAAAACAAAGCATGTCATTGGAACATAGTAAGTGTCATAGCCGTATATCACAGATACACCTCCAATCCTTTATATCAACTTAACTGTTTCAATGCATGCAGTGGATATATGTCTCCAGAATATGCCATTCACGGGAACTTTTCAGTGAAGTCTGATGTCTTCAGTTTCGGAGTGCTTTTGCTGGAGATATTAAGCGGGACAAAAGTTACGAAGTACCAAAATCCTGAGCACCACCATAGCCTTTTGGGACATGTAAGTATCTCCAACAAATTCTCTATAATTTTCTCCAATATGGAGAAGCAAAAGTTCAAATCTCCATATAAAATTACATTTGTCTCAAATAGTTTCTCCGTTTTGAAGATTTCAACATAAATTATATTATTAAAATATTCAATAGATTTTTTAATATCCCAAAAAACTTTCAAACTTTATATGAAATGATAATACATTCGAATTCATTGGTGGAAACATTAAAAAAACTATTTCTCTCTCTCCTACTTTCTCTATTTTGGAGGAAGTTCGGAGAATCTATTGGAGTAAAAAAAACAGGTTAAAAACTCCAAAATCCTCATTTTTCTCCATTTTGATTTTTGAGAATCTGTTGGAGATGCTTCCTGTCCTATACAGTTAATTGCGCCCCAATAGCGGCGAAATTGCGGTGCAATTGCGGTTTTCGGTCTGAAGGAAAATTGCGGTGCCAAATATCGGTGGAATATAGCGGTACCGCAATTTGCGGCGCTATTCACCACAATTTCACCGCAATTTCACCGCAATTTGATAAAAAATTGCGGTCCGATATACCGAAATTGTTATAGCCTAGTTTGGGCTTTTTTCTTTCTGGGCTTTTATTTTTCCTTCCGGGCCTCTTTTTTATTTTTGATTTTGGGCTTTGTGGACTTCAATTTGACTAACCTAAAACTAAAAGTCTACCTCTTCTACTCGATTCTTCAGCAAACGGAACGATCACAGTACCTCCTACTTCCACAGTTGCACTCGATTTACTGTCAAACGGCTCCTATTTCCACTCGATTTTTCCCAATCGGCTCCTACTACTCGATTTTTACCAATCCGCTCCTACTACTCGATTTTTCCTAATCGGCTCCTACTCATACTATGTTGCTTGTGTGGTTTGAAACTTTTTTTAATTAATGAATTGTTTGACTTGATATATGTTAGGAATACAATATATTAAGTTATATATATTCATATTTAATTTATGAACCTATTTTTTTTTACCGCAATAACCGCTATCGCAAATCTAGGCCATGACCGCAATTTCCGCAATAGACCGTGTTAACTACTTAGTTCCTGTCACCCTCCCTAACAACTATATGTATCACAATCTTCCAGGCATGGTTGCTATGGTATGAAGGCAAGGCCTTGGAACTAGCTGATTCAATTTTAGAGGATTCACTTGTAGAATCCCAAATGTTAAAGTTCATCCAAGTGGCATTATTGTGCACTCAAAAATTCCCTAAAGACAGGCCAACAATGTCCTCGGTAGTTCTCATGTTGTGCAATGATGGCGTGACATTGCCTCCACCTAAACAACCAGGGTTTTTCTTAGAAGGAGGCTTCATGGAAACAGACATGTCATCTGGTGAAGAAAGCTACTTCTCCAGAAACTCAGTGACAATAACAGCGCTGGAAGGTAGATAAATTCAGAAGAAGATCACAAGTTCATGAATCTGGGATATGTATGAAGAAAATTTTGGTATTATGGTGTCTACATTGATTTGTACACAACAGATTCTACATGTAGATTAGCTTTATATCCATTTTCTAGGTCACCATTTCTACTTCTAGCATCTCATCAAGCACCACACATGTAAATATGTAATATTTACAATTGAACAATTCGATTCAGTAATTTGTGCAAAATATAGCATCATATATTATACGTACACGTAAATTGATTCAGTTTGTTGGTGCCAAATACATGTTGGAAATTTGAGTGTGAGGTTGGAATGTTTCCATCCCACATTGGTAGAAATACAAAAGAAGCTTGAGTTTATAAGTCTAGACTCTCAAGTGGGTCTTGAGTAAAATGATGGGCTTATAGTGGGGGTTTCAAAGAAGTGCAATGCATGCGCGCGTGGCCGTGGGTGCGGTTTAGATATTTACACGTGGGTTAATAAAAATGTGGGTCAATTGCCGATTCTTGAGGAGGAGTTTAGGGAATATTCTTGGATTATTCTCTGGTTTTTCAACTATAAATTAAACCCCTCTCCACCCTTTGTAATAACCCTGAAAACAATCTGCTCTATTTGCTATCTCTCTCGATCTTAAGTACTGTTCATACAGTCAATACTATAGCTGTTAGTATTAGACTAATACTGCATCAAATCTTGGGCTAAGCGATTGTAGACTCACAGCTTCATAGGGTGTCGCCAAAACCTTTAAGGACAGGATAAACGATCCGTGCAGTCCGCTCATCAGGTTTCATCGTCTGCTTCCAGATTTATACCGTGCAGTTAACTCATTGTTCGTCTGCGAAATCAGGTTGGTGTTTAAGTTTCCTGTATTGTTCTTTACTTTCGTCCAGTAGAGTGGACAATCTCTTTTCTACCTCTTCTTCTAACGATTCTATCACGAAGGAAAGAAACGTTTTATAGGAATCGCTATTTGTTAATTTTAGACTTTCTAAAACTGTTTTTTTAACAAAGTCCTAATCTTTATAAATAAAGTCGTGATTTTTATTTATAAAACTGATTTGTTGTTCACTACTGAATTTTCTAATTGTTAAAAATTCAACAATGCATGTACAAGAACACGTTTCCAAGAGACCGAGAGCAAAACTAACACGGTAGGGTTCAACGTTTTTATAAATTCTATAGATCTGCATTCTGCAGTAGTTTCATAGTTGAGAAACATCCATTTAATCAATCGAAATCAACCCTAAGGATCCAGTAGTTGATGCTTTATGTTCTAGCTTACATCAAAATAACTCTACATGCCGATTATCGTTGTGGTTCAAGCAAGTCTCAACAAAAGTTCAAAGGTTCAAATAGTTAATGCAGCAGAATCAATCGTCGATACACAAAATTTATGATGCAAAACAACATAAATCACATAATTCAAACAAACGATGGAAGAATGAAGAATCGCAATCAGTAGATCACCTGTTTTTGCATTGCCCGTGGTCTTTGTCGTTACTGGATGGATCTCCATTGTGTGATGTCCTCATCTGTGGTTCAATTTTCAGTTGAATTCAGATTTTGTGATGAGATTGAAGACAGAATTTTCGAAGTTATCGAAAATTTGGAGCTCAAATTCAAATGGAGTTATCAAATAATGGAACCTCAAATTCGATTCAAACTCTATAGTGTTGACTGTTGAGTATAGATGTAAAAATTTAAAACAAACCGGCCCGGACCGGCGATGACGAGTCAAACCGTGGAAAAAATTATGAAAGGCCTTGGGGTGTGACGTGTGCATCGGCGGGTCGGGTTTCAGGTGGGCAAACTAAAAACCCGGTCGGAATTTTGCATATGAAACTTAAGACCCGAATTTAAATTTTAGGTTTTGGTTTTCGGATTGCTTCGGGTTCGGGTATTATCTATACTATATTGTAAAACACGGATAAAAAATTCTTAAATACAAATTATTAGACACAAGGTACCATCATTTTATGCAAGATTTAAAAAAAAATTCATTTACAAGTATCAAAGCACAAGATACATATTACTACTGCAGACTTCTAACACCCACCAATTTGGTATGTGCAGGGCATTCGTTTTACAATACATTTTCATGTATCACTATTAATTATTAATTAATATATTATATTACTATAATTTTGTTTTAATTATATTATAAGAGAATTACAGTTTTGGTCCTTAAGGTTTCGTATTTTCTTTGAAAGGAGGACCTATGCTTCCGTATCTCAAATAGTGGTCCCTGAGGTTTGGTATTTGCTCTTAAAGGATAACCTCCTCACTAACTTCGTTAAAAAACTTGGTTAAAGTCAGGGGTATTTTCATCAAACCATGCATTCTTCCTTTTTTTGTAATTTTTTTGTTTTTCTATATTTTTGTTAAAGCCAATAAATTATAGGGACATGTTTTGTAATTAACCATATAATACATATCATCATCAACATCCAAAAACCCACATACATATTCTCATATATATATACACACATCTCTGTGAAAAACCCACATACATATATGTATGTATATATACACACATCCCTATGAAAAACCCACATACATACATATATATATATATACACACACATATAATAAAACCCACATACACAGACCATTGAGCACTGATCATGGTTAAGCACGGATCATTTTTAGCAAATAGGTTAACCAAATGGGTGTATACAGAGACACATACATATATATATACATATAAACACAGGGACCTCTTCATCAACCTATCCTCATCAAAATGTGTAATATAAAGGCTACGACGTTTTTCCAACCTCTCCGTTCCCTGAACCATCACTCCCTTAAGCTTAACTTTGATTTGTTAATTTGTGTGAAAATACTTAATTTATTATGGTGGTGATAATCTAAGTACGTGATTGAATATCACCATCATGACCCACACCACCGTCGTAACCCACCCCTTCCATCATTTCCACCGGTGGTGCCGCTGTCGGCGTCTCCCATAGGTGAGAGGAGAGTGATAATAGAGGATGGTGAGACGTTTTTGTTGTCGTGGTATAAGGATGAGATGTTTGTAATCGAGAATCGATCACATGCGATGGTGGGTTATGATTAAGGCGAGGAAAGGGTGTTGCCGGAGATGAGGAGTGGAGGTGTGGAGGGGACGATTGTCACAACTGGAAGTTGTGGAAGCTCTTCCCTGTGATTTGATGATGTAACACCCGTAATTTTCGGTAAGTAAATGTCACCCGGACATTTCTGTGACTTGTAAACAGTGGGGTTTTGTTGGGAAATGTATTGTTTAAAGTCCCTCGGAGTATCGGGAGTTTGGGCGTTGAAAAAAGTCGGATTTTTGGAGTTCGGGGGCACCCGGGCGACCATGCCAGCGATTGTGCCAGAGGGCACAATAGCCTGGCACTATCGCCGAAGCTGAGAACCTACGGTACAAGTCTGGCGATTGTGCCAGCGATTGTGCCACTGGCACAATCGACTGGCACTATAGACGCGCGTACCAGTGGATTAAAGTTGCGATTTTCACCATTTCTTCTCATTTTCTCATTTCTATCTTCTCCCCTTTTCTCTCCCAAACCCCAAAACCGAACCCTAACCTATTTTGAGGGTTTTTCCTCCCCAAACCACATGATTCTTAATCATCTAGCTAGTTGGGAGCTTGAGTCACAAAACCTCCATCTTCATCTTCCTCATCAAGTTCAATGGTTGGGAGCTCGGGTTGAAGTGTTGGATTGGGTGTTCTCGGAAGGTCTCATCATCTTAAGTGGTAATCTTTCTTGAAATAATGTTATAAATGTTCTATTGATGGTTTCTTAGTGTTTGGTATCTCAAATCTCGGATTTGTTAGTTTTGGAGAAACTAGGGTTTTGATCTCGTTTAGGGATTTTAGTATATAATGTTGGGGAATGTTTCTATGTGGTTGTTTATGGACATTTATGGTTTGGAGTGTTTGGATCTAGGTTTCGGAAGTTCTCGGCTTGAGGATTCAAGTGGCCTTCAAAAGAGCTCGTTGGGTGAAATCTAGATTTAGCCTAAATCTAGCAAGGTGAGTTCAAGTTGATTTGTGAAAACGATGTACATGCCAAAATGTTTATTTTTAAGTGTTTTACATGAAATGGTTAACTGCTGATAAGTTTTGAGTATTTTGAAGTAAAATATGTTTTACTTGGTTATTTGCCAAAGTGTGAGTATTTTGATAAGTTTTCATATTTGGTAAACTTGAGTTGTGTTAACCTCTTAAAATGCTTATATTGGGTTTTGAACATTTCAACAATTAAATAGCATGATTTACGTATTCTTGGTGATTTTGTACAAGAAAGATTTATTTTATGATTTATGCATCTTTGACGGTTTTGCACAAATGAAGTCTATTTCATGTTACATGCATCTTGGTGTAATGGTATTCATAAACCCTTTGGAAAACCTTTAGGTGTCGTTTGTTTTTTAAGAGGTCTAAAGTCTAAAGTCTTATTTTAGTTATGATTAATAAGAGGTGGTATGTAAAAATGTCTGAACGATTCAGACTTAAGAGTCATTAAGAGATTTAAAAAAAAAAAAAAAACCCTTAGTCTCCTTATGTGTTGAGTCTTGGGCTAATCTTGTCTTTGAAGTATGTGTCGTCGTAAACGTTGTTTAAAGACATTTCATTAGTTGGGGGACCGGTAATTTTTGGTCAAATGGATTTTGAGCAGTTTAGCTCGGTATTGGCTTTAAAGAGTCTTGAGGACGTTTGTCCGGTTTTTAATGGCTCGATGTAGAGTCCAATTTATGATTTACATCTTAATGCATTTCATTGCATGTTATTGATAATTACAGACTCGAGTGCTTTAGTCATTCAGGGATAGTCATGTAATCTTAGACTGTGTTGCATTGAGGCAATGCACCTTGAAGCCACTTTCTCTGGCAACCCAAAGGTCCGACACGCACCGGGGACTACCGCCTTTGGAAATTCCCCGACGGTGGAGGTCTAGGTACATAGGAGACTACCGCCTTAGGAAATTCTCCAAATGTCACCCACCTACATTCCTATAGTGAATCACAGACTTGGTTCGTCCACATAATGCATTTAGGAGGTCTCAAGATGTAATTCCATCCGTAACATTTCGGATATCCACTAGGAACACACTATTACCATCCTACTCATGTAAATCCAACATATAACATAATATCCATCCAAATACTTCGTGAGAATATAAGGTCGCCAAGAAGGCATTCCAAGAATGAATCATCAACATACCAAGATATGCTAATATAAAACATGGTAATTTTCACATACATAATCCATGGGTAAAAACCCCCAAAATACTTGAAACATTAAATATGAACGTTTGAGATATGCTTTGACATTAACAAGTAGAAGATAAAGATGTGTATCTAGTTTTAACAAAAGATTAGTAAACTCACAATCTAGGTTTTTGACCAAAACCTAGAAAAGATGAAACCCTAGCTTTTGAAGAAGATGAGACTTGAAGTGAAGAGGAGTAGCTTGAGAATCTTCACTAGCTAAGCTTGGATGAAGCTTAATGATCAATAAATGATCCTAACAACCCAAGCCCTAGGAAGTAAATGAGGTAGGTGATGAAACCCTAAAAATCGCCTCCAAGAAAGTTCTCCCGTTTTTTTGTTAAATGATAGTGAGAAATGAGGTATTAACTCTTATAAAACAGCAGACTGGACCACGCGGGCGATAGTGCCCGGCGATGGCACTATCGCGAGTCACAATCGCGGCCCACTCCGACCTCTCGGTACATGTTCGGCGATAGTGCCCTCCGCGATAATGCTAAGGCACAATCGCGAGCCAACCCGTACCCTCGGTACATGTTCGACGATAGTGCCCTCCGCGATAGTGCCAAGGCACAATCGCGAGGCACTCAAAAACAGTCCAAAACTCAACCGAAAACGATAACGAGCACCATGTTTGAACGATTAACGAAGGTAAATTAATTATACGACATTTAGACATAATAATGATCATGAAATGTACACCAAGACACATATTCTCACATAAGCGAAATAATTGCATTTAAGAAGACAAAATACTTACCTTGCGAATTTCTTGGTGTTACAGACTGTGGATGGTATCCCAGTCTACCCGGGTTCGAGCCTAGGGGGAAGCTTTGGGCGCATGAGGAGCATCCCAGACTCTGGGTCGGCCTTTGGGTCGGCTCGGGTCCAGGTTTCCGGACAACCAGTCTATGGGTTGCGTGTTCGGTCCTTGGGCCAGGCTTAGTTAGCGCCTGGACGGGTCCAGTTCAATGGGTTGGGTCGGGTCACCGCGGATTAGTCGGTACTGCCTTCGGATGCCCGGATACCACGAAAACGTGTGTGTTATCTGCCGTTCAAAAAAGAATACCAAATGACTAGCTTATTCCTTTCAGTTCGACCATTAATTAAAAAAAAACGTTTGTTAAAACAATTTAAATAGTCACAAATATATAATAATGTGTTTCTATATATAAATTACATGGAATCAATTGTATCTGTTTTAAATCATTTAATTGTGTTTTTATACATGAATTGTTTATGTAAAACGAAATAAAATAAACTCCGACAAAAACTCATGAAGTAATGATTCATTTTGAATTATATTATCTATACTTTGGAGTTGAAAAACGACCTCACGAAAGGGGAGATGCACATGCACCCACTTGGTCCCGCCCTTTACATTTGCTTAAACAATACGATAAACCCAGATGCAGAGCACCACACGAGATCCACACCCATACCTATCTCTTCCCCTTCCCACTGCCACGTCAGCCTGGATACACCCTCGTGGCATTTCCACCGCCACGTAATCAACTCGTCAATATGTTCACGTGGGCAGCCACCTACTTGGCAACAGCGATTTCGGACTAAAAATGTCACGTGGGTCCCACCAGTTGTCAAAAGGAACCATGGCCATTCAACCATATAATATTTTTTTTTATTAATACGGTGTCGTTTTCCCATTCATTCGGCCACGGCGTTCCACCATTGTCTGCTTTATAATCTCTCGATCACATCATACCTTATCCTTATATCGGATTGGAATTGATCGATGCGGATTTGAAAATAGATAATTAAATTTTCAAATGTAAGCTGTTGAATGGTTTGGTGCAGAATAATTAAATGGTTAGAATGATTAAAAGACTCTTTTGATATAATACAAAATGAAATACGGTTGTTTTTTTAATTGTTCAACATAAAATTAGGGTTCTGAATAGTTAAGGGAGGGTCATGATACAAAATCATTCAGAGGGTTTTGGAACCATTAAGAGACAGACCTTTTTTTTGCCAAACAAGATTCACCTCTTAATGATTCAGAGGTTGTCTCTTAATGGAACCATTCAGATTTAAGAGGTAAACAAACAACCCCTTAATGTATAATTATTTAAGAGTTATAAAAAATGATAAATTAATTAAGGGTAAAGTTGTAATTTTGTTAACTAAAAAAATATAATAATTATGTACGCCTAAAAGTGTATGTCATTTATATTATGAACACTTATTTTAGGACGTAGTGGGTATATAATATTGTCATTTAAAAAAAGTTTAGTTCGGTTCTAATTTTGAACTATACTAAGTTGAGAATCTATACCTGGTTCTCAAAACATATAGAAGTGAAAACTTAACCGATCATATTCACTTCTGATATGTGTTGGCCACTTGAGTTGAATCTGGGTTGATTATTTAGGTTTATAAAATATGACAAAGGATCGTGTAAGAAGTTGAGTTAACGGTGAGAAGCGTAAGAAGTGGATCTGAACCGTTGATCTCTTTTAATCTCAAACCCTCCCATGATTGCAGCTTAGAAATGAATTGATTTGGTGCATATCGGTGCATCTTATCCTAATGTACGTCAATTTCTCATCCAACGGTCGATAACCACTTCTCACTATTTACTTAACTTCTCACTGGAACCCAACCTTATAAAATATACCGTTTTAATTAAGAGTAAATACTCAAAAGATAACCTTTTAAGTCTAACTCAACTGATAAATAAAGGTTAGACATTGAGTTCATGTATAGAAGTCACTAATTCAAGTCTCCTCTACTCAGTTGATATTTTTATTGTTGTTACCTTCAAAACCCTACGTGAAGCTGACCCAAACATCTACGGTTAAAAAATATTCAAAAGATTATTTGAACTAAGAAGAAAATAAAATAATAATAAAACCCAAAATTAATGGCATTAACTTCTAAATTAACTAAATAATACTACAAAAACATAAATTTTCATCAAAACATACTGTTTTATTTAAAAATAACTTGATATTTATATCTATACTATATTATAAAGCACGGATAAAAATCTCTTAAATACAAATTATTAGACACAAGGTACCATCATTTTATGCAATATTTTAAAAATATCTTAATTTACAAATATCAAAACACAAGATACATATTACTACTGCAGACTTCTAACACCCACCAATTTGGTATGTGCAGGACCTTCCTTTTATGCAGACCTTTCCATGTATCACTATTAATTAATATATTATATTATTATAATTTTGTTTTAATTATATTATTAAATATGTAATTGGTTATTTTTTCTAGATGTCATTAAAATATATAAGATAATAATTGAATTATAACAAAATACTTAATTTTTTTATATAAAAAAAATTATATTATTAAGCCTAAATTAAACAAATTTATAAAAAAAAACATTATCATTTTTTCAAAACCATCCAAAATCATATTGTAAATCGACAAAAAAATAAAATGAAACATTAAAATCGTGATGTATCTCGCTGCATTGCACGAGTACGATTCTACTAAGATATTATAATTAAATAAATGGCTTATAAATAGGGGTGTGCAAAACCCGAATAATCCGAAATTCGAACCCGACTCCGAACCGAAAATAAGGTGTTTTTGCAAAACCCGGATACCCCGAAATCCCAAAATCTGAAACCCGACTTTTTAGGGATATTTGGGTTTGGGTTGGGTTTCATCTTTGGCCACCCGACCCACCCGAAAACCCGAAATAATATACATACATATTTTATATATTATATAAATATATTTATTTGTCTAATTATTTTTTAAAAATCGTAAATTTCCAGTCGGTCGAAATGTTTTATAATTTATAAATTTACTATTGATTTCATTAATCTCTCAATCGATTTAATTCTTCTTCCGTAAAGAATTTTTCCAATAATTTCGAGCCGAATCTTTCATCCTCAAAATCGAATGAATTTATATATATTTTTTGTATTATTATAATATCTGAACCGACCGACATCAATCCGAAACCCGACCTACCTGAACCCAAAGCAATCTGAAACCCAAAACCTAAAATTCGGATCTTGATTTCCATATCCGAAATCCGATCAAGTTTTTAGTTTTCCCACCCAAACCCACCCGATGCACAACCCTACTTATAAATTACACTTTTATTGTCTCAAAATAAATCTACTAATTATTATTTTGTAATAATATCATGAGACAAGGGAAGATAATATATTATAATAATAATAAAAAAAAGGTGGATATTTGTGAACGAGGTGGGAATCACGTGGCTTAAAGGTTTTAGTGGACAAGAGAAAGCCAAGTAAGCCCAACAACTTTGAAAGCAAAATCTTAATTAGACCACGGCCACCCACCAAAGTATTGTCGTGTGTATCATCTTCATTTCTTTTTACAGTTGATTACAGGTTTGGCCCCTATGGTTTGGTGGCTTTTATAAACTAGTCCTTAAACTTCGTATATTACGGAATCGGGCTCATCGTTGGTACGTTTGTAACGATTTGGTTCTCATTCTAATCAACTCTTTCTTTTAGTATAGGGACCAAGTTCATAGAAGATTAAATTATAATTTTTGCGTGCCTATGATTCAATGAAAATTGTTGCTTTCGTATTTGTGGTTTGGAAATTACAGTTTTTGTCGTTGTGGTTTGCAATTCGTTTCGGTTTTTGTCTTTCTGTCTAACTTCGTTATGTCTATTAAGTGAGGGGCATCTTGATATTTTTACCTTATTAGTCTTTTTTTTATTAAATAAATTGCATACATGCTTGAAGCATGTGTACAACCAGTAAATACACCACAACCTCTCCACCCTACCACCTACCCCTCCCTTCCCCCTTATCTTCTTCTCCAAAACATCAACGGTGCAATCCCTTCCCATATGGCTGCCTGAGATCACACCAACACCCACCCACCAACTTGGTTTTTTTTGCACAACTTTACACCTCCAAAACTGAGGACTAACACTAATCCTACAACAGTTCCAAAGATAGAATTAGGAGAACCATCCATTGCATTCTCACTCAAAATCACTTTCTTGATTACATCATGGATTTCGCACTCTATGGGGTTGGGTTGGTCGATATGTGACACAACATCATCGCAACAACATGCTTAAACAACCATTAAATGACTACTATGAATTAATTGATTTTTTATGCTACACGTGGAACAAAGAAAAAGAATACTAACACCACGAAGAAAATTGAAGGTTCGTACAAATAAAAAAGTAAAATTACAGTTGAAATTATAATTTACTTATGAATATAGCTAATTGCAGGTTGGTATAATGTCTAATGACATATATTAATCAAAGACTTAACAATCATATTATATCAAAGTAGTCAGGTTTTGAGTTCAAATGGTCTTAACCCAATCTCAACCCAATACTTATGGTTTGAAGATTTAGATCTCGTTTAAGTGTTAGTTAGCTTGGGATTGGGTTATTTCAGGTTGGTCGGTTTAGTCATTTTTTTCTGCAACCCTAATACCACACAGTCACACAGACATGATTTTTTTTTGAACGGCAGAAAAGAACCTTTAATTACCAACCAAACGACGAAACAAGCAGTTTAACAAAACAAGAAACCGGAAGGGAAAACAACGAGCACAACCACAACCTCTAACACAAACAAAAAACCAAGAGCAACGAAACGCCGTTTGCGAGAAGCAAACTGGAAACCAAAGCCTATCTGTACACATGAAGCAAATGAGATCAGCAAACAGGCAACAACCCCTTCTGTTCACAAACCACAGACGTGCAGCAACCCACTGCTTCCTCAACCAATCTACTCACCACCGAAGGGAGGCTGGCTGTTGAAGTCGCAGCTGCAGTAGGCTGCTGATACGCAGCTGCAGCAGACTGTTGTTTCACAGCAGCAGCATACCCCATACGAAGCCCCGCCTCTGAAAAGTGAAGTCCTACCTTAAACCGGGGTTCGACAACCAATTTACCCAGTCGATAGCCAGCTCGCCATCCCTCTTTGAGATCCACTCGAACGTCTTTAGTTGTAACACCAGCAACCGATACGAAATATTGCCACGATCCTTTTCAAAAACCATTTTGTTACGATTCGCCCAAATGAGATAATACCACACTGTAACACCCATGATTTTCGGTAATCAGTGGTCGCTTGGATGTTTTTCGCGACTTGTAAACGACGGGATTACATTGGGATGATGCTACCAAAAGACCCTTAGCGTATCGGGAGTGTTGCGTATCAGACGAAATCGAAATTCGAAAGTTGGGGTGTTTGGGCGAAAGTGACCGCGAGAGTGCCACATGGCACAATCGCGAGTCACTCTCGCAGAGGGCTTACATGCCCGCGGTACACTCTCAGCGAGAGTGCTCGGCGAGAGTGACATATGTCACTTTCGCGTGGCATACTCGCCGGCGGCCCCAAACCTCTTTTAAAACCATTTTTCTCACTTTCTCACTCATTCCTTCAGCCCCACTCTCTCTTTTCTCTCTAAACCGAACCTCATGACCACCATTGTTGATTTTGAGCTTCTAATACTCAATAGCTCGGGAATCCAAGTGATACTTCATCACCCACCAAAGCTTGGAAGCTAGGGTCAAGAAGCCCCACCTTCATCTCTAACCTCAAGCTCTATTTTTAGGGTTTTCTAGGTTTTCGTCAAAACCGAAGTGGTAAGTGTATCTTCCCCATTTCTAAACCTTGTTATAAGATATAAATGTTCTCTTGATGATTTCCTAGTGTTTGGTTTATCAAATTTCGAATTTGATGATTTTGGGGGAAATAGTTCAAAATTAGGGTTTGGTCAAGTTGGGGTTTTTGGATGTAAATGTTTTGGAGAAAGATTCTAGATGGTTGAATATGGTTATTTACAGTTGAAAATTTGTGGATCTAGGTTTTATGGAAGAAGTTGCTCATGGATTTGGATTTCTTCATGATAAGCTCAAGTTGGGGAGAAATCTAGATTTAGCCTAAATCTAGCAAGGTGAGTTCAAGTTGATTTGTGAAAACGGTGTACATGCCAAAATGTTTATTTTAAGATGTTTGTGTTTTACCTCAAATTGTTAACTGCTGATAAGTTTTAGTTATTTTGAAATGTTTAGTTTTATAAGCATGTTGAGACACCCATTTTGGGGTCTTTGGGTATTTCGGTAAATAAATAATGTTGAAATGTTTATTTGATGATTTTACATATATAATGTAACACCCTCAAATCTGGAGATAACAACTTACTAAAAAATTTCTAAATACATCAATAAATATTTCAAACTACAAACATAAATTGAGAATTAACTTCAACGCTCACGTTCATCCTATACATACACTCTAAGAAAATGATGGGTGTTACTGAGCCCAATAACAGTTACTAACTCCAACCTGCGGAAGACTTCACCGACTACTCACTCTTGTATAAAGCTAAGGCTCAATCCTCATTGCACTTGCTAGAACCGAAACCCCAACTGAACCTAATGCACATGCCGACAAATAAAAGGTTAGGCTTAACGCCTAGTGAGCTCAAGAGTTTTAACATGAATGAACAAATCTTTAAAAGACAGGAAATCAGTTGTAAAGCAAGATCCTTCGAAATATTATACTTCAAAATGGAAACGACACATTTTCCCGTAATATACACTTTTAAAGACAATACTTCCCAAACATGCATTTCTTATAAAACGATGCAACCCGTAACTCACCCAAAACGGGGTCATAGTTCGATACTCAAATGTGCTAAAATGCAAATAGTACTTCATATCCCAAAGCACCCCAAAACACGGGTAGGACATAATACTCGACCCTTAAATAACGGAAAACAATCCAGATAAATATGATACGCCATTAAAACATGGAACTGAATCTCAATACTCATGCGACCATAAAATGAAATGAAATCCAAATATTAAAACGTGGACAATTAAATATCCAAAATACGAAGGGCCGACGACGGGGGCTACCCGTATCCATTGAGAGTGGAGGAACACAAAAGTATGCCACTCATACAACGTTAATCGTATGACACTTCACGACACACAAGCCCAAGTGTCCCTACGACTCCCTTCAAGCTACACCAAAGAGACAACTGACCTTAGCGAAATATTAACGAGAATACCGCTCAAAGGCCCGGCCCAAGGGGGATACAACCATGGCATTGCCCCACCTGGCGGAGGTCCCAAAACACCCATCAAATGACTACTCCAACGCCATGATAGCACAACCCGGACTCAGCCCTCCTAGTGTACACCTTGAAAGGACAAGGTCATAACCCATGAGTCCCGGAGTCCAACCCCGTACCACCCAAATGACCATCAAATAAGACTGACTTACGTGCCTGTGGATCCAATGCAACACAGTCTAAAATTACACGACTATACCTGAATGACAACAACACTCGAGCCTGTAATTATAAATATGCAATAAAATTCATTAAGATGTAAGCCATGAAATGAGACTCAACATCGAGCCATTAAACCCGGACAAATGTCCACAAGACTCTTTTAAGCCAACACCGAGCTAAAATGCTCAAAATCCATTTGACCAATACTCAATGGTCCCCCAAATAATGAAATGTCTTTAAAAAAACGTTTACGAAAACACATACCTCAAAGACGAGATTAACCCAAAACTCAACGCGTAATGGGACCAAAGGTTTTCCAAAGGGTTTAAGAATGCAAATACACCAAAATGCATATAACATGAAATAGACTCCATTGGTATAAAATCCTCGAAGATGCATAAGTCATAAGATAAATCTTACTTGTACAAAATCACCAAGACTACGTAAATCATGCTATTTAGTTGTCGAAATGTTCAAAACCCAATATAAGCATTTTAAGAGGTTAACACAACCCAAGTTTACTAAATATGAAAACTTATCAAAATACTCACTCTTTGACATATAACCAAGTAAAACATATTTTTACTTCAAAATACACAAAACTTATCAGCAGTTAACCATTTTATATAAAACACTTTAAAATAAACATTTTGGCATGTACACCGTTTTCACAAATCAACTTGAACTCACCTTGCTAGATTTAGGCTAAATCTATATTTCACCCAACGAGCTCTTTTGAAGGGCGCTTGAATCCTCAAGCCGAAAACTTCCAAAACCTAGATCCAAACACTCCAAACCATAAATATCCACAATCAACCACATAGAAACATTTCCCAACATTATATACCAAAATCCCTAAACGAGATCAAAACCCTAGTTTCTCCAAAACTAACAAATCCGATATCTGATAAACCCAACACTAGAGAAACATCCGAAGAATATTTATAACCTTAACTCAAAGAAGATTACTATTAAAGATGACGAGACTTTCCGAAGACACCCAATCCAACTCTTCGACTCGAGCTCCCACACTTTGAACTTGACGAGGAAGATGAAGATGAAGGTTTTGTGGGTTATCATCCCAAATAGTTAGATGAAGAAGGTTTATGTGGTTTGAGGAGGGAAAACCCTCAAAATAGGTAAGGGTTCGACATTTGAGGTTTGGGAGAGAAAAGGGAAGAAGTTTTAGGGTTTGGGATTGAGATTGAGAGGAATGAGGCTAATGGCTGAAAAATCGACTTTTAGCTCCACAGTGCGTCACGCGGGTTATGCCGCAACCTTAAGTCGTGGCATAAGTCGCTCGTTTCCCCAGAACTCACTTCCAGTGAGTTACGCGACTTGTGTCGCGACCCCAAGTCGCGCCACAACTTACGGCAACCCAATTCTAGGTTTTCTCGCGTCTTCTCATCTGATTCGATCCTCGATGATTCCGTAGCAAAACTCATCTGATTTCCCAACACCTTTACGTTCCAAAAGCCAAAAGACTCCCGAACTATCACTAAAGGAAGTCTCCAAATTCCGGGTGTTACATATAATTGGAGTTCAATTGACGTAAGTGTCATTTTGTGTATTTGATTTTATGAACCTTTCTAGAAAATGCATATTATTGTGTTATGAGGCATTTTGAAAACAGAATGGTATGAGTTCATTTGGGAACATGGTTTGTCTCAACCAACGATGAGATTTTTTATTTATTCATATTTTTTGGTCGTGTTTGCATATTAGAAGGTCAAGCGGGTTCCAATATTTTTATCAGTTTTTATTTAGGTATTTACGTAAAGTGTTGGGCCTTTGGCTCAGTTTTGACTAAATGAGTCGTGTGGACATTTGTCCGGATTTATAACCGTTGTGGGTTTTGATTATGATGACGATCGTTTATGTCATTGGTGAATTACATGCTTTGGGTGTTTTGGTCATTCATTTGGAGTCATGTAATGTTAGACAGTGTCGTAATGGATCCATAGGCACGTAAGTCTGTCAGTTGTGTAAGGCCTGAGGTTTTGGGTTACTTTTAGTGACCGCTCGGGTTTGCTAGCGAGTAGGAATTGTTGATCCAAACTCTCTCAGTGATTTGATAACGACCCTCTTTTATACTTAGTGAAAATTACGTTTAATATGTATTAGTGTTTCACTATCAGCGATCAGACTGAGTCTGTTCAGTTATCGCTGATAGTATCTCTTATAAACATTTCTATGTATTAATGTTTCACTATCAGTGATCAAACTGAGTCTGTTCAGTTATCGCTGATAGTTCTGATGTAAACAGTAACGTAATCCCTGAAGACAAGTCTCGCGTCAACATATGTTCATAGCTGAATCGAAGACGAAGCCACTGAACAAATAGAAGTCTACTAGTGACCTGATGCGGATATCAGTGAAACAAAGACAACTCTACTTATACGCGAAGGAACATGAGGAAAAGCTTCAGCGATAGCTGAACCTCTTTATATCTCTGAAGAAAGAGATATTCAGCGATCAATCGATCACAAAGCTTATGCCTCATGTTTCCTTTTGTCTTACCTTGCACAACCAGTACGATGTGTCAGAACGGACATATCTCTGCCACACATCATACAACAACTCTGTCAACTACACTGTTCATGATACGGCCGAAAGCATGTCTCCCAAAAGTCAGACTACCAAAGCCAATCACTGAATGACACGTGTAAAGTACCCTGCCATGCATTTAATGCATAAGGTATAAATAGAAAGATCACCTATCCATCTGATGGGGTGCTCTATTTCTTGAACCAAGATAGAAACCTTTGTTTTCTATACTTCTAAAACCCCCATTCTCTATATTCTTGTGCAACCATCTTTGTGTTTCTTAAGTTTGTTTAGATTGAGTCTGTCTTAATCTTATTCCGCAACAAACTTGTAAATTGTGTTTGATTTATCAATAAACAATTTATTAAACTTTAATTTATGTGTTTGTATTCAACCCCCCCCTTCTACAAACTTGTTAAGCACCTCCGGGACCAACAAGTGGTATCAGAGCAGACTGTTTAATCTGATAAACAAGATCTTGCTTTATTCTATTCCTTGCTATTCTAATATGGCACTAAACACAAACACAAACTATTTTGATAATGGTTCACTTTCTAAACCTCCTCGATTTAGCAGAGATAACTTTTCTCAATGGAAAAATCGAATGATGCTATTTCTTGAAGGTGCAGATCCTACTATACCTGAGTATATAGAAAATGGACCCTATGAACCTGTCAGAATTATAGTTGCAGTTCCAGCTACTGCCACCACTCCTGCTGTCCCTGAACGCTATGTAGTTAAGGAGATAAGACAATGGAGTGATGAAGACAAAAAGAAGGTTGGTATAGATGCAAGGGCAAAAACCATTATCTCAATGGCTCTGCCTGATGAAGTTTTCCATTCCATCATGCATCTTAAAACTTCTAAAGAAATGTGGGAAACCATTTGTGTTCAATACGAAGGCACCACTGAAATCCAAGAGACTCGAAAGATTAACTTGGTAAGACAGTATGAAAGTTTCATCGCTGGTAAGAATGAATCTCTCTCTGATGTTCATCAGCGATTTAACTGCTTAATCATAGATCTAAGAACTGTTGGTAGGACCTATTCTAATTCTGAGATCTTGACCAAATTCCTAGAATGTCTTCCTGAAAGTTAGGACAGTTATTCAATATGTCTTAAGCTGACAAAAGACTTAAATTCTCTTTCACTCAGCACCTTATATGGAATATTGCTTAACTATGAGCAATCAAACCTTCTGAAGAAGAATCTTATAACAGATTCTAAAGACTCCAAAAGCACTCCTATTGCTTTAGTCTCTTCAGAAATAATTCCATCTCAGCGATCTACTCTCACTATCACTGAGTTAGATTCTGAATCTGAGGATCTATCAGACCCTGATCTTTCAGAGTTTGGTGACTCCTTAGCACTTTTGACAAACTCTTTTAAGAGATTTGCAAGAAAGAGCAATTTCAAAAGAAATAAGCCTCTCTCTCTTACTGACAAGCCAAAATCAACCCCTGTTGATAAGGCTTCTGCTACTTGCTATAACTGTGAAAAAATTGGACACTTTGCAAGTGAGTGCAGGTCAAAGAAAGTCTTCAAACCTTCTACCTCAAGAAGATCCAGTGATGACAAGTACCTAAAGCTGAAAGAGAAATATCAAAAGCTGAAAAGCTACAAGCGAAAAGGTAAAGGTCTCATTGCTGAAGAACATGACTGGGCTGAATCAGAAAAATCAAGTTCTGATGAAGAAAAAGTCGCTAATCTCTGCCTTATGGCTGAGATTAAAGAAGAAGTGGAAGAACCAGCTGAAACTTCTATGAGCTATATATCATCTCAGGGATCAAAGGGCATCTGGTATCTCGATAGTGGATGTTCTCGTCATATGACTGGACAAAAAGACCTGCTCACTGAATACAAGGAAAAGAAAGGTCCCTCTGTGACCTTTGGTGGAAATGGAAAAAGCTATACCCGAGGGTTTGGTGTCCTCAGCAATGGGACAACTACCTTCAGAAGAGTCGCTTATATAGATGGACTGAAGCATAACCTTCTAAGCATCAGTCAGCTATGTGACAAAGACTACGAAGTTCGCTTTTCTAAGAAAGCATGTTCAGTGGTGAATGAGAAAGGAAAACTTGCTCTCAGTGGTTATCGCAGAGAAAATGTCTATGTAATAAATATGGACTCTACTACCACTGAAAACTTATG
The DNA here is from genome assembly GCA_954870635.1 of Arctium minus. Classification (NCBI taxonomy): domain Eukaryota; kingdom Viridiplantae; phylum Streptophyta; class Magnoliopsida; order Asterales; family Asteraceae; genus Arctium; species Arctium minus. The sequence continues at coordinate 96,266,428 of OX941087.1, forward strand.
TTTTCTTTCTAAAGCCTCTTCTGATGTCAACTGGCTATGGCACAAAAGGCTTTCTCATCTAAATTTCAAAACCCTGAATTCTCTCTCTTCTAAGGAACTGGTTACTGGTCTTCCTCAGCACTCATATGCTAAAGAATCTCTCTGTTCGACATGTGAAAAAGGAAAACAGACAAAAGCTAGTTTCAAGTCTAAACAAGTTTCCTCAGTGACAAGTCCTCTTCAGCTCTTACATATGGATCTGTTTGGTCCTGTCAACATCCAATCAATAGCTGGAAAGAAATACACGCTTGTCATTGTAGATGAATACTCTCGCTACACCTGGGTTATCTTTCTTCGCTGCAAGAGTGATACTCCAGAAGAACTAATATCTTTTGTTAAAAAGATGGAAGTGCTGAATAATCTTACTATTCGCTCTATAAGAAGTGATCATGGAACTGAATTCAAAAACAGTTATCTGAACAATTTCTTTGAGAACAAGGGAATTTCTCATAATTTCTCCTCAGTAAGAACACCTCAGCAAAACGGAGTCGCTGAAAGAAGAAACCGAATGATCATTGAAGCTGCTAGATCAATGCTCAGCGATTCTCACCTTCCTACTCAATTTTGGGCTGAAGCTGTAAACACTGCATGTTTTACTCAAAACAGATCGCTGATAGTAAAGCGATTTGGAAAGATAGCTTATGAACTTTTTCATGGAAGGAAGCCTTCTATCAGTTTTCTTCATATCTTTTGTTGTCAGTGCTTTATCTTAAACAACAAAGATCAGCTTGGAAAGTTCGACCCAAAAGCAGATGATGGAATATTTCTTGGATATTCCTCCATCTCCAAAGCCTACAAAGTGTTCAACAAGAGAAGACAATCTGTGGAAGAAACAATTCATGTCACCTTTGATGAAACTCGCTCAGCGAACTCTAAACCAATCGCTGACAATGAAGAGTTAAATGCTTTGATGTTCTCTCACTACAGAGAAACATAACCTTTCTTCTCAAACCATCAACATTTAAATCCTCCAGCTGCTGATGATGATCCAAACATCATACCTCCTATCGCTGAATCCAACTCATGGATCTCAGCAGAGCCTCTAAACACCTTACTACCATCAGATTTATCTTCGTCTGAACTCCTCTCATAAAACAATGGAATGTCTGACACTCAACACTTGATAGCTGATGAGCCTCAAGCTTCATCATCAGTGAATATTCTAATTGTTGATTCAATCTCTGAAGTAAGCGATCATGCTCACGCTCAGCGATGGACTAGAGATCACCCCATTGATCAAATCCTTGGTGATCCCGATGCAGGTATTCAGACACGACGAAGTTCAGGTAATATCTGTCTCTTTGTCAAATTTATTTCTTTAATAGAACCAAAGAAAGTTGATGATGCCCTCAGAGATCCAAACTGGGTCAGCGCTATGCAAGAAGAGCTTACTGAGTTTACTCGTAACAAAGTTTGGAATCTTGTTCCTAGACCATCTGACAAAACTTTTATAGGCACCAAATGGATGTTTAGAAACAAGTTAGATGAACATGGAACTGTAACCCGCAACAAGGCTCGACTTGTTGCTTAGGGATACAGACAAGAGGAAGGTATAAACTATGATGAAACCTTTGCCCCTGCTAGGCTCGAAGCAATTCGACTATTCTTAGCCTATGCAGTCTATAAAGACTTCATTGTTTATCAAATGGATGTAAAATCAGCATTCCTGAATGGAAAGCTGAATGAAGAAGTCTATGTAGAACAACCTCCAGGGTTCTATGATCCTAAGTATCCAAATTATGTTTATAAATTGGATAAGGCTCTCTATGGTCTAAAACAAGCCCCTCGTGCTTGGTATGACACTATCTCATCTTTTCTTATCTCTGAAAATTTTGAACGTGGCAAAATTGATAATACATTGTTTTTCAGAAAGATAAAAGGTCATATTATTCTTGTACAAATATATGTCGATGACATCATATTTGGTTCTACTAACCCATCTCTGTGTACTCTCTTCGCTGAAAGAATGAAGAAAGAATACAAAATGAGTATGATGGGTGAAGAGGCCTTGATGCGTCGAGGTAGACTTTAAGTACAATTCTATTATTGAAGAGGCCTTGATGCGTCGTATTTAGAAGTAACTAAGGGAAATGTTTGCTTTGGAGTATTCTTGGTGGAAATGACTGGATAAGGTCGTAAGTTACTCTTGAGGTAATACGAGCAATCTAAGGTTGGGAGGCAACCGGGATTTAATGACTAAGAAAATGATTAATTAGGGACTCAATGTTCACCCGGATGTCGGTGAAATATATTGAACGTTGAGACTTAGTTTTGCAACGACACGTTATGAGAAACTCGGTGACAACCTCAACCAGAATGTAATCGAGTCCGTATATGAGGTGAGGTTTCATGAGGGCATTCCTTTTGGATAGGAAATCAATCGATCTTTCCAAGTGCGATGTTGGGTGCTTGGTGGTTCCAGATTTCGAGGACGAAATCTCTTTTAAGGATGGGAGGATTGTAACACCCCGATTTTCGAAAGGTATCATTTCGAGTTATTGCAGAAACCGATATATTAAGAAAAAATAAGATATTTGATTTTGGGCTTGAATCCTTGATTTTATAGTCTTGATGGATAAAGGATTCAATTACGAGACCAACGGTTCTTTCCGGAGCGAAAACGGAGCTAAAACGAAGAAGTTATGGCCAAAACAATGTTCGGTACGTGCTCGGCTATAGTGCCCGGCGATTGTGACAGTGTCACAATCGCCTGTCACAATCGCCAGAGCCCGAAAACTCTCGGTACAATCTCAGCGATTGTGCCCGGCGATTGTGACATTGTCACTATAGTCTGGCACAATCGCCTGGGTGTTTCAGGGTGTTAAAATCGCGATTTTCAGCCCCAAACTTCATTTCTTCATATCTCTCTCATTTCAACTACGATTTTGGTGATTCAACTTGCTACGGTTTCGTTTTTGAGAGCTCTTCAAGGATCAAGAAAGAGATTGGAAGTTTATTGAAGTATTCTAGAGCATTTTGTGGTGGTAAGCTTCTCATCTCTCCCTATTCATCTTCTTCCTCAAAGTTTTCTAGGGTTTCATCCACCCTTTGTTATCCCTTTCATAGATTGAAGGTTTGTAATCATTTTGGTGAACTATAAGTGTTTTGGTTGGTGAATTCAAGTTTGGGTTAAGGTAATCTTCTATTCTCTTCGGTTATGGAAGTTAGGGTTTCGGTATTAGTTGAGGTATCCATGTACATGGTTTGGGAAACGATTCTTTGTGGTTGATTATGTATATTTATGGTTGGAACCTTGTGGATCTAGGTTTTGGAAGATTTGGTTTGAAGAACCAAGTTTCTTCAAGGAAAGCTCTAAGTGGGTAAAATCTAGATTTAGTCTAAATCTAGCAAGGTGAGTTTACTAAACTTTTGTTAAAACTAGATACACATCATATTTGTTTAATTGTTGTTATTATCACATATTTGCTCAAAATGGTCATCTTTACGGGTTTAAGTATTTGATGGTATTTCCATGAGATTATGTAAGATATATGTATATGAAGTATCATCCCATGATTTACTCTATGTTGTGTAATTATTTGGGGATTTACATTATGTGTGCCCACAATGGGTATTTGACATGATTAAGGAATATATGTTTGGTATAACATGATGATTTCCATTCGGAATACACTATTTGTGTTATTGTATCTACAACGTGGTTATGTGGATATTTAAGTCTTATGTTAGACTCGAGCTATTAGGAGGGTGAAATATACTTGGTTGAAAGATACCTAAGGACCTCCTATATGCATTATGTTGGACGAACCAAGGTAAGTTCACTAGGAGGATGTAGTCTCGGGGAGCCACTGTGATGGTATGTGCCTAGTAGACCTCCGCCACTCGGAAAGTTTCCTATACGGTCTGATCTCCGGGTGGGCCGGGCCTTTGGGGTGTTCCTTGTTAAGGGCATCAATGTGCATCGACTCTTTGGAGTGGAATTGATTGGTGCTATGGGTCTCCCCCGTTGACTCCATACATGTTGAAAACTGGTTAACTGCTGATAAGAATTGTAACTGTTCATGCATGCTATTTATTGTTCAACTCACTAGGCTTTTTGGCCTAACACTTGTTTGGTGTCGATGTGTATCTCAGGTTTTAGCGGCACCGGTTCTAAGCGGGCGTAGTGCTTGGGTGAGAGATTTGGGAATATCGCTTTTGGACTTATTATTGGTAGAGAATCCTTTGGGTCTATAAATGACACCCTTGATTGTAATCTCTTTTCTGGTTATAGAAATTAGATTAGTTGGTTGTTATTTATTATCCGTTTAATTACGATTGTATTTAAACAGGTTTGTGTATTTTCCCCATTTTTGGGAGGCTTTTGCTTTGGCAATTTTAAATACCGCATGTCCGTTTTTTCGGATTTTTGTTATCCCTATTTTTAGGGTGTTACATGTACTCTACTTGTTTATGTGCACGCTATCAATCTGAACCCAAGGAATCCCATCTGATCGCTGTCAAGCGAATTTTCAGATATATAAAAGGAACTCCTAACCTCGGTCTTTGGTATCCCAAAGACTCAGGGTTCGATCTTAAAGGATATTATGATAGTGATTTTGCAGGTTGTAAACTTGATAGAAAGAGTACCACTGGTGGATGTCAACTCCTAGGAGGAAAGCTGGTAAGCTGGACAAGCAAAAAGCAAAATTCAGTGTCCACTTCCACAGCTGAAGCTGAATACGTAGCCGCTGGAAGTTGTTGTGCTCAGGTCTTATGGATGAGAAATCAACTATTGGACTATGACCTTCAGCTATCAAAGATTCCCGTCTATTGCGACAGCACTAGTGCTATCGCTATAGCAAATAATCAGTGCTACATTCAAAGACAAAACACATAGAGATCAGATATCATTTTATCAGAGATCATGTGATGAATGGTGATATTGAACTTCATTTCATCCCTAATGACTATCAGCTTGCTGATTTATTCACCAAACCTCTTGATGAGACAAGATTCAACTTTCTCATCAGTGAGCTTGGAATGCTGAATTTCGAAGAGTAAAATCTTCAGAGTTCATGCATTATGTCAGTGATTATAAGTTCCCCTTTATCACTCAATATCTGATTAAAACTCTGACTCTCAGGTATATTCTCTTACTCCAAATCACTGAATCTTCAGTCAGTAATACGTTTTAAATAAAACTTTGATCACTGAAGTTTTCTTCAAATGATTAAAAGCTTTTTGAAAAACAAAATCTATCACTGACTTTTCTCTTCAGTGATCCTTCTAATATACAAAAATCAGTCTCTGAATTTTCATCAGGGATTCTTTCAAAGAAAAACCTATCTCTGACTTTTCTTCAGAGATAATTTCAAAAAAAGGGAAATGAAACGTTTTTCTCTCTCCTATGGCGTCATTTGAACCGACAATCCACGACATGCTTTTTTCTGACACGTTCGTCCGTTGCCCTTCTATCCAATCAACTTCGTGGGACGTGTCCATGTCATGATGAACATTTGTATTCCCACCTCTTTCTCTCTCCTACTCTCTACGTATAAAAGGAATGTTTCTTTTCATTCTTATCTTTTACGCTTTCTAAAAATCCTTTCCGAGCAAGAACTCTCTCAAGCATTTGCAAGAACATCTTTCAAATCATTTGCATCTTCTTCCTTAAGGATTAACAGGTTATTTTGATCTTTCTTTTACTTAAATCTTGTTACTTAATCCTACTTATGTTCCATAATTATGGATTTTTATAAGATTTCTACTCACTAAAACCATTCTTTTTGATTTTATTCTTTCAAAACCTTTGGTTTTCTCATTGTTCTTCCTTCTTAAACTAAGAACAATGTCTTAATCTTCAAATATTTTTGTTTTTATCTTAATCTGGTAAAAACTTCTTTATTTTTAGACTTTAATCATTCCCTCCTATTCTTTATTTCTTTCCTTATTCAGAAATGGCACAGTCAGCACTTGTTCCCTCCAAGAACGTCAAGTTCGCCATCACTGAATCTGAAGTCCCCAAGAACAACCATCTTGGACGCCTCGACTTCGATGGAATCAAATACCCACACCTGGTGGATGCTGCCAAATTCCTGAAGCAATCCTGCATTGCTTATGCTCTCACTGTTGATCCAAAACCCTCCAAAACTCTCCTTCAACAGTTTTGGTTCACAGTTGAAGAAACGACCATCACCAACAAGAAAGGTGATCAGGTCCCTGCAATTTCCTTCTGCACTGACCTCGGCAAAGGAATGATGACCGCTTTCAGCCTAAGGAAGGCTCTCAGGTTTCCTGACAAACCTAAGAGTGGCTTTGAAGCTCTACCTACTGACGCTGAACTCATCCGGTTTTTGGATGATATGGAGCACTGCTGGGACAACAAGCCCCGCTCCACAATTCCCAACAAGAAGCTGACACTCATCAAAAAGACGAACATGCCTTCTCAGCTGAACTTCATCTTTTCTCACGTCATTCAATGCATGAGTGGGAAAAGAGGTTCTCTTGATCAGGCCAACAAAGTACAGCTCTAGATGGCATACTCGGTCATAGCTAGCAAAAACTTCGACTTTGCCACCGCTATCTTTGACGATCTAAGGTCAAAGATAGAGAAGACGGAGAGGGATCCCAAGATCCTATATGTACGGTTTATTTGTGCATATCTGAAGTTCCTCTACGCCAACACTTACCCCACTACTGCTGTTGGCTCCTTCGGCAAAGTGGGTCAGCGTTCACTGGAAGTCAAACCGCTGGCAAACGAGGTAAGTATCTCTACCCTTCGCTCTCGACTCTCTCTCCACACTTCTTCTACTTCAGCGGCCACGCAGGAGGTTCCTTCTTCTGCTACCCCTGCCGCTACCACCTCTTCCAAACGACCATCTGCTAGTTCCTTTGGTCCTTCGAAGAAGGCCAAAGTGACTAAGGAGACAAGCGCCACTAGTTCAAGGCCTGAGGAAGTTTCTCGACAAACTTCCTTGGATGATTTCGTGGTCATCTCCTCCACATCCTCAGCACCTACATCATCAACCGTGCCAGCGATCTCGGTCGCTGTCACAACAACAGTGGCCCCACCCACTATTCCAGTTCAGCAAGCAACTGAGGTACTACTCAAATCCCAACTTCTTCTATCCCCATCTCTAATCCTCCTATTTTATTGGTCTCTAACCCTTCTTCTCATATGCAACAACCTCATGTTGCATTTATAGGACCTGATCCTCAATTGCTTGAAAGAGACATGCAATTTTTCAACATGTTTGATCGATCAGGTATACCTAAAACCGCCAATACACCTTCCCTCTCCCCAACTAAGCCTGTTACTCAGTCACTAATTTTTCTTTCAGGTCCTAGTTTGGCAACTGTTGACACGAATGTCAACAGTTTAGTTGAAAATGTGGTTTCTATCACAACTGCCGTCAACACCACCACCAGCGCAGTCAATACCGCTGGTACTGATCTGAAGACGTTGACAGCTGCCTCCCAAACCAAAGCTGAAGCTTTTCACGTCTCTGCTCTTCAAACAGAGCTTGTCAAAGTGAAGGAAGACACTCAACGAAAGTTTGACGCTCTATCGTCAAAGGTTGATACTTACACAACTCTTCTTCAGCAAGTCCTCGACAAGCTGAATGCGCCAGCTCCGACTCCATTACCTTCCTTCACATCGGATGACCGCACCTCACTGAACGTAGCTATTGAATTCATTTATCAAGCTACTTCAGATCTCTCGGTGATTGAAGGACGGTTGGATATCCTGGAGGCTGAAGTCTGAAAGTTAGCCTCTGTACAACCTTCCTCTCCTACCGAAAATCTCTCCCTGGCTGATAATGACAAAGAGGGGGAGAAAGCAGCTGAAGAAATTAAAGAAGGGGAAGCTGAAGCTGCTGATGTTCAACTTGAAGATCCTCCTTCTCATGTTGAGGGGGAGAAGGTTGCTGACCAAATCCCTTCTTCTTTCAAAGACTTTGTTGATGAAGATGAAGAAGATATTGATCTTGAAGATCAAGAGGAAGAGCAACCTCAACAAGAAGATGATGATGATGACGATGAAGAAGATCAGTCTTTATGGTGTTCTTCAGCAGCCATCACATCTTCAGTGATAACTTCGAAAGAAGTTGTCACGGCAGGGGGGGAGTCATGGAACATCCTCAAGAACCCCTTCCCAAAGCAAATCCAAAAGTGCGGTTGCTGAGGAAAACCTGAAGACTGTTTCACTATCTGAGGAGAATCCTTCTCAGGTATGCCTCTCACTTGTCCCTGTTTCTTTCTACAAACCCTCTCTCTCTCTTTCTAGCCTTTATCTTCTCTCTTCCCAAAACATACACTAACTCCTTTCTTTCTATTTTATGACCAGACAGTTCTCTCCCCTGCTTAAGGGTAAAGAACTTCAAATAATCCCAGCTGCTGTAGCTGATGAACAACTAATCCCAATCTCTGTAAGAGAGATTGATGAAGAAGATGAGGAAGAAGAGTCCCTGCAACATTCAGGGAGGCCCTCAAGACCATCTCACTGGTCAGAGGAAGAGATGAACAGAGATGATTTCTCATCTAGAGAATCAACGACTGAAGATCCCCTCTCAATCAACAGATCTAGAGTTCCTGACTGAAGCTGAAATCGAAGAATCTGTCAGGGCTGAGAAGCTGATAGCTGATTGTCAAAGAGATGCCTCTCTTGCTTTCAAGATCCAGTCCTCTCAAGTCAAACAAAAAGCTAAAGAAGAAACCAGTTGAAGTCCAGGCTTCCCTTTTGAAAGAGATTGAAGAGGAGCGCTCAAAAGAACAAAGGGTCAGCGATAGCTCAGTCGAATGGTGTAAAAGCAAAATCGACTATCGCTCTGACCCAATGAAGATCATAGCAGTTGTCATCTCAGGGAAAAAGAAGAAGGATCGAGTTTCTGTCACTATGGAGATTACCAGAGAGGATGGAAGATGTAAGGCCATGTTCGTGTCAAAGCTGGAAAGCTTAGGTTATATGGAATGGCTAGAGTTCAAAGAAGCGCTGAAGAAATCCAAATCAACCAGCAGAGGCTATGTCGAAGGCATCTTGGAAGCCCTCATCAACAGAGTCTCCACTGTGTTGAAAGTACCATCTGCTCTTCCTTCCAAACCAAGGCAATTCAAAAGGAAGCCTGTCTCCTCCTCCTCTGAAAATGTCGCAGTGATCAGAAATTAAACCTCCATCAAGTTCTCAAGAGAAGCTCTGTTCGATCCTCCTCCTGATCTTTCAATTCTTGATCTATCTCTGCCCCCTGGTGGACCATATGTTGCAGGACAAGTTCTTAAATAACCGTTTGGAATCTTCTTCAGAGATGATGAGGAAGAACTCAGATTTCAGAGAGTCTCTGAAATTCCTATCTGTCCCCTCAGCCATCTCAAGGATCTCTTGTGCTTATGGTGTGATTACTTTCCCTCTGCTGAACCGATCAAGGAAATCATTTCTCAAGAATCTTCAGATCGAAGGCAAAGAGGAGAAGAAATACCTGAGTATATGATAAATCCTCCTAAGTCTTCTTTAGATAGCTGATAGATTAGTTTTCTATTTCATGTAATCTATTAATTAAACTTACAGTAGTTAGTTCTTCACTTGTACTTGTAATTTTCATATCTTGTAATTCTTTCTCTGAATTAATGAAAATTTCAGTGATGTACTTAACTCTATCAGTACTGTAAAAGATCCCTCAAAATAGTAATTGGGACATGTATATTATGAGTCCTATTTATTCCTTTATTTTGATCCATAAAGTAATTTTCTTTAGTTACTTTGTCATTATCAAATAGGGGAAGATTGTTGATCCAAACTCTCTCAGTGATTTGATAACGATCCTCTTTTATACTTAGTGAAAATTACGTTTAATATGTATTAGTGTTTCACTATCAGCGATCAGACTGAGTCTGTTCAGTTATCGCTGATAGTATCTCTTATAAACATTTCTATGTATTAATGTTTCACTATTAGTGATCAAACTGAGTATGTTCAGTTATCGCTGATAGTTCTGATGTAAACAGTAACGTAATCCCTGAAGACAAGTCTCGCGTCAACATATGTTCATAGCTGAATCGAAGACGAAGCCACTGAACAAATAGAAGTCTACTAGTGACCTGATGCGGATATCAGTGAAGCAAAGACAATTCTACTTATACGCGAAGGAACATGAGGAAAAGCTTCGGCGATAGCTGAACCTCTTTATATCTCTGAAGAAAGAGATATTCAGCGATCAATTGATCACAAAGCTTATGCCTCAAGTTTCCTTTTGTCTTACCTTGCACAACCAGTACGATGTGTCAGAACGGACATATCTCTGCCATAAATCGTACAACAACTCTGTCAACTACATTGTTCATGATACGGCCGAAAGCATGTCTCCCAAAAGTCATACTACCAAAGCCAATCACTGAATGACACGTGTAAAGTACCCTGCCATGCATTTAATGCATAGGGTATAAATAGAAAGATCACCTCTCCATCTGAGGGTGTGCTCTATTCTTGAACCAAGATAGAAACCTTTGTTTTCTATACTTCTAAAACCCCCATTCTCTATATTCTTGTGCAACCATCTTTGTGTTTCTTAAGTTTGTTTAGATTGAGTTTGTCTTAATCTTATTCCGCAACAAACTTGTAAATTGTGTTTGATTTATCAATAAACAATTTATTAAACTTTAATTTCTGTGTTTGTATTCAAACCCCCCCCCCTTCTACAAATTTGTTAAGCACCTCCGAGACCAACAGGAATATGTGGTTCGAACCACATAGTTGAAACTCGTCTAGATTGGATAGGCACCCGGGCTCGTAAGACCTCGGAGTGAAACTCGACGGAGTATGGCAAGGGGCAGCAACAGGTCCGAGGATTGCGATGTCTTGTATGGCATGAGAACTAGGACCGGGGCACGTTGGTGAAAGCCAATAACATCACAGGTGGCCCCATTCACGTGTTCTCGCCACCCTAGATGGAAACGTTTAGAGGACATGCAAGGAAGTCGCGTGAACGACCTACTTGTGTGTTTCTCTATTCTCGGTATTTACGGATCTCCTCATCGTTGATTCGTGGCATTTTAAATGGTAATGTCGTATTTTACCTAGGGGTGTGCAAAACCCGATCGCACCCGAAAACCCCGAAAAACCGACCTGAAAAAACCCCGAAGAACCCGACCCTAACCACCCGATCATACCCGAACTCCGAAGTCCGAATTTTAGGCCGGATATATCGGTTCGGGTAGGGTCTTAATATACGTCACCCGATCCGACCCGAAACCTGAAAACTAATAACTAAATATAAAATACTATTTTTAATACATTTCCTAAAACCTAATCGTATCTACTTCTCTTGCCTCTCGGTCTCTCAAGTCTCATCATCGGTTTTCTCAATCCTCTCGTCTACTTTAATATTTAATGTTCAAGACTTCAACGCCTTCAAGCATGATGGATGTTGTACGAAAAGTTTTGTTCGAGACTTTGAATCTTTATTATTTTATAAATATAATAGTAAGATATGTTAGACTTTTGTTTTCAAATTTTGTTAATTTAAAAAAAAAACTGTAGAATTTACATGTTTCAACGTTCAATTTTTTTTCTTTTTGCTGCATAGTCACGCAAGACATGAGTTCTAGAATAAAAAATTGGATTTACCCGAAATCCGACCAGATCCCACCGAAACCCGACTAGGCCCGACACCGAAAATCCGATTTCCCAAATTGCAATATTCGGGGCCTAAATAGCCTACCCGAAACCCGATCGGTTTTTTCATTTTCCCACCCGAACCGATCCGAACCGACCCATGCTCACCCCTAATTTTACCAACTTTGGTTTTTATGTGGTCGACGATAAATGATGGCTTTAATATTGGGTTTTTTCCACGTATATTAAGGTTTGAATGGAATGCGTCATTTCCACGTTTTCAGTATTTGGTTTCTTTCCATTTTATGGTTGTGTGAGTTTTGGGTCTATTGTCCGTATTCACGGCAATGTTTATTTATATAGATTTTCACCTATGGTTTATGAGTTGTGCAACTTGTTCCACCCGTGTTGGGTAATTCGAGGTATAACATTTTACTCGAGTTTTTATGAAATTGGGAGTCCTCTCTTCATTCTCATTTTGAGTAAATCTTGGTTTAAATTTAAGTTTACGAAAGAACGTTTTATATTGGGATCTTAGTCGGTAAAACAGTTTGGTTTGGTTAACGATTAATTCGGTGTCTCTTTCGTTTAAAACGCATATTTATTGATAAACGAGTCGTTTTCATTAGCGGAGCATATCATTTCGAAATATTATGATTTTAATGGCATTCTTCTTTCTTTAAGCGATTCCTTTATATATATTGAAAACTCTTGAGCTCACTAGGCTTTAAGCCTAACTTTTTTATTTGTCGGCATGTGCATCAGGTTACAGTTGGGGGTTTGGATTCTAGCAATTCTATGAAGAGTTGAGCCTTAGCTTTGTGCAAGTGTAAGGAGTTGGTAAAGTCTTCCGCAATTTGGAGGTAGGGACTATTATGGGGTTTTAGTAGCACCCGTCATTATTATAGACTGTATGTATAGAATGAATGTGTGTATTAAGGTAAAATCTTAATTTATGATTGGAGATGTATCATTTATCAATGTATTTAGAAAATTTTAAATTAGTCTCTATTTCCAGATTTTAGGGTGTTACACACACATACATGATTTTAGTCACAAAAATTAGACCATCAACTATATTTCCTTTGCGGGGGGGTTTGTTTTTTGCTTGAAGTGAAGGGGTGGGATACCATTGGTTTTTGTTAGTGCTTCAAGTGAACTCTCGACCATGAGTTCCATCACTCTTGTTTGTTGTTGTATTAAAGTGAAGGGGAAGGGGGATAAATAGTGGTTTTTGCCAACGGGTTTTTAGTCTTCAAATTGATTTACCAACAAGAGGAAATGAAGATTTTCGGATTATTAGGAACGAGATTAAAGGGAAGACATCGATGATTGGAGAAGGAGGTACAACAAGCCAGTGGTGTTCATATGGGAAGAAGAAGATGGAGAAGCGCCAATTTACTCCCTATCTACCATAAATACATAAAAAATATACTTTTATTAAAAAATAAAGAAAAAGGATTTAAAAAAACAAAATATCCCTAAATTAACCAATGAGAATTAACTAAGACGAAAATTGAAACAAATTGTAAACTATAATGATAAAAACTGTAATTTCAAAACCATAAAGAAAAAATAGTAACTTTGAACAAACCGCAGGGACGAAAAACGTAAGTTACTATTAATAGAATTATTTATAATTTTACGTGTCATATTTTTATATTAACTTTCATTTTTTTCTCAAAATATAATAATTATTAAATTATAAAAATAAAAAACAACCCGTTTTAGGAAAGCTTTATAAAATAATACCCGTCCAAACAGTCGTGAAAAATGCAAAAGTAGAGAATATTAGGAATTCGGTGCTTATAAAGGAATCGGTGGCTCGCCGGAAAACCAAAACTCCGACACCGGAAAACCAAAAACTCCGACACCGGAAAACCAGAAGGAATGAAGAGGTGTGAGTTGTGCACAAACGTAGCTCGGATGTACTGCCAATCCGATAACGCAAGCCTCTGTTACGATTGCGATCAAAACGTTCACTCCGCCAATTTCCTCGTCGCCAAACACTCGCGAACTCTTCTCTGCCATAAATGTCAATCTCCGACTCCTTGGAACGCTTCCGGCCTCAATCTCGGCCGCACCGCCTCCGTATGTGTTAACTGTCTCGATGAAGACTCGTCGCAACGGCGGTTGTTGATGGACGGAGGGAGTAGTCACCGGGGAAACGATGTCGTAGAGGAGAATTGTGTTGTACGCGAGGAGGGAGATGGAGAGACGGACGACGACGATACAGAACAGAGTGATGAGAGCGAGGAGGAGGATGAGGATGCGGATGCGGATGCGGAAAATCAGGTGGTTCCGTGGTCGATTGTGGCGTCGCCGCCTACCACCGCTTGTTCGAGTAGTGAGGAATTTTGTTCGAGCAGATTTTCATCTGATGATACTAGATCCGGAACTAAACGAGAACGTCTGGATGCTTACATCGATTCTGAGGTTCGTATTTCTTATTTTTTTTTCTCAGCAAAAGTGTTGATTCAGTAACAAAATTCGTGTAACTAATTGGAAGTCAAATATGATGCAGGGCGATACAGTATGTTCATCGGAAAGATCCAACAGTAAAGCTAGAACGGAGATCGATGACGCCATTTCATTAAGATCATTCAGGCCATTTTAGATCAGACAGAGTTGGAGATCATGGTGAAGCCTTACAAAAAAGGACTGGAAAATGGAAACAGTTTGATTATTCATCCTTTGTTGGCAATAATGAATTAATGATTGATGGACACCATTATGGATGTGATCAGATCGGCTTCCACTGATTTCAGCAACCATCACCCCTGTTTTCTGTTCAAGTTGGGTTAATGGATGGTTCTTCAATTACTTCCACTTGGCATGGATGGTATGGTCTTTCGATGACATTGCTCCAGGAATTCCAGTTGAAATATCGCTTTGTTATATCAATTGTACTGTAACTTTTTTTGATTGATGCTTGTTTCAGACAAAAAAGCTTTCATACTCCATAAAGAAATAGAAAAGGGGTGAATGCCATTTGCAAAAGCCCCCACAATTTGTGCAACCCCATCTCTTTCTATGACTTCATGTTTGCCTTAAATTAGTTGTGCTGCTGGCATTATTTAATACTATGGTTAGATGGTTACCAAAAGAACCATCAAAGACAATTTGAACTGCCTCTGCCTTGTACAAATTGAACCAAGGTTCAAACGATCTACATACCCATTAGAACCAAACTTCACTCAGCCAACCGAAGACCCAAGTTTGTGGCCAGTTGAACCTTCCGGTTTTCCGAGCTTGGCAAACTGGTGGTCACATTGGTCGGCTTCCAAAGTTGTAACCGAGATTGTTGATGAACGACTCTAAGTGCTCTAGCTGGATTGAGATTGAGACCTATCAATAAAAACTATTTTTAGGGAAGATTATAGGCTAAAGCATTATGTTGCAACAAGAGGAAACCAACAGAACTTGTACTAAATCTCAGTACCATTCAATTTGCATATCAACATCAATGAGGGGATTTTAGTGTCATCAAGCATTTTGGTGTAATTGTGATTTACAAGGGATCAACTAGGTGAAAAAGGCATACATGAAGTGAGTTAGGAGGTGCAGAGTGCACACTCACAAATGTTGCATTTATCACCTTAGATCGCCATAAGGCGGGGTCAAGGGGGTTGTGCCTCCTAGCGGGGTCCAAGGAAGGTTAGAATATAGTGGTTTTGGAGACTAAGTATGGAATCAGAAGCCTCCGAGTATGCATCAGAAGCTTCTGATTGAGAAGGCTTCCGAGCCTTATGATTCAGAGCTTCTGAGCCAGCTCTGATCCCTTTTCCCACCTTATCCAAGTAAATGTTGTGCAGTTATGATCTAACCACCCAACCACCCCGTAACTGTCGATCTCTCATATAAATATGTAAACCGTTGAATCTGGGTTTGTATATATATAACTCATTTTACAGCCTTTAAAATCACAGTAATCATTGGATTATCCCAATACTCAATTTGTGATACCCAAGGCTTATATGGTCGAATTAGTGTACTTGGAAAGCGAACTATACGCAATCCAATTGATTTATCCTGTCTAATTTGATAAAGGAACCCGCGTTATCTAACAAACTTAACAATCATAAATCAGAAGAAGCTAACACAAGAGGAACCCGATAACCAAGAGAAATGAGAATGTCTGGTTAATAACCAAAGAGGTTAATAGGTTATTTCTGTTTGTCTTCTTTTTCCACTTTCAGTGTCACCATTAGCATTTATGTTATTCTCCTCCACATTTATGAAGTATCATTTACATTCCTGAAATTGTGATAAATTAAGAATATCAAGTGCATCAATGCATTCTCTCTTCAGTGAACTTGAAAGATGATTCAAGTGTTCAAACAGTAATGGTGAAAACATTATATAAACGCAACCAATTCCCGGAAACTTTACCAATTATTCTTCTCAAAATGATGATGCAACATGGATGAGAATGATGTGCATACCAAGAAATAGTGTGTGTCCTTTATGATGTGGTGATTTCAGCTGTTAGGATATCTGCTCAACATTGAAATTGTTCTTGATGATGCTTGTTTCTATGTTTTAATGCATGCTTCTGTAGGGGAAAGTAATATGGATAAGGGTTGAGCATTTTATGATTTAGGGACATTGAAAATTTTAGTTGATCATGCTCATTACTATATGTTTTATTGTGTAATGAATTCCTACTCTGGTAGATATATATGATTGTGAACAGGTTTCCATTGATGTACGTAGAAGGAAACTATGCGTCTTCTAAAGACACATTTAAG
Source organism: Arctium minus (assembly GCA_954870635.1). Taxonomy (NCBI): domain Eukaryota; kingdom Viridiplantae; phylum Streptophyta; class Magnoliopsida; order Asterales; family Asteraceae; genus Arctium; species Arctium minus. The sequence continues at coordinate 96,282,766 of OX941087.1, forward strand.
ACCAACAGCCCATTTTTTGGTCCATCTGTTTGCAGCAAGCTGCCAACTGTTGTTTGATGCCAAATATCATCCTTGAAACTGATCCTGAATCAAGTTAGGTTCATCCTATGAATAGAAAAGATGGAAAGCTTATGTAATGATGCAAGATATGGTCCATTATGCCTTCACAAATGAGTAAATTTTGAAGCTTATGTGGAATCAGCTATATCAGGGTAAACTAAGGGGCTGTTTGGTTCAAATTGGGGAATGAAAATGGGAATGTATATTCCTCCCCCTCCCCCCCTGCGGGGTTTAACCACAAATGGAAATATGGGCTTTTGGGTAACGGGCCCATTATATTATATACTTTCTTTTATTTTCAATCTCATTAATTACTGCTTAATACCTCTAACCAAACACCCCCTAACTTCTGAAATGGTTGGTTACAACTTTGATCATAACCTTAAGGGCCTACTCAACCGGCAAATAATTGCCAGGCCTTGGACCTCCTCCTCATAGGTTGCAAGTTTGAGTCTCCTTAGAGCCACTAGGGATTTTCTTGGCTGTTATCTTGAAAGCCCTATGGGATTAGTCAAGGTGCACGCAATCTGGTTTGGACACCCATAGTTACCAAAAACAAAACCTTGATGATGGGTTTTTTCAGTTCTACTAGTGTCGATTAATCATACAAAACTCAAATCTGCATATTCATTATCATTGAGCAGCTTTGTGTGCTTCTTCTATGCTCTGTTATCAATGTAAAGATTTTTCCATTTGAATTTGGAGGTTGATTGCAAAGATGGGAATGTTCATTGTTTATCGTTGATCTTTCATTCTTTGCATGTACCCATGTTCAAAGCTGATAATGTAGTGTAATCCGAGAATCAAAAGCTTCTGAATCGCTTTACATGGAGCAAGGTCGTATCTAACACATGCCATTTCTGATTGTCGTCTTTGTATACGCTGAGATCATGTTTAAACTCTTAATACTTTAAGATTTTATACTTGCTTTAGTCGATGATACCTTAAAATGTTGCTGTTCTTTTAGATCCTTTTGTTCAAATGATTGTGTGATCGGGTTTCTTGCAATTGAAAATTCTTTTAGTAGGTTTCAAGTTATTGTGGCTGCTATCTGTTGCTAACCTTCTCTTTTTTTGGTAAATGTAGAATCTTTTTATATAGATCTTTTAAAGGTATTTGGTACAGAGTTTTGGAGGGTAAAATGGAAAATTGTACCTGAAAACAAGGTTTCTTTACGAAAAGTGGGGGAATGTGGGCCAGATGCATTCGTCACAATGATGGAGGTGCGGAATTCTTCTCTTGTTCTGTGTTCAACTTTTTTTTAAGTATATAATATTTATATATGCCATATACTCACGCACATTCCTCACCATTTCAACCTCTTTGGGCGGCTGGACTCAGGGTCGTCTATTAGCATGTTAAATCTTGGTTTTTGAGCCGGCCTCCAAAACTTTGGGTTCCAATTTTACTTGTGTTTGGAGCCCGGATACATATAGCCCAACCTGTGAATCTACCTCAACAAAGACCATCTAATTTCTTTCAAAATCAAAAACTGCTATTTAATTTCAGAATTTGCTGATCTAAAACAAAAAAGACTCCTTGATATTCTTCTCACTTTGTCATTTTAAACATTTTTGTTGTTTTAATTTGTAAGATCTTTTATATAATATGAAATTTTATATACTGATTTTAGAAGATATCTAGTTATAGTATGAGTGTAACAGCGCCTCCAAAAAGGTTAGGGACAACCCTGGCTGAAGTCTACTAGTATCCCGGGTACCGCTAGGCTAATGACCCTTTGGTGTCACGTGCTCATCTTGTAGGCTCAGTTGGGCTCATTATGCATGGAAAGATGGTTTTCCCTCGGGTGTTTTGGCAGGTTATTTGCAAGAGATGATAAGTTGCAAGTTAAACTGGGGTTTATGAATTCTCCTTTTTATTGCAGGTACCGGAGCGCAAAGCTGGAATTGCTTTACATAGAGTGATGTTTGTAAGTTCGTTCATTGATCTTATATGAGTAGAAATATATACCGGACTTGGGAGCACGTGAGACCACAAAATAACACTGAACCTTCACAGCAAAAACACTGTGAAGGTACAAAAAAACACCGAACCTTCAAAGCAAAAAACACTCTGAGGGTTTGTTTTTGTACCTTCACAATGTTTTTGCTGTGAAGGTTGAGTGTGTTTTTGTGTCTTCAAACCTGGTCTCATCAAAACAGGCTGGTCTCACGAGAACCCAACCCATATATACCGATCACCATCTGAGATCATATTTGAACTCATGAAAAGCTTCTGACTTCAAATTTCCTTTATCGATGCATGCATTCTTGAAAGATGATCTTCACATGAGAGTCGAGCTTTGTTTTCAAGAATTTTGATCCAAATTTGCCCCTTTTCAGCTGAACCAAAAAAGGCCCAATTGACCGGCACTCGCACATCATCACGATCGAATTCCAACCGGAGGACCGGATTCGAGCGTTAAGACGCAGGGAGTTATTGAATTGATGTACAATCGGTGCACCGTATTCTCTGCTTTAAGGTAAGGTTTTCGATGTTCTAAATAGCGTTATATTTTCCTTCCAATCACTCCTCTTCCCACCCCCACAAGAAAAGCAACCATTTTTTTACCTACTTATATGAGGCTTTTATGGTAGGCCTACTCAATAAGTTACTTGATATCATGAGAAGTTAAATGTAGGACATTGTAGACAAATGAAGTATTATGCATGTCCAACAATCAGACACATTTTCTATAAGATGCCCAACAGATTCTTTAAAATACATAAAATGGAAATAAGTTCTTTATTTTGCTCCAACATATTCTTTATAATATTCTTTAAAATAAAGAAAATAAGAGAAAAAGTTTCAAGTTTAGAATTCTCTAAGGTCCCGTTAGGTTTGATGGAATGTTTTCAAGGGATTTGAATTTTGTGGAAGAATTTGGATTGAGAGGATTTGAAATCTTTGGTGTATTTGGTTTGTAGGATTTGGAACGGAATTGAATTCCATTTTTTATAAATAATTTATAAAAACAAATTATAAATGATTATAAAAATACTTGAATTATCTTTTTAATAATTGATTATTTCAATTATTACATACAAATCCTACAAAATTCCGTGAAATATGAACCAACCTCTTGGGATTTCAAAATTCTATGTTTGTGGGATTTCAAATTCAAAAAATCTTTCAAACTAAACATGAGATTGGAATGAAATTTAATTCTAAATCATATCTAATCTCCCAAATCAAACAGGACCTAAAACTTGATATGATGAGAGAGAAATGATTTTTTTATTCATTCCACCAATGAGATTGAGTTTTTATTATTTTATATAATTTTTTTTTTTAAAAAGGGTATTGAGAATTGAGATTATAAAATTGTAGAATATTCTAATAATATCATTAATGTGCTAAAATAGAGAATCTGTTAGAGTTGAAATTAAATTTTTTAGAGATTTACTTTTGGTTAAATAGAGAAATTATAGAGAATCTGTTAATTAGGCTTGGTTGTATTAAAAAAACTACCTTTTTATAAATCATCAAATATCGCCAAAACTGTGTTTGAGCTTTCTTAGCAATTTCATCTCAATCGGTACTTGATATTTTACATATTGGTTTCTATTTTGTCATCTTCTCAATCGTACCAAGTGTTTGAAATGAGAAAACATATCTATGTAGTTAAATGCATGCAACATCTGGTTTTCTTGGGTTTTGTTTGGTACATGGACCAAACTAGACTCGACTAGCGAGAGTGAGGTAGGCGGGTTAAAGAATTCTGGAAATTTTTAATTTTTCGTTTCAAATTGACATGAATAGTTTAGTAATTTACCAGTGTTGTCTTATCTAACTGAAGTTTGTTCCACCTACTTTGGTTATGCAACAATGCGGAATGTAGGGTCTAACAATATGTGATCGACAATCCAATCAATAATAAGCAATCCAAAACAATGGAGTACTTTGGCACTCAATAACGGGTAAAAAAAATATAAATAAATATGGATACTGTATTTAAACCACTACAACAAAATCAGGTTTATAGGACGCCTAAAGTATTTAAGTTTCTTAATAGGGTGCCTTGTATGACCAAAAAATAAAAGTCTTATATAAAAGTTTTACAATAAGTTTATATGACGTTTTTTTGTGTGTTTTAACAAATTTTTTAGGATCTTTTTAAAATAAAATGTTCTATTAGCTATTTTATATGACACTTTTTGAAAAGTGTCCTATAAACCCATCTTTCTATAGAACCCTTTTTCAAGTAGTGTCCCGTAAAATAGTTAATACAACACTTTATTTTAAAAAGGGTCCTAAAAACTTATTACGTCATCCAAAAACGTCCTATAAACTTATTGCAACACCTTTTAGATAAAACATTTTATTTTTTGGTCATATAAACTTAAGTCCAATAAGACATTTTATTAAAACACTTAATTTAGACTGATTAGGAAATGATTATATATGGGGCCAAATCTAATTAGGAGAGTAATATAATTATAATAAGGTAAATTGGTACAAATAACCATATTACACCTCCATTTTCACCTCCTAGCCATGTCTCTCCCGTATTTGCATATTTGACCCTAGGTCCGCAATGGAGGACAACTAAAAGTAAAAAAAAGTCGCGGATTGCGGCAGGTCCACAATGGGTCGGGTCACCCAAGTCCGCAATCCGCAATATCCCGACACGTGTCATCCCCATAACAAACATTAATGCAAGTCCACAATCAGACCTAGGACCTCCATTGCGGACCTAGGGCCAAATCTGCAAATACAGGAAAGACATGATTAGGAAGTGAAATTGGAGGTGTAATATGGCTATTTATGCCAATTTCCCTTATAATAAAGCAGGAGTAGAGTTTGTTTTATTTGTGGGTGAAGGGAAGGGTCTCCACTACTTTTGTTTAAATTAAATTAGTTGTTGTACAAACACAACCAACTTCTTCTGTCAACACCATCTTCTCTCTTTATCAAAGGAATTAAGCATGGAAAAAGGGTCTAGTATTTGTACCTTCTCATCATACAACTGCAGTAACAACACCCAGATTCCAATATACTATTAAATATACAAATCTGGATGGTCCAGATCTGTGCTTGCATGCATGCATTCATATGCTCCCCCTGCTGCTACTACTACTACTATAATAATAATACTATTACATACAAACCCTTTAGTTTTAAAGACAACATGTACCTTTATTTTGGCCTTATGGGGGGTCCTATTCCTGTCTTTATCTTATTTGGGTTCTGTACCTACCCTTCTAGCCTTATTTCTTCCCATCTCTCTATCCCTCTCTCTCTCTCTCTCTCTATATATATATATATATATATTATATACATATATAATGTGTGTGTATATGTATACTGGAAGTAGGGAAGCATGAACACAAGGATGCATAAAGCTAGAAAGAACAGTTACTTCTTGGAAGCATTGCAGTAAGTCCTCACTCTCACCTCATTTCATTTTAATGCTATCTTATATGATTATTATAAGGCTTGTATCAATTGTATATATATGTATGGAAATGAATTCGAAGGACCAAATAAGAGAAGATGAGATCACGAGAATGGTGAAGTCATATGTGGTTTTATCAATGTTTTAAATGGCGTGAGAGGCCAAGTGGTGACGAGGTCAAGACTCAAGCCTTAGGGGTCACAATGTGTTTTCAAAGCATGACTCAAGGTGGCAAATCTTTATATCATAGAAATATTATATATATATATATATGTATATATTAAAAGGTTCATGAGTCGATGATATTAAACAATTTAAATTATATTATATATAAAAATTAACAAGTAATATGTTAAAAAGGTAAGAAAAATCATATATTGTGTTACAAAAACCGCACATTAGGACATGACGTACCACAAGCTTAACGTGGCGTCAAACACAAGTCTTAAGTCAAGGGGCAGCATGACGGTTGTTGCGGCGAGCCTTTTAGAACACTGGATTTAATACTAAACTCACGTCTAAAATCACATGTAATTATGCACAACCTTAGTCGTGACCTAGGTCTAGGACCAAGTTGCCCGCACACCCTTGCCTTGACTGTGTTTCATAATCACTTGTGATTTCAGTGTAAAATCACATGTGATTTGGCTATTTTTGTGTTCTTTTACTTTTGATCATGTTCTCGTCTGATCTTTCCTCTATAAATCAAGGTTCAAATGAGAACGATAACTATGTTTATAACATGGAAACCAATTATTTTATATCTTTATGTATGATAAATGACAATGAATATAATTAATTATCATGTATTATAATTTTAAATTATTGTCCTTATGAATATTTATAGTTTATAAAGTTGGTTTTGATGTTTTCAGGAAATATATAAATTTTTTATTTAAATTTGTTATACGGGCCGAAATAATTTTTATTGGATGCAAATATGTAAGATGCTATGTCCTTCATGTTGTAGCCCAGTGGTAAGGTAACATCCTGGGGGGTCAGTGGATGGTATCCCTGACTACCCAGGTTCGAACCCCGTGGTGAGCATCCTGTGACATCCATGATCATGAGTCTGTCACATAGTGGTACCCTTAATTGGGCTGGGTCGTGATCGACGGGATTAGTCGGGTGGCACCCTTAAGTGAGAGCCCGGATACCCCGGGAACGTGTGCATGTGTTAACTTGTCGTAAAAAAAAAATGTAAGATGCTATGATGATTAATTTCGTATTGATGAGAGAAATTATCAGGTGCACATAGGACCAGGGTAGTATTGGTGTGGGGGTTAGTTTTACACAAATCCCAATCATTCCATGCAGAGTGCAATCTTCTCCCAGTACCCAAATGAATCCACTACTGTCTGCCCCTTTGTAACACCTGGGCCCCACCAAAAACCACTCCCAACCACATCCCGACACGTGTCACACCACCCACCAACGGCTTTTCCCCACCTTCCCGGCCGGAGCCGCCTTCCACCCCCATCATCACCTCCCTCCTCTCCTCGTACGTTTTTTTGGGCATCTATCCTCTGGCACAGCACCACATGGTAGAGTGTGGACCCTCAACTAAACCTAGGGGTAGTAGCCCCCCATATTCATTCTCCAGATTGTGTAATATTTGAATCGGATTTTTGCTTGTGATGTGAATCTACGGAGCAGATTAACGGAAAGCCAAATTGGGTAAAAGGGGTGGGACCCGAATGATGACGTGGCGGTTGATGAGTGGTGGGGTGGAGAGCTCGTTATTTTTCATGGCGATCGGTAAGTAAAAGGTAAGGTGAGGTCGGCGGGAGGTCAGAATAGTAACATTTGGTGGGTCACGCGGTTCGGATTATTTGATACCTGATTTTTGTGGACCACAAATTTTATGTGCTTTTTTTGGTGGCCACTTATTGTTATGATGCTTTTAGATTTATAGTTAAGTTCTTGAAAAAATAAATAAAAAGATTTTAGGTAAACGTTTATCGATAACATCTAACACTATTATTTACGTTATCGGGTAGTATTTTAGTTTATCAGAACAACATTGTATGCAACAATTTATCTAGTAAGTGCTAACCGAGTAATACTATAAGAGTGGTCACCCTCACTTACCAAGCAAGACTCACGGTCATTGTTATCGCTCTTACTGGGTAAGATTCTTAATCCTTTTCCTTGCGATAAGATAATGTGACTTGATAAACTTTTGGTAAACGGGCCCTTATGGTTAAGTTTTGGTGTTTACGAGTAATTTAGACTTGAATCTGTATCAACAAAACTTGTCTAAGGGGATGTTTACCAAACGTTTACCCAAGTAAGTGCTTACTAGTAACATTCAACACTATCACTTATTTACAGGATAAGATTTTAGTCCACTAAAATAATATCCTATGCAACAATTAACCCGGTAAGCGTTAACCGTGGTAAGAGATGACAACCCTTACTTACCGGGTAAGACTCACGGTCCTTGTCTTCGCTCTTACCGGGTAAGATTCTTGCTTCTTGCCCTATGCATCCGGTAAGGTAATGTGATTTAGTAAGCACTTACTCTGGTAAGTGTTTGGTAAATGACCCTTAACTATCAATCATATGCAAATTTAATCTAACAACATTGATTCTTGGTCTTTAATATGCCTTTTACAGGATAAGATTTTCGATCATTATCATACTAACTCGGTAAGTGTTTGGTAAACGGTCTCATAGAGGTCATTTACCAAAGACTTACCCGGTACACGCTTATTGGATCATTTATCTTGCCGGATTAACATGTCAATGATCAACAAAATCTTATCCAGTAAGAGCGATGTGTATTGCATATTCTTATCGTGGTATTCAAAATCATGACTTCTGGTTCTATAATATTAATATTGAAAAATGTATTGATTATATACGTAAGTCTAAAACCAATCCAAACCAACATGACTGAATAATTCTCATTCGAAAGTAATGTCGATGGTGAGATGTATGCATTGATAATTTATACCCTCGGAATGTAAAGCGATTTTGTTGTATATTGTTTTATATAGTTGGAAAAAATATATTAGGATAAATAAATAAATATATATAATATGGACAGGTTTAAGCGATAAGTTACATTTCGCAAGAGGCAATAAGTCTCAATATCATATATGTTTACACGCATGATACACAAGCTTAATCATATATGATTAAACTTATGTTGTATTGAAAATACATATACACTTAATCATATATAAGTAAACAAACCCAAATGAGTATAATCATATATGATATTGAGATTTTTCGCCTTATTGCAAAATGTTTAATTTCTTGTATGATCTTTCCTTTACATGTATATGTGTGTGTATGTGTGTATGCTTTGACTGATAGATACATATAAACTGTCCTTATGGTTTGAGAGACTAAGGGGTTGTTTGTTTACCTCTTAATGGTTCCATTAAGAGACAACCTCTGAATCGTTAAGAGGTAATTCTTGTTTGACAGAAAAATTGTCTGCCTCTTAATGGTTCCAAACCCCTCTTAATAATTTTGTATCTTGACCCTCCCTTAACCATTAAGAGTCCTGATTTCATTTTGAACAATTAAAAAACAATCGTATTTCATTTTGCACTACATCATAAGAGCCTCTGCACTAAACCATTCAGCAACTGTCAAACAGTCCCTAGATGTACGCAAACATTTCTTATACCACACGTGACAAATATATTGTTATTTCATAAGAACCCCTCAACTTTCAAAATTCGATATACTTTCCTTTGTTTTTGCCATCCATATTGTATCTTGAAGATGTAACTAAACTATGAACCAAATTAACTTCCATTAGTTTTAGAGCAACTAACATCTCAATAATTGCAAATTCCTTTTCGATATTTTTCTCAAAACATAAATCAGAAGTTGGGGTCTTGTTGGTGTAGATTTTTGCCATTCTTGGTACTTGTTCACATCATTTGAGAAAATGTTGATCTTCAAAAGATTTGATAGTGAAACACCCTCAAAGTATTAATCCTTAAATTATCTTTTTTGCCTTCATCTATAAGAATAAGGAAAAGATTTTTGTCTTTAAATCATATTCAAGATTTGAAGACAACCACTTTACCGGTAAAAATCTGTATATAAAACATTATATCTAAAAAGGTGTTATCTGTATCCATACCCGGATTTTTACGAGTATATATATAACGGTTTCACTTTTAGAAGTCTGGTATAATAGTATATTCGTTCAGGTTACTGTTTATAAAAATTTCGCAACTACAGTGGCTTTCTTTAAAGGTTAAAATCAAGTATAACTGTTATGGATGTTAGTTATATAACGTTTACCTATTGTGGTATTTGATTTAATGGAATGAATGTATCAATTAAGTGTCGATAACTTTGATCGATCAGTATAAATACATAATTTATATTTTAAAAAACCTCAACATCTGAGAAAGAAAACGTAAGTCATTATGTGCACACACATTTATTTATGTATTTATGCATGTGGGGAGTGGTTCAGGTTAATTAAATATTGTGAGAAGGTAATAAATTTTATGCATGGTTTATTCAAATAAGAAGTAAAAGTATCACGAGAAGTTAAGAATGAAGTTAATTAATGGAAGATTTATATGTGAATTCATCAAAAAAAAAAATTATTTGAATATACATATGTGAAACGACGTTACAGATTATTCATTTGGTTCATATATGTATCTTCAAATTAATTTTTTCAATGGTTTACATCCAAGGACGGACCTATGGAGACCCAAGCAGGATCCCGTGCATCCCGTTCAACTTATTCTCGCAAGTAGATTTTTTTAGGCATGAAGTGCGCACCGCTATACTTTGAGGGGTGCTCGGTAATATTTGAAAATACAAGAAACATCAGCAAAAAAAATCTATCGAAATCAACAAAAGGAAAAAAAAACATAAAAAGTCTCTCGAACAACCAAAAACCAAAAAAGTCCATGAAATCAACCAAAAAACGTTAACAATCACTCCAAACAAGGGACGAATCTAGAAAATTTTTTCATACGGTAGCACCATAAAATATAAACAAAAAATAACTACAAAAAGTACGATTTTTATCGACATGTCTTCATCTTTTTAACTTTCAATATTTCTTGATGTGCTTTTATCCTTATTCCACCATTTCGAGGGATTTCTTAAAGTTTTTTGCTTGATTTCGCGAGATTTTTAGGGTTTTTTTTATCGATTCCGAGGGATTTTTCGATTTTTTTGGTTGATTTCAAAAGTTTTTTTTTTCGGCTTTTTGGTTGATTTAGAAAGTTTTTTTTTTGTTTTTTGGTTAATTACGAGGTATGGTTGCACCTTCTTGAAGTTTCCGAAATAATACGGTAGCACCTTCCAAAACGATACGGTTGCATCTTTCACGAACCTAAATTTTTTTACCCTTCGCCGGAGAAATTATACGGTGGCACGTGCCACCGTGGCCACAAGGCTAGATCCGTCCCTGCTCCAAACAGTAGAATTCAGCTAAAAACAAACCGAACTACTTTGTGGGCCATTAATCCATCTCACAAGTGCAACCTCTCAACAAAAATCCCAGTCTGTAATTACTCATTGTTCAGATCTTATCTTCCCTTAATCTATTTTTCTTACATCTTCACGATATTTATCCTTTTTATTTGAATCATACACTCTGCATGTATGTATCCAATATCCATATCTTACATTTTAATATGATGTTTAGGTTTCTACAAACAAATCAATAGTATTAATTAATTAGATATATTATTTAAAATGTATATAAGTAAGATTATTGTACAAAAAGTGTACGAGGTAGGCATGAAAATTGTTCCTGCTGGCATGCAAATAGTGTTAAAGCATCTCCAATAACATCTTCAAAATTTCTCTAAAATGGAGAATTAAAAGTCAAAATCTACATAAAAATTTACATTCATCTCCAACAGATTCTCCATTTTGGAGATGAAATCATTACTTATAATATTAAAATATTGTATAAATCTAATAAAATATTATTTATCTATCATACCCATCTCATTAAAAAAATCTTATTGGTATAATATAATAAAAAAACAATTTCTCTCTCATGGTAATCATTTTTAGAGATTTTGGAGAAAATTACACTCTCCCTTCTACTTTCTCCATTGGAGAAAGATTTTATCTGTTGGAACAAAAAAATACTTAAATTCTTCATTTTCTCCATTTTGGAGAACTCTTGGAGATGCTCTAGTCATTATCGTAATCCACATTAAAAAGCGCCACCCTCCTTAACCTAATCATTTCATACTTATTTTAGCCAAATGCTAACTCTGCCTGCTAAAATGCGCCCCCACCCCCTAGGGACCATCCCAAAATTCCCATGTTCATTTGGTTGTTGCTTCACGCGCCTTATGTTCTCTCCAGATATTGTAATATTTTTACAATCTATAAACATCCTTTTTACATGAATCAAATAAGTTTTAGGGGTGTTTGGGATTGCTTATTAAAATAGCTTATTAACTCATTGCGTTTTCAAATAGCAAATAAGCTGTTTTGAGTGTTTGGATTAGAAATTCTTTATGACTTTTCCACCTTACTAATAAGCAGTTTTTGATAAGTTATTATCAACTAACTTATTTGAAACTTCTTATTAACTTATTTAACCAAATTACATATTTGTCCATTCTTTCTATAAGTTAATAAACACTTTACAAATAAACATAAACTAATAAACACTTTTACAAATAAACATAAGTTGTTTTAAATAAGCAATCCCAAACACCCCCTTAGAGTAAACTATAAATTTTGGTCCATGTGGTTTGTTAAACATGACACTTTTGGTTTTTACAGTTTGGAAATTATAAGATGGTCATTACGATTTGCAAAAACGTCCAAATTTAAACATTTTAATGGTCATCAAAAAATTCTCTTAAAACATGAGGCATTTCATTTATTTTATCAGTATTTTTTGCTTTTACCCAATCAAAAACCACAAGGATCTAAATCATAAAATTGATTTTGGTTGGGTAAAATGTAAAAAAACCGACAAAACGATGAGAAGGACTTAAATTTAACGGAATTCTTTAGCAGTTGTTGGAGGGAGAGATTAAGGTATAGTTTGGCAAAAATAAGCTAGCTTATTTTCTGGGTAGGGGTGTAAATGAGACGAGACAACTCGTGAGCTACTCGAGATCGACTCGATCAAAACTCGACTCTTTTACAAACATAACCTAAACCCACACGCTTTTACAAACCATGATAGTTATTTTGTAATTTTGAAATTATATGTAGGAAAAGTGTTATTTCCGACAAACCACGTCCACCAAATCTATAGTTTACTCTAAATTTTATATATTGTAAAAATATTTAGGAGCGTGTCAAACAACAAAATTCAAACCAATATTAATTTAAAAAAAATTACAAAAAGAGTAAATAACGTTTTTTATCCTTATAAATAGTTAAAAATTGCAACTTTTATAACTATTGTTTCAAAAGTTGAGGTTTTTTTTATGGATTACTAGAAGCGTACTCGCGCAATGCAGCGAGATACATCACGATTTTAATGTTTTATTTTATTTTTTGTTTTTTTTTTGTTGATTTACAGTACGATCTTCGATGGTTTTGAGAAAGTGATAATGTTTTTTTTATTTAAATTTGTTTAATTCAGGCTTAATAATATAATGTTTTTTATATAAAAAAATTAAATATTTTGTTATAATTCAATAATTATCTTATATATTTTAATTACATATATAAAAAATAACCAATTACATATTTAATAATATAATTAAAACAGATTTATAGTAATATAATATATTAATTAATAGTGATACATGGAAATGTCTGCATAAAAGGAAGACCCTGAATATACCAAATTGGGGGGTGTTAGAAGCTTGCAGTACTAATATATATCTTGTGTTTTGATACTTGTAAATTAAGAAAATTTAAAATCTTGCATAAAATAATGGTACCTTGTGCCTAATAATTTGTATTTAAGAGTTTTTATCCATACTTTATAATATAGTGTAGATAATTTATTATTATTTTCATTTCATGTATTTAAAGTTAGAAGTTAATATTATAGACGAAAATAAAAATGAATCATAAACATTCAAACCATTATAATGAAACAACAATATATTATAAAATATAGTAACAAAATAAACAACAAAGTATAAATAATAAAAATAAAAATCGTAATTTAAAAAACACAAAAATAAAAACAACATTTTTTAACAAATAACGTGGACGAAAAAACGTAATCTACTCTATCAAAAATAAAAACATGGTTGATTTAAAAAGAAAATTAATATAAGTTATTAGTGTTTGAAATGTTTTGTATTTTTTACTATTTCCAGACAACTGACAGTCCTTGTTCTAAGTAAAGACAAAAAGATAGTACTCCTGGAAGTAGTATATATTGCCTGGCAATAACAAAACTGTAATTCCTATATATTGCTCCTCAAGTTTTTTACTGTAGAAAACCAGAACCCCCAACACACAAAATCTCACTTTCTCTCTCTAGAAATCCAACTGTTTTTATTTTCTCTCTCTACAAACTGATCTTCATAATGACAACTTCAATGGTGATGGAGATGAACCTTGGTGAAAATGGCGGTAGGAAGCAGAGTGTTAATGGCGGAGGAGGAGGAGGAGGAAGGAGGAAGTCGAAGGGGAGCGAGTTGACTCAGAAGAAAAACAAGCAGCCTCAGAGAGGAATGGGAGTTGAACAGCTTGAACGGCTTCGGTTACAAGAGAGGTGGAAGAAAATGACTGAACTACCTTCTCTTCATCCTTTACCTCTTCCTAATTCTTTCAGTTCATCTGTGGCTTTTCCGACGTCATCGTCGTGTAATACCGTCGCGAACGGCGGTGGCGTTCATTTCCGTCCGGCTACTGCTCCTCCAGGTATGTTGTTTACTGGAATCGGAAACGGATGTGGAATGTTACATGGATCGAACTTGTTTTCGCCAGATCAGGTGGCGGATCCGTCTGTGATTGGATCCGGTCATGGCGGATTCCGGTTTGAGAACTCTAAGGAGCTCGCTTCAATCCCAAACTACATCAAATGTGCTTCCGATGGCTGTGGTATTTGTCACAAGGTAACTATTTTAACGGGTTCTCGATCGATCTGTAACATCTGTTCATCGTTCTTATATTTTTGTTGATTTTTAGTTCTGAAACTGTTTTTTCATAAAATTTTGGTCAGAAAAAGCGCATCAATGGCGGAAGTAACGCCTGCTTAGTGAATACGTTTCGTAATTTCTGCGGAAACAACACCGTCGGCGAGATGATCGATGCCGGTAAAACTCGTCGCTGTTCAGGACAGGTAATTAATTATTGAGTATTTAACAAAAAATTAATCCTGAAAATGAAACTTCCGATCGACATCACAGATCCTAATCGATTCATGAAACGCAGGTGACGGAAGTTATGTCTGTTCACCGGAACGGCGGTGGTTCATTGACGGAGTATGAGTTTTTCCCGGGAAAAGGTGGCGGAGCGGAGGACTACAAGGAGTTGATGCGAATGGGATCAACGACATGGTGTGGGAGCACTTCAGTTGGAGGTGGAATGATAGGGTTACGTGGTTGTGAGGGATCATGTGTGACAGCTATAACTGGTAGCGAAGAAGGAAGTGTTTCTTCCATTGATCTGTCTCTAAAGCTTTCATATTAGTATAAGCCTGTCATTTAAGACTTAATTCTGTCGTTTCACCTTTGTATGTATTGCATGTGATCCAAGCATTGGTGCACTTGCTTTTCTATAACTCCTTTTATCTTCTACTTCTCAATTATACATACACACATATATATATATATATAGAGAGAGAGAGAGCATATATATACTTAAAGGGAAGTTCAAATGCAACCCATTTATATGGTCTAACCATTACAACCCCTTTATTCATCACACATTTTATGTAATTAAAAAAAGCTAAAAATAAAATGTATGGTGGATAAACAGGTTGCAAATATTTGTATATATATAGAAGTTCCATTTAGGAACCTGAAAACCGGACACAACACGTCATGTTTCCCTTTTTCCGATGAATAATAATCATAAATAACATAGTTTCTATATATGTTGGACGGTTTTCGGGTTCTTAATCACTTTTAGGTTCCCAATTTAACTTGACCTTGTACATAAATACATATTATATATATATATATATTTAACTCTATATGTAGAGGGAGTATCTAACGATAACAATACCTATTTAAAACAACACGAAACCAACAAAATCATATATGATTTTAAAGCGTGCGAAAAAGCCACATGGACCTAAAACCAATATCAAAGTCGTTGCGTGGCTTTTTTAGCTCGTTAATGTAAAATAATATATGTTTTTGTTGGTTCTCATTTTATTTTAAATAGGTATTGTTGTGGATTTGAATCTGATTGATCTATGTATGTATTTATGTATTTGTATAGGTAGTTCATAGAAGAAGCATGGGACATGATCATAATGTGGTACTCATACCATATATATCATGTAAATAAGATGAATAACCATTAATTGGAGAATTACTATTAAGAGATGAGACATAGGTCCAGATGGTTTAATTGTTATGAGGGTGGACAAGATGAAGCTTTTACTGCAACCCTAGAAATTAAACCCTAGCATTATATTATATATATATATATATATATATATGTGTGTGTGTGTGTGTGTGTGTGATGAATAAAAGAGTGGTTGGAAAAAAGCTTTCTGTTAATGGAAGAGACCTTAAACTTGATGAGTGGTTGTTTCAGGTAAAAAAAGAGATCTGCAGTGGCTGCTATTTTGCAGATTATGCAGCACCAAAAGCACCTGCACTGTGATCTCATACACTTCAACCCGACCCGACCCGATTACATAATTTTAGGGGTTGAATAACATTGCATTCATTTTAAAACTTGAATCAAATATCAATGATAAATTGCACCTCTAAATGTATTATATTTCAACTGTTTAATAATTAAGAAATACACCCTAAGTATATACCTGAAATTAACACATATTTAGTGATTACAACTCGTCTCCTCCGGCGATTACTACGTCTGTGAATGGTTCTGGATCGATATCTGAAGGCTCGGTTGCGATGGCGGCGTAAATCGTCCACAGGACCACCGCGACGAAAAGGCCGAGGAGGATTAGTGAATACAAACGAACTTTTGAATTGTTTACGTTGGCAGGTTTGCGATCACTTGTTGTCGTTGTCGTCGTCGTCGTCGTCGTTGTTGTTGTTGTCATTGTTGTCGGAATTGGTTTTTTCTTGATTGATTCTACTCGTGAATATGGCGGAAGTGGTGGCTTCTTCTTCATTGAGTCTACTCGAGATGTTAATTTCTTCTCCGTCTGCAAAATCTGTGGATTCGTGGTGATTGACGGTGTGGGTGATGAAGTTATCGGAGGAGATGCAACCGTTGCAGCGGTTGTGTCGGGTGCAACGATTACATCGGGGGCGGCTGTTGAGACGGGCGCAGCTGTTGCAGCAGGCGCAGTGGGTGTGGTGGGAGCGACTGGTGAGACGGGTGCGGCGATTTTGGGCGACAACGGAAGTTGGGTGGGAAGATCGTTAAAATTAGGAGAGTCCTCGGCATCGGAAACTTTATCGATGTTCGAATCGATAATCATACTCTCGTTGAACGAGTTGTCCATGTTAAGATCATAGGGTATCGGTGACGAACCACAAGATGCCGATGAAGCTTTCATGGATTTCTTGTTACGCATCTTCTTCTTCTGTTCGAATAATTAATCGATCGGATGAAAATTAAATGAAAGTATTAATTAATTAATCATCAGTCATCAATATATATATAAAAGAAGACAAAGAAGACCTATCAAATCAATAAGAAGTTTCTATTGCTATTTATCTATTTTCTTATAATATATGTGGAAAATTGGCACAAATAATCATATTACACCTCCTAGCTGCTATGTCTCTCCCGTATTTGCAGATTTGGCCCTAGGTTCGCAATGGAGGATCTAGGTCCGCAATGGAGGACAGGTAAAAGTCGTGGATTGTGGCAGGTCCGCAATGGGTCGGGTCACCCAGGTCCGCAATCCGCAATATCCCGACACTTGTCATCCCCATAACAAACATTAATGCAAGTCCACAATCAGACCTAGGTCCTCCATTGCGAACCTAGGGCCAAATCTGCAAATACATGAGAGACATGGCTAGGAGGTGAAATTGGAGATGTAATATGGCTATTTGTGTCAGTTTCCCATTCAATCTTTATCTTTATCTTTATATATATTCTTTATAAATCCTTAAGATGATGACATGATGACATGGCACAATGAGAATCAAGAATTCATCAAATGGTGAGTTGTGGTGAATTCTCCATTGTCCCACATTGGTGATAAACGTGAAAAGCTGGAAGTAAAAATGACTATATAAAGGATAAGATATTGCTTGAATGTTCATCCAAAATTTGATCCATTTTTTGGATTAAATAGTTTTGTTTCATTTACATGACAAAACATTTAATTTGTAAGTTATTTTTTTCATTTTATATAAACCAAATTTATATGAAACAATATTTATACATAAAAAAACAAAAACCTTAAAATGATAACATGACACCATGAGAATCAAGTATCTTTATATATATAAAAGCAAATTTTTAAGATGATGACATGGCATAATGAGAATCAAGAATTCATCAAATGGTGAATTGTGGTGAATTCTCCATTGTCCCACATTGGTGACATTATATTATATATATAAAAGCAAATCTTTAAGATGATGACATGACACAATGAGAATCAAGAATTCATCAAATGGTGAGTTGTGGTGAATTCTCCATTGTCCCACATTGGTGATAAACGTGAAAAGTTGGAAGTAAAAGTGACTATATAAAGGATAAGATATTGCTTGAATGTTCATCCAAAATTTGATCCATTTTTTGAATTAAATAGTTTTGTTTCATTTACATGACAAAACATTTAATTTATAAGTTATTTTTTTCATTTTATATAAACCAAATTTATATGAAACAATATTTATACATAAAAAAACAAAAACCTTAAAATGATAACATGACGCCATGAGAATCAAGTATCTTTATATATATATAAGCAAATCTTTAAGATGATGACATGGCACAATGCGAATCAAGAATTCATCAAATGGTGAATTGTGGTGAATTCTCTCCATTGTCCCACATTGGTGACAAATGTGAAAAGTTGGAAGTAAAAGTGACTATATAAAGGATAAGATATTATTTGAATGTTTATCCAAAATTTGATCCATTTTTGGGGTTAAATAGTTTGTTTCATTTACATGACAAAATATTTCATTTATAAGTTAAAATCTTTATCTTTATATATATAAAAGCAAATCCTTAAGATGATGATATGGCACAATGAAAATCAAGAATCTTTATATTTATAAAAGCAAATCCTTAAGATGATGACATGGCACAATAAGAATCAATAATTCATCAAATGGTGAATTGTGGTGAATTCTCCATTGTCCCACATTGGTGACAAATGTGAAAAGTTGAAAGTAAAAGTGACTATATAAAGGATAAGATATTGCTTGAACGTTCATCCAAAATATGATTCATTTGTTAGGTTAAATAGTTTGTTTCATTTACATGACAAAATATTTCATTTATAAGTTAAAATCTTTATCTTATATATATTAAAAGAAAAACCAAAGAAGATGATTTGGCATCATGAGAGTTGAGTATCCTACAATCTTTATCTTTATATTTATAAAAGCAAATCCTTAAGATGATGAAATGGCACAATGAGAATCAAGAATTCATCAAATGGTGAATTGTGGTGAATTCTCCATTGTCCCATATTGATGACAAATGTGAAAAGTTGGAAGTAAAAGTGACTATATAAAGGATAAGATATTGCTTGAATGTTCATCCAATATATCTTTATATCTTTAAAAGTAAATCCTTAAGATGATGATATGGCACAATAAGAATCAAGAATTCATCAAATGGTGAATTGTGGTGAATTCTCCATTGTCCCACATTGGTGACAAATGTGAAAAGTTGGAAGTAAAAGTGACTATATAAAGGATAAGATATTGTTTGAATGTTCATCCAAAATTTGATCCATTTGTTGGGTTAAATAGTTTGTTTCATTTACATGACAAAACATTTCATTTATAAGTTAAAATCTTTATCTTTATCTTATATATATTAAAAGAAAAACCAAAGAAGATGACTTGGCATCGTGAGAGTTGAGTATCCTACAATCTTTATCTTTATATTTATAAAAGCAAATTCTTAAGATGATGACATGACACAATGAGAATCAAGAATTCATCAAATGGTGAATTGTGGTGAATTCTCCATTGTCCCATATTGGTGACAAATGTGAAAAGTTGAAAGTAAAAGTGACTATATAAAGGATAAGATATTGCTTGACTGTTCATCCAAAATTTGATCCATTTGTTGGGTTAAACAGTTTGTTTCATTTACATGACAAAATATTTCATTTATAAGTTAAAATTTTTATCTTATCTATACTATATTATAAATATGGCATAAAAAACTCTTAATTATAACTCACTAAGCATTATGTACTATCATTTAAAGCTATATACTTAAAATCTCTTAAAAATAACTACTAAAGCCTAATGTACTACCTGTAAAGCTTTTAACCCTAATTAATATATTTCATCCTTATCCCCCAAAATCCTTATCTCTAATCCCCAAACCCTAAAATTATGAAATTTGAATTCTGATAAACATAATCAAAACAGGATAAACATCTCAATTTAAATATAAAAAATTTAAAATATATAAGATAATTAATGAATTTTAACAAACTACTTAATTTTTTTATATATAAAAAACATTATATTGTTAAGCCTAAATTAAACAAATTTATATATAAAAAAAACCATTATCACTCAATAAAAATCATCCAAAATCGTACTGTAAATCAATAAAAAACAAAAAATTAAAATTAAAATCGTGATGTATCTCGCTGCATTGCGCGAGTACGCTTCTAGTATATATTAAAAGAAAAACCAAAGATGATGACTTGACATCGTGAGAGTTGAGTATCCTACAAATATTGAAATGTGGTTAACTTTGTTTATCCCACATTGGTGGGAATAAGAAAAAATTAAAGTTGAAAATGTGTATATGAAAGGAGGAAGACATCATTTTGTAGCAAATCATGTTGTTGGCTCAAATGAGTAAACACTCTAATCTTATAAAATGTTTTCTTTAAATCTTGAAATGTGGTTAAGTTTACTTATCCTGCATTGGTGAGATAGAATAAATTTGAAATTTGGAAATATGTATATGAAAGGATAAAGTCTTTTTTTTTTTTTTTTTTTGTAGCAAATCATGTTATGAAAGGAGGAAGTATTTCAATACATAAAATAAAATAAAAAATCTGAAAAAACCAAAGAAGATGACTTGGTATAATGAGAGTTAAGTATTCTACAATCTTATATATATTAAAAAAAACCATAGAAGATGACTTGACATCATGAGAGTTGAGTATTCTACAAATATTGAATTGTGGTTAACTTTGTTTATCCCACATTGGTGGGAAGAAGAAAAAATGAAAGTTGAAAGTGTATATATGAAAGGAGGAAGACATCATTTTGTAGCAAATTATGTTGTTGACTCAAATGAGTAAACATTCTAATCTTACAAAATGGTTTCTTTAAATCTTGAAAATGTAGTTAAGTTTACTTATCACATATTGGTGATATAGAAGAAATTTGAAAGATGGAATTGTATATATGAAAGGAGCAAGTCTTTCAATACATAAAATAAAATAAAAAATCTAGAATTTATATATATAATAAAAATTGTAATCAGAACTAAAATTTATTAGAATCAATATGTAAAAAAAACGAAAAAATGTTATACAAAAATTAATTTAGAATAACCAAATATATAAAATTAGAAATAATAGCTTATTACAATTATAATATATAAACTATTTTGGTTTAGTTTTTTTTTTTTAATTTAAATTGAAATCAAACTATATATATTGAGAAAACAAACTATGAAGAAACAGTCTTATGTAGATCGAAAAAACTCAAACAAATGAAATGAAAAATTAACAACTCAATCAGACTTGCCTAGAGTCGAAGTGGTGACAATACTAATGAGTATTGTTACTCTTCGTGCAACCGTAGGTTTGGGAAGGAAGGATTTCGAGAAGGGTTTTTGGTCAAAGATGCAAACAAGAACATTACAACAAATGTAAGGAAATTATCAAAATTTCTCGCAATTATGCAAAACTAGGTAACAACATCACATTTGCATGAGTTGCAAACAAGTACATTACAACAAATATAAGAAAATTATCAAAATTTCTCGCAATTATGCAAAACTAGGTAACAGCATCACATTTGCATATATTATGAGTTATGACAAAACAATTCTCATAATACACCTCATGATTATAATCATTAGTTTCACACATTTCTTTTTATCATTTTGAGCTAATTACAAAGCTTGATGATGCAGAACTTATTAATTAATTATATATATCAAAAGACACAATCGAGGATGATGAAACAACTTCATATCAAATTTAATATCGATTCATATTAGTTTAATATCTGATATAAGATTATCGCCCATTTAACTTCAATATTTTCAAAAAAAATTATTATCACCGCGCAACGCGCAGTGTCGAACATTAGTAAATATATAAAGGAAGACCTATCAAATCAATGAGAAGTCTCTATTGCTATTAATCTATTTTCTTAGAATATATGTATATCAACATATATAAAGGAAGACCTATCAAATCAATGAGAAACCTCCATTGCTATTAATCTATTTCCTTAAAATATATGTATATCAATATATAAGACCTATCAAATCAATGAGAAACATCCATTGTTATTTATCTATTTTCTTAGAATATATGTATATCAATATATATAAAGGAAGACCTATCAAATCAATGAGAAGCTTTCATTGTTATTTATCTATTTTTTTAGAATATATGTATATATAATTAGGTAGCTCACCATGGCTGCATCGAACAAGACCGCTTTGAAAAGTCGGGACATATGGCCGCGAGAAGAGGACGATTTCTTGGTGGATTGTTCGGAGTCGACGCCGTTGCCGTTGGTGGTGACGTCACAATAGACGAGATTATCATCGGAAGCGGAAACCTTCGGGGAGGAGGGATCGTCATCGGGTAATTGGGGAGAATTAGAATTGGTGGATTTACGAAAACTACAATACTTGAAGATCAAGCTTTTGGCTCTCTTCTTCTTTTTCTTGGTTGAACTTTGATCATCCATATTACTAATATTGTTGCCACAAAAAGAGGGATTGGAGGAATGTAATTTGAAGAATTGGGTTGGAAATTAATATATATAGATATAGAGAGATTTTTTAGAAATCGAAGGGGGGGCGCTTTTCCCGCTCCTTGTCTAAATATCAAATAGAGTAAACTACAATTTTCGTTCCTATGGTTTATTGTTTATAACGATTTTCGTCCTTGGTCTTTGAAAATTGCTTTTATCGTCCCCATGGTTTGTAATTAATTGCTTTTTTCGTCCCTCATGCTAACTCCGTTAAAAAGTCCATTAAATGAAGGACATCTTGGTCTTTTCATATTTTATCTAGTTTTTTTATTAAAAAAATTAAACACAGTATATTAAACAAGTCTTTCAGACTTTCACTCCTCCTTTGTCTTTTCATCATCCTCGTCGTCTCATCAATACGACAATACCACCGACACGATTGCCTTCCGACGACCACCATCGCCGACCAACCACCCGCTCCCCTACGTAGCTTTCACCCTTTTCAATTCCTTTTCTTTCCAACCAAAAATCCCGTCTCCAAATCATCACCTGAAATCACCAAACTCAACCCATTACCCACTTCACACCCTTTTTCGCTTCTAATTTCGAACAGTCTCACAACCTGGGTCCCCCGATCGAAACCCACTTCAAAATCCCAAACTTTTCGTGTTTTCTCACATAATTTCATGTGGGCTTTGGGTTTTCTCGCATAATTTCATGTGGGTTTTTTGTTTTCAAGCATAATTTCAAGTGGGTTATGTGTTTTCTCACATAATTTCAAGTGGGTTCTGAAAAACCCTAGTTAAATCTCAACACTTCATGTTCCATTACACTATTACAACTCCTAATTGAAGTGGGTATTCAATAATCCATCGTTTCTTGACTTCAAATCCAAAACCCAGATGCGATAACTTTACGGATTCGAAATACATCGAGAATTTGGGGAAAACTTATTATTACTTATTAAAGATATGATACAATTACTGTTCTTTGTAGTGTTTGTTGAGGTCTTTGTGGGTTTTCCTTTAATGGTGAAAAATGGGCCACTTAGAGAGCTAGTGATGAATGGTTTAAATCAAGTGAAAATGAGATGTTTATCGTGTGTAAGCGACCACAATTCTCACTACCAACTAGCTTAATTCAGGTTGGTATACGTGTGTTTTTTCTGGTCCTCGATAAGGGAATAAGAAACAAAGTATGTTTGTGTTGCTTTTTTTGCAACAACAAGAACATTCAATACCATTGCTCCAACCCTCAAATGCATCACTTCAATCTTGATGTTCATCCCTGACATTGAGTTGGAGATGTTCAAGTTTGAACATCGAAATCAGATTGTTGAAATTTGGGGGCGAAGCTGTATCGGGGTGGGGGGAGAAGACGTGTGTGTGTGTGTGAGAGAGAGAGAGAGAGAGAGGTAACCTGGGGAAGGTGTTGCGATGGTGGCTGAAGGCAGTGGTGTTTGATGTTCTCAGGGGAGGCCGACTCCCGGGTGGGTGGGGGGGGTTCTGATGTTCTGGGGGTGCGTTTGGTTTGCGGGATTGGAATGGAATGAATTGGATTTCAAAGGGGATTTGGATTTGGAGGGATTTGGGGGGATTTGAAATCTCTTCATGTGTTTGGTTTGTAGGATTTAGAATGGATTTCAAATTCATTCCTTTACAAGTCTTGTTTGATTTGTAGGATTTGGATTTGGATCGAGTTTTTTAAAAATTATTTTTTTGTTTTATAAATAATTTATTTTTATTGGTAAACGTCAGATTTGGATCGATACAATTTGACGTATGAATCAATGTTTTAAAAACCGGGTCGACCCGGCCGGTCGAACCGGTGAAGAGACCGGGTTTATGCCATTTTATGACCCGGATTGAACCGGCCGATTCTATTAAAAAACCGGTTGAACCGGTCATAACGAACCGGTATCGAACCGGTTGACCCGGTAACAAAAGTTAAAAACGAATAGTCCAATAGGCAATACGTATTAGCGTTAAAAACCAACACTCCAATGTCTCAAAATCCATGATTAGGTTTGATCGTTATATTTCGTTTGGATGTATTTGAATTGATGAAAAACTTATGCTTATGTGTATTTATTTAATGTTTTTTGATTGATGTAAAACTTGTTGTTATGTGTTTTTTTAATGTTTTAACTTGTGGACATCAATATTTTGGTTATATATATATATGCATAAAAATGAAAAATACAAATAAATTATTGAAACCGGGTTGAACCGTGACCCGGTTACCACACCGGGTCAATCAAAAAACCGATTTTTAAAACATTGGTATGGATCACGCTTTAGAATCCATCGGATTTGGATTTCAAATCCATGCCCAAAGCCAAGGATTTTCAAATCCATCATATGAGGGATTTTAAGATGGTCAACGGATTTGAAATCCGGTCAACGAAATCCTTTCTTGCAAACCAAACGCGGGATTGGAATGGATTTGAAATCCAAATCCCTCTAAATTCATTCCAATCCAGCAAACCAAACACGCCCTCAGGGTTTTGTGTTTGATGTTTAATACATATAATATAATATTATTTTTATACTTTCATATTTTATATTATACTCTTTTTTAAAATGTAAATAGACAAGATTACCCTTAACTTAACAACACTTTTCTAACACCATTTGCTTTAGGGACACAAAAAGCAAATAAAGAAAACCATATGGACGAAAAAAACAATTTTTAAAGACCAAGAACGAAAATCATTATAAACTACAAACCACATAGACGAAGATCGTAGTTTATATCAAATATCAACAAATTTTACATACATACAATAAAAATATATACGTACGATATATTATGTATACATACAATATATACTAGAAGCGTATTCGCGCAATGCAGCGAGATACATCACGATTTTAATGTTTCATTTTCTTTTGTTGATTTACAGTACGATTTTGGATGATTTTGAGAAAAGTGATAATGTTTTTTTATAAATTTGTTTAATTTAGGCTTAATAATATAATGTTTTTATATAAAAAAATTAAACATTTTGTTAAAATTCAATGATTATCTTATATATTTTAATGACATCTAGAAAAAAAATAACTAATTACATATTTAATAATATAATTAAAACAAATTTATAGTAATATAATATATTAATTAATAGTGATACATGAAATTTTTTGCATAAAAGGAATGTCCTGCACATACCAAATTGGTGGGTGTTAGAAGCCTGCAGTAGTAATATGTATTTTGTGTTTTGATACTTGTAAATTAAGAGATTTTTAAAATCTTGCATAAAATAATGGTACCTTGTGTCTAATAATTTGTATTTAATAGTTTTTTATCCGTGCTTTATATTATAGTATAGATATACATACACGGTTATATTGTATACAAGTAATTTGTCCCGTATGCACATTTGTGTATAAACCATAAAACATCTTCAGTTATTTATATGCACATGTTTACACCATACAAATAAATGTTATTATAGTTTTTCAATGTTTTTCATTTTTTTGAGGATTTATCCAAAACCTCGCTATATGTATGTGTGTGTGTGAGAGAGAGAGATGCAAAAAATCCAAGGCGAAGACCCGACTTAGGTCCGGCCCGAAGAGCCCATGCCTAGTGAGCCTGAATCCCGTTCGAGGCCAGGCCAAAAATTTTGGGGACAGGCCCGGGTCTAGTTACGACCTTAAAAAACCCAGTTAATTAAGGCCGAAAAAGTCTCGTTTGAAAAATCCCGATCACCCAAGGTAAGCATAAAGTCATCCGATCCAAATTAAAAGGTCGACCATGATCAAATATCCGATTGTAATTGGATAGGACTGGCTCCAAGTATCAACACCCAAGTTGGATCAATTAGTTATTGGAAGGCAACCTGGAATCAGATAAAATCTAACCAATTCAATTCAATGACCATCAAATTACTCACCTAACTATCATCCAACTACCATCTAATTAATATCTATATACAATTTTAGAGCATTTTATGATATTTTTTTAGTTGTTGATTTTTTTTATGTAACGTTCTTTAAGAAATTAAGAGAACATATGAATAATCGGTTGAAATGGTCGATTAAATGATCAAAAGGTTGATAAAAATATTGGATGGTTTCAATTTAGTACAATGGATAACCAATAGAACATGTGACTAATCCAATTGAAATGAACCAGGTGTCCAGTGTTAATTATATTTAATGGGATGACAAAATACAACATCTAAGGTCAGATCAGATCTAACTATGGGCATGTTTGTTGACAACTTGATGAGCTTGATGAGATTCACAACTTATTCAGTCAATTATACGTAAGTGCTTGATAGTGGCTTAATAATATAAAAAGTAAATTATTACGTAAGTTTATAGGAGGAGTTTTATGTAGAAAGTCAAGTTTTTTTCTTCTAAGCATATCCCTCCCAATTAAAGAGCATGCTCCTTCTATATATGAAAAACCTTCTCAATCTATATAGATAGACTATTCCACACAAACATCTATATCCATACATGACTTAAGGGAAAACCTAAAAAACATCTCCTAAATCTACTGGATTCAACCGATGAACACCCCTACCAATCGGTGCTTTTTTCAACCCAAAATATGGGCCAACCCTATAAAAGTTTGGACTTCTTTTTTGCTCACGGAAGTGGGGTTGGAAGTCCCGAGGTCCAGTCGTGAAAAAGCTCGGGGCTTGTGCATCTCTAGCTTTGTCATTATCCTATTCTAGTTGTGGATATAAATAACTTGTGTGTTTACAGTTTTTGTATCAAGATTGATTCAACCTATATGTATTCAATGCCCTAGTTTATGATTTTTTTTTTCTCTAGCAACAACCCAAACAAAGATAGAACAAGAAATTAAAAAGAAAAGACAAATAAATTGGAAATCACATTGATTTGAGTTGTTTTGGTTTGGTACCTTTCTAGTTACTGTTTCGAACAAGTTCAGTCCCAAGTGAATTTCCCACAAACGTAAGTTTTAGTTTTTTCAAATTCGGAAAGTAAATCAAAACGGCCCCGTTTTGGTTATGGCCCAAGCGCTTTTGTAAATCATGATGGTTAGTCTATAGTTTTTAAACTATAGAGACTAAAATTGTAAAATGGAAAAAACACAGGGACCATTCCATAACTTTTGGGAAGAGAAAGGTAATTTATGTTGGGCCTTTCGGACTAATCAAATGGGCCTGACGAATGGGTTTGGACTTTGGAGGCTTCTTTCACCCAAACACGCAAAATAATGTACACTTAGACCCCTTCTACTTATATGATATTCTCAAAATGCATCCCCATGGGTGTATTTATCTTACACATGTCTCATTTGTGCCTCCTTTTGAACAACAAATTTAGTTGAAACAAGTGCATGTATGTTGGTTAATACTCCCAAATGCTATTGCAAAACCATTAAAAGCTTAGGCATGCAGTGGCGGACCCAGGATTTTAGGTGAGCGGGTGCACAAACGAATAACTTAAGAAATTGTTGTCGATGTGTTTTTAGCCGAATTCCCCTATTGGGGGACTTTTTATGTTTTTGGTTGATTTCGAGGGATTTTTTAAACTTATGTGTTGATTCGATGGGTTTTGTTGTGTTGATTCGAGGGATTTTTTGTTTTTTTTTATTGATTTTGAGAGTAGATTTTGGTTTTTTTTGGGACTTGTACACCTTTCACCTCTCAAAAACGTATATATCACG
This sequence comes from Arctium minus, assembly GCA_954870635.1. Taxonomy (NCBI): domain Eukaryota; kingdom Viridiplantae; phylum Streptophyta; class Magnoliopsida; order Asterales; family Asteraceae; genus Arctium; species Arctium minus. Next base: position 96,311,026 of record OX941087.1, read on the forward strand.
GAGCACCGCCTGTAGTTGAGCTGGTGCACCTTACGTACCGAAAAAAATTTCGCTCTTACGAAACGAACTTGAGCGGGTGCACAGGACCCCCCACCCCGGGGAAGGGTAGGTCCGCCCATGTAGGCGTTTTTGTACTAAGGAGTCATTAATGAGATTGAATATAAAAAAAATGTTTGGTTTTATATAACACTATGGGTCAATTCCCCCACAAGCCCAAAATTTCATTTGAGGTTAAACTAAGGAGAAATGAAAATTCATTTCCATTTTCATTCTCTATTATATTTAGTTTCATTATTCTACATGAACCAAACAATACTAGTGTGTATATATTTAAGATGACCGGTAACTTTTAGTTTATTAATATTTATTCAGTTGTATTTGAATTAAAGCTTAGATTTGTTTATTTAGTTCAAGTTGATTTATACCACGATGACCTAAAAACCTGATAAACCCAACATGAAAATAAGTTGAACCAATCTAAAGCCCAATTAGTTGATAAAGTATACAAACCTACACATGTAGGTTAGAAATAATCAAATGAGACGAGCCTAGTTGAACCTACCCCACCCCAATTACCTGACTACTTTCCATCCACTGTTCCTCGTTTCATGTCTCCAAAGTTACATTTACATTTATCAAACTACATTCAAGCTTATGTCATGTTATATTGATGCTTAATTATCTTTTTATATCAAAGCTTACATGAACACCTACCCGTTGTTTTCACTTTTCACTTAAACAACTTTTTTTTGCTTTGACAAAATAGAACCAACCCAACTCATACCAACCCCTAGTTTCAACATATATCTAAACTCAACCTGTTTGACTTTAGTGTCAAAATATAAATAACAAAACTTGGAGGAATAACATCTCCAACAACTTTCACAAAATTTCTCTAAAATGGATAACCAAAAGTCAAAATATTAAAAAAAAATTACATCCATCTTCAACATATTACTCATTTAGGAGATAAATCATTTATTACATTATTAAAATATTTATATATTTAATAAAATATTATTTCTCTCACCTAAATATTTCATTTGAAATATTCTTATTGGTGAGATGTAATAAAAAACTCATTATCTCTCTTTGTAATCATTTTTTGGGATATCTCCAAATTTGGAAAAAATTACACTCTCTCTCATATTTCTCCATTTTGGAGAAGATGTTGGAGCAAAAAGTTACTCAAAATCTCTATTTTCTCCATCTTGTTCAAGCTGATGGAGATGCTAGAAGAAACCAAGATTAATTTACCAAATAGAAGGGTTAAACAAAACGTCAACAAAAGAACAAGGTCCTAAATGCAAAGCTGTTTAAACTACAGGGACCTATAATGAAAAACTACGACGCTCGATACTTTAATTTGGCGTGTAGAATTGAACTGGAAGGACTGCTTTCCAAGAAAACACAAACACAGAGGTCTCCTTTTCGGCGCAGAGTCGCTTCCATAAACGTTTAGGGCAACGAATTCACACCGACTTACATCTTCACTCCATCGTTCTTCGATCATCTAAACAGTAGGAGTTATCAATTTGAACGAAATCATATGGAGATGGAACTTCTCCGAACGAATCTGTCAAAAGTCCGTATTCCGGAGCCTACAAATCGCATTTACAAGCAGGAATGTTGTATCAGCTTCGATACTCCGGTGAGTTTTATTGTTTTTTCCGTTTTTTTTGGTTTCAACGATGTGAAATGATGAAATGAGGTTTATGATAACTGGATAAAATAGGGTTTTATGCAATTTTTTTTGTTTGGGGATTGGGGGAAGATTAGGGTTGTGGAATCTGAGTAATTTGCTGCTACAAGGCCTAGAGTGATGATATGCATGTGTCGTACATGTGGAAAATTATTGCTATGTAGCTATTCGATGATTCACAGCGAAACTGTTTATTGTGTGTAACTCGTTTGAGAACGGGAGATACATTATACATATTTTTCGTAAGAGCTACACTAAAATTTTACATGCCAGGATAGTTACTCTTAAATCTGGGCACATACATTTGTTCAAAGAGTATTTTGTGTTTGTTTGTACGACCTGTTTAAACTTTATGTCTTTATTCTTCCATTTTATTGGTTTGCATGCACATATGGTGTGTGAATTGTGAAATATGGCTTGTGAAGATAGAGAAAATAGGAGTTGATGAAAAATTTAGTTAGATAAATGGTCAATTTTGACTTAGTTTACAACTACAGGGTTTAGTAAGATGGTGTGCTTGTCTTACATATTTACGTAATTACTGTTCTCTTATGGAACTTAATCATTCTTAGCGACACTGTTTTCTCTTTCTAGCTATTTGATATCACGGGATACAGGTCTTCCGTATGAGCCACACTTTGATTTGTGATGCCAAACCTAACACTTCCTAAATACAAAAGATTATGGGTTTTCTTGAAACTTGGGAATTAAATATGAAGCTTACTTTATGTTGATAGAAATTTGTAATCCAAGCTAACTATGAAATTGCAAAGTGATCTGTTTGATATGTAAAGTTGAAGTACCGTTTGTTCTCTATAACGAACGGTGTATCTTTATTTTTTCTTTGAACTTTGTACCATAACGTTAGACATCATTGGTTGTAACTCTATAAAATTTTAAGGAATTTTTAGGATTTTGCAAGTACAGGAACTTCTATGTATTTCATTTGTAGTGTTCATTTTTTCAATCTCTATTGTAATCATGTATTGTCTGATGTTGCACCTGAATTTCTGATGTGTCCTAACATGTGTTTCTGTTGATTCAGAAATCTGAAGGTGGATTATTTGTGGACATGAACACGTTTCTTGCCTTTGGGAAGGATTATGTTGGCTGGAATTTTGCGAAAACTGGTAACCCGGTTTATTTGCATATAAAACAAACGAAGAAGCCGATTCCTGAAGATAGACCTTTGAAGAAACCTACTCTCTTGGCTATAGGTATTTGACTGTAGCAATTTTTGTCATTTTAATTTTAACTGAAGTCACTTTGATAGGATCAGACATAATCATCTCGAAAGTTTAAGTGTAGATGTTTAGGTCCTGAACATTGGAATAAAGCACACAACATGGTGTATGGATCCCTTCGACAAGTGAATTATGTATGCAAACATGATCTGAGTACAATGCTTTCCACCACTAGTAGAATAAGCATAGAAAAATTTGAAATTGTATAAGGTGCTTGAATTGGATTCCAAAGAGTGGGTGGTTAAAACCTGTGCTTGTAGAATCTCCGGTTCCCATAGCAGAAGGAAAACTGTTGTTATTATAGTATTTTAGGATCATCATTGGCATGCCCTCCAGTTTCTGGTTTACCACATTGTCATATACGGTATAATTTTGCAGCAGGGTGCAGTTTTTCTTTGAAGCTGCTGACTTATCTTCTTATAGTATAGTGCCCATATTGTTTCTTCTGCTTTGATGTTTTACAAGTATGTAGTATGTCACTACTCACTTGGCTTGCAAATCTTGTGCCACTATGCAATCAAACTGCATCATGCAATCCAAAAATAATGGTACTAGGTTTTGCATCACACTTTTCATGTAAGTTTTCTCATGTAGTATGAACAAGACTAATGCACCGCTTAGAAAAGCTTATTTATGCAACCCCATGCAGTTATTCTTCTCTGGTAGCCGGTATGAGTGGGGTCCAGACAGGAAGTGGATGACATCTTGTTGGCATGCCAGCCAATAACCTTCTGATATGTGTGGAGTTAGTAATGAAGCGTATGAAATATTGCATGCTTGATTCCATTTGTATGGCTTATTTTTGTAGGTGTTGATGGAGGATTTGATAACCAAGAACTCGAATACGATGAAACTTACAACATAGTAATTTTGCCAGATTATGCAACTTTTCCTTTTCCATCAGTGGCACTGCCTGAGAAGGTTTTTTCTTTGCATTTCTTCCATGGTTCTTCATTTCGTCTTTCATTTGTTCTTTTCTCATTTGAGAGATTTTTAGTTCCAGAACTGATCAATCTACACAAAGGCTCATTCTAGTTTCTGCACAGGTAAGGTTGGCAGTTGATGCAATTTTAATTGCGGAGGGCGCTGAGCGGAAGGAGCAAGTTGCATCTTGGACAGCTGATAAAAAGCAAACTAGTGAATATGCGTTGACACTGAAACAAATAGATAATGGTGTCATCATTCCTCCTTCTGGGTGGAAATGTGCAAAGTGTGACAAGACTGACAATCTTTGGTTGAATTTAACCGATGGAATGATCCTCTGTGGTCGCAAACTTTGGGACGGGAGTGGTGGTAATAACCATGCTATTGATCATTACAATGAAACTCGCTATCCTCTTGCTGTAAAACTTGGGACGATAACTTCTGATCTAGAAGGAGCAGGTAATGCCAACTTGTTTAAGTAGATTGCCAAATCTTATGCTCGTTGTCAATTGTAAATCCCATTCCTTGACTATATATTAATATACCATTATGGAAAAATTGTATCATGCTATGATTAACTATTGGTAGAGTTGAAGTAAAGGGAAGGTGTAACTACCCTTTACAGTGATTCTGGTCTTAACTCATTCAATTATTCGGATGAGACAGTTTATAAAGAGGATTACCTTAAGTCAGAAACTAGTAGCTTTGTAGTTCTTTTTCATCCTTTGCTTAAGAACTTATATGTGGAGGTACAAATTTATCTCTCCAAGTCCAACTTTCTGAACACTGTCGACACGTGTTTGACAGTAGGTTCTGAGTCTTCCCGCAGTTGTGTATCTGCTTATCAATTTGTTCACTTCGGTTGCTTTTCATACTTGATAACATAGCGTAATTGCTTGTGAGCATGACGTGCTTATCTGGTTCTTGATTTCTTCGTCTTCTTTGTTATCAAATGCGTAATTGTTGGTCACTCTTTCTACTACAAATTGATAGCTAATTTAAATAGCCTTTGACCGAATCACAGAGGAATTTTTGAACCATGAAGACCTGTACATTTGTAATATAATATAAATTGAGTCAGGTCAATAAGCAATGCTCTCTCTCAAACACATATGCTCAAACTAAAATAGCTAAGACCAATGCGACATAGTGTTCCTACTGCTGGTTTTTGTTACTACCAAGTACTAACCACATTAAATCTGCTATGGTCTATAGTCTGTGAAGAGCTGATTAAGCAAGCAGTTTTATTTTATTCTGCTTTGAACTTTTTCTTTATTCAAATATAATTATGAGTTCCATCTTTTGGCAGCTCAGATGTTTTTTCTTATCCGGAGGATGAAAGCGTGACTGATCCTCTTCTAGCGGAGCATCTGGCATTTTTTGGTATTGATTTTTCTTCTTTGCAAAAGGTAAATCTCCTTCTATCTTTTTGTTGTATCTAATAAAGTATTTATTTGTATATCTAATGGATGTATCTTATGAACTAATTTGTTTAAGACATACTACTTCTATGGAGGAAAATGGCCCTGATTGATTACTTCATTTTAACTCTATATTTATCCTTCCTTCATGTTAAGATTAAAAAGAACTAATTTCTTGTTGTTTGAACTCTGAAGTCGTCCAGTATAAAGGAATATGCTCTATTGGGAAGTTGTAATTGATATAGCAGCTATCCAAATGAGGAAAATGAGTCTGATTGCTTACTTCATTTTAACTCTACTTTTCTTCTTCCTTTATGTTAAGATTAAAAAGAACTAAATTTATGCCATCTGAAGTTGTCCAGTATAAAGGACAATGCTCTACTGGAAAGTTGTAATTGATATTGCTACTGTCCAAATGAGGAAGTATGATGGTCCATATTTGGATAAGCAAGTACATTCTGGACAGTATGAAACACTATAAGATTTATGGCCCAACGTCATCACAGATTGGCTACAGTGACAACACTTAACCTACATCTTAAGTACACATGTAGCAGGTCTTACTATGATATCTGTCATCACCATGTCTCTGAGAATATCTCCAAAACTTACAATTGATAAATGTAGGCATTGATGATGATGATTTATAAGTGGAACTTAGGGTTAAAGTTGTGTTGTAAATCGGTTGTATTTGTCTATTGAAAGTAACAATTCAGAAAGAAAACAACTCCAATGGCGTTGGAGAGACCATCTCTCCCTGAGCTCTGCTCAATTTACAATTTGGGAAAACAAAACAGAATGCCTAACACGTGGAACCACACCTGGCCAAAAAGGCTCCCACCTATTATTGAAAGAGGAAAACCCAAAATTACCCTTAAAGCTTTTATTCACAATTAAAAGAGAACTACCCCACCACTAAAAGGTTATTTTGACTTTCTCCTGTAAGTGAATCGCACTGGATGTTTACCAATACTTCCCCCCCAAACTTTCACCTTGTCCTCAAGGTGATGAGTAGGAAATTGTTGCAGCAAGGCGTCAAAGTATCTCCCATGAAGACTCACATTCCGACAGTCCCTTCCATTTAACTAGTACCTCTAACTGGCCTGGGTCCCCCTTTTCAATGGGACGAATATCCAAAATATCTTCCGGTTCCGCCTTTAATTCCATCTCTTCAGTGAGTTGTGATGGAATATCTTTAACAGAATTACAATTTCCCACTGCTTGCCTTAATTGAGATACATGAAAGACGGGATGTATCTTGGCACTTGGAGGTAACTCAAGCTTGTATGCTACCTTCCCGATCTGCTCCATAATCTTATACGGGCCGTAAAACCTAGCCAATAGTTTGGGATTGTTTCCCCTTATCAACGACTTCTGCCTGTATGGTCGTAATTTCAAAAAAACCCACTCCCCTAGAGAAAAATAAACATCTTTCCTCTTAAAATCGGCTTGTTGTTTCATTCTACATTGAGCCTTCAACAAATGCATGCGTACCTCGTCCAAAATTTCATCACGACTCATCAATTCCTGATCGACGGACTGCATTTTCGTGGCAGCCTTATTATAGCGAAGTAACGGTGGTGGTTCTCTCCCATAGAGCACTCGAAAGGGAGAACACTTGAGGGAAGTGTGATACGAAGTATTGTACGAAAGTTCGGCCCAAGAGAGCCACCTGCTCCATTGTTTCGGTCTGTCCGAAACCCAACATCTCAAATATTGTTCTAAACCTTTATTGACCACCTCTGTTTGCCCGTCCGATTGCGGATGATACGCCGAACTAAATTTCAATTTAGTTCCTTGGAGCTTGGATATCTCTTTCCAGAACAAACTTAAAAACAGCTTGTCCCGATCCGAGACTATAGATTGGGGAACACCGTGGAGTCGGATGATCTCTTTGGCAAAAACCTCTGCCACCGATTGAGCAGTAAAAGGATGTTTTAAGCCGATAAAATGAGCGTATTTGCTAAAACGATCTACCACCACCAAGATCGAATTCATTCCATTCGAACGAGGTAAACCTTCAATGAAATCCATCGATAACTCCTCCCAAACGGTCGAAGGTAAAGGTAAAGGTAAAGGTTGCAACAGCCCTGCAGGGGAACCGGATAAACTTTTATTACGTTGGCAGACTTCACATTGCTTGACCATGCCAGCAATATCTTTCCTCATACCCACCCAAAACACCTCAACCGCTATCCGTTGAAAAGTTCGATCTTCACCCGCATGACCGCCAATAGGAGATCCGTGGAATTCCTCAAACAACATTGGTATCATTTTTGACTTTTTAGGAATGACTAACCTGTCTTTATACAACAGTAGACCTTGCTGCAAGCTAAAGCCTTTATGGGCTGACTGATCAACTAACAAATCTGTCTTGATTTTTATTAAAAAATCATCACTATCAATCTCTTGTTTCAACAAGTCCCATTGTCTCCATTGGGGACCCCCCAAACTTGAACACTCCACGTCTTCAACCTTTCGAGATAAAGCATCGGCAGCCCGATTCGCACTACCGGGCTTGTAAATAATCGAGAAATCATACCCCAATAGTTTACTGACCCATTTTTGGTATTCCGGCTCAATGACACGTTGTTCCAAAAGAAAACGAAGACTCTTTTGATCACTTCGCACAACAAAATGTTTTCCCAGCAAGTAGGGTCTCCACTTATTGACAGCAAAGACAATGGCCATTAATTCCTTCTCGTAGATCGATTTCTGTTTAGCTCTCAACCCCAAAGCTTGACTAAAGAATGCGATTGGTTGTTCGTTCTGCATTAAGACCGCTCCCAATCCATACCCCGACACATCTGTTTCTATTACAAAATCAGCCGAGAAATCAGGTAAACACAGAACAGGGGATGAACTCAGCCGTTGCTTTAGTCCTTCGAAGGCAGATTGAGCTTGTCCCGACCAGTCGAACTGATTTTTTTTAATAATTTTGTGAGAGGGGCTACCAAAATCCCGTAACCTCTAATGAATTTCCGGTAATACCCGGACAATCCCAGAAACCCTCTCAACTCCGTTATCGTATTGGGTACTTTCCATTCTACAATGGCCTTAACCTTGGATTCATCAACTTCCACGCCTTGGCCCGAAATAGTATGTCCCAAATACCCCAACCTCTCTTTACCAAACTCACATTTTTTCTTATTTGCAAACAATTTGTGTTGGGACAGAACTTCAAACACCAACTTCAGATGGGTCAAATGCTCTTCTATCGATCTACTGTATACTAATATATCATCAAAAAACACCAATACGAACTTGCGTAGGAAACTTTGGAATACCTCGTTCATCAATCCTTGAAATGTAGCCGGAGCATTAACCAATCCAAAAGGCATTACAAGGAATTCGTAATGTCCATGGTGTGTGCGAAATGCGGTTTTCTGAACATCACTCTCTTCCATCCGAATCTGGTGATATCCCGACTTAAGGTCCAACTTTGAAAACACCCGTGCGCCGAACAATTCATCCAATAACTCCTCTATAATGGGTATCGGAAACTTGTCTACCACCGTAGCCTTATTCAAGGCTCTATAATCGATGCAAAACCTCCAGCTGCCGTCTTTTTTCTTTACCAACAACACTGGACTAGAAAAAGGGCTAACACTGGGTCGAATTATCCCAGCCTCTAGCATTTCCTTAACCAATTTCTCTATCTCATCTTTCTGATAATGCGGGTATCGATAAGGTCTAACGTTTATCGGAGCAGTACCTTCGGCCAAAACTATTCCGTGCTCCTTTCCACGTGTAGGAGGCAAGCCTTGAGGCATGTTAAAAACATGATCAAACTGCTGTAGCAGGGGTTCTAACTCAGCTGAAACCACTGTTTCCACTTCTGTTTCTGCCTCACATGATCCCAACTCGACTAACACTCCATGACCTTCTTCTTGTATCACCTTTCCCATCGCTTTCAACGACACTTTGGACCTTCCCAAGGACGGGTCCCCTTTAATCGTGACCGATTTCCCACCAACCGTAAATTTCATCACTTGCTGCTTCCAATTGGTATAAGTCGCCCCCAACGTTTCCAACCATTGAACTCCCAAAATAACGTCACTATTACCCAATTGTATAGGCAGAAAATCCTCCTGAATATCCAAATTTTGCAAAGACAACGGAATTCCTCTACAAATACCTTCCCCTTTAACTATGTTTCCAGTACCCATAGTTATGGTGTAAACCTCCAGACTTAACTTGCTAACCACCTCCTTGGAGATGAAATTATGAGTGGCTCCACTATCAATCAGAACTACTACTTTCAGACCTTTGATAATTCCCTCCATCTTCATCGTTTTCGGATTTGTCAAACCCACAATCGAATTCAAATGAACTTCTACCTTTTGTCCAACCTCAGTTACCCCGACAACATTCAACAATGTTTCCTCCTCCACATCTGTTTCATCAACAACCTCCTCTTGAACAACAATTACACTCATCTCTTTCCTTTTACATTTATGCCCCGGGGAGTACTTCTCATCACAACGGTAACACAATCTGAGCAATCTCTTCTGTTGAACTTCTTGATCTGAAAGTCTCCTGAATTCTGAACCAGATTTAGCATTCACCGAAGGAGAACCAGATTTCACATCAGAAGTCAAATTAGTGTTCCTCTTTCCCGAAAACACCGATCTATCTCTACCGATCATCCTATTCCTTACTTCGATTTTTGAGGCAGTCTCCATCGCTTCGCTCAGAGACAACGGATTCAACAACCGCAACTCTGCTTTGATCGAATTATCCAGACCATTAATGAATTGGCTCAGGAAAACTTCTTCCGGAATTCCATCCAACGGGGCAGCAAACTCTACAAACTTCCTTCGATAATCATCCACCGTTCCCTCCTGTTTTACCGCCAAAAATTGCTCGCACAGTGAACCGGACGCCAGCGATCTAAATTGTCGAAGAATGAGGCGTTTCAAACCCTCCCATCTCGTAATCGGATGCCGCTTATTCTCCCATTGAAACCATCTCAGAGCATCGCCTTCGAAAGCTATAAACGAAACATCGATCTGTTCCTCTGGACTCAATCGATTCAACGAGAAGTACCTTTCCGCTCTGAGTATCCAACCGTCTGGATCATTTCCGTCGAACGCTGGGATCTCCAATTTTCTGCCCTTCACCGCCAAAAAACGATTTGGATCGTGAAATTCTCCTTCTCTTCTTTTTCCGTTCGAACCAGAAGAGTCACCTCCTTCTGACGCCGGTAATGAATTTAACTTGCTCGTCACTTCATCCTGTTGTCTAAGGATTTTCTCCATCGTTTCCAGAATCGATCGCATTCCTTTCTCAATCGAACCAACACTCATTTCCAAATCGTCAATCCGTGCTGTTGAGCTTCTGGTCGCCATCCCTGATTCTTACTGCTCTGATACCAATTTGTTGTAAATCGGTTGTATTTGTCTATTGAAAGTAACAATTCAGAAAGAAAACAACTCCAATGGCGTTCGAGAGGCCATGGTCTCTCCCTGAGCTCTGCTCAATTTACGATTTGGGAAAACAAAACAGAATGCCTAACACGTGGAACCACACCTGGCCAAAAAGGTTCCCACCTATTATTGAAAGAGGAAAACCCAAAATTACCCTTAAAGCTTTTATTCACAATTAAAAGAGAACTACCCCACCACTAAAAGGTTATTTTGACTTTCTCCTGTAAGTGAATCGCACTGGAGGTTTACCAAGTTGCAATGAAAATATATTTAAGAGAAATTGGCATGCCATCTTGTTGACTTTTCAATTTGTATACGCTTACAATATCGGCAGTAAAAAGCTGGTAGCATTTATATGTTATTTAATACTTTCATAAAGCATTTTGCCTATCTTTTTGCCTGCTTGCACACACCCTTGTTTCGTGCACAAGCCACATATCTTCAAGGAAAGAACTTCTTGATTCTAGTGGTTGAGGTAAGGTCTGCGTACATCTTACTCTTACCCCTCGCTGACCCTATTCTCCGAGTGGGATATACTGGGTACGTTTGGTTTGGTATAAAACATTTTGTCTGCTAGATGGTTTTAATATCTTCTAATGGAGAAATTCTTTTCAAGGTTTGGTAGTGGCATCTTCATAAACACTAGTTGGATGATTATAATATTGTATTTTGGATGCTCTAATAATGACATACATGTTGATATCTGACTTCAAAAAAATTCAGACAGAAATGACAACAGCTGAAAAAGAACTTGATCAGAATACCAACTTTGACTGGAATCGGATTCAAGAAAGTGGACAGGAAGTTGAACCACTTGTTGGACCTGGGTATACAGGACTTGTTAATCTAGGAAACAGGTAATTTTTGTTTCTTTAGATGAAGTTCCTACGAAACTTCAGTCATTTTTGCTTATATCTTGTGGTTCCTCTTTGTTTTCTTGCAGCTGCTATTTGGCTGCAACCATGCAAGTTGTCTTTTCAACTCATTTATTTTGTTCACGGTCTGTGTACTATCGCTTTTTGAGGAGTTCATTTTGATTCTGTATGCAAGGGAGAGTCTTGACACCTTGAGCTTCTGTTTCATATCATTTTCTCTTCATCCTGCCAGGTACTACATTAACCAAAATTTGAAAATGGCTTTTGATACTGCTCCTGCTGATCCAACAGTAGACCTGAATATGCAATTGTAAGTATTCTGTTTTCTGGATGAAGTTGCATGTGCTGCTCCTGTCAAATTATTTTCTTAAGTTACAGATGGACCATGTAAAGTATTGATAGAAGAGGAGACAACTATTGAGCACTATCTAATATAAAAATATATTCTAATTTTTGCAATTTGATGTTGTGAAAGGACTTTCCAATAGGTGTCACTGCACTTTTTTGGATTAGTAATAAAACTAGATTCTTCATTTATTGTTGCATAAATATAGTGCTCACAAATATTTTAACATACAATTGAAAAAGAAAAGAATATGTCAATTATAGTAAATGGAAAAGAAAATATTGATATATGGACTGTGTTAACGGGTTCTTCTCGGAAACAACCTCTATGTCTCTTGAGATGCAGGTTAGGTTTGCGTATATTTTAACCCCGGACCCTACATCTGTATGGGATATACCGAGTCTCTTTGGTTTGGTTTTGTTTTTTGGACTGTGTTCACATGTTATTAAAATAATGAGAGATTTGCAATAACTTTCTGATCTGTGCATCCTGAATTTACTTGTCATTTCTCTTAAATTAATTTTGCTTTGTTCGGCAGAACGAAACTTGCTAATGGTTTGCTTTCTGGTAAATATTCAGTTCCAGCTGTACAGGTATGTTGAGGATCGTAACTTAGTTTTATTTTGCCTTTCTCGTCTTTTATTGTGCCTTAACCGATAAGTGTTCATTCTCCAGAATGATGATGCAGCAAATGCTGTGGACTCAACTCCAAATGCTGTAAGTTTCTCAATTTTATTTATCCTTTCTTTATATTTGCAGGTTCATATGTGTTCTCTCACATAATGGCGAAATTTGAGTTCTATTATGAATTAATTTCTGATAGGATGTCCTATTTTTTATTTTCCTTATGTCTATTCTGTTTTCTCACTGGTTCTTATCTTCTGCAATTCTGTATCTATTAACTGATTGCCTTTTCTTTTACATTCCTTTCTTTAGAAACAGGAAGGCATTCGTCCCAGAATGTTCAAGGCAGTAATTGCAGCCAGTCATCCTGAATTTTCAACCATGCGTCAGCAGGTACACCCAATATTTAGAGGTTATAGTAGATGTCATGTTCATTTTTAGTTTGAGGGGTATCACTGGATTGATGATATGTACCACATCGTGCAACATTTCTTGTTTGACCTCAATTTGGAATTTATGTTGCTTATGTACTCATGAAATTGCATGCTTTCAAGTTGAAAAGGGGTGCAAGATATTTGATGTGCCTCATTTATTATGGTTTTCTCATTCCCCAGCATCCAACTCTTTAGATTTTAATCTTGCATTTCATTCAACAGCATGCCTAGCCTTGAACTATGACTGATCTTCACCCTTGTACTCCTTGTTAAAACGAATATTTGAACTCTGTTTCTCTAATGCAATTTGTTTGTTCTCCTTTTCTGTTAGCATATATATTGTGTAGATGACTGAAACGAAATTATCTTTAGGATGCGCTAGAGTTTTTTCTACATCTGCTTGACCAAGTTGAGCGAACCAATGCTGGCAAGCCTGAATTGGATCCCGGAAGGAGTTTCAAGTTTGGCATCGAAGAGCGACTGCAATGTCCCTCTGGGAAGGTTGCTTACAATAGAAGGCATGACTACATTCTTTCCTTGACTATTCCACTTGAGAAGGCCACTAACAAAAGTGAGTTCTTCCATTGACTGGCTAATTTTGAACTTCTTACTTTGCTGGAAAGAAGCCATCTTTAATTTATTTTATTGATCATTTGTATTTTAGAGGAGTTGGAAGAGTTTCACAAATTGAAGGCCCAGAAAGAGGCAGATGGGAAGGAAATGTAAGTCAGATAGCTTGGATTGGGTGGCTTTTTTTATTGATTTTTTCTTAAAGCAGATAATTCATGCCAAGATTTTTCATTGCTAACAGATCTTCCGATGAAATTGTACGTCCACGGGTGCCATTAAGTGATTGCTTGAATATCTTTTCTGCTCCAGAGGAGTTGCAAGGTTTCTATAGTACTGCGTTAAACGCCAAGACAACTGCAATCAAGTAAGCTTTCTGTCTTCTGCCAACTTTTCATTATTCTTTAGACTTGTATCTCCTCACTGTCATGTTTTTTTCACTTAGATCTGTTCTCGCAACTGCCACAGTTCATGTCAAGGGACTGTGAGCACTAGTTAAGATGACATCAATTAAGTACAACCCTCACATTGGATATATTACAAGTTACACACATATATTTATGTATGTATATTATATATATATGCATCAACTGAAATTGACAAAATAACTTGAGTGAAGAAACATTTAAAAAAAATACAAACGTGTTAAATAAAAAACAGAATAACTTAAGTACTTGACAAAGAAACTGTATGAAGTATCTAAAATAAACGTAATTGTTACTGTAATTGTCACTACAGGTAAACGATTTGCGTGTGATAAGGTAATCATGAAACCTTGAGCAATATACCTTGCAGCTCATTTCATAATCCCTGGTGAGAAGGTTCACTAATAGATGGGAGATAGAAAACTGGAAAAGAAAGAAACTAATTATATAATATAAATATCTACGTTTAAATCTTCTTGTTTGAAGCTGGTTATCTCTTACCAAAGTTATGATATAGGTACTTGTTAATCACACTATATCCTACAAACCCGTATATAGTAAGTCTGGAAATATTGAGAAAAACCGAGCATGAAACAAAAAGAAAGTAGAGATATGTGTGATAGGAACAACTAGAAGACACTTGGTAGAGGTGTCCAGCACACATGAATAAGAAAACAGAGAGGATGGGCGAAAATTTGAGAATAGAACATCGGAACTCTAACTATTTGGAGAGTTGGAGTGTGACTATTGTATGTTTTGAAGATTGTAAGATGTTGAGGTATTTGAAGTGCAGTTTTTTTCTTTGTTGGGCCTGAATTTATTACAAGACTTGAAACCAGAATTTAAAATGATAAATGAGGCAACCCCAAGCGAAGTTGTATCTCAGCTGCACCTAGTTCATATGAGCCGCACCCGATTCCATCAAGCTGTATTTAAGTTGTTCGATTAAACTTCAATAATCATGCATGTACCCAGTGTCTACCTGCTGGGAATTTGAACCTGGTGTACACACCACAATCAAAATGAAGCTCCAGGCTTCATAGGTCCTCCATTGGATTTAGTATAGCATACTATTAATTTGTTAACATATATGATCTAAAGGTGACTCCATTGGGTTTACTTTAGCATAAGCATACTATTAATTGGTTAACATATATGATCTAAAGGTGATTCCTCTTATTGTCAAATTGGGATGAAAGCCCCAAAGATTCTTTACTGTCATCATCTTTTTGATTCATTTCGGAAGTGTTATATCCCAATCAATACCCTTCTTGACTTACTTTTCCTGGATTCCTGACATCACCGTCCTCACATATGCCACTAATGTTCTTTGCTGCATAAATCTAACCATCCTTTGTTCTTTTTATTGGATTTACTTTGTTTGCAGTTTTGATCACATGCTGATCTTTGTATCAGCAGTTGTTAACAAGGTTTAAAAAAACGGAAACGAGCCTCGAGGCGTTTTTTGAATTGGTACTCGAGGCGTAAGCCTCAAAAAAATAAAACAAAAAAAATCATAAATTCACAACACTTAAGAAAAAGACATAATTTTATATATCCATACCAAAATATCCAAACCATAGAATCCATAATTCAATAATACTACTAATTATAAGAAAAAAAACTTTAAATGATAAAACTTTAAAGAAAAACAGTAAAGAAAAACTTTAAACATATTCAATGTACAACAGTAACATACAAACAGTATGTAATAAAAAAAACTCAGTATATTCACTTAACGTTCAGTGTACACAGTACACTGTGTACTTATTAAAAAAACTCCAAAAAAAATAAAAAAAATAAAGACAGAGCAGTTCCTGTGAGTGTGACCAGTGGGAAAGAGCTTTGAATGCAAAGAGGAGAAGTTGTTGCTTGTTGGAAACGTAGAGAAAATATGTAGAAGACAACTTTTGGTCTTCTTATTAATAAGTAAGTGTTAGGATGTAAAAGTGGCCTGTGGTAACTTTCCAGGCTGCAAAAGTAAGCTGTAAATAGGCTTTTTCAGGTTGTGGTTTACAGCTGTAAACTTAATTCAGGAAAATTTAGTAATCTTAGAGGCGTACGCCTCACCGCCTCAACGCCTCACTACCGCCTCATGGTAACAAGGCGTAAGCCTCGCATCTGGGCAGAGAGGCGGCGCCTCGGAGGCGTTTTTACACCGCCTCGCCTCGAGGCGCGCCTCGAGGCGTGCGCCTCGAACGCTTTTTTAAACCATGGTTGTTAATTGTTAACTCTTGCATGCTCGTACTAGTTACCATCTAAAATATAATCAGATCTTTTAGCTAGTTTTTATGGAGTCCTTGTTATTGCATCTTTTAGCTTTTAGTTTGTAACACTTTTCTTTCTTGTCCATATGCTGTAAACCTTTGGTGGACGTTATTTGTGGTTTACTATTGGCTTTCTTTTGCTTTTATTTTTCATTTATGTTTTCTATGGCTGTTTGTAAGATTTATGTTTTCAATAAAAGTTTAGGTGGAGCACATTCTTCTTGCTTTTAATTTTTTTTGGTTGCTGCTCTCTTCTTCCAATAGAACTGCAGGCTTGACTTCATTCCCTGATTATCTGGTGCTGCATATGAGGAAATTTGTTATGGAAGCTGGTTGGGTGCCAAAGAAGCTTGGTATATTCTCTCTCTATAGGCGTTTCTCTCTTACCTTGTTGAATATGAAGATACACTTTGTGTTGATTTTTAATATCATTCATGTTGACATTTTTGGTTGGCTTGTAGATGTCTACATAGACGTTGATGACATTATAGACATTAGTCACATGCGAAGCAAAGGTCTTCAGCCAGGCGAAGAGTTGTTACCTGAAGGTGGTATGTATGCAATCTTACATAGCAATATAGTATCCCATTATACTTCATTTTGTTCTTTCATCATATCCTCAAATTACTACAGCTTGTGGTAAAAGAAGTGTCTGCAGAGATGCACATGGCCCGGGACTTTCAAGCTTGTTTTCACCAAGTGAAACAAGAGCCTAGACTTTGGCTTTAAAAATAGGCCTGATTGGGCTTTGTCAGGCCCAGGCTTTTTTCACGCTTCTAGTAAAAACATAGTCTTATTGGGCCTTTAGGCCTGACCCTGGGCTCCGGGCTTGCTAGTCCCCAGGGGGGGTTTGGTTTGGGCTGGGGTTCGGGCTTTTTGTGCATCACTAGTCTGTATTGTCGATGTTGAAGGATGAGTTTCAAGTTATGTATTAGGACACAGGGTGCTAATTTTTGAGGTTGTGATTGATCATTTCAGTCTCTACTTGCTTGTGTCTATTTTGCCTGCTAGTCTGAGCCAGGAAAAGAAAATTTTCATCTTTCTTTCAAAGCCTAAATGTTTTCTTGGATTTTGAGCCTCCTAGTGATGTTAATGCTAATGACCAATTTGTGGCTTTGATTACGACAACTTAAGCATTTCAAGTAATTGGTGATTTTACTGTATTAGAGTATAAGTATGGTTTATCAAGATTGTAGGTTCAGATGTGTGGCCATTTTCTGTGACACAGTAGTCTCTGCCTTTCGAGCTTTATTTGGTATATGTAATAAATATGCACTCATGCTAGCATGTGGTTGTTCATGGAGAGTTTTGAAGTATGCTACACATTATTGGATGCTTAATTCATGTGGTACCTTTGTCTGAATTTCTTACATTCTCACAATCACGTTTATGCCCGTCTCTCTTCAATTTGATGGTTATTTGTTTTTAGAAGTTTATAATCTATAGCTTACATGCAACCTCTTTCACAAGTATGTTTGTTACACATGCAACCTCTGGGAGGTTCATTTGAGAACTGTGAGAACCAACTATTCATGAATTGTTCATGATGAATATCGCGATAGATATTCATGAATTTTTAGATATATTCTTCTGTGTTAATATTTGCTGTTCCTAATTGAACTTTCCTCCGCATCCTCTTTCACAAATATGTATGTTTACACATGCATATCTTAAATGCTTTTGATGTGTGGAAGGCAGAGCTGTATTATCCGTTGGAATTCATAATTTTTTTTGAAGTGCTTAAGGAAGAACATTTGGAGATATATAAACCTGGTATACCTTGTTCTACCATGTAGGTCCTGGAGATCAGGAAGAGTCAAAGAAGCTTTTACCTAATGAGGATATCGTTTCCCAACTTGCATCGATGGGATTTAACCATCTTCATTGCCAAAAGGCTGCAATCAACACCTCAAACGCCGGGGTGGAAGAGGCAATGAACTGGTTACTTTCCCATATGGACGATCCAGGTTTCATGCCATTTGCATTTTCTTTTTACCACTTTTTTGTACTTATGCTAAATTGAACGACATTTTGATGGGTCCCACCTTTTCCCCTCAACTTTTTAGACATTGATGCTCCCATTCACAAAGAGGCTGAAAGCAATGAGGTTGATCCATCGAAAGTTGCTACGCTGGTGTCATTTGGATTTGAAGAAGAGATAGCTCGGAAGGCATTGAAGGCATCGGTAATTTCTGTTTTTTTTTCTGGAATTTCTTTTTTAGCTTTCAGATCACAAGTCTTAATCTGATTTGTGTAATTGTTTGTTACAGGGTGGGGACATTGAGAAAGCGACAGATTGGATATTTAATCCGACCTCATCTGGTCCCTCGGATATGGATGCAACATCAAGCAGTGGACCTACCGTGGATGCCACATTACCTGATGGGGATGGAAGTTAGTTCCCGTACTTTGATCTTTCATATATATATATATATATAGCCTTAGGTTCATTTGAGAAATGGTAAATATTTGAGAAATAGAGAAGTAATCTTAGCCATTCATATGATCAAGATCGGATTTGACTGGTCAAATATTGTGGCTTTGACTGGTCAAGAATTGTGGCTTTGACCGGTCAAAAGTTGCGGCTATTCCAAAAATAGGAGAGTTTCGTAATTTTTACAAAATACACGGGACGAGTTCATATATGAACCTGTATGATTCACAAGTTCATATGTAAACTAGTTTAATTCACATATGAACTCTTTTAATTGTTTCATATATGAACCTTTGTTATTCATATATGAACTAATTAACCGATTCACATATGAACTAATTAACTGTAGGTTCATATGTGAATCAGTTGAACTAGTTAACAGATTCATATATGAACCTTTGTGATTCACATATGAACTAATTAACTGATTCTCATATGAACGTAATGAATCATTCAGGTTCATATATGAACTTGTCCCGCGTATTTTACGAAACTACCCTTCTATCTTTTATGGACCACGCAAGAAATTATTTGGTGCTTCACGGTCAAAGCCGCAAATGTTGACTCGATGAATGGCTAGGATTATTTCTCTATTTCTCATATATTTACCATTTCTCAAATGAACCTCTCCCGCGTTTCTTTTGAGAAGTTGAGTTAATGGTGAGAAGCGTGAGAAGTAGTTATCAACCGTTGGATGAGAAATGAACACACATTAGGATGAGATGCACCGGATCAATTCCTTTCTAAGCCGCAATTCATGGAAGGGCTTGATATTAAAAGAGATCAACGGTTCAGATCCACTTCTCACGCTTCTCACCGTCAACTCAACTTCTCACACGATCCTTCGCCTATATATAGTTCCCTTCTTTACAAACCCAATAATTCGTATAAACTTACAAACCAGTTTTCATGTGTTGCTTCACATATGAAACAAGTGCGAAAATGCATGTTTATACAGTTTTTTCATATGTGAAACGGTAAGGACTGTTTTTTCCCACACACAACACAGTCCTGAACGTTCCACATATGAAACAACACTGTATAAACACTGCATTTTCACATGACACACGAAAAGTGGTTTCTAAGTTTGTATGAATTGTTGAGTTTGTAAACAATTATGCGTCTATATGTGTGTGTTTGTTTGTTTAAATGATTTGTATGCCACATTATATAAGCAACCAAGGTGTCCCATCAAGCTAGGGTTTTGTTAAATTTTTGTGCCATATCATTTTATGGAGACAATAAGAAGAAAACCAAAGTGCCCTGTTTATGTGGTATAGATGGTGTGGTCCATGCGTTATGGTTTTGATTTCCTTGTCTCTCTTTTTGACTCCTAAACTTGGATATAAGAGTTGCCTCTTTCTTCTTGTAGTAGTCTATCGTCTATTTAGAAAATGTTGGATTTTTGTTGGTATGAATCCGAAAATGGCAAAATCTACTTGCTGTCTTATCTAAAAAGTTGTGCCCCAAAAAGCCTAGAAAAGCCCAAAAAACCCGGCCGGAAAAATCTCGATTGGGTATTTTTCAACCCTAAAGCCCGGCCTTGGCCTAAAACATCCAAGGGCCTTTTTTGCTCATTGAAAATGGGCTTGGAAGGCATGAAATGTCCGGGCTTTTTTGAAACTTTAATTCCAACAACCTTAAAATGTTGACTTTTGTACACCATTGGCATATTATATGTCTATCTTCTTGACTCTGTGCCTAAACTAGAGGTAAAAGGTGCCACTTTCTGTGTATACACTCTCTAATGGGTCTGTTTAGGAAATCTTGGGTTCTTTTAGGTATGAAGTCCAAAAGAGGAAAATATAATTGGTTTTCAATGAACCCGAATTGTTACTTTTTGTTGTATAAGGGAAAATTAGCGGGTTAATGGTCTCCCTATGTTCTCTTTTTTGGGGTTTTGGTTGCAGAATACCGACTGATTGGGCTGGTGAGCCACATTGGTAGCTCGACCCAGTGTGGGCATTACGTTGCTCACGTATACAAAGAAGGAAGATGGGTGATTTTTAACGATGATAAAGTGGGTATTTCTAAAAACCCTCCGAAAGACATGGCGTATCTCTACTTCTATGAGAGGATCCGAAATTGAAAAGACGGCCATTTGAGGATATAGAATGTCGATCGTATTCTGCAACCGTTTGACTTGGCTGTGATCTTACTTTTTTCCTGGTGAGTTCTTGAGTTTGTATTAGGAAGATGGAAAAAGGGTTAGAGTAGATGATGATGATGATATTTGGTTTACATTTTTTACTTCCCCCCTTTTGTGGGATCATATTATATTGGTTCTCAAATAACTAAGTGCTTATAATTTTAGAACTCATTGGTTTTGCTCAACCCTACACTGCCTATTTGTTAGCAGCTTAATGAGCTTAATGAGACTCACAACTTATTCACTCAGCTATATATGACTGTTTGGTAGCAACTTTATGAGCTTAACGAGACTCACAACTTATTCATTCAGCTATATGTGACTGTTTGGTGGCTTAATGATATAGAAAGTGGCTTATTCAGTAAGATTTCAAGGGGGAGCTTTATGCAGAAAGCCAAGTTTTTTCCAAATCAGTCCCTCCGATTATAAAACACGTTTCTTCTATCTATGAAAAAACTCTCTCAAATAAAAATCTTCTAAATGTATACAGACAGATTAATCCACATAGATAACTTTATCCATACAGAACTTAATGGAAAACCAACCAAACAGCCTCATCAACACTGAGTAAAGGCCACATAGAACCATTGTTCTAAGAGGTTCAAGGCTAGTGTATGATGCCATGTTAAGTCTGTGGTACGCTTTGGCCTATGGTTTGGGTGATGCTATATTTGATATCTTTTACCTTTTCAATATCCTTTTTGTAGCAGCAAATAATAAAAATTTATTCCCAAACAACCCAAGAACAGAAGGTCCAGCAAGAACAACCAAAAGGCTCAAACAGAAGGGAAAAAACTAGTAAACCAGCCGTCCGACAAACCGAACCAGACCAGAGGCATCAGAAAACCACCGTTTGCGAGAGACAAACTGAAGATATAGCCCCGACAGAACCCCCGCCCTGCTGTTACAGCAGTGGCAAAACCATTAAGCCGCCACTGTAGCCGCAACGACACCGAACAATAGCTTTACACACCAGGACTTCCCCACCGGCATAACTCGAGAGCCCACATCTGACCAAAGACTTCCTACCTTAAACTGGGATTCGAAAGCCAGCTCGCCGTCCCTCCTTGTGATCCAATCGAATATCTTTAATTGGAAAATCTATCAGAAATCTTACCCTGATCTTTTTCGAAAATCATTTTGTTACGATTAGCCCAAGTGATATAAAGTAGGCACCAAACTACCGCTTCCCATCTTCGTGATGCTTTCGAATTATCTCCCAGTTGTCCAATTACACCGAACAGATCACTAAGGGAGCCCACCGAATCTACATTGAGATTCCACCATCTACCAGTTAATAGCCACAATTTTCACGTCTTCACAGCTTAATAGAGCATGATCTACCGTTTATACAACATTCTTGCATCTCGGACATAGCGTAGAGTCTAACTCAATGCTTATTCTATCTAAAACCACCCGTGTTGGAATTCTCCTGAGTCTCGCTCTCCAAACGAAAGTTCCGATTTTCTTTGGGACAGACTCTATATCCTACTTTTTAGTTTTTAGTATATAAGCTAGTTTACGTTCTTTAAAATCATTTACTCATGGAGTAATAATGGAAAACATGTGTGTATACATGTATAAAGGGAGGTTAAAAAAGGCTAGAAGAATGGGACCCATTATGGGACAAACAGTGCATTACAGACAGACGTATGATCATTACTCTTCAACCGGGTAAGCAAATAAGAGAACACAGAATTATCAAAATTTCATGCGGTGTTTTTTTTTGCTAATGGTCAAGGCAAGGGTATGCGGGCGACATGGTCTGTGACCTGAGGTCACAACCAGTCGTGTGAATCATTTGTGATTTTAGTGTAGAATCACATGTGATTTGATCATTTTCGTATTATCTTATTTGGTTACTGTTCTCGTTTGAAGTAGACCCTATATATATATATATATATAGAGAGAGAGAGAGAGAGAGAAATATATATATAGGGTCTACGAGAGAGAGAGAGAGAGATTTAAATATAAACCCTTAAATTGTGCAAACCAATCAAATGAGATATTTATGAAAGATGTTTAGAGTTCATTCTGTATGAACTTATAAAGAGCATACGAATCCCATTTTTTATGATAAGTTATCACAAACCCCCCATTTAACCTCCTGACGTCCTCGTCAAGTATGTCCACAATCTTCTTCCTTGTAATCAAAATCAAAATGGAAGAAACTTTGTTTTTGTTTCTATATGGGGAATATTAAGTAATCACCGTGTTTTTAAAATGAACAAATTTGAAAGTTAGTTTATAAAAAAATGAACGATTGTTTCGATTTGATTTGGATTCAAAAGTTTGTATATCAAAATAATGAAATTAAGCAACTTAAGCCATGATTTGATGTAATTTGTGTTTATTAACGAATGTGCATACAATACTAATTTTATACCATTTTCAGGTCTTGAATGAACCTTCGTTAGCTTTGCATAAATTTAGTACGTGCATTAAGATACAAAGGTAAGGGTATTTTCGAGTGATGAGAGGTGAATTTAGGATTTCTATTCAACTTACAACGAACAATTTAGGCATTTCTTAATGAACAACCATATGATCCTTTCTACAATAAGGTTTTGGGTTCAAATCAATCTCACTTGCCTTACTTCATGACATCGTGTTACTTCCCCAATAATGATTGTGAGACCATATGACAAATGTCCTATGATTGTTGTGGGATCGGTATAACGGATGCCCTATGATGGTTGTGGACCGGTATGACAAATACCCTATGATGATTGTGAGACCAGTATGACAGATACCCTATGATGATTGTGAGACCGGTATGACAGATGCTATAAGTGTGGTATAAACCTTTTTCCATAACAAAATAATCTCTGTCATCTCAAGCAGTTTCATCTTTTTTGCTCATCAATCTATCAGATATAAGCAACCATTGTCCAAACCTCGACCATTACTTATATGTAACATATTAATTATTTATAAAGTAAACTGCAAATTTGGTTCCTATGGTTTTTCAAAAATAACACTTTTTGCTCTTGTAGTTTCGACATTACAAGAGGACGATATTGGTTTGCAAAAACGTCCTGATTTGGTCCCTTTCTCTAGTGGCTGCTAAAAAATTCCCTTAAAAGAGGGACATATTCATAATTTTATCGATTTTTGTTGTCTTTTACCTAATCAAAACCAAGGACCAAAATCATAAAATTGATTTTGATTAACGAAAATACTCCTCATTTAACGAATATTTTTTAACGGAAGTGAGGGACTAAATTCAAACGTTTTTGCAAACCACGGTAACCATCTTATAATTTCGAAACTAGATGGAAAAAAAATGTTATTTTTGACAAACCACATGAACCAAATTTGTAGTTTACTCTTATTTATAATATTAAACTAGAAGCGTACTCGCGCAATGCAGAGAGATACATCACGATTTTAATGTATCATTTTATTTTTTTGTCGATTTACAATACGATTTTGGATGGTTTTGAGAAAGTGATAATGTTTTTTTTATAAATTTGTTTAATTTAGACTTAATAATATAATGTTTTTTATATAAAAAAATTAAGTATTTTGTTATAATTCAATGATTATCTTTTATATTTTAATGACATCTAGAAAAAATAACCAATTACATATTTAATAATATAATTAAAACAAATTTACAGTAATATAATATATTAATTAATAGTGATATATGGAAATGTCTGCATAAAAGAAAAAATACCAAATTGATGGCTGTTAGAAACCTATAGTAGTAATATGTATCTTGTGCTTTAATACTTATAAATTAAAAGTTTTTTAAAATCTTGCATAAAATGATGGTACCTTGTACCTAATAATTTGTATTTAAGAGTTTTTTATCCGTGCTTTATAATATAGTATATATATAATACATTAAAAAAAATTGAATCACAAGGGTTGTAGTGTAGTTGAGGCCAATGATATGGTGAAATATCCCATCTACCTGCTGGGTTTGATTCAGGGCATAACATCCGACACCCGTCAAAGGAGGGAAAAAACTGGCAAACCCGTCCCGACCCGAACTGCTGTTTGGATATTAACCATAAAATGAAGGAAAATGAAAAAAGAGTTGGGGGTGATATCTTAAATATGTGGTTCTGTGATCACACCCATCCTCCATCTACCGTTCCTTTATCCATTACCATCTTCTCTCTTCAAATTCATTTCCAATTTCTTTTGAGCTCTCTATCCTCCTCCCATGGCTGCCTTTACTCTCTCTCCTGCTACTTCTTCTCAGGTATGTATTCAATCTCCATTAATCCTTACTTTAATCTCCTTTGTTGATACGTTTAGATTTCAAATTTTGATAGTTGCTCCTTTAATCTCCTTTGTTGATATGTTTTGGTTTCAGTTTTGATAGTTGCTACTTTAATCTCCTTTGTTGATACGTTTCGATTTCAAATTTTGATAGTTGCGACTGTAATCTCATTTGTTGATACGTTTTGATTTCAAATTTTGATAGTTGCTCCTTTAATCTCCTTTGTTGATACGTTTTCGATTTCAAATTTTGATAGTTGCTCCTTTAATCTCCTTTGTTGATACGTTTCGATTTCAAATTTTGATAGTTGCTCTTTTAATCTACTTTGTTGATACGTTTTGATTTCAAATTTTGATAGTTGCTACTTTAATCTCCTTTGTTGATACGTTTCGATTTCAATTTTTGATAGTTGCTTCTTTAATCTCCCTTGTTGATACGTTTGGACTTCAAATATTTGATAGTTGCTACTTTAATCTCCTTTGTTGATACGTTTCGATTTCAAATTTTGATGTATAGTTGCTACTTTAATTTCCTTTGTTGAGACGTTTCGACTTCAAATTTTGATAGTTGCTACTTTAATCTCCTTTGTTAATATACGTTTCGATTGCAAATTTTGATGTATAGTTGCTACTTTAATCTCCTTTGCTAATACGTTTCGATTTCAAAATTTGATATTTGCTCCTTAAATCTCCTTTGCTGATACGTTCTATTTCAAAATTTGATAGTTGCTCCTTTAATCTCCTTTATTGATACGCTTTCGATTTCAAATTTTGATGTATAGTTGCGGTCAAGTAACAATGGACTGTTCTCATTACCGGCTCCTCAAGGACTAATGGCGAGATCTGGTAAGATCAATCAATTGGCGGGAAGAGAAAGAGGAATGAAGGTGACATGTCAGGCGGCGAGCATTCCCGCCGATCGAGTACCGGATATGGAGAAGAGGAAGCTGATGAACTTGTTGCTTCTAGGTGCTATCGGTCTTCCTACCGGCGGGATGTTACTTCCTTACACCTATTTCTTCGTTCCACCGGGGTGAGTTTTTGCTCTCTTCTCTCTTGTTTACTTTTCTAGAATCTTCCTCACTGATTAATTAACATCTATATATTGTGTTAACTTTAGATTAATCAAATAACATCTATATACTGTGTTAACTTTAGATAATCAAATAATGACTGATGTAAGATGGATTTAATGGTGATTATGTTGATTATTACGGTTTTGAAGCTGCTATAATCATTAATCGTTTCCAGTATTCAAATAATTAAAGAGAGTTTTCATATAATTAATTAGATGATCAGTTTTGTCGTTAGAGAATTTATCAATCAGTTTCTAGAATCTTCCTCATTGATTAACATCTGTATATTGTGTTAATTAGATAATCAAATAATGATTGATGTAAGATGGTTTTGAAAGTGATTATGTGATTATTACGGTTTTGAAGCTGCTATAATCATTAATCATTTCCAGTATCCAAATAAAGAGATTTTTCATATAATTAGACGCTGAGTTTTGTCGTTACAGAATTTATCAAAATTTCAACATCGTCGAGAAGGATTATTATAAATTCAACTATTCAAGCAACAAATCACAGTAGAATTTATATCGTGAAGCAAGTTTTATTTCAGATGAATATTTGATTATGCTTATTTAGAATCCTATAAATCAGTTTCAAAATGCATTGAACTCCAGTGACGAAAAAAATCTCCAACAACTATGTTAAAACAAAGGTTTTGGAGTTTTTCTTTTCTCCAACGGTTATGTAAAAATCTTCAAATTTAGAAAAATCTCTAAAACTTAATTCTGAGTCGAGAAATATATTATTTTAAATTTTTTTAGTTTTTACCAATAAGATTGAATGAGTGATAATATTTTATAAAGTTTTTTAAAAAATGTATTGAGATGATAATTTATAAAATATTTTAATAATATAATTAATACTGAAATTGTTAAATTAGAGTAATTGTTGGAGGTGGAGGTTATTTTAGAAATACTTTTTAACTTTTACTCAGAAAAAATTCTGTTATATATATCCTTGATAGGCCATTATAAACTACAATATTTGGTTTTAACTTGCAAAACAATATTATAATCATATGACACTTGTCATGGTGTTGGAAGTAGTCCCTAACTAGCTATAACAACTTGTTCTATATGATAAAAAAATTAGATCTATAAGCTCAAAATTGTGAACTATCAATAACTTTTATCATGATTTTTAAATTGATTTGAAGGTTAATGATTGAATCTGCTGCTTTGGCCTATGTGTAGATTTATTTGGGGGTTGTTTGTTTTTTTGAAAAAACCTCTTAATGACTCTTATGTCTGAATCATTCAGACATTTTTACACACCACCTCTTATTAATCATAACTAAAATAAGACTTCAGACTTCAGACCTCTTAAAAACCAAATGGCGCCTTGGTAATTGGTTGGAATCCCATATTTAATTTCTTATATCTTTTTTGGTTTTTGATTTTGTTTCTTTTAGTGCGGGATCTTCCGATGGTGGTACTTTGGCTAAGGATGCACTTGGAAACGATATTGTTGCATCAGAATGGCTAAAGACCCATGGACCTGGTGACCGAACCCTTTCACAAGGTCTAAAGGTATTTCCATTGATATATGTTTAGTGTTGTAACTAGAATGGTACATGATCTGTGTTTGATGATATATTCAAATTGTCGTACTTAATGGAATGATTGTAGGGAGACCCGACGTACCTAGTGGTGGAGAATGACCGAACCCTAGCCACATATGGAATCAACGCGGTGTGCACCCATCTGGGGTGTGTCGTGCCATGGAACAAAGCCGAGAACAAGTTCATGTGCCCATGCCATGGTTCTCAATACAACAACCAAGGCAAAGTTGTTAGGGGTCCTGCTCCTCTGGTAATTAACTCCTTAAAAACTCTTTCTTTTTAAGATAAACTATATCAAACTGCAACATACTTTGTTTCGATTTATGTTCTGAAAACATATTTTTCTACAAAATTCATTTGCAGCTATATTTGGAAGTCAAAATATTGGCCTCTATATTTCAAATACCATTATTATATTATGTTTTACAAGTTCACATGATAAAATGGGTTTACAAAACAAGGGGTTTACAAAATATTGGCCTCTATATATATATATATATATATATATATATATATATATATATATATATATATATATATATAGAGAGAGAGAGAGAGAGAGAGAGAGAGAGAGAGAGAGAGAGGGGTTCAAGGGAAAACCTCAAAAAATGGAAAACTGATAAACACTCTGGTAATCCTTGATCTGGACAGTATGCACTTGTGCATACAAGTAAATTAAGTTGTTTTTATGCACTTGTGCCTCATGCACATGTGCATGTTACAAAATACTTGTATGCACAAGTGCATACCATCCAGATGAAGGGCTAGAGTTGAAAATTTTCCCTTCAAAATATTTTAGTATCTAGCTAGAGTTGAAAATTTTGTAGTGTTCAATTGTTCCATCATTTTTAGTGTTTCATTAGTGGTTTGATTGGAGATGGTATAATGGCTAAAAGTTCCATTTTAGGGAACATACTACATCCATGATGCAATTAAAAGATTGTACTGTAGTATATGATGCTATAAAATCAGTATGTTTACATTTTAATGCAATTTGTTGGTCTTTTATCTATATCTATCTATATATACAAGTATTGATCTTTATCCTGTATGTATATACAAGTATTGATGCAATGTGTTTTCATGTGTGGACAGTCGTTGGCATTGGCTCATGCTGATATTGATGATGGGAAGGTTTTGTTTGTTCCATGGACGGAGACAGATTTCAGAACTGGTGAGGCTCCATGGTGGTCTTAAATTCATGATATCCTTTTGTGAGTCTTGCTGAATTTAAATTCAGAGTTAAAATATGTACACAAAAACTTGAAACGTTTTATTTTCTTCCCACCCAACAAGTTTATAAATTTGTAAAATGGCCACCATTTATTGTTTGTTTTCTCCTCGTCCTCCTCATAAATTGGTTATATTAAGAAACTGTTTGGTTTATAGCCTAAATTTAACAATAAATGAGCATAAGTTTCTTTTTCTTTGTTTAATTAAAAATGTGCAAAAAATTCCTAGGTGTTGCTTTATTTATTCAATTATGAATATTCAAAAACATAAAACCTAATCATTTAAGTGCGTTAAATTTAAGTACATAAAAATTATTTAAAACTCTGAAATTGTTAACCAAAACTTGGTAAAACTCAAATACCTAAATATTGTTTAAAAATATTCAATATCTTTAAAGTTTTCGGTGATTGGCGCTAAGTCATCATCTTCACTTGTTGATGGTGTTGGCTGTATCATCAATGACGTTAGGGTATCGCCTTATAACTCAAATCAGAAATTTAACACAATAACCTCCAAATCAACTTAAAACAATGATGAAAGTTATTAATAACCCACAACTTTGAACTTATAACAAACTAAGCTCACAAATTTAATTTTAAATCTATACGAAATTGGTTTTTATATAAGCAAGTCCAAATATCGAGCGAATCACTATGTCATGTTCGGTCAAATGCTATCCCGATCATCCTTGAGACTAAAGCAAGCCTCAGCCGATTCTTAGATTACAGTTGGGATATATCTAGTAGGATTTATTGTTGACAAAGGTATCAACGGCGTTGACAAGATAGTGGGAAAAGGTCATGTTTGGTGGGAAAGGTAGTGAAGGAAGTAATCTAGTAATAGATTCCATCGTCATAGGTGTCAGGTCAAGAAATCGAAATAGCGAAATATTCAAGGGATTTGAAGGCGGAGGCCTATTTGACGGACCCACCGCACCAAATGTCTCATTTGCAATTTTCTGTCGAAAGCGTAGGATTTCTTGGCAGACCTTGTGATTTGGCTCGTTCAACCGAGCAATATGTTGTCTTGCAACGTCCAATTCAACTTGCATTTGAATGACTAGACTATGATCGAATCCAGTGTTTGTCATCCTGAAATAAGATTTCGATTTGTTTTACATGAGTCGTTGGTAACAAGTGTTTATTTCGAAGAAGATCTCTAACTGGTCCTACGGAAGGCGTCAAACTGTTTGTCAAAAATTACACAAGATATAATTTAAGGTTGATTTGGGGAACTTTTACAATTAAAGATCGGTTTCTTCGAAATAAGCACGACAAGCTAAGTAAAAGCTTGCACTATTAGTAAATCCCATCATCACGGCCAAAATCGAAAATTGTGGTCCTTTTCTTTCTACCATACCAATAAATGAAGATTTTCGAAGTCCATCAATGCACATAATCATAACAGAATTTGATCCCATATGAAAACATAACTCACTATGTTTTTTTCGACCATTGCTACTTTGGATATTTTGCTATACAAAAGTTGATATATAAAAACTTATTAGACATTTAATATTCTTAAAAAGATAGTTGTATAACCAACCGGTTAAACCCGTCCTTACCCGTTCCAGTTTTTTGGACTCTGACTCGTACCACTTAATAAATGTGACTTTAAAAGCAGGACGGTTGTAGAAATGATTAGGACCGGCAAACGTCCATCTCTATCAGGCACTAATTATCCGTTTACCCCCAATCCTTACCCAGTAAGTGCTTACCAGGTAAGAGTCGTCACTCTCACTTACCGCGTAAGACTCTCAGACCTTGTGATCGCTCTTACAGGGTAAGCGTTTAGTAAACGCCTAAACGGTCCCTGTCTGAAAGCAAGGGAGCAACAAAAAAAGAAGCAAAAACAAAAGAACAGCGTTTGGAAGCGTAGGATCGGATGATGCTCCCCCAATATGTTCTAATAGATTCTAACCAAAACACAGTTTTGTTACGTTCTATATGCAAGCTCGCATATAAAAAAAGCCACACATTCTTTTTTCTCATATATATATATATAGGGGTGTTCAAATGCAACCCCTCTATCCACCACTCATTTTATTTTACTTTTTTAATTAAAAATTGTGAAAATAAAATGAGTGGTAGATAGAGGGGTTGCAACATATATATATATATATATATATATATATATATATAAAGAGAGAGAGAGAGAGAGAGAGAGAGAGAGATGAGAGTTTTGTAGTACAGAAAATAAGCGATGAGAGTACAGGTAGGAGAATGGCAGTACGATTAGCAAGTACCACAACAGATGGAAGTAGGCACCAAGTACAATATGCATGAATCAACCACTTCCAACTTGTATAAATATAAATATAAATAAACACCCCAACAGAATCCCATAACCAAATATGACTGTTCTCAGAGAACTTAAAACATCATTGAGTGCAGCGTTGATGAATCTCCATGTCCAATGGAGATTCGTCAACACTGCACTCGATTATGTTTTTGCTTCTTTTCTGATATATTCTCACTTCAAACCCCTGTATTTCTACCAATACCATGTAATTAAGCAGCCGTTTACCAAATGCTTACCAAGTAAATTGTTTACCGACAAGAGTCATCACTCTCACTTACGTTACAGGGTACCATTTTCGGCCAATAGATTGTTGGTATGCGTCCTTACCCGGTAAGCGCTAACCAGGTAAAGGCATGTTTATTAGCTATTTAATGAGTTTAATGTGACTCACAACTTAATCGTTTAGCTACATGATTGCATGACTGTTTGGTAGTGACTTAATCATAAAATGGGTTACTGGGTGAGCTTATGGGGGGAGTTTTATGTAGAAAGCCAAGTTTTTTCCAAGTTTGCCCCTCCCACTTAAAACGCTCCTTCCATCTATGAAAAACCCCTCCCAAACAAAATTATTCCCAATCTATACAGATAAGATTAATCTACACAGACTTAATAAAAAGCCAACAAACACCCCCTAAGAGTCTCCTCATTTACCAACTAAGATTTTTGGTCCTTGTCATGCTCACCCAGTAAAGTAAGTAATCCAATAAGCGTTTGGTAAACAACCTCTAAATGATGTAGCATCTTACATAACCCACTCACAAGTATTAATTTAGATGCAATTGTGCTTGTTACTAGTGTACAGATGACAATATCATACACTCATCCAATTCATCTATGCATCAAGGATGCCAACATTACAAGGTATACAAAAAGTGAGAAATTTTGCAACAAAAAAAAAAATCAGCTCTTTTCGGTCTCAAAACTACGCAAATTTTTTTGTTCTTTTTTCCGACACAGTAAGATCATTTACTACTCCGTTTTTGTTTTTACCAAACAATACGAGGGCAGTATATCCCACCCAGAGGTAGGATTTATGGGGTAAGATGAATGCGGAGTTGATCTCTACCCCCAAAGAGTAGGATGACTAATGACTTTTGTGTTTTTTTTTCTTATTCGTGAAGATTACATTGTAAAATTTATTAGGAAAGAAAATGGGACGAAATATTTTTTTTCTTCGAAAAGGAGAGGGAGAGGGAGGGCACCTTTGTCATGGAGCCATGAGTCCTTCGATCGTATAGAAGAGAGATTCCACCAAATCTGTTTTAAATAGAAGATTTTGCAATGTGTTCATCACATCATACTCGGGATCCAGCTTCCGCTGCCAACTCTGCACAACATAACCAACAATTTACAAATCTGGGAAAAGGATCAAACATCACCGGACTATGTGGCCATTTATTCCTGGGAACATAAAAACATTCGAAGAACTTTGAAAAAGAAATCACCATAATTGTAAATTTCTGTTCATTTCTACGTTACCACGATTGCCGGAATCTGTTATTCCAACACCGAATAAACACAATCTCATGGGAACTACTTCGCCATACTCACTCAGATCATGCTTAAGTAATCATATCATGTACCATGTTTGGATCTCAAGCACATTTATCTTGGGTTTCTCACATACAATATCAAAAAAAGTTCTCAAGTAGAAAATAAAAATGAAATTCGCCTTCGATCATCCAAGCGGGACGTGGTGCTTACTACTTAATCATTTACATAAAGATGTCAACTAATCATGAATGAACCCTGAAATTTGAAACAAAACCCGTGATCAAGATTGTTTTATTTTTTTAAAAGGGGAAAAAAATTAGGCTAATTTGTTAAATGACCTCTTATCAGAGTGACTTTCACAAACTATCCTTCTTGTATTTTTCAAGTTTTTTCAAGGGCAGACTGATTAACCTTCTTGTATTTTAATTAAACCTATGAGTTTTTAATTAAAATCCATGACCTTCGGGCCTACTAAAGAAAAAATGGCTTCATACTCGTAAAAAGGTCATGGATATAACTAAAATCTCATTTAAGGTTATATACCTAAATATCCCCTAATTGATAGGCAGAGCGTTTAACACTAGAGGCAGGTCATTTGAAGGTTAATCAGTTAACTAGCACTTCTGCACATAGAACAGGCTAACTAGCATTACAACATAAGAATGTGTGGTCATGTGCAGTGATCAGTAAGTTGGATTAATGCCCAAAAGGTCAGTGACGATTAATGCAATTAAGATAGAAAAATAGCCAAATTGTGAGCTTTGTAATAATAGCATATTCTTCTCTTATGGCCCATTTGGTATGACGGAATGTTTTTGAGGCATTTGGATTTCATAGAAGGATTTGAAATTGGGAGGATTTGGAATTTTTGGTGTGTTTTGTTTGTAGGATTTCGAATGGAATGATTTCCATTCTTTATAAATAATTTATAAAAACAAATTATAAAAATAATTAAACTACCTCTTTTATTAATTGATTATTTTAAAACAAATCTTTTAACATATTTTAAAACATTATTACAAACAAATCCTATGAAATACCAACTATCCCGATAA
Organism: Arctium minus; assembly: GCA_954870635.1. NCBI lineage: Eukaryota > Viridiplantae > Streptophyta > Magnoliopsida > Asterales > Asteraceae > Arctium > Arctium minus. The sequence continues at coordinate 96,344,823 of OX941087.1, forward strand.
AATTCTTAAATCCCATGTTTGTGGAATTTCATTGAAATCCTGAAATTTCAATTCCAGAATTTCCTATAAACCAAATCCGCGATTGAAATTGAATCCAATTCAAAATCCCACCAAATCCCGCAGCAAACCAAACGGACTCTTATACATTTCATTGAATACGAGAAAGAAACGAATAAATACCCAGAGATGCAAGAAATTACCTCCAAAACCAATGTAGTGACTATTACAGTGCACACATTGCCATCGATATTAACTCTATGACGCCTAACTTGCTCAAGCAACTGTTGCATGCATTCTGCAGGATGTATGGAATCACCTTCTGCAGAACTCCATGACATAAATGATTTCTCGACATCCTGTAACACCAGAGTTTCTTTTAAGGATGCTGGAAATAAAAGATAAGACGAGGGGAGAATTAAGATTGCAACTCATAGGAGCAATGACGGGTATAATATCCGAGTTGCACACTTCTAGAAACATGGAAAACAAATAGTAAGTATCTGCTTACTTATGCTTGGCAACCACGAGCTAACTTATTTTTTTGAGCTTTATTGAAAAAAAAACACATTTTGGTAAGCTCCTGAAGCTTACTCAACGAGCCTGTTTCACTTTTTCCTAAATAAGCCCCATTATCGAAAGTACCAAAAACTATATGGATGTGTTTGGGCATGATCTTTTCACTTTTTTCATGTGCTCTTTTTTTCAATTATGCCCCTTATATTTTATATGAATAACCAAAAACTCTATTTTTGTTACTACTTATTTTAATATGATGAAATGAATATGTAATGTCAGAATTGTATAATTTCCAACATGCCCTTTAAGATCATTTTACGTTGTCATCAAGCTTATTAGCTAGTTTTTACCAAATGTGGGTAGCTTATCAACTAGTTTTACCAAACGTGAGTAGCTTATCAGCTAGTTTTACCAAACGTGAGTAGCTTATCAGCTAGTTTTACCAAACGTGAGTAGCTTGTCAGCTAGTTTTTACTTTTTACCAAAAAAGTGACTAGCTTATCAACTAGCGGTTAGCTTATTAGTCAACAACTAGCTTTTCAGCCAGCATCTAGTTTTTCAGCCAAAAACTAGCTTATCAAGCTTGCCAAACATAGACTTAATATTCACACTCAATGTCTGTAAAATTTATTATCTAAGTGGTAAAATAAACCCAACTCACAGAGCAACGGTTTACATGGAACTAGAAGTGTTAACTTTTGATTAGAAACAGGGCAAACTAAACAGACCACACTCCCTGACTGTTTTAGCTCAATACGTGGTTGCAACTTGCAAACGCAACCCATAGAGACCTCATGGTTATGATATGGTTGTCCTTTTTTTGGGAAAGGGTATCCTGGGCCTTTGGCCCAGACTAATCCCTTGGCAAAGAAACCGACTGCGAAAGCATGCAGCCCTGAGGTTAAACCCAATGGCCACAAAGTTGCGAATGCAGGGAATCGAATCCGGGTTGAGCGCTATGAACTCCCCAGGTGATTACCGCTACACCACAAGCCTTGTGGTTTGATATGGTTGTCCTTCTCGTCATCATTGATGTTGTAATTTGGAATCTAGTATATCATATCAAGACGGCAAGAAGCTCGAAGAGTGTAATTCAATAGTAACCATGTTTCAAACCTCTCGTCATCATTGATGTTGTAATTTGGAATCTAGTATATCATATCAAGACGGCAAGAAGCTCGAAGAGTGTAATTCAATAGTAACCATGTTTCAAACCTTGAGGGTCGGCTCAACTGACAAATAAAGGCTAAGCCTTGGGTTCCTCCCCATAGGTCGCCTATCTAGTCTCCTCAGGGCCACTGGAGATTTTCCTAGCTGTTATCTTAAGAGGCCCCATGGGATTAGTCGAGGTGCGCGCAAGCTGGCCGGAACACCCACAGTTACCAAAATTAATAATAATCATATGCCAATCTAAGACAAACCAAAAACACGGCACCATCAGTGCAAGAAGGAAATCACCTAGTATGTTTACTCACTCAGCATGCCAGACTGAACACAGACCAATCATCGATGTAAACCAAACCACACAAACCGGTATGTCCCTCCCGGAGGTGGGGTATGGGGAGGGCGGGATATAGACAGACATGACCTCTACCCAAAAAGTAGACCAATCATCGATGTAAACTAAACCAAACCAGACCATCATCGGTGTCATCAGTACAAAGTGTTCGTCTGCATACAGTTCACAACCTTGGGGTTGTAATCACCTAGCCTTTGACCAACATATTGAACAATCGAAAACATCTTTGTTCATGGCACACAGAGCAAGCAGGCTACTGCTGCGATCCAAACTCCAAACTTTCTCGGAAGCTTATTGAGAGCAACAAAGAATATAAACAGTCAATTGAAACAACAGTGACATGCATCTAAGCTGAAATGCTTCCAAAAGTTTAAACACTGAAAATCTTGGTTCAAATATGTTAATTAGAGAACATCTTTACCAGCATGCTCTATTGGTATCTGATGCCCACCATGGATAATGGTCCTCTTTTCTAGTTAGTTAATTTATGGTTGCCCATAAGAAATAGGCTTGTTTATTCCATTCCTACTTAATCACAAAGTTGACACAAACAGGGGTGATTCAAATAATAAATGAACAAAAAATTGGGGTATTACTTGTCCAAAATATTATGTATTGCAAGTATAAAATGAGTATCAACTTGAGAAAAATGGCATACATACAGAAGTTCAGAAGTGCAAGAGTCTCACCTTAATGAAAGCTGTTGGGTTTGGGCAGCTTTGATGTTTTGAAAATTTAAGTGTACGCTCTGCAGCAGCACGTCCATCTTGAAGAGCAACAGCCTTGAAGAACTCAATCAGATTGACTCTATCCTTCTTGCAAAGTTCAGCAGTCATGCCCACATCAAGGAAAATTACATGAGGCTTAGATTTAAACAGCCCTGTATCTGAAGCTTTGCCCTGAGTCACCCTTACAAGAATATTTCCCGGATGCATATCTGCATGAATAAAATTGTCAACCTGGAAATGAAAATTGAAACAAGTTTAGGAGCAGTCTAGCAATCAATAAACAATAAAATGCCAAGCAAAACCACTAAGCACATTGTGCGTGTGGTGGAGTCTAATTCAGGATTAAATAATGCTACACGTATCCTGCTGTTATAGATTTCTAGACAAAAGGGAAACAAATTTTTTTCACGACTTACAAAGCTAGTGTACTTCGATATATCATAAACAATTTTACTCCCTCTGCTCCACAGATCGAGTCAAACTCTTTTAGATCTTTTACAAAGATATAGGAAAGGTAATGTTTATCATACAGCACATAATGTTGACCCTTGAATCTTGATTAATTTACAGAGGAATAAATCCCCAATGAGCACTAAATTACTATTGGTGATGTTGATGCGGTCACTTCTTCAATTTAGGCCAAGACAATTTTTCTCAACAGGCTAATACACTATTCACAGAAAACTCTAACTCTTAAATGCAAAGTCAAGAAAGTTTGCTGGCCACCTCCTCAATCACTCATGCTTGTTGCTTAGCTTGTTTGAAAGAGAGTATATAATTTGATATTTAGTTATCTAATTCACTATCAAGTTTTAGAATATGTGCAAGACGCATACAAGAGTTGTCATCTAAGTCGTTGGCATTTCAACTGCATTTGTCGACATGGTAGATCAAAGTCAAGTCAGTATATGCCTGTCTGCATGTGATATGAGATACTAGATGGACACCTAGCCTAGACACGTAACTTACAAAAGAAAGCACTTGAAATGGAGGTACTTTTGATATATTGAGATACCTCTCGAGTAGCATTGAACATGAAACATCCAGGGATCCTTGGAAATTCCATATATAACTCTTATGAATTAGCAATACATTTTTATTTAAAAAATAAATAAGTTGATTACAATCAGCAAAAGCTATAGAGATTAGAGAAAATACGTATATAATTATAAATGAATAACTCATATGGAAGAAGTACAAGTATTCAGCCAAGCATTATGAAGCGATTAAGATTGTAAGGGATTATATTTCTGCTTTTGTATCAGAAAAAGCTGGTCATGTGATTCGGCCAGCCCAACCTAATCCCCCAAGTTCATTGCAGCAGCACCATGAGATTTTTTTTTTTTGAAAACTTTCTGTTGAGTTACTAGATAAAGAGATGTCTAAGAAAATCTCTAGGCTCCTTAATTCCTACATACAAACAAAGCAAAAATAATGGGAGAACATTAATATGTAAATACATAATTGATGCCAACATAAACTGAAATTTTACCAAAAGCATCTTTAAAAGTGCATGAGTCCCAATGTGGGCAAGGCCAGTTTTGATGCCCACATTCCCTTCTAGCTGGTCCACATAGTGCAAAATACTCTCTCCATGCTCAAAAGTTTCCACTAAAATAGCAGGATGCACCAGCGGATATAGAGGCCTCGGGAATGACACATCCTTCCATCCTCGGAAATTGTAAATAAAACGACTTAAATGAGCTGCCTCTCTGGCAAGATCAACTTGGGACATCATGAAAACGGCAAATTGTTGTATGCTTTCATCCAGTCTCAACCATTTCAGAGTGGGGATAAATGTTGACACTTTTGCGAATAAATTCAGCAATATAAAATCCCTCCTAATTCTTTCACTAACTCCTGGATGTCTAACCTTTACGGCAACAAGAATAGGCTTCTTAATACGTTGACCAGGATGACGAAACTTTAAAGTTGCTCGATGAACTTGAGCTATACTTCCAGATGCAACAGGTTCCTCCTCAAAATTTTCAAATATCTCAGGCAATAGACGGCCAAATGCTTTTTCAATAGTACTTTTTGTGTGGGCATAGCTATGTGCTGGTGCTTTTGTCTGAAGTTCTGCCAGCTCTGTGCAGAGATCGTTAGGAAAAAGATCTGGCCTTGAAGCTGCCCACTGACCCCATTTAATAAATGCGGGCCCGGCCTTTTCTAAGGTGTGATGAACACATTGTAGCCATGTCTTACGAAATTCAACGCCAAGGGAATCTGCAAAAGGAGCCATGGCTATGCAAGGTGCAAACAGACATGCTAGATATACTGCTCTAAGAAACAATATTACAACTTCTACAAGGGAGAACACAAACGAAGTTAAGTAAACATGCCCATCTTGTGCATGTGTGTATAGATCATTCTTATAGGGGAACCCTTCTGCCTCCACCCACGTTCTCTGTGTACAAGCCAACTCTCCTACTACAAAAGCTAATATACCAGGGGCAATCAACTGAGATCTACTCAAAGCAAAGCTCACAGCACGAGCAATTCTAATCATTGGTTGGAATGGCACACTATAGTTACAAATTTGGAAAACTCTTCTCCATGCAATTTGAGCATGGTGTGAAACTTTAGTACTTGCTGATATGAAATAAAATCTTCGAAAATCTCTACAGCTCCATAAGCTCCCCTTTGCTTCAAAGAATGCACAACAAGTGAGGCCTCTGCCATGAACCTTATATTGTGAATATTGTCTATAAAAGGAGTGGGGAAAGCCAACTGCCAATCGGGCTCCCTGATTATTTACTTCAGAGAAACAGCTCTTACAGCTTGGAAGAAGGGAATGTGCTGCCCTTCTAATGTTGGCAACAACCAACAACCTGCATAGAATTAATATACCACCTCTATATCATGCCAATTATGTGAGATTATATTATCAAAATGCTGAGCAGCAAAAGAGCAACAGAAAAAGAATGGTAACCACTTCTAGATGAAATAATTATCACTACTGTTTTCAAGTGTAACCCACAAAGGTTTGTAATGCAATAGAAGCACGACATAGATTTTAGGACAAAAACTAAGTGGAGGCACTAATACCATACATCAGTTTCAGAGATAGCAGTACTGATTGCTTAGTTAAGACCCAAATTGAGTCTATATTCTCTAAATCTTGACCGTGGATATTGCATAGGAAAAATGAAACTAGACCGTTTTCAATTTGTGCTACCTGATGTTTAAATAATTCTAATTTGAGAAGCATAACTAGAAGACTGGAATGATTATGTTTGAAGCACCACACATATTATATAGTTAAAATGAATAACACTGTCATGCAAATTATGTGAGATCGTATGAACAAAATGCTGAGCAGCAAAAGAACAACAGAAAAAGAATGGTAAGCACTTCTTGATGAAATAGTTACCACTACTGATTTCAAGTATAACAAACAAAGGTTTGTAATGCAATAGAAGCACGACATAGATTTTAGCACAAAAAATAAGTGGAGGCACTAATACCATTCATCAGTTCCAGAGATCGAGTACTGATTTCTTAGTTAAGTCCCAAATTGAGTCCATATTTTCTAAATCTTGACCATTGGATATTGCATAGGAAAAATGGAACTAGACCGTTTCTGATTTGTGCTAGCTGATGTTTGAATATTTATAATTTGAGAAGCATAACTAGAAGACTGGAATGATTATGTTTGAAGCACCACACAGATTATATAGTTAAAATGAATAACATTGGCATGCCAATTATGTGAAATTGTATGAACAAAATGCTGAGCAGCAAAAGAACAACATAAAAAGAATGGTAAGTACTTCTTGATGAAATAATTATCACTACTGTTTTCAAGTATAACCACAAAGGTTTGTAATGCTATAGAATCACGACGTAGATTTTAGCACAAAACATAAGTGGAGGTACTAATACCATCCATCAGTTTCAGAGATCGAGTACTGATTGCTTAGTTAAGTCCCAAATTGAGTCTATATTTTCTAAATTTTGACCATGGATATTGCATAGGAAAAATGGAACTAGACCGTTTCTGATTTGTGCCACCTGATGTTTGAATATTTCTAATTTCAGAAGCATAACTAGTATTATCTATGAAGCACCACATAGATTATATAGTTAAAATGAATAATATTAACACCTCAAATTCTATAAACAACCTAACAACATTTTATATAGCTATCTCATGTCGAGTAAATAGATACTGTAATCAACACACGCAGGATGTACATGCTTGGAATCAAATATTAACCGGTACACAAACATAACATGTAACTCAGATAATGCGTAATACACAAGACAGTAGGCGATTACCACGCCAAATAATCCAATCAATCAATATGCTACTTTTATCGCGCTATTCGTATTATTCATGACTTAGAATTGACACTAAATCCTGAATTCAAACCTAGGTACTTCAATTAATCAAAAATTAGTTGCTTAATTATTTGAGAATTTGCATACAAAATCATTGAGCGAACAAACATCAATTACATCAAAACTATTGAAAGGGTTATGATGCTATATAAAAAGTTAGATGTCTATATACCTTAAGAAGGCCATGTAAATCAGATGAACATCGGTAGGTAAATAAGGATACAGGCCGGCATTTACACCAGCTGAAACATTGAATCATCTTCGTCGTTGTTGTGGCCCTGGCCGGCGGCGCCGGTGAAACATGACGGTTGCAATGATTTTTCCGGTGGTGGCGATTGGGAGAACGGATGTTGGCGACGGAACGAGTTCGTCGGATTCGCACCGCTGTAATCTCGTGTGACGAAAGGGTTACGGAGAGATGCCGCTGAAACCTGAAAATGAAATGGTGTCTCTTGCACGCTTGTCCCTCGTTTTACGGTGAACCCTTGTTCTACAATTTTTTAAAATGAAAATCTACGATCTCTTTTTGGTGACACGATGGCTTATTTAAAGTTGTTTATTTATTCTGATTTAGGGGGTGTTTGAGAATGCTTATTTGGAGGTTTTTTTTTTAGCTTATTGAGATTTTGGTACAGGAGATAAGCACTTTTTAATGTATGGATAAAAAAAAATCAAAGTGCTTATAGTGTGCCAAACCGGAGATAAACACTTTTTCATAAGTCATTTTGTTCTAACTTATCAATTTATTTGAAAAGTGCTTACGACTTTTTTGGTTATTTTATATGTATAAACAATCTCAAACATCTTTAAATAACAACTTATTAACTTATTACGTTTTGGTACCACAACAAGCTAATCCAAACACTCTTTAGAAAACTTCGATTTGATATTGCATAAGTTGATAAACAATTTTCAAAATAAGCATAAATCGTTTTAAATAAGCAATCCTAAACACCCCCTTAGTATTTAGATGGGAAAAAAAAAAGATTCTATCAGTTTGATATCGGTGATAAGAGCATCTTCAATAGTTTCTCCAAAATGTAGAAGTACTGAAGTAGAATATCAAAATCTCAAAAAAATGTCACTTTCATCTCCGACTGTTATTTAGTTGGGGGTATTGATGGGTAAGAAATGAGAATGATAATGAAAACTGTTATTTGGTTTGATATAATATAATGGACACATTACCTCAAACCCATTAATTTACATTCCTGACCAAAGTGAGGGTAATGAAAATTTTATTCCTGGTCAGTCATCTTTTCTCATCCGTTCTTTCATGTGTTGATGTTGAATGTAAAATATTTTTTATTTTCATGTTGGATGCAGGGACGGACTTAGTGTAGGGAATACAACGTGCCACCGTATTATTTATCCGTCGAAGGGTTAAAATTTTTACGATTATGAAAAGTGCAACCGTATTGTTTTAAAATGTGTCACCGTATGATATTCAAAAGTTCAAGAAGGTGTAACTGTACATTGTAACAAAACTCTTGAAATCAATCAAAAAACCGAAAAAGTCTTTCGAAATCGATAAAAAAAAACTTAAAAATCTCTCGAAATCAAGCAAAAAACTATAAAAATCGCTCGAAACAGTGGAATTAGGTCAAAAACACGTCGGACGATATTGAACGTTGGTAACACGTCGATAAAAACCGTTTATTTTTTATCTATATTATATAGTATCACCGTATGAAAAAAAAATTGGATCCATCCCTGGTGGATGTTCTATATTTGTATTAAAAATATTATATAAAACATTTTCTATTACCAATTTTCATTTTCATTTTGATTTTCATTTGTAGTCCCCCTACGTTTATATAACCCTAATTGGTTACGTGGGGCAGACGAGGCCTTATTTTGTTGTCAGTTGCCACCGACTTCCCTTTCGAAAACCGCTTCATATTGTGACCGTGAGGGAGGAACAAGGGTTTACGCAAGCTTAAACCCCAAAAATGGCGACGGCGATGGCGATGAGGACTGCCACCACCGTAGCGGCTGCCGGTCCCCGTGGCCTCCGATCTCTCTTCTCAACTCTTTCTACTAACTTCCCCTTCCCTTCACCGTCCGCCAATCAACCTCAGAGGCCGCAGGCTGAACCTTCTACCAATCTCTTCGTATCAGGCACCTCTCTCTCTCTCTCTCTATATATATATATATATACCTCCGTATATGTTGTTTTATATGCCTCTATTTCCATAGATTTCCCCTCTTTTGTACTTATTTCTATATATTATGTATAAACCCTACTGTATCAATCTTCTAGCATGTTATTTCGTTTTAAAGAGTTTATTTGATCAATCGAACAGTATGAGTTTACGATGATAACAATTGGGAAGTAAAAAAGTAATATGCATACAGTCAATTTTTCTGATGATTGAGCTTCCTACTCAAAGGATTATAGTGGTTGATTTTCATGTCTATTGTTTGTATTTTTTTTTTTTGTTTAGGGGATATTGGTATTACTTTTGATGCTTTATGTTGTGTTGGTCGATTTGTGATCTAATGATACCATGGGCATCTTTGTGAGTTTTCGATGCTGCTAAATGCAGGACTTAGCAAACGCACAACTGATGAAGGACTTCGAGAATGCTTTGCGAAGTTTGGTGAAGTGGTTCATGGTTTGTTTCTTCTGCATACATTATGGGACTTGAGTTATGAATGTTGTTGTTTGATGTTGAAGCTTTGATTTTTATCTTTATGTTACTTCTTGCAGCTAGAGTAGTAAAAGACCGTGCGTCTGGTTGGTCGAAAGGGTTTGGATTTGTACGATATACGACACTTGAAGGGGCTGCTGCTGGCATAGAGGGCATGGACGGAAAGGTAACTGCGTACATTATTAGTATTTGATGAGTAGAAGTAACTGGGGATGCAGAATGGTCCATGTCGTGTTGTAATGACTTAATGCTTAAACGTAATATAAGTTCGCACCTTGATCTGTTGATAACATTTTGCTTATTGACACTACAAGTTTTAATGATTGCCCAAGTTATTTCATGTCATGGTTCACAGGGCGGACTTATGTTGCTTAGTATCTTCCATTTCTTATTTTGATCCTTATTTTCTAAGCTGGATTCTTTGATTTTGAAACATGAATGACATCTTTCTAATCTCTCCCATATAGACCCAGCTTTTAGATGTATTCTAAATCTTTAAATAATTGATTTTTTTAATACTTCCCTTCCCTCCATGCTAATCTTGGCCTTCCTTTACCCATCTTTATTCATCTGGATACATGTAACCTCATCTCACCGAGTTGTCAAAATCTACGTTGTAAATAGATGAACCATCTCATGTTTTGTTGCATCCGCTTCTCTTATATTGGCGTCACCTAATCTGTGACTGGATGCTCTCACTCTTAAACCTATACATTCTTGTATATATGCACGATTACCTCATACACCAATCTTGGATATATATATATATATATATAAAGAGAGAGAGAGAGAGAGAGAGAGAGAGGAAGGTTCAAACGAGAACGCTAACTATTTAAGAAAACAAGAAAACAACAAATCATGTGCAAAATCATATATGATTCGGATTCGGCATTAACGGCCAAAAAAATGGACGCGGGCGACTTTGGCCACAACTTAAATCGCGGATAAAGTCGCGTGAATCATATATGATTTTGTACGTGAATCATATATGATTTTGTATGTATTCAGCCGTTCTCGTGTTCTCTTAAATAGATATTGTTCTCGTATGAACCCACTTTTCTCTCTCTCTCTCTCTCTATATATATATATATATCATTTGGTGGTTCTCTGAGACTTCTTGTTGTTCCATAGAATCTAGCTTTCAACTTTAGTAGTTCACAATCACATAAGAGTTTTGATACTTGTCGCCATCCCATGTACTGTTCTCACGTTACAATATCACATGGCGAACATCTTCATTATGTTCTTGGTTCTGTGCATGACGAACCCCGAAATTCCGAAGGATGTCGTTCTTAGGCACCGTCTCTTACCTAGTAACTCTCACAGCAATGTGATCCATTGCATGAATAAATTACATAATAGGTCTACATAATCTGAATCCTAACGACTCAATAGTGCTTATGCCTGCAACTACTTGTGACCTAGTCTCATCAATTAGCATCTAGCAATTCATCAACAACAAAACATGCCATATGCTTTCACTTTTAGTTTTCTTCATGTGTCACTAGTGGATACAAACAAAAAGATAAGTGCTTATTGCTCATCCTTGTTGGTTTTTTCTGATAGTGAAGACACCGGTGTCCTTGTAATGTAACACACTCTCACACTAGGTACTACTACAATCTACATATCCTTGGATCCTGATCATATCAGTTTACTTTAGGAGTTTCTTCTTTCCAAGATTCCCAAATAAATATCTTGATCAAACTTTTGGCTTCTCTAGGTACTTTTCAAAACCTTGTCCCGAGCAGGGTGTATCTAGGGAAATAGTTTCTCTACTCGTAGGATAGAGGAATTATCTGCATACATTCTAGTCTCCCCAGACCATATTTTTGAGTGGGATATATTGGGTACACTTGGTTTGGTCTTTTCAAGAGCCCATCACATAACTCGATGCAAAATGTCAATACATAAATCCTCCTATTCCTTGGATCTTTCCCACAAGTCATCTTGTCGCTGTATTAAGCTTAATTGTATTAACTTTTATTTTATATTCGGCTGAATTGAATTAGGGTGTAGAATTTCATCCTTGTAGAAGTTTTACTCTAGTTCATTCACTTTTCTCCTTCCCTCCTATTATAGGGTGAAATAGATTTTTCTGGAAAGGGTACTTATTTCTTGACAAGTTCGTTTCATTTCATTTTAGACAAAAACGCAGGTTCTTTTTAGAGTATATAATCCTTATATCCGAGAAAACTTACAAAGACTTCCCACCTTTGGTGATGTTTGAACCCTTACCCTCCAAGGATGTTAGGATCTACGGCTGACCATTGACCTTTTGGTAAATGCAAGAAAATTGTCGGTCACTTCCCTATAAAGATCTTGCGGAGATATTCCGCATATCTTTTTGTATGCTTTTATTGTCATGTTTTTGTTTTCCTGAGCTTTGTTTTCATTTGATGGTATCCTGTGTAAGATCTTTTTCAAACTTATTCTTATTTGAACTATAATTTTATTTTTCTTCTCCTCTTAAGACCATGTACCCTCCCCAAATCTTCTTAAACGATCAAGTGACCATGTATAGGACTATACGTATACACACACACACACACACAATCTGGTGTAACTCTACTAAAGATTAAAGTGTGTGTGGTATGGATACGTTCATACTTCATTGTCATGTTAATCTCTATTCGTTGTCTGTGTTGCAGTTTTTGGATGGTTGGGTTATATTTGCAGAGTACGCCAGGCCAAGAGACGCGGCTCCTCCACCGCCACCTCCTTCCTATGGGAATAACCAATATGGCCAGCAATGAAGATCGACCGATGAACTATATAAGTTCGGGTGCGTCTATGATAATTACTGTATTCTTCAACTGTTTGGGCAAGAAAGTTTTGACCACCATTTATTCTAGCACAGGTAATATTTATGTGTTACTTTAAAGACGGTCTACAGTTTGCTTGTCGGAAAACGATAGATCGTTGCCATTTTAGTCACCGGTGCCATATGTTATATCGGATTCCTTTTTGGTTTATTAATTAAACCCATATGCTTCATAAATTGCATCCGTTATTATCTTAATCCAAGTAGAGGTAAGGTTTGTGTATATATGTGTGATATAGCCCATATGTGTGACGTCATGGGGTTCGAGTCCGTCACCACCCCTGCCAATGGGATGCATGCGTAACTTACCTCCCCGATGATGAGTATGAGACTAGTGCGGTGGGGGCGCTCCAAAGGCTGGTGAAGACCCTTTTCTTTGAATGTGATTTATCAGGTTCATTTGTTGGGGTTCTTTTACCAACACAAATTGGGCAACCCTTAACCGAGCAAGGGGTCGTTTGCCCGACCCTTACCCAATAATTTTACCTTCCGAGAAGCTTACTCCACGATGACAAGAGTTGAGAATCTTACCCGACGATGACAAGGGTCGTGAGTTCTAAGTGAGAATGACAACTCTTACCCGGTTAGCGCTTACCGGAATAAATGTTGCATACAATGCCATTTTTAATGAATTAGAAATTTTACCCGTTAAGTTAGAATGTTGACTCTTACTGGTAAGCGTTTGCGTAAACTGTCCCTAAGGGTACGTTTGGTATCTAGACAAGTAGGCCAGGATGGAATAGTTGTTCGGCCTTTGGTAAGACAAAATTGGACCAGACATGATCAATTAGTTTCTAATGAGTTGCTTATATATTTTAATTAATTTGTGTAATTTATTAATAAATTATAATAAATATTTTTTATAAAAAAATATTTTATTAGAAAGTTTATGTTAAAACGATTAAAGTTGACACCAAAATAAAAGGTTTATGTAGTTTTTATGCTTTTTTTTGTTATTAATATTTAATGAATTACGTAAACTAACAAAAACATAGAAACCTTATAAATAAAAAAACTGAGAACAGTAAATTAAAAGTTTAAAAACATAATAAACAAAATTTAAAAAATGAATAAAATGTAAAGATGGAGAAGCATATGATGATTTAAAAGAAGAATTAAGTTTTATTTTGAGGTTATATTGGTACAATCTGTTTCAACTTGTTCCATGGGGTGCCAGTGGAACACGCCTGTTCCACTTTGTTCCACTCTTATGGGTGGAACACCACCACATAAAAGTCATATCAAACGTGGAACACTGATTCATGTTATGTTTTGTCCTGTGTATCAAATGCACCATGGGGATTCGGTCTAGATAAGCGTCGGTCCGAGCAAAAGTGTGGTCTGGATAAAAGGTTCGGTCTAAGTAAGCACAAACTGAAAATGATTGTTTACCAAATGTCAGGGTAAACGCTGATGAATCAGAAAACAACCCTTCCTTATTGAGCCTCCATATTTGTCGGATGAGAGTGTGTTTCCTTCTTACCGGGTAAGAACCTCTTACCCAATAAAGGGTCGTTTACCAAACGCTTACCCGAGTAAGTACTTACCGGTAAAATTCAACACTATCACTTATTTACCGGATAAGATTTTGGTCCAGCAAAACGGTATTGTATGCAACAATTTTCTCGGTAAGCTCTAACCATGGTAATAGTCCTTGCCCTCACTTACCGGGTAAGACTCTCGGTCCTTGCCTTAGCTCTTACCGAGTAAGATTCTTAGTCCTTGCCATATTCATCATAATATGACTTGGTAAGCACTTACTCGGTTAAGCATTTGGTAAACGACATAGCCTCTTAATCTACTCATTTATGCTGAATACAGGAAACAACTTTTACATGTTCATTGATGCATCTTATATTTGTAAAATTAATCCAAATGGCCATAGTAAGGGGAGGGATTGGCCTCCTAGCCATCCATCTCCCTTTTTTACAAAAAGGTTACTAATTGCGCAAAATAGGGGGGGGTGAGCAATTGTGTACCCCTGCGCAATTGCGCACCCCTTTTTTTGCGCAAAAAATGTAGCAGATGCGCAAAAGAGGTGCAAACGTATTTTCTATAAAGGTAAAGAGGGGTGCGCAAAAAAGGGGTACGCAATTGCGCACCCCCTTTTTGCGCAGGTAGTGACATTTCTGTAAAAAATGGAGAGGAATGGCTAGGAGGCCAATCCCTCTCCCTATTATGGTCATTTGAGCCAATTAGGGGTGTAAATGAGACGAGACAATTCGCGAGCTACTCGAGATCGACTCGGTCAACACTCGACTCGATATACTAACGATTCGAGTCGAGCAACCTGATACTCGACTCGATAAGCTCTTGAGATACTCGATAAGCAAAATAATAATAATAATTAGTAATATTATTTTAATTTAATTGATAATATTAATGATAATAATAATAGTAATAATAAAAAAAAACTCAAGTTTTTTTTTTATTTTTTAGAAAATGATGGTGTAAAAGACATGGGTAAACTCTTGATGGTGTGTCTAATTCATCCCACACTGGCGGGATATAGAACCTAATGCTTTGAACTCCAATATATATACATTTTTCTTCTCCCTTGTTTTACATCTTTTGTCTTTGTTAAATGGCTTGAGCCTATGTAGGGGTGTAAATGAGACGAGACAACTAGCGAGCTACTCGAGATCGACTCGGTCAACAGTCGACTCGAACTCGAACTCGAGCTCGACTCGATATACTAATGAGTCGAGTATAATGATACTCGAGCTCGACTCGCATCATTTACACCCTAGAGCCAATCTCCCTCTTATATTTCGTTCGATGATTCAACAGTCAACAGTGTATATATATCAAACTTATATTATGTTAAATAAATTCCCATTAGAAATTACACATAATTAATTAATGGGCAAAGATTTGGGGGAAAAAACGTATTACAGTGTCGAGGCCTCGAGCGCATCACGCTACACCTCGTTCTCTCCATCGACCATTCCGTTCATCGTATCGTAGAGCGGCTTGTTCAAAGTTTCCGGCAAGTAAAACGTAAGAAAACCACCCACTATCCCGCACACGCCAAAAACCAAAAACGGCAACCCACCGCCCATAACCACCACGAAAGGCGCCAGGATCGCGCCCAATTGTGCCGCCTGTGTCGCACATCCGAGGGCGGCGTTTCTCACCACCGTCGGAAACAACTCCATCGCGTATATAAACAGCAGGTTGTAAGTCCCCGCCATCCCGAAGATCCCCAAAACACCGCAAAACATCCGAATCACCTTCCACGCTCCTTTCCCCGCCATAAAACTTCCGGCGATGCAGAAGACTCCGCTGAACCACTGTGTCCCGACTCCCAACGGCTTCCGCCCGAACCGATCGATCAAGATCGCGGTTAGAAGAAACGCCGGCATCTCCGCAACCGCGTTGACTAGCACATTGACGTAGAGGTTGGTCTCGAGGTTGACCACGTTTAAGCTGAGACCGTAGTACACAACGGAGCATGTGAAGTTGATTCCGACCACGAGAATCAAACGGATTCGCGTCAACGGCGATTTGAGCGCGTCGATCACCGATCCCGTCACAACTTCTCTCGACCGTTTCTCGTTACCCTTGGGATCGTTATCGTTTACCTCCTCGTCACGGGAAACGTACACGTTCTCGGGAAGTGATCTCCCGTTGGTGACGGCAATGGCACGCATGATCTTCATCGCGTTTTCCGTTTGGCCTCGAATAAGATACCAGCGAGGGGACTCCGAGATGAACGGGAGGATAAAAAACACGAAAAGGAGTGAGGGTATGGACGAAGCAACGTATAGCGATCGCCATGTTGGGAAAATGTAAGCTACCCCGGAAAGCAAAGCTATTCCGCCGGAAAAGAAGTAGAAGGTGGACATCCCCGCCATACCACGGCTAGAAGGTCCGACCGGCTCGGTGGCGAGGACGAACGCACATAGACCGACTCCACCGGTGCTGAAACCGGTGAGAAGGCGGAGGAGGGTGTAGGTCAAGTAGTTTGGGGAGAGAGACGTTAGTAGTCCGAAAGCGGCGTTGAGTACGCATACAACGGTGAGCGACCCTTTTCTTCCTAGTTTCGAGTCCGATAGATGGCCGAATATTCCGGCACCTGCCAAAAAACGACACGAGAAATAAATCAAACCAAATAAACTCAGTATTACAGTATATAATTACCGAATGTGTAAGGTCTAGACGGAATAAAATAGTTCTTCCATCCCAAAATAAATGTCATACACACAGTTTTAGGATTGAGTAATTATTACTCTCAAGACAATTTTACCCTTGTTACAGAGAGATTTTTTCCGTTAGAATGGAAAAGTAAACATTTACTTTTGAAAACTGACACTTATTTTGGGACAAATTAAAACAGTAATATAGACACTTATTTTAGGAAAGAGGGAGTAATATAAACGGACCAATTTACCAACACACATTAGATAAGCGTTCACCGAACAGATTGTCCGATCTAAGGGGATCTTTGATAAAGTTAAAAATAAAAGAAACTGTTTGATTTAATACGATATAATGGGCTCTTTCTTTCTTAAGCCCAAATTTTCATTTGCTACTATTTCATTCCCTATTATTTTCATTTTAGTTCCAATTGACAAAGTAAAGAAAACTTTTCCTTAACATTTTCTTATCATATAAGAGCCTCTCCATCAGCTTTTTTATAATGGAGATTTTAGGGATTTTTTGCTACAACGGATTCCTCAAATCCTTCCCCAAAACGAAGAAAGTATGAGAAAGAAGATGAAAATCTCCAAATTTGAAGATATCTCCAAAAATGTTTACATATGAGAGAGAAATGATTTCTCCAAAATGGAGAATCCAACATTAATTATAATATTAAAATATTCTATTCATTTATTAAAATATTATTTCTCTTTCTACATATTTATTTTCAAAGTTTTCTATCGGCCTCTCACTTGGTAATCATTTTCTGGGTAATTTCCATATTTTGAGAAAAAACTCTGTCTCTCCTACTTTCTCCATTTTGAAGATAGTTTTAGGAAAGCCGTCCGAACACAGTTTAGACCCAAAATCTCAATTTTCTCCAAAAATGGAAAAGAAAAAGTCAACAATCAGTAAACAACAGCAGTATTTATGTGTATTAAAAACAAAATTTTGGTAAGTATACAAAAATCCAAACAGAAACAAACTCAACTCCAGTCTTCCGATGGTAGTCGTCTTTGTCAGCTCAATCTTTTCATACTCATCTGTCCCTTTTTGGTTCCTTATCCCGCCATATATTTTCACATTTATCTTTTTAAAAAATCATTTTTTTTCTAAAAAAGCATCCCCACACACTCTTTCTTCTAGTTTAGGGTTATAAAGGAGGTGTTTGGGATTGATTATTGTGTTTTCAAACAACAAATAAGCTGTTTCGAGTGTTTGGATTGGAAAAAAGAAAAAAAAAGGCTTATGACTTTTTCATTCCGCTAATAAGCAGTTTTTGATAAGTTATTCTCAACTCCTAACTTATTTAACCAAAATACATATTTGATCTTTTTTCTATAAGTTAATAAACACTTTACAAATAAACATAAGTTAATAAGCACTTTTACAAATAAGCATAAGTTGTTTTAAATAAGCAATCCCAAACACCCCCAAACAAGTCGAGTCGAGTGGTAGGTTACTCGGGCTCAACTCGAAAAACTAATACTAAGCTCGAGTTCGAATAACTTTTTCAAAGTAGGGTTCGAACTCGATACTCGTTTATGCACTTGAACTCACGATCAATTAATAGCTTGAGCTCAATATTTTGAAATATTTATAGAATGGAAAACAATCATACGAATTGTTCACCTCATTAAGCTAAACGAGTGTCATTTTGGCATTGTTTGGCAAAGAAAAGCTAGCTTATGAGCTAGTTTTTTTTTTTACATGTATGGATGACCATAAACTAGCTTATAAGTTAACTTATAGGCATTGTTTGGCAAACTAGCTTATAAGCTAGCTAATAACTGATAAAGTAGCTTTTCATAGCTTATAAGCTAATTTATGGTCATCCAAACATGTATATACCAGGCAAACAGCCTTTGTGTTCAAAATCGACTGTTAAAGAATTAATTAACTTTTTAAAAAACTCAAATAATTTACACCTCATAACTCACCCCTAAATATATGAGGTTTAACTACTTTCCTAAATTCAAGAAAGTATCCCAACCCCATATTTTACTTGTAAAATAATTATTAAAAAATCGACTAAAATGGAATCTCAACTTATATCCCAAGATCTACGGTGTCAAGATTCCTTTTGCCATCCTCTATAAACCCTAAAATCTATCCAGCCGCCAGATTAGTTTTTAATTTATAGGGAGTTTAGTGACAAACTCAAAAAATATAAAAAATTAAGTAACATGCTGATAACAGTTCATCTCATCTAGAAATTACATACAAATAATTGAAGTTGTTTTCTGGTTTTTATGCCATGTCTGCATATGTACATGTTATAAATTTATTTATATGCATATCTACATACCGACCAGATAAACAATTTACAAAATTCCTCAATTTTTCATTTTTTACATTGACCCTTTAATTTTAATTACTTTAATACTTCTCCGTCCCAAAATAAATGTCCACAATGAAAAAGAAACAGGTTTTAAAGTGTGTAATTATTATACTTTTTAATTAACCAGAGTATAGTTTTACCCTTAAAGAGAGAAATTTCAACGTCACATAATTAATAATTAAAAGTAGAATAGGAAATTTAATTATTTTGGTACGGAGGAGTACTAATCATGATTTATCACTTTTTTATTTAATCCAAGTCAATAAAATATTAAAAAATATTATCCAAAAATGGGTGTCAGAAAAATTTTCAGACGAGCACGCCTGACCGCAATGAATGGCAACATTATACATTAAAATGCACACTCACCGGACAATACCCACGTGTCAAACGCGCCGCCGTCTCAAAACGCGCCGCCGCATTTTTCATCATGGTTGGTGGAAAAAAAAAGATAAAGAATTTAAAAAATTACCGATCATGCAACCGCCGAAGAACAAGGCCTGAACAAGCCCAACCTTATATTTTTCACCACAAATTAATCCCCATTCCGCCACCGTCGAAATCCCCGGTCCGCCGTCCCACTGCCACGTGGCGGGGTCGAGTTCACAGACACCCTTATCGCCGGCGGCGACTATGGCGTCCGGCTGGCGGTCGGCGAAAATCATGACCATGGTGTGGAAGGCTTCGAGAGCCCAAGCGAGACACGTGAGAACGAAGTGTTTGAATTGCCAATAACCAAACTCGCCGCAGTATTTGCGTAACATGTCGTCGATGCAGAGGCGTTCGATGGGTGGTGGGTGGTCATGGTTTCCGGCGAGGTGGGTTTTTGATTCCGGTGGGAGGAGGGGTGACCGGAGATTATTTTCCGGCGAGGTGGTGGTGGTGGGGTGGTAGGACATTTGAGGGGGGGCTGGAATATCGTACTTGTAGTTTGTAATTTTTGAAATACCAAACTGTAAACATATATATATAGAGAGAGAGAACAAGATTCGGGGTGAGAAGTTGAGCTAATGATGAGAAGCATGAGAAGTGGATCTGTACCGTGGATCTGTTATAATCTCAAATCTGCCCATAATTACGACTTATAAGGGAATTGATGTGGTGTATCTCGGTACATCTTATCTTAGTGCATCGCATCCTAATGTGTGTTCATTTCTCATCCAATGGTCCATAACCACTTCTCACATTAAATTTTAATATAAGTTAAGGTTTAGGTTCCGACCAGAAGTTGAGGTTAACGTGAGAAGTAGTTATCAACCGTTGGATGAGAAATTGATGAATATTAGGATAAGATATACGAAGATAAGATCCACCAGATCAATTTCCTTGTAAGTTGCAATTCATGGGAGGTCATTTGATTAAAAGTGATCAACGATTCAGATCCATTTTTTCACGTTAATTTCAATTTCTCACACGATTTTTCACTTGTATGTATATACATTAATTTTTAATTTGATAATTTAAACGATCTAAAATGACAATATTTATTTATTAGAGTAAAAAAAGATTTATAGTAATTTATGTTTACAAATGATTATTTTTTATATATGGTATTTGTTTAGATTTAGTAGAGTTAATTACACCCACCGGTGGTCGTTATGTTTTACTTAGATTTTGTATTTGTTTCTTAAAACAAATTATTTATATTGGAAACGCTAATTTTTTATAACATTAATAGTCCCTACACTTAATTATGTTAGAGTATCTCCAACAGCTTTTTCAAAATTTCTCCAAAATGAAAAACCAAAAGTCAAAATATCCAAAAAAATTACATCAATCTTCAATAGATTTCTCATTTTGGAGATAAATCATTAATAATAATTATTAAAATATTTTATATATTTAATAAAATATTATTTCTTTCACCTGAACAATTTATTTCAAAACTTCTCATTGGTGTGACGTGTGATATAATAAAAAATAATCTCTCTCTTGATAATCATTTTTAAGAGAATATCTCCAAATTTGGAGAAAAATATACTCTCTCTCCATTTTGGAGAAAGTTTTGAAGAAGCTGTTGGAGGAAAAAATTGCTCAAAATCTCAAAAAATCTCCATTTTCTCCATTTTGGAGAAGCTACTGGAGATGCTCTTAGTTAGCAACGCTATTTTTTAAAAGTTGAGATTTTTTAACGCTGTTTTTTTTTAATTTAATAATTTTTAAAAGATTTTTATTTAATATAGTTTATTTTAAGAAATTTGATTTGTAATTGACTATATGAAATATTTTTTTACTAAAAAATTTAAAAAAAACGTGAATCACATTAAATTTTAGAGCAAATTACACTTTTTTCCCCTATTATTTGTTCAAAGATTGATTAGTCATTCATAATGGTTGTTAATTGAAAGGACCATCGGTGTTATAAAAATGAAAAACTAAGGACCATCAGTGTAGATAGTTTGTTTTATGAATCAAACCCAAATTTTGAACAAACCACATACACCACCGGTGTAATTCACTCAATTTAGTATTTAAACTTTTACAACTAACTAATGATCAAATGAAAATATAAGATAGTTGTTGAGTTTATTAGAGTATCTTTAGGGATAACACCAAATCCATAAAAATTGGTGTAAAATTTGATGTGATAAATTTGCTCAACAATAACACCAAATCTTATATCATAATATAATTTCTCTATATATATAAGAGACGGGAATGTAAATAGAAAACATCACATGGGAAAGCCTCACGGCCTGGTGGTCGGCGTAATAATATATTTATTTATTTTCTTTTTTTATTTGTTTCCAATGATGGAAAATTTAGTAGAAATGAATAGTTTTAAACCAAATCTAGTGTGTTAATTTTCATCACACCAAATTTGGTGTAAGATTTGGTGGCCCTTGGAGGTGGTCTTAAGAATATTTGGTGGTCCTTAGGGGATTTCTGATTGATGGAATAGTTTATAGGGATTTCGATTTTGTGGAGGGATTTAAAATATTTAGTACGTTTGGTTTGTAGGATTTGAAATTGAATTAAATTTTATTATTTATAAATAATTAATGAAACAATTTATAAATAGTTATAAAATCAATTAATATTATATTTTTATTAATTAATTAATACAAAACAAGTGTTTTAAACATATTTTAAACTATTATTAAATATAAATTCTATGAAATACCAATCACTCACTGGGATTTCAAAATCATATGTTTATAGGATTTTAATGAAATCCTGATATTTCAACTCCATTAAATCTTTCAAATCAATCCTGAAATTGGAATGAAATTCAATTTCAAATCCCATCAAATCAAATCCAATTCATTTTAGTCATTTATTACCAAAAAATATACAAAAAGCCTGAATTAACCAAATTATACAAAAAAAAGTAATAATATAATATTTAATTTGACATCGATATCGGTTAATATTTTTGGGTATTTTGAGTTTTCAAATTATCAAAGATATGTTTAATCATCATTTGCAACAAAATACATCACGATTTTAATGTTTCATTTTATTTTTTTGTCGATTTACAGTACGATTTTGGATGTTTTGAGAAAATGATAATGTTTTTTTGTAAATTTGTTTAATTTAGGCTTAATAATATAATGTTTTTTATATAAAAAAATTAAATATTTTGTTAGAATTCAATGATTATCTTATATATTTTAATGACATCTATAAAAAATAACCAATTACATATTTAGTAATATAATTAAAAAAATTATAGTAATATAATATATTAATTAATAGTGATACATGGAAAGATCTGCATAAAAAGAAGACCTTGTACATACCAAATTAGTGGGTGTTAGAAGTTTGCAGTAGTAATATGTATCTTGTGTTTTAATACTTGTAAATTAAGAAAATTTTAAAATCTTACATAAAATGATGATACCTTGTGCCTAATAATTTATATTTAAAAGTTTTTTATTCATGCTTTATAATATAGTATAGATATAGATATATTATAATAAGTAAACAAGATCTTTCAATAGGAAAAAAAATTATTTTACGATAAATCACTTTTTCTATTAACCTTTTTTTATTACTAAAATCATTTTTGGTACTATTTTGCTTTATTATTTGTAAACACATGAAACATGTTTTAGAGCATGGATTTTGGGCAAAAAAAATTTGAACGGATTCTTCAAATTTGGAAACTCTTCAAAAATGATTATCATGAGAGAAAAAAAATATTTTTTTATTATATTCCACCAATAAAAAATATTGAAATGAAATGTGTATGAGAGAAAAATAATATTTTATTAGGTATATACAATATTTTAATAATATAACTAATGATTTCATCTCCAATATGGATAATCTCTTGGAGTTGAATACAATTTTTGTTAGAGATTTTGGACTTTGGTTATCCATTTTAGAAAAAATTTGAAAAGTTTGTTGAAGATGCTATTAGAGCATCTCCAACATCCATCTCCAACAGATTCTCAATTTTGGAGATGAAATCATTACTTATAATATTAAAATATTGTATAAATCTAATAAAATATTATTTATCTCTCATACTCATCTAATTTGAAGAAATCTTATTGGTAAAATATAATAAAAAAAACAATTTTCTCTCATGGTAATCATTTTTGGAGATTTTGGAGAGTTCTCCATATTTGGAGAAAATTACACTATCTTTCTCTCTCCTACTTTCTCCATTTTGGAGAATCTGTTGGAGCACAAAAATTCCTAAAATCTCTGTTAGTCCCGAGATAGCAAAACAAGTATTGTAGAAGGGGGTTGAATACAATACACAAAATTTACTTAATTTTAATTCTTTTATTGATATAAAATATCAAGAATTACACAAAGAGAATAAATATTGTTGCGGAATAAGAATAGCTAAGAAACTACTCAAAACAATCTAACACTTAAAAGACTTTTAAAGAACACAAAGACTAAATCTTAGAGAGAAAAGAAAAACTATCAACCTGCTTGAAATCTTGCAAATGAGAAGTCTTGAGCTGAAAGCGTGAGTAGCAAGGTGCTACCTCCATTCTTTATATACTATCAAATGTAATGAGTGCAAAGGACAAGGAACAATAAAGGCATGGGTGGTTGAGATATTGTCAATAAATTATAAGATATTTGATGTGACTTATCACAATACAAAAGGTAAGTTTTGTACTATGAAAGTACAATATCTAAATAAAATATTATTGGGAAAATCTTTTTGATATCTATTAGAAAATAAACGTCTCAATCAAATTCAAACTCAAGTGTATATCTTCTCTAAGAAGAAAGCTTCCATTCCCATTGTCAGAAGATCATTGAGAATGAGGAAGTATGTCAAATCATGAGGGTTTGACATAAATGATCTTACAGATAAATAAGTAATCGGTAAGAGAAGAGACTGCCTAAGAAGTGGCAAGGAATGCCGAACAGAGAATTCGGCAGCTGAGAGCTGTGCCGAACAAGGGTGATTCGACAACAAGAGAAGGATATGCCGAATAGGAAATCGGCATAGGGTTGATCTGCTGAATAGGAATCGGCAGGCTAAGCTTAGTTCACTTTGAAGTTTATCTCAATCCGCATAGTAGACTTCCTTCATGTTGATTTCGGTTTGTCTTCGACTCACCGGTCTGTTTAACCATAACTAAACTATTACAAAGAACCATAAATCAAAGTATAGAGTTCAAACATTAATAAAGACTAAGGAGAGATTATCTTTAAATCTTAGATGACCCAACAATCTCCCCCTATTTGATGATAACATCTCATATAACAGAAATTAAATGAATAATGCATTTTGACCCTTTTTCATACTCTTTTGGGTTCTTTTTCACATAGACCATTCTTTTTATTTCTTTTTGGATTTTTTAGAGTATCCGACATTTACAAGTATAAAATAATGAAATAATGATTTGTACAAACTATTTACGATTAACTAGAAATGCTCAATGTATTAATCTCTTATAAAAAGATTACAATACAAGGGAAAGGTAAATATATACAGAAAGCATAACTACACCGAGTTTATTCAAAAGGCAAATGCGGTTCAGCATCCCTTTTCTTGAGCTCATCAGTTGCAGCCACATAGAGATCCTTTGCCGAAAGTGGAATTATTTGAATAATCCCATGGAGAAAGATGGTGTCGGCAAGAGGAGTCTGACTTGATCTGAAGAAGGAGATCTGCCTAAAAGCATCGTTGAAGAAGATTTTGTGAGTAAGCTCTGTAATCACAGTGGTGGAAGGAAGAGGAACCAGAGTTGGTAAGGATAAATCAAGATTTGAAGTATTTGGAACCTTTCCTTCTCTAGCCATCTGAACAAACACGTCTTTCTTTTTAGATCTCGGCTTCGGTTTAGGAGGAGGAAGACCAGACTTTAAGATGTTGATAAGCTCCTCATCGGCTGGAGTATGGACAATATTATATGTCCTTCGGTAAGTCCTAAACTTTGTTTGGAGATCTGCAAGATATTTGTCAACCTCAGGCTTGAGAGCATTTCGTCTGTTTACCAAGCAGATACCAATTTCCACCCATTCCGCAACTCCGAACCGAACAAGAGAATCCAGTCTGTCCACTGATCTTGAAGCATCATCCCTTGTAATCGTTAGCTGAATGTCTTTGCAGCTTAAAGACGGTTTGATGATTTTGACCTCTGTGATTTTTGCAGAGGACCGGCGTCTAGTGAGAGCTTTGTGGTACCAATCGATACACAAAGATTTATCTCTTCATTTTTCCTTGTCGAGTCCTCCAGAGCACTCAACTAAGCTTTAATTGCATCGGCAGGAGATTTTGCAGCTTCTTCCTCGGCCAACTTTAAAATTAGCTCGCTATCTTTATCACGAGCTATTTGGGCTAATTTAGCAACTTTGAGTTCTTCTTCAGATAAGCCCAAGTCAAGAGAGGTAGTCTTTGGAGGAGCGAGATGAATACCACCACCGTCGGCAGCTTTCTTGATGAGAGCATCTTTGAAACGCTTTTCTTCAACAGCTACTTCATCCGGTGTTAGCTTTGATTTGCCCTTATCTTTCTTGGGCGATTTCTCCCCCTCAGACTCTTCGACCACCTTCGGGTGATCGGTTCCCTTCTCTTCTTCGGCAACTTCGATATCGGTAGGAGCAGTAGTAGAAGGTTGGTCGGCAGGAGCAACAGAAGAAGGTTCTCCCTGACTCGTACTGTAAATGATAATTTGAGGGGTAAGTTTCTCCCCCTCAACAGCTTTCTCCCCCTCAGTACGTGACGGGGAGGACAGACCAGCCTTAGCCGACACACGGCCAAGACGCCTGTCAATCCGATCCAAGGTAGTTCGATCGTCTGGCGTGAAGGCGGACTCAGTGATATCGATGTCTAGAGACCCAGCACAGTACTGAGCCACCGCAGCAGGGAGGTTGTCAAGACGCCGATTAATACTCTGCAGGGCACTCAGAACCTGAGAGTTAATAGATTCCTAGGCTGAGACCTGATGCCGAAGAGCAGGAGGTTGTCAGAAGCGGCTTTGAGAGCGGCCACTGACATTGTCAAGGATGAATTATTATCATTAAACCTGATAACCTCCTTAAGCACCGCATCGAGAGAATCGGAGAGAGGAGCACGTAGGTCGTCGATCTGTCGATGCATAATATCTAAGCACTGAAAGATGTCTTTGTTGAGGTCGACACACTCAGCATTTTGTTCCTTGATAAGTTGAAGAAGACCGTCAAGGAGAGAGTTTTGAGTGTCCAAAGAGGCCGAAATCTCTGGATCCCGCATTGTTTTCCTTAGAAACTCATACTGAGTGCCAAGAAAACGTACATGCCAATTTGTATCCAGAATATCGACAAGAACATCACCAGACAAATAGATGGGAGGCTGAGGAGCCGAAGAAGTAGATGTCGTTGGTCCAGGTTTGTCGGCATGACGAGAAGAAGACCGAGGAGGAGTAGACGGCTTGTCGGTAGGAGATGGTTGTTTGGGAGAGTGTTTCGGTGTTGTTTTAGGTGAAGGTTTCGGTGAGGGTTTCGGTGTAGACTTCGGTGAAGCCTTCGGTGACTGCTGGGGTGAGTGTTTAGGAGATGGGGAAGGTGTTTTCTTTGGCGAAGGCTTGGGCGAGAGTTAAGGAGACTCTCCATCTGAAAATAAACGAGCCAAAAAATCTTCGGTGGTTCCGCCGATATGTGCAATATCTTCGGGTGTGACCCCGGGTGATAGGTTGTGCAGTGGAGAAGAGGAGCGTTGGTCCGGAGAGGAAACCAACTCATCTTCATCCGTCAGTTTAAACTGAGGAGAAGGTATAATAAAGGTCTCCGAAAAATCAACCAAACCCTTTGGAGAGGATTTGGAGGAGGTGGGATGGGTTTCTACAGATCCCCGTGGCCCTACTGGGGAAAGTTCAACATCATCCGATTTTTGAGAATCGGTAGATGGAGTGTGAGGATCGGCCGAAGGTTTCCTAAGCCTCTTAGAGCGAGACCTAGGAGGGGATTTTGAGCCCCACCGCTTAATAGAAGGAGAAGGGGAAATGACCGGGGTAGCCACCGAAGGTTTGGTCGGTGGTATAGTCAACAGAGCAAGTGCGACGTTACTGGTGGTCTGTTTCTTTTTCTTAATGGTCACCGATTTAGCTCGGGAAAGTTTAGGGGAAGAGGGGACCACCGACTTGGATGACTTGGGATAAGGTGAAGGCCTTGCGGATTCACCTTCGGCAAGTGTACCCCAAATCGGATTGGGAGAAGAGATAAAAGAAAGCATACCTGGGGTGAGCGGAACGTCGGTAGGCTTGATCGGCTTAAAGATTGTTTGTTTGCTTATTTGAGAAATAGGCAAGTCAAACTTAATTGTCGGTTCTGGTAGGGCGGCGTCGACACTTAGTTGTGTAGAGAGCTTGTGGTTGATGATCAGAGAGATGAATCGGGGAAGAGCCACATTGTGAGTTCTGGGTGGCGAGATGGAAGTGAACAGCGAGTCGAAAATTACCTGAGCGAAATCAATGCGCCTCATAAAGATGAGGGCATTAGCCAGACGAGTGATGGCAGCCGGGGATTGATCCCACCCCGAGGTCTTGTGAGAAAGACAGTAGAGGAGGTGAGAAAAGAAATAGTTCCATACCGCACCCATATTCTTTCTAAGGAGAGTGCCGGAACCCTTGGATTTGCCTTCGTGCACATAGTTGAGTGCTGCAACGACCTCATCGTGTTCTTGCTGAGTGGGGAATGGAGTATACACATTGAATTCTGGAATTTTCAGAACCGCGCGAACGTCATGCACCCCGAAAGAAAGATCGAGATGTTCTTTAGAAGATAAAATTGAGTCTGAAACCTGATGAGTATCAGAGTCATACTTACAGGTAAGCCAAAAGTTACCAAGGAGCATTTTGCTCATCTTGGTCGATTCAGTGAGAGCATGGCGTAAAGGAGATCGTTGAAGAAAGATGGAGACTTGGTTGAACTCGGGATGATCGACATCCGCAGAGAGGCGAGCAACTTGGTTGCAGGGAGGGAAAACAAGAGATTCCCGAGTGAGAGTAGTATTCTTGGAAGCTTTAGAAGACTTGGAAGACACCATTGAAGAAGAAAGAGAGATATGTAGTTGCAGGTTTCAGGTATTAATGATTGAAGAAGATGAAGATAATGGTAAAGAATAAAAAGAATAAAAAGAAGTCGAAGTAGAAATATATATATATAGGTAAGAAAAGAAGAGGGAAAGGTGAAATTCAAAAACAATTAAAAATAAAAGGTAATGATGGTACGACGCAATCGTGCGTCATTGAGAAGTGGAAGGGCCGAAAAACGGCTAAGTGTCAGTCGTGGACATCCCATTAACTGACGCACGTACCCCGTTACGCCACGTGGCATAATTTGATTGGAGGAAGATGAGGTGCCGAAGGGTATTCAGTATGAAGGATATGGATAAGAATGACACATCATCCACTATACCGAAAGTGAGAAGTGCCGAAATATGAGAATACCAAATAGAGAAGAGAATCCTAACTTGTGAGAATATTGAAGGTATGATCTTTCGGTATGAGAAGCAATTGCCGAAAGTAAGAAATAAAGGTTTCGGTATACGTGAGGTGTACCGAAAAGGGTTGAAACCGAAGAAGGCCAAGTTTCAAAATTGGTAGTGTGTATCAATCATTGAGGGTGTTTTATCATTACACTTGTATTTTGTTGAGAAACGATGTATTTAGGTGTTGTCATCTTCTTCTCTATGGTTATATTTGCTACTAGTAACATGAACTAAACCTTTTGAGGTTGGGGGAAGGATGGATTTTGGTTTTATACCGTTAGATATATGATTATTGCATTTTATTGAGTTAATACACTTGTTGGTTGAAGTTTGTATATCTTGTTCTTATTGTTTATGAGATTGGCCATCTTATTCATCTTTTGGTTGTATTTCCTCTTGAGAAATTGGTTTTATAACTTGATAAAAGTTAGATAAGCCTAGGGTGAGATATTGGATAGAGATATACCAAGTAAACCCTAGTTTGTGTTTGTGATTCTTATGCTTAATGAGTTGAATGTTTATGTGTATTGGTTGAGAGACTTCAATATATATTGCATGATACATTCTTGCTATTGCTCGAGAGAGAGTAGTGAGTATATTTGGAATTGCTAAATTTAACCTTGTGTATTGATTCATTGAATGTGTGTTATTTATTTGCTGGTGTAATCCAAATGAAATCTGACCCCTAGCCTTCCCAAGTCATATAAGTATTCTCTTTGTGGTGCTTGAATCAGTTGTTGAATAGTATTCCCGTGCTTGCTTTCATTGTCTCTTGATAAGTAGTTAATTAATCATTCTCAAACCAATTTTATCAGCAGTTCAGTTAGTAGTTGTGGTAGCCTTTGTGGTACTTAAACTCGTAGTTCCTTGGATCGATACTCGTACTTAGTACGTATTACTTGATTGACACCGTACACTTGTGGTAGATTTGGAGGGTTACATAAACCGTCTATCAAGTTTTTGGCGCCGTTGCCAGGGAACTATTGTAGTGTTAATATCACTACCGGTTATAGCGCTGCTAGATTGGACATTATTCTTTAATTCCATTATTTTTACTTACTATTCTTTGGAGACGTAACCGAGGAAGAGCGATATTGCCCTTGGATCCAGAAATCGAACGCACACTTCGATTCAGGAGAAGAGAGCAAGAACAAGAACACGTGATGGCAAACACTCAAGCTTTAAGAGATTTCTCGTGTCCCACTTATGATGACTCACAACAGGGCATTCAAGCTCCTAATGTGGAGGCTAACAACTTTGAAATCAAGCCGGCTATCATAAGCATGATCAAGCAAGAACAGTTTGGGGGGCTACCTCATGAAGACCCGGTTGGTCATCTTGAAAGATACAGTGAGATTCTCAACACTTTCAAGATGAACGGAGTCCCACCGGAGGCCATTCGTCTTAGGCTCTTCACATTTTCCTTGTGTGATCGGGCCAAGTCGTGGCAAAGAAGTATCCCCGCCGGACAGATCACCACATGGGACCAACTTGTGAAGGCCTTTCTATCAAAGTTTTTCCCTCCCGTTCGTACTGCAAGATTGCGAGCATAAATTACGCAGTTTAAGCAATTGGACCAAGAATCACTCTATGATGCTTGGGAAAGATACAGGGAATTGCTCAGAAAGTGACCCCACCATGGTCTTCAACCATGGTTGATCATCGAAATGTTCTACAATGCCCTCCTCCCGAACTTTAAAGCCACTGTTGATTCTGCAGCGGGGGGATCTCTCATGTCAAAGTCTTATGATGATGCTTATGCTTTGATATGCGAAATAGCCGACAACAACTATCAATGGCATTCCGAAAGGAGTGGACAACTCAGAAGGCCAATTGAATCTAGCTCACAAGATTCATCAGAGATCTCTTCTTTGAAAGCCCAAATCTCCGGGCTAACAAATCAACTAAGGAACATGGCGGTGAAGGCGGTTGGCAATGTAGCTTGTCAGATATGTGGAGATTCTCACTCTACCGAAGAGTGCCACATTGTGACTTCATTGGATTCAAACGATGTTGAGCAAGTGAACTACATGCAAAACCAACCCAACCGACAACCCAACAACCCTTTCTCAAATACATATAATCCGGGTTGGAGGAATCACCCTAACTTCTCTTGGTCAAATCAACAAAACAAAGGGGATCAATCTAGGGGTGATATGGGTCGGTCACAACAACATCAAAATCAACAAGCCCAAGCCCAACATCAATTTTCTTCTTCATCCCGGAATTTCAAACCCTCCGA
This sequence comes from Arctium minus, assembly GCA_954870635.1. NCBI lineage: Eukaryota > Viridiplantae > Streptophyta > Magnoliopsida > Asterales > Asteraceae > Arctium > Arctium minus. The sequence goes on from OX941087.1 coordinate 96,376,023, forward strand.
TTTCCATCATCAAGGAAACCAAAACATGAGAAACGATGGGGAGGGATCCTCAAGCGAAAAGAAATCGGGGTTGGAGGATATGATGATGCAATATTTATCAAAGATGGATACGGTGATCGGTGAACAAGGTGCAACTATCAAAGCAGTCATACAAGGTAATGAGCAAAATGCGGCCACAATTAAAGCGGTGGTACAAAGCAATGAACAAAATACCATTGCCATTCGGAATCTCGAAAGGCAATTTGGTCAATTCGCGGATGCACACTCTTCAAGGAACCAAGGCAATTTGCCTAGTCAAACCGAGCCAAATCCACGAGAACATTGCAAGGCCGTTACTCTTAGAAGTGGGAAGCCGTTGATTAAGGATCCAACTAGAGATGACATGGATTCCGAGGAAAAAGAAGCGCCAATCACTCAAGAGCCGGAACTTATTGAAGTTGAGGTTGAAGATGTTGTTGAAACACCCAAGAAGGCACAAGAGGCACCGTCGTCATCCAAACCAATTGTGAAAGCATACAAACCATCAATACCATTCCCCAACCGACTTAAGGAATACAAGGACCAACAACAATTCGCTAAATTCTTGGAGGTCTTTAAAAAGTTACAAATCAATATTCCTTTCGCGGATGCATTAGCTCAAATGCCCTCTTATGCAAAGTTCTTGAAGGACATTTTGTCCAACAAGAGAAAGATTGAAGAGCATGCCACCATCGCACTCACGGAAGAATGTAGTGCCATCATCCAAAACAAGCTTCCACTCAAGCTTAAGGATCCAGGGAGTTTTACTATTCCTATTCATATTGGTGATTTTGAGTTCGGTAAGCTTTATGTGATTTAGGTGCAAGTATTAATCTTATGCCTTTGTCTATTTTCAGGAAGCTTGGTCTTGGTGAAATCAAGTCAACACGGGTCACATTGCAATTGGCGGACCGTTCCATCAAACACCCGCATGGTATCATTGAATATGTCCTAACTAAAGTCGGGAAATTCTACTTCCCCGTTGACTTTGTTGTTTTGGACATGGAAGAGGACGTCGATGTACCTCTAATTCTCGGAAGGCTCTTCTTAGCAACCGGAGGCGCATTGATTGACATCCAAGGTGGAAAATTGACCTTGCGGGTGGGAGATGAAGAGGCCGTTTTCAATGTATTCAATTGTACCCGAAGCAAAAATGATGTGAACGCTTGTTTTAGCGTGGACGTTGTTGACCGAGTGGTACAAGAGACATTTGACAGAAAAGCGACTGATGATGAAATGGGAAATGTGTTAATGAATAGTTGTTACGAAGGAGAAAGTGATGAAGATGAAGGTGTGGAATGCATGATGCAATTGGAGGCCACACCTTTCCGAAAATTCTCAAGGCACCAACAGTTTGAAGAGTTGGGACCTAAAAATGTCAAACCCTAACCGTCGGCGGAAGTGCCTCCGCAGCTAGAGCTCAAGCCATTGCCGTCTCATTTAGAGTACGCTTACTTAGGGGCAAATTCTACATTGCCTGTGATCATTTCATCACAACTAAGTAAGTTGGAAAAAGAAAAGTTGCTTCGGGTTTTAAGGGAGCACCAATCCGTTATCGGGTGGACAATTGCCGATTTGAAGGGGTTGATCCCTTCCTTTGCATGCACCGGATAAAGATGGATGATGGATATAGACCATCCGTTGAGCACCAACGAAGATTGAACCCTAATATGAAAGAGGTAGTGAGGAAGAGGTGATGAAGCTTCTTGATGCGGGGATTATATACTCAATTTCTGATAGTCCTTGGACTAGCCCCGTTCAAGTAGTCCCAAAGAAAGGTGGGGTAACTGTGGTAAATAATGAGAACAATGAGTTGATTCCAACAAGAACGGTTACCAGTTGGAGAGTTTGCATTGACTATCGCAAACTCAACAACGCCACAAGAAAATATCACTTCCCCTTGCCGTTTATTGACCAAATGTTGGAGAGATTGTCCGGACACGCTTATTATTGCTTTCTTGATGGGTATTCGGGTTATAACCAAATCCCGATTGCCCCCGAAGATCAAGAAAAGACGACGTTTACATGCCCATACGGTACTTTTGCCTATCGTCATATGCCCTTCGGATTATGCAACGCACCTGCCACATTTCAATGTTGCATGATGGCTATCTTCTCCGACATGATAGAAAAGATGATGGAGATATTCATGGATGACTTCTCTATTTTTGGGGACTCTTACGACGCTTGTCTAGCAAATCTCAAGATGGTCCTCAAGAGATGTCAAGACACCGACTTGGTCTTGAATTGGGAGAAATGTCACTTCATGGTGACGGAAGGAATTGTATTGGGCCACAAGGTGTCCGCCATGGGTATCGAAGTCGATAAGGCAAAGATTGAAGTGATTGATAAACTTCCATATCCGACTTCTGTAAAAGGAATTCGTAGCTTCTTGGGTCATGCAGGGTTCTATCGTCGTTTCATCAAAGATTTTTCTAAGATTGCCAAGCCCCTCTCCGAGTTACTCTTCAAGGATGCAAAGTTTGAGTTCACGGAAAGCTGTGAAGTAGCCTACGATAGGCTCAAGAAAGAACTCACATCCGCACCAATTCTCACCGCACCAAATTGGACCTTACCCTTCGAAGTCATGTGTGATGCTAGTGACTTAGCCGTGGGGGCTGTTTTGGGTCAACGGAAGGATAAGAAACTCCATGCAATATACTATGCTAGCAAAACCTTGGACGCGGCACAAGTCAATTATGCCACCACTGAAAAGGAATTGCTAGCTGTAGTGTTTGCATGTGAAAAATTTAGATCATATCTTGTTGGGTCTAAAATCATTATTTACACTGATCATTCCGCTTTAAAATATCTTATGTCAAAGAAAGATGCAAAACCAAGATTAATCCGTTGGATTTTACTTTTGCAGGAATTTGACATCGAGATAGTGGACAAGAAGGGGACGGAGAATCATGTCGCAGATCATTTGTCAAGGTTGGAGGGATTGGAGAGAGAAAACGTGGTTCCTATAAATGAATACTTTCCAGATGAGCGTCTGTATGCCATTGGGGTATCCGACCCATGGTATGCGGACGTGGTAAACTTTTTGGCGAGCGGTGTAGCTCCTCACGGCTTAAGCTCGCATCAGAGGCGTAAGTTCTTTGCTGATGTGAAGCACTATTTTTGGGAGGAGCCATATCTATACAAACATTGCGGAGACGGTATGATTAGACGTTGTGTGCCAGACGAAGAAAAACTTAATGTGCTCAAGCATTGTCACTCTCTCGAGTGTGGCGGTCACTTCAGCACCGATCGCACCGCGTCTAAAGTCTTACAATCCGGATTCTACTGGCCCTCTTTGTTCAAAGATGCCCGGAATTTCATTGCTTCTTGTGATAGATGTCAACGAGTCGGGAATATCTCCAAAAGAAACGAAATGCCCATGAAAATCTTCATGGAAGTGGAGATATTTGACGTTTAGGGCATAGACTTCATGGGTCCATTTCCGCCGTCTTATAAAAATGAATATATTCTAGTGGCGGTGGATTATGTATCTAAGTGGGTCGAAGCAATCGTGTCCCCAAGAAACGACTCAAAGGTTGTTATCAACTTTCTGCGTAAGCATATCTTTTCACGGTTTGGCGTTCCGCGTGCATTGGTGAGTGACGGTGGAAGTCACTTTTGCAACCGATACTTGGATGTCGTACTTAAAAAGTACTCTGTCACTCACCGGGTCACCACACCCTATCATCCCCAAGCCAATGGGTTGGCCGAAGTATCTAACCGAGAGCTTAAGCAAATTTTGGAAAAGACGGTTAGTGCATCTCGAAAGGATTGGTCGACAAAGCTTGATGACGTACTATGGGCATACCGTACAACATTCAAAACGCCCATAGGTATGTCGCCATACCGATTAGTCTTTGGCAAATCATGTCACTTACCGGTGGAACTGGAGCACCGCGCATATTGGGCAATCAAGACCCTTAATTTTGAGTTAGATGCAGCGGGGAAGAAGCGAACTTTGCAACTTAATGAGCTCGACGAAATTCGTCTAGATGCGTACGAAAGTGCACGCATCTACAAGGAGCGGACAAAACGTTTTCATGACAAGTTCATCATGAACCAAGCGTTTCATGAAGGTCAAAAAGTGCTTTTGTTCAACTCTCGTCTTCGGTTATTTCCCGGTAAGTTGAAATCACGATGGTCCGGTCCGTTCGTTGTGGTTAAAGTCCATTCATACGGAGCCATCGAGCTAAAGGGTGATGATGGGGAGATTTTCAAGGTAAATGGCCAAAGGTTAAAACCATATCTGGAAAGCGAACCAATGCAAAGCAAGGACTCCATCTTGCTCTCTACACCAACTTGAAGATCGTCAAGGTCGTGCCACGACCCTAAATAAGGCGCTAGGTGGGAGGCAACCCACCAAGGTTAGTTGTATTTTTGTCCATAATAGCGTTTTTGAGTTTGGCAATGTGTTTTCCCATGAAAACCAGCCAAAATGCCCCATTTTTGATCATATGCCATAGTGACAACAAGTGTGGCGCACCCTTAGTAAATATTGTTCTCGGTACCAATTCAGCTAAAGTGCCAGCGAAAGTGACATTTTGTCACTTTCGCCGTGTCAAAATCGCCCAAGTGGTAATATACTCACGGTACACTTCTAGCGAAAGTGCCAGTGAAAGTGACATTTTGTCACTTTCGCCAAGTCAATCTCGCCGAGGTCTTCACAATCGAACCATTCGAGTCTCGGTACGTGTTCCGCGAATATGCCACGCGAAAGTGACAATTTGTCACTTTCACTTTGTCACTATCTCCGAGACTCTCAAGGCTAAAAATTTTGCTCGCGGTACACATTCCGCGGAAGTGCCCCGCGAAAGTGACAAAGGCACTTCAGCCTGTCACTTTCGCCGTCGGATTTCTAGGGTTTTAAACCCTTTTTGCTCGATTTGTCACACACGCACACATAGCAGAGGCGATTTGCCACTGTAGATTGGACCATTTTTTTGGCGATTTTCACCTCCCACCTCTCAAGTAAGTAATATTTCTCTTTCTCACTCTATCTCACCTACATTGTTGAAATTGCAAGGTTAGGTCACCATTTTCTTTCTTGTTCAAATTTTTGTGGAATTATGCAATGATTTAGGTTTGGAGTTGTAAATTTACTTGTTAATACATCATTTAACTTCACATTGTTTATCTTGCACAATTTCACCATGGATTGAAGTTAGGGTTTTACATGTATGCTTTATAGACTTGTACATTTTGGGGGTTTTAGAGAAATTGCTAGTATAATGGATCTTGTTGAAGTCCTACATGCTAATTCACCTAAAACTCGCTATCGTTTGCATTGTGTGCCCTAAGTACCCAAAATTGAAGCTAAGTTCATAGATTGTGATGATGAACTCATACATGTTCTAAAATTGCCCAATTTTTTATATGTATGCTTCTAGTGACCTAATGTAACCACATTGTTCAATTGAAAGCTTTGCCATGTTGTTAACTAGTATTACTCATTCTTGGCTTGTTCAATGTGGTTAGTTAATCTTGCTTAGTGGATGGTATGGTATTATGCTCGCATTGCACATTGTTGATCATCCATACACCTTGTTTCGGGTAGTTGTTTGTGCGCTCACTTTTAGGATTTGTGACTCTCGTCTCATGTTAATTAGGGGTAAGCTAAGTTGTGATACTCTTTGTGGGATGTTGTATGAATTTTATGCGAATTCTGTTTTTGCGTCATTTTGGTTGATTTTTGCACATTTATTCAAGCCCTAATGTCATTCATAGGCTTGAATGGTGTGCAAGGGTAGACCATTAGGACACTTCGTGCACTTTCACCTCGTTTGATCATCATAGCTTCGTGCATCTCTTGAACATGTTACCGCATCACTCATTCCTCTCTTTTATACACAATCACTCGTGGCTTAGTTTTCCAACTTTCTTGCAGGTTCCCAACATGGTACGCAGCGCGTTACTCACAAAGGATCGCTACCAACTTTTTGCCGAACTCCCTGCAATGGAACGACAAGCGTTGGCGAGTGGTCCCAATCGGGATTATAATGACAGACGTGGTCAAGCTGAGGGACGTAGTTTCTTGGTTGAGAGGGGGATTGTTGTAAATGATCTTGAATCGACCACTGTTCCGGAGGCTATCGGGCAACGTCATTGGGCACATTTCACCAGCACCCGCGCGGCTTACCAACCGGGGTTGGTGCGGGAATTCTACGCCTCGATGGTTCCCGAGGTTTTTCATGATTGCGGTAGAGTTTGGGTGCGGGGTGTACCCGTGGAGATAACCTCCAACGCCATCAACGAACATCTTTTCACCCCAACAATACCGCATGAGCAATACCATCACGGATTTCCGGATAGCGCGCGATTCTACTCAGAATTGGGACAAATAGTCGCCGCTCTTCGCCGTGATGGATCCAATATTTGGATACCGGGGACCACCGAGCTTCAGCATAGCGAGTTGCATCCCGACATGGCTTTCTGGTCGGTGTTCATCAAGCATAGTCTACTTCCCTCCTCTCACCGCACTGTCGTCTCCATCGAGACCGCGCGACTACTATACGCAATTCAAACCGGTGTGCCCTTTGACGTGGGGCACTTCATCCTTGGCAGCATCCTAAAGACCGGAACTGAAAGTCGGTGCCTCCTCAACTTCCCCTGCCTTATCACCTACTTCTGTGGGAGGGCAGGGATTCCGGAAGCTTTTGATGAGGCGACACTCGTGGCACCGCCGCTTGATATCTGCAAAAAGGCATACAACCTTTTTTTCACTCGGCATGCGTTGCCCAATGTTTCGTCCGCCGGCCTATACCGGAATCGAGGACGCCACGAGGCTGCTGCTCCACAGCATGAGGGACCAGTTCAGGGTGCCGGACCACCACCACCACCCCCGATGGGTAGACATCAGGACATCCCACCACCATGGGAGCGGCTCACTGAGGCCGTGGATGAGCTGCGGTCCGGACAACACGCTCACGGAGAGTTTTTGCGCGAGGTGCGAGTTGGACAAGGGCGTACAAACCAGCGCCTTGATCAAGTATATCAACTTGTTGATAGGCGATTCACCAATGTGAGTTACACACGAGGCCCCCGAAATGTCATTTATGATCCATCCGCATCACAGAGTCAAGAGGGCGAAGACTGACCGGTTTGCTTTCCTTTTCACTTTGGTCATTTTGTCTTGTCTGTTCATGTATGCCTTCTTTTATTTGCACTTCATTGGTAATGGTTAAATTATACGAACCGACTTTGTAACTAATGGGGCACATTGGGGACAATGTGTCTCATAGGTTTGGAGTTGTCGTTTTTGATCTTTTTAGTGGGTCGACTTGTATGAACTTTTATTTTTGATCATTAGAAATGCATGGGTTGTATATAATGCTTAATTAATCGGAATGAACACAGATGTTGGCAGTTATTGGTTCGTTGAGTTAGAAAAACTTTTCTTGACATGCATAACTATTGTTGAGTTGTGTTTTAGAGAGATAGTGTAGTTGTGTACACTAATTGTGGACATTAGTAGAGATCACCTTTGTGAGATTTTGAGCCTCCATACCGTCATTTCTGAGTGTTGCCTCAACTTTGTTCACCATCTTATACACGTTCAAGTCTTTCAATTTGATAGTTGGATCTCATTTGTTTTTGCGTTGAGTAGTAAAGATTGGTCTTTAAAATGTAACATGTGTATTATTTGTGAATTATGTGGACTTTGAGAGACTATATCGGGCTTTTTGTGCAATTTCTGTTGGTCGATCATTTCTAGCCCCTCTTTCTCTACCCTTTTGTTGATATGTGATCCCGTAACCACTTTGTAGCCGTTAATTAAGCCTAAATACTTTGACTTAGCCGGATACACTAACCTACCCCGTAGTCTAAGTGCATCATGGATAGGGGTGTTAGCGAGTCGAGCTTTTAACGAGCTACTCGAGCTCGAGCTCGTTTAACTCGAGCTCGAGCTTTATTATTGTCGAGCTCGAGTCGATCTCGAACACAAAATAAAACTCGTTTAACTTATCGAGCCGAGCTTTATAACACCAATGTTCGACTCGGGTCGTTCGAGAACTCGATTCAACTTTACGAGTCGAGTCGAGCCGAGTCGATCCATTCGAGCATACCCTTTTTCGATCCAAACATGCTCATATATTTATTAAGCATAAAATAAAAATATACAAATTATCGAGCTCAAGACGATAAACGAGTTAATCGATCGCGATTTCGAACCCATAAACGAGCTTCGAGCTCGAGCTCGATAACTCAAAATATATCCGAGCTCAAGCTCGAGCCCTACATTGAAAAGTTAATCGAGCTCGAGTCGAGCTCGAGCCCAGTATTAATTTTTTGAGCTCGGCTCGATTAACCTCCTACTCGACTCGACTCGACTCGTTTACACCCCTAATCATGGATTGAGAAAGATGGCCAAAATCGTCAGAACAATTCTGGGGGTGAATCGATAAAAGTCGTGAAAGAGTTTCAAAAAAAAATTATTATTATTATTATTATTAGAATAAAGTTGGCATGTAGCCATGATTGATGGAAGTCTTGCTGTGGATGTGTGGTTGGGTAAAAGAAGAAGAGAATGTGAAGCTACTCTTAGTTTTGATGCACTTAGGACTAAAGAAGCCATGACCATTCTGTATATTCCTTATTCTTAACCCGTTTTACATTCCTTTAAGCCCCGAGTGATCTTTTAGAAGCATGATTTGTGAAAAATACACGTGTAATTCATATCGTACTACTCAATTCCTTCCATGAGATCTTATTTGATGTTAGCGTGTTTCTATTTATCACATGCGGATGATCTTGCTATTTTGTTGTACATTAACTCTCCCGCATGTGTTTGTGATGAGTGTGAACCTAGGACTCAGTGTTAAGAGAGCATCCCGTGAGGTTAGGGTCGAAGCGAAATCCTCCACTAGTTGTGTACATGAGGAAATTGATCTTGAAAAACGTGTGCTTGATAATAGTTTCATGTCAATATTAGTTTTGTCCAGACTTAATTAACCAACAAGCTAGGAAACTTATGTTGGTTCTTATTAACTTCGTATTAGACTTCCCCCATTTATATTGTTTAAAATGATTGTTCATACTGTTCCCTTGCGAAACCCATCACCGTGGTAAGCTTGCTTGTTATTTCATTTTTATTTTTCCTTACGTCAATTTTTGCTTGAGGAAAAGCAAAAGCTAGGTTTGGAGTTGTTGATAACTTCGTTATCTGACGGGTTTTTACCCTCCGAATCATAAGCTTACGGCTCGTCTTGGAGTAAGAATTGGCATTTCGGACTAATATTTCTGAGCAAGTTGTGTGTAGGCATGCAAGATGTTGAGTGGAAGAAAAAGTGCTTATCATTACTCCATTTTGACATCCCGGACGACAAATGCATCGAACCAAGTGAACGGGCGAAAAATCGACAAATTTAGGTCTTGGCTAAAGTGCCTGGCGAAAGTGACAAGTGTCACTCTCGCTGGCACTTTCGTGCAGAATGTACCGCGAGCAAGGGAGTCCTGACTAAAGTGCCTGGCGAGAGTGACACTTGTCACACTCGCGTGTCACTCTCGCGGTCATGGTCTGAGGGTATAAAAAGCTGCAGAAACTTAAAGTTTAGGGTTATCTCGGGATTGTTGGAGGCTAGACCCTAGGGGAGCTGTTCTAAACCGTTTTCAGAGCAGAATAGAAGACTTTTACTGATTGGGAAGGTGGAAACAACTTTGGAGCTCAAAATTGGTAGTGTGTATCAATCATTGAGGGTGTTTTATCATTACACTTGTATTTTGTTGAGAAACGATGTATTTGGGTGTTGTCATCTTCTTCTCTATGGTTATATTTGCTACTAGTAACATGAACTAAACCTTTTGAGGTTGGGGGAAGGATAGATTTTGGTTTTATACCGTTAGATATATGATTATTGCATTTTATTGAGTTAATACACTTGTTGGTTGAAGTTTGTATATCTTGTTCTTATTGTTTATGAGATTGGCCATCTTATTCATCTTTTGGTTGTATTTACTCTTGAGAAATTGGTTTTATAACTTGATAAAAGTTAGATAAGCCTAGGGTGAGATATTGGATAGAGATATACCAAGTAAACCCTAGTTTGTGTTTGTGATTCTTATGCTTAATGAGTTGAATGTTTATGTGTATTGGTTGAGAGACTTCAATATATACTGCATGATACATTTTTGCTATTGCTCGAGAGAGAGTAGTGAGTATATTTGGAATTGCTAAATTTAACCTTGTGTATTGATTCATTGAATGTGTGTTATTTATTTGTTGGTGTAATCCAAATGAAAACTGACCCCTAGCCTTCCCAAGTCATATAAGTATTCTCTTTGTGGTACTTGAATCAGTTGTTGAATAGTATTCCCGTGCTTGCTTTCATTGTCTCTTGATAAGTAGTTAATTAATCATTCTCAAACCAATTTTATCAGCAGTTCAGTTAGTATTTGTGGTACTTAAACTCGTAGTTCCTTGGATCGATACTCGTACTTAGTACGTATTACTTGATTGACACCGTACACTTGCGGTAGATTTGGAGGGTTGCATAAACCGTCTATCAAAGAACAAGAAAGAATGTAAACTCACCCATCATACTCATCTCATATTTACTTTTCATGAGAGAAGCAAATTCCTGACAAAGAGTTTCATCAGTAGCACCGAAAATGATATCATCCACATAGATTTGAACAAGAATGATATTACCTTTAGTTTTCTTGAGAAAAAGAGTATTATCAATTTTACCTCTGGTATATCGGTTGGAGAGAAGGAAGTCAGACAAAGTGTCATACCAAGCACGAGGAGCTTGTTTCAGACCATAGAGAGTCTTGTCAAGTCTGAACACATGGTATGGATGGGATGGATCTTCAAAACCAGGAGGTTGTTTCTCATAGACTTCTTCAGCAAGTTCTCCATTGAGAAATGCACTCTTTACATCCATTTGAAAGACGACCCAGAAGTTTTTGTGAGCAGCATAAGCGAGAAAGATTCTTATTGCTTCAGGTCTAGCAACAGGAGCAAATGTTTCATCATAATCGATACCTTCCTCCTGCCTATATCCTTGAGCAACAAGTCTGGCTTTGTTCCGAATAACAGTACCGACTTCATCCATCTTATTTCGGAAAACCCACTTAGTATCGATAATGGTCTTACCGAAAGGTCGAGGCACAAGTCTCCAGACTTTGTTTCTTTCGAATTGAGACAACTCTTCTTGCATGGCAGTGACCCAACAAGAATCTGCTAGAGCTTCCTCAATTTTCTTGGGTTCAATAATGGAGAGAAAATTCACATAGAGACAAATATTTCCAATACCTCTTCTAGTTTGGACACCTGCTTGCTGATCACCTATAATTTGATTAATTGGATGATCTTTAGTCCATTTGAGAGATGGGGAAAGAGGTGCAGGAAATGTGTTTGGAGAGTATGAAGGTGAAGGATCGGTAGCTATAGGATGATTAAGATGAAGAGGAGAAGTATGAAAGGGGGGTCGGTAGGAGCTATGGATTCGGTAGGATCTAGGGGTGAACGCGGGTTGGGTTGGGCGGGTTGGGACGTTTTTACCACCCAACCCAACCCATTCAAAAATATAACCCAACCCAACCCAACTCTTGCGGGTTGGGTTGGGTTGGCGGGTTAGTAATATACATAAATTTGCTGATTGAAATACGATAAATAATACTAAAATTATTCTCAACAAAGTTATTAGTTATTACAATTAGGGCTTGTTCGTGTTCGTTCGTTTAACTTAACCGAACAAACGAACGAACGAACACGAACGTTAAACGAATGATTTTATTTTCACAATATATAAATATATTTATATAATAAACAAACATAAACAAACGTAAACAAACATAAATGAATGCAAACGAACGAACATTAACGAACATAAATGAACGAATGAGACCATTGTTCATGTTCGTTCATCTAACTAAACGAACAAAAAAATGTGTTCATGTTCGTTCATTTATTAAATGAACGAACATAAACGAACTTTCCGCCAAACGGTTCACTGAACGTTCGGTTCGTTTACAGCTCTAATTACAATCATCCAATTATAAATTAAAATCCATAAGTCTTAAAGTTAAATTGGTCTGTGAATAAACTGCATATTATATATATATATATATATATAATTTTATAAAAAAAATAGCGGCGGGTTGGCGGTTTGGGTTGGGTTGAGTTTTCCTAACCCAATTTCAACCCTTCTAATTAGTGGTTTCGCGGTTTGCGGTTTTGCGGTTTCACGGGTTGGGTTTAATTGGGTTGGTCGGGTTTCGCGGGTTGACGATTTTATATACACCCCTAGTAGGATCTGTTGGTTCGGCAGTTGGTAAGGGTTCTGCCGAACCATGATGGAGGGAAGTAGAGGGTACCGAGAATGGAACATATGATATGGAGGTCCTGAAGACAGAAGATTTGGAGAATCTTTTCCAACACACGAAATGATCCATTCATGAAGGTCAGTATCATCACAAGATAAGGAAGACGTCTTGTGATCATCGAACTTCGCATGTATTGATTCATCAATACATTTTCTCCTTAGATTGTATACTCTGTAGGCTTTAGAAAAGAGAGAATAACCCACAAATATACCTTCATCGGCCTTGGGATAAAATTTCCCAAGATGATCTCGATCATTCAAGATAAGACACAAGCAGCCGAAAACATGAAGAAAACCAATGTTTGGTTTTCGGCCATAAAAGACTTCATAGGAAGTCTTGTTGTGTCTTTTCACAATAATAGATCGATTTTGAGTAAAACAGGCTGTCTTGACAGCCTCAGCCCAAAAGTAAGTTGGGAGATTTGATTCACTTAGCATGGACCTTGCAGCTTCAAATAGTGTACGATTCTTCCTTTCCACAACACCATTTTGTTGTAGAGTTCTGACTGCTGCAAAGTTTTGAGAGATACCTTTGTCACAGAGAAAGGCATTCAAGGTAGCATTTCTGAATTTGGTCCCATTGTCACTTCTGATAGATTTGACTAGTTGACCGTTGAGAACTTCAGCTTTCTTGATAAAATTGATGATTTCTTCAGGTGTATCACTTTTGTACCTGAGAAAGAATACCCAAGTGTAATGTGTTTATTCATCAATAATGACAAGAGTGTACCTTTTTCCACCTAGGTTGGGTGTGCTAGCAGGCCCACAAAGATCCATATGCAACATCTGGAGAGGAGTAGAGATTGAGAAACATTGTTTTGACTTGAAAAAAGATTTTGTCAGTTTGCCTTTCTCACAAGCAGCACATAACTTCTCTTTTAAGAAAGAGATTTTCGGCAAGCCGACAACAAGCTCCTTGTTGGAGAGGGCATTCAACGTCTTGAAGTTAAGATGAGAAAGACGTTTGTGCCAGAGCCAGTTCTTCTTTTCTGAGTCTTCAGAGATGAAGCAGATGCTTTCATCTTCAGTTGACTTGACACTCATATTGATGACGTACACATTGTCTTTTCTAAAGCCAGATAGGACAGTGTGAAAAAAGTTTATCAGTGATGAGACAATCATTTTCTCTGAAAATCACATAGTAAACTAAATCACATAGTTGACTAATGCTCAAAAGATTATGCATTAGACCCTCCACATAGGCAACTTTGTTGAAAGTAATGGAACCGTTAAAAAGAGTCCCATAACCTTTAGTGGAACCACGAGATTTGTCACCAAAAGTTACGGTTGGTCCCTTTTCTTTCACAAAGTCTAGAAGAATAGATTTGTTCCCAGTCATATGTCGTGAGCATCCACTATCAAGATACCATGTTTAATGATGCCCATAGACCTGCAGACATAAACAAATTAGTCCTTTGGAACCCGTTTTGAGGTGGGTCCTTTAGGGTTAGAAGAAGAAGAAGAAGGATTGATCTGACCATATCTTTCGATACGGTCCTTAGGACAGTCTTTGGCAAGATGAAAAGTGTCACCACAGTTGTAACACTTTATGTAGATGAATCTTTTCTTTGGTTCAAGACAGGAAGCTTTTACCTTTCCTTGATGTTTGGATTTAAGAGGTTTAGATAAGTGAGGAGGAATAGGATAGTTGTACGGAATGTGAGGGTTATGGGGCACTGGTCCAAGGATTCCCTTTTCAGATGAGGAAGAAGGGTTGATAGAGATTCCTCTAGACTTCTTTATTTTTAAGGCTCTAGGTATGAATTCCGTTGAGTTCATGGGAGATTTACCTTTTGAAGAAGGTGTAATATTTCTTTTGTTGGGAAGGTCAACAACAACGGATTTTCCTTTAGAAAGAAGAGGAGCCTTTTTAGGAGAATGAGAAGAAGAAGAAGAAGAAGAAGAAGAAGAAGAAGAAGAAACCTCTTTTAGTTTTAAGGACATAAGAAGATCATTTACAGGCTTGACAAACTCATTTGAGTCTTGATCTTCTTTTAGAAGAGGCTTGGAAGATTTGGCGGACACGAAGATGCCAAACTTTCTTGAATCGCGAAGATCCATGGAGTAAGCCGAGTTAGAATCTTCTGAGTTAGAATCATTCCAATCAGAAGAATATGAGGGTAGTTTAGAAGACAGAGGAGGATTATGAGTAGAAGAAGGAACGTTTTCAGAAGGAGTACACACAACATCCTCTTTCCAGTAACCTAAGCCAAAGGTTTCACCAACAACTTGATCTTGAAAAATTTTCTCAAGGTTTTTAGAAGAGGTGTTCCATTTGTTTACAGCTTCTTGTTCTTTCTGAAGTTTCTTTAGAAATTTGATCCTCTTTGCTAACACATAGTTTAAAGTCTTCAAGTCCTCTAACCCAGCTTTTAGTTTATCAAACTTTTTTAGCTGGGATAGAGAATCCTGGAGTTGAGAGGAGAGAGATTTGACCTGAGCATTGGCTCTTTTCTTTACATACTTTTCGTTATGAAAAAGTACAGTTAGAGAGTTAAATGCCTCAATCTTCTCTTCATCAGAGAGAGAGTAGAAGGGATGTACCTGAGAAGAAGAAGAGGAACACTCAACTGTGAAGTCCATCCTTGAGCAAGAGTCTTTTGTTTCTTCATCAAGTTTTGCCATAAGGCATTTACTTGATACTTCCTTTTCGCTGTCGGAGGTAGGTTCGTCTGCCCAGTCAAGAGTTTCTGCCATTTAGCCTTTACCTCTTCTTTGAGAGTTGAAATTTCTTTCTTTCTCTCTTTTGTACTTGGCTTTATATTTGTCAGCTTTATCGGAGAGATCTTTGAATGATGAAGAAGGAGAAGGTTTTCTAGGATGTGATCTACTTGTAGAAATAGATCTGAGATTTCTTCTTTTGGAGGAGTTAGAAGAATTAGATTTAGAGATCCTAGAAGGATTGCTTCTACACTCAGACACAAAATGACCTTTCTTACCACATGCGTAGCAATCCTCCTTGGATTTGTTCAAGGAGTTTCTAGAGGAAGAAGAAAATTTTTTGTTGTTTTGAAAATTGTTAGAGGAGTTCTTTCTAAACTTAGAGAAATTCGCAAGCATACTCATCTCCTCCATCAAATGATCGACAGAGGGGTCTTCTCCTTCATCATCGACTTCACTAAGATAAGCCTCCGAGGAGTGATTTAAATTATCATGACTGTCTCTTTCTGAGTCATCAGAAGGATAGGTTATACGAGGAACACACGTAGATTTCTTGGAGCCATCACTGATAAGAGACATAGAAGGGGCTCTTATCTCTTTGAAGATGGTCTTCCTTTGAAGATGGGTTTGTTCGTGATTATGGAACATACCAAAGAGAGAAGTGAGAGGAAGACTTTCCAAGTCCCTGGATATCTTGATGCAAGTGGAAAGGTTATTCCAGAAATCTGGAAGACCATCCATAAATTTGCATAAGACGTCCTCGTTGTCATAAAGTTTTCCAACAAGTTTTAACTCGTTTAAGAGACTATTAAAACGGTTGTAGTAGGAGGGAAGAGATTCTCCTTTTTCATGACAAAAGAATTCGTATTTGCGAACAAGAGAGATTTTCTTAGATTTATTGACTTCATTTGTACCTTCATACAAAACACATAGGGTCGTCCACATTTCTTTTGCAGTTTTAAGGCTGACAAGAGAGTGATACACTTCATCTAGAAGAGATTGAGCGATAATGGCTCGTACTTTGGAGTCGAGTCCAATAGTGCGTTTATCTTCATCCGTGTATTCTTTTGTTCTTTTCAGAACATATCGACCAGTGGCAGAAGTTCTTTCCTCCTCTGACGAGTCATCGAAAACTTGAAAAAGAGAGTCCTTTTCTTTTTCCTTATCCTTAGGGATTTTGACAAATTTATCCCAAACTTTTGGGATTAGAGGACCTTCACTAAGTATAGTTAGATAACGACTATCAGCTCCTTCCAAGAAGAGCATCATCCTAATTTTCCATAAGGAGAAGTTGTTCGAATTGAACTTAGGAGGTTTGATAGTAGATCCATTGTCAGAATGAAAAGAATTTTGAGAAGAAGACTCAGGTTTTGTAGAAGGAGAAGCCATTGCGGATCTGGTTTATTAAATTAAACCAACCGCTCTGATACCACTTGTTAGTCCCGAGATAGCAAAACAAGTATTGTAGAAGGGGGTTGAATACAATACACAAAATTACTTAATTTTAATTCTTTTATTGATATAAAATATCAAGAATTACACAAAGAGAATAAATATTGTTGCGGAATAAGAATAACTAAGAACTACTCAAAACAATCTAACACTTAGAAGACTTTTAAAGAACACAAAGACTAAATCTTAGAGAGAAAAGAAAAACTATCAACCTGCTTGAAATCTTGCAAATGAGAAGTCTTGAGCTGAAAGCGTGAGTAGCAAGGTGCTACCTCCATTCTTTATATACTATCAAATGTAATGAGTGCAAAGGACAAGGAACAATAAAGGCATGGGTGGTTGAGATATTGTCAATAAATTATAAGATATTTGATGTGACTTATCACAATACAAAAGGTAACTTTTGCACTATGAAAGTACAATATCTAAATAAAATATTCTTAGGAAAATCTTTTTGAGATCTATTAGAAAATAAACGTCTCAATCAAATTCAAACTCAAGTGTATATCTTCTCTAAGAAGAAAGCTTCCATTCCCATTGTCAGAAGATCATTGAGAATGAGGAAGTATGTCAAATCATGAGGGTTTGACATAAATGATCTTACAGATAAAGAAGTAATCGGTAAGAGAAGAGACTGCCTAAGAAGTGGCAAGGAATGCCGAACAGAGAATTCGGCAGCTGAGAGCTGTGCCGAACAAGGGTGATTCGACAACAAGAGAAGGATATGCCGAATAGGAAATCGGCATAGGGTTGATCTGCTGAATAGGAATCGGCAGGCTAAGCTTAGTTCACTTTGAAGTTTATCTCAATCCGCATAGTAGACTTCCTTCATGTTGATTTCGGTTTGTCTTCGACTCACCGGTCTGTTTAACCATAACTAAGCTATTACAAAGAACTATAAATCAAAGTATAGAGTTCAAACATTAATAAAGACTAAGGAGAGATTATCTTTAAATCTTAGATGACCCAACAATCTCCATTTTCTCCATTTTGGAGAAGCTGTTGGAGATGCTCTTACCATACACAAACTTGGAAAACCGTGCGTTACAAGTCAATAAACAGATAGATATCTAATAATTATGATGGTTATGTCTTGTTTAAATCGTATCTCTTGACGTTTTTAGAATATAAAGGTGATTGGTTAGATATATTGTTTTGACTATGTTTATTATTTTTGTTATAAATTGAAATTCTATATCTGATATAATAATATTCAAAAACATTTACATACTTACACATAAAATAATGTATATAAAACAACACAATTAACAATTATTCATGTGTTTAAAACATCGTAAATACATATGCATATAAACAAGATTTAGCTACAACGTATGATGTACAAGATGTTCATTGTTAATCTAGTTCCGTATTTGTTTTGAAAAATACTGAATTCATAATCATCAACAATGTATTTTTTGAACTCTTCATTGACACCCATGGACATCAAGTCTTTTTTTTTTTTTTTTTTTTTCTTTTTTTTCTGGTCGTATCGTATTGATAGTTGTTAATTATTAATTTCATTAATTTAAAATGATTAAAATATAAAGTATACAAGATCATCGAATAAATATATTATTTCAAATTAAGATGACTTTTTTTCCATCTCTTTATTAAAATAATGTTTTGTTACAATTTTATTTTATAATTCGTAAAAACATGAAGCATGTTTTTAACAGACACATGAGATATCATGATTGCCATCGACGTGAATTATTAAAACTATCCGCCATAATTTTTTGAATACATAGTTGACTTCAGGGGAACCTACCCTTCTCAAGGGGGTTCCATGCACCTGCTCAATTTCATTTTGTAAGGGCGAATTTTTTTTCGGTACGTAAGTTGCACCCGTTCAACTACATAGGGTGCTCCGTGATATATACGTTTTTGAGGGATGAAAGGTGCACAAGTCCCAAAAAAACCAAAATTACTCTCGAAATCAACCAAAAAAATCGAAAAAATATCTTGAAATCAATCAAAAAATCCCTCGAATCAACACTAAAAAACCAAAAAAACCCATCGAATCAACACAGAAGCTTAAAAATCTCTTGAAATCAACCAAAAATATAAAAAGTCTCCCAATAGGGGAATTCGGCTAAAAACACATCGATAATAATTTCTTAAGCTTTTCGTTTGTGCACCCGCTCACCTAAAATTCTGGGTCCGCCACTGGTTGACTTATCATGTATATGGATTTGATTATATCTTTTGTATTTAGTTCGTAAAGGCAGAGAATCGTATAAGAGGTTGAGGTTAACGTGAGAAAGGAATTGATCCGGTGATCACTTTTAATCTCATGACCTCCCATGAATTGCATTTTAGAAGAGAATTGATCTGGTGGATCTCGGTGCATCTTATCTCGGTGTATCTCATCCTAATGAGTATCAATTTCTCATCTAACGGTTGATAACCACTTCTCACGATTCTCACATTAACCTCAACTTCTCACCGGAACCCAACCCTAGTCGTAAATTGTCAACTAACATATCAAATTATTTTTTACAAGAATATTCATCTAAGAACGTTTACATATAGGAAAATGTAATCATCATTTTTTAAGGTAATTTTGTTTTTTTACTTTTTAGCCAACTTCTTATTAATATTATCAAACCAAACTTGTCCAAAATCTAAGGGGACGTTTACCAGGTAAGCGTTTACCGGATCATTTATCTTATCGGATGAACGTGGTAAGGACCAATAATCTTACCTGGTAAGAGCGATGATAATGATGCTGGAATAAACCGTTTCATACGATACCGTTTTGATAAACTATAATCTTACCCGATATAGTAAGTTAGAGCGTTGACTCAATTATATTACCGAATGAACATGACAAGGACCAACAATCTTACCGGGTAAAAGCGATGATAAACGTATTAATATATTAAACTTTCACTATATATATATATATATAAATTATAGAGGGAGGTTCAAAGGAAAACCTCAAAATAACGGAAAATTAAGGAATACTCTGGTAGCCTTTAATCTGGACGGTATGCACTTGTGCATACAAGTAATTTAGAACATGCACACGTGCATAAAAACCAAAAAACAAATTAATTACTTGTATGCACAAGTGCATACCGTCCAGATTAAAGACTACCAGGGTGTTCCATCAGTTTTTTTTTTTGAGTTTTTCCCCTGAACCTGACCATATAATTATAAACACTTATTATTTATATTAATATATATTTATGTGGGTTTACTTTATTGACCTCTAAATACAGATAACAACAATTTTACATCCATTTTATAATGTTTGGATCGTAGATGAAAACCCCTATGTTTTTAATGTTGGGTTGAAGATGTCTTATGGTTGATCCTTTTTTCTGACGGCAGTTAACGGAACTTTGGACTCTAACTGACGGCGATGTTAAGTGGGTCCCCATATTTAAAGCTTCTGTGGCATGCGGATGTGAACAGGAATTGAAAGATGAAAAAAGGGTCCGCCAATATCAGTGTACTTCTGGAGTTCTGGTAAAAGAAATATAAATTTTAGAGTTAATTAAGTTTTTAGTTTTTGTGATATGTTAAAAGCTATGATTTTTGTTTTTGTGGTTTAGAAATTAAGGTTTTTGTTTTTATTGTTTGTAATTTATTTTAGAGTAAATTACTATGTGGGTCCTTGTGGTTTACTCATAATCCGGATATGATCTCTATTTTGAAATAAGTACACCAGAGATCCCTATGGTGTGTATTTCGTTACACTCTGGGTCTCTGTGGTTTGCATTTCAAGCACTCTGGGTCATGTGGTTTGCATTTCGTTGCACTCTGGGTCCCTAACCACAGAGATCTAAAGTGCAACGAAATGTAAATCATAGGGATCCTGGTGTAATTATTTCAAATCATAGGAACCCAGAGTGCAACGAAATGCAAAACACAGGGATTCCTAGTGTACTTATTTCAAAATAAGGACCATATCTAGATTTTGCGTAAACCACAAGGACCCATAGTGTAATTTACTCTTTGTTTTATTTTTATTCTTATGATATATAATTTGTTGTTGTTTCGGTCCCTGTGGTTTATAATTATTACCGTTTTAGTCGCTTATACTTAAAAGATATGAATTAGTCCATGGAGTTAATAATAAATTGCAAATTATAAGGTTGAAAATCATAATTTTTAGACCACAAAGATGAAAAATGAAAATATTAACGAACCATATGGACCAAAATCATAATTTACTCTATATTTTAAGTTAATCACTATAAATAATATTTTATTGGTATCAAAATAAGTCTATACAATAAAAAAATATATACAGTTTTTGTAGTGTGTAATTATTACATTTTTTATTAACTAAATGATAATTATATCTTTAATAATAGATAAAAAAAAACTTTTTTCATCTCATAATTAAGGATAATATTTGGATAATATGCACTTATGAGTTGTTTACCCAAACGCTTACCCTGTAAACGCTTACCAATAAGATTCAATACTTTAACTTATTTTACTGGGCAAAGTTGTAGCACATCAAAACGGTATCATATGTAACAATTTACCCGATAAACACTTGTCTGATAAGAGTCGTCACCCTACTTACCGGGTAAAATTCTTCATCCTTATCATTGCTCTTACCGAGTAAGATTATCGGCCTTTGTCATGATCATCTCGTAAGGTAAACGAGCCAGTAAGCATTTACCAGATAAATGTTTAAAAACAACCCCTTACTTTGAAAGTGAACATTTATGTTGGGATCAATGGTGGGTTGAGTAACTACCAAGGGTAAATAAGTACAACACAAGTCATTAAAAAAAACATTCATTGATCGGCAACCACACAGGCTTCTACAGTCTGGCGACCATCACCCTACCCCCCCCCCCCCACCACTACCCTTTCCCTTCCTCATTCTGGCGACCATCGTACCCCTCCTCTACGACTAACATCTATATCCCTAATTGGTGTTGTCACGACAAAACAACTGTCTTTATAAAGACATGTTATACTGACCAAGTTGCAAAATAATCTAATGATTTTCAATTGATTTTAGTATTTCTACCATAAATATTTGGTGGGTAGGTACATAAAACTTTTATTGGTCCCACATTTATTAAATGATTTTGGAAGTAATGGTCCTATAAACACATTAAAAGGGGATATAGGTAGGTTGGATTGGACTTGCCAAAATGATTCACATATTCCTTTCTTTTAGGGTAATCTCTAGTGGGTCTACTTTCTATAAATGGAAATAATATTGTTATTATTTAATTTTTAGTAAATACTACGAGATGTAGTGGCTAGGTTTGGTTTAATTATTGATATTGTATACTTATGTAATATTGGAAATAAACGACGAAATAAAGACCCTTATCTAATACTCTGAAACCCTGTTTTGAAAAAAATAATATACCATACACAAATATTAGAGTTTTAACTAAATATAATTATATATGAACTTTAATGATTATTTATGATAGTTTATTTTGGCTACCATTTGTAACTGGTATAATACTAGATACATGGAAATAAACTTAGGTGCCGTTTGTTTTTTAAGAGGTCTAAAGTTTGAAGTCTTATTTTAGTTATGATTAAAAAATAGTCAATAGTCATCTAAATAATTGCATAAGTATTATTTTAAAATAAACATATTTGTGTGTAGAATTATTTAGAATGTACATGTTAAAAATCACAATTTTATCTAGAAAGAAAGAGTAAACAATGATTTTCGTCTTTGTGGTTTGTTACCTATAAATGTTTCCATCCCCGGTCTTTAAAAATTGCTTTTGGTCATTGTGATTCCATTTTATTTTGTTTTTCATTATGGATGCTAATAAAGTTAGAAAATCTGTTAAGTTAGAGAGTTATATGGTCTTTCAACTTTTTTTTTCTTTCTATTTTTCTTATTTTTGTCTAATAATTAAGTTATAGTATAAGACATTGTTTGGTAAAAATAAGCTAGCTTATTTTCTGGGTACATGTTTAGATGACCATAAGCTAGTTTTTTGATAAGCTATTTGGAGTAGCTTATGAGGAGCTTTTTGTGATTATTCCAATTATGCCCCTCATTAATATTCATAATTATATATTAACTTTTAATTATAAATAAATAATTAATATCCTTTTTGGTAATTTAAATGCTTATAAGTTAGTTTTTGTCAAACGTGATTTTTTCATCAGTTACCAGCTAACTTATCAGCTAGTTTGTCAAACATAGCCTAAGTCACTGAAACATGGCTACAAATTATTAAAGGTTTTATAAAAAAAATTCATAAATATAAAGAGAAATAAAACGAAGCAATCAAGAATTTTTTTATTTTATTGCAACTCTGTTATGAGCATGAATGAAAAATTATTCACAAAATTGTAACAATATCAATTATGATCATACTATTTGTATTTTAATCTTATTTAATAAATTATTCATATATTTTTATAAACATATTTTACAAAATATCAAAATATGATATGATTAAAACAGTTTTTTATTAAAAAGATATACCTTACAATCTTATAATATTAATTGTTACATCAACAAAAGGTATTGTTATAACATTAACAACTACTAAAAGTGAATTTCCTAAAAACACACTCGTAGTTTCGGCCCATATATGTTGTATGAGACTTAACGGGCCCAGACTTTACAGTTTACAATAATATAAACAAGCCCAGTTTCTAAAGTCTATTTTAATTTTTAAATATATTTAGTAAATAAATTATACAATATTCACTAAATATATAATGAAGAATTATTATGTTACATATAAGTTAAGAGGTTAAATCAAGTGATAATTACAAAAAGATTAAGAACTATAAGAACTAATCTCATCCACAATCAATATTAATTAATGGTGAGAGTCGTGAGGTAATATTTTGCATATATGGTGTCATTTACAAAGAAACATAACTCTTAAAAATGGCATAAAAATAAATCTTTTCACTTTTTATCTCTTATTGAAATTATATAATTTAAATTAAAATCACCTTTTTTTTAAATCAAAATTATAATAATTAAAATAAAAAATTTATATAAACAACAAACATTTTATTTTCTTTAATTTGACACGAGTCTCATTATATATATATATTACATTTTTTTAATAATTGCAATTTTAACATGAAACAATAATAATGATTTAACTCTTATGTTGCTTCACCTTGTGAAACAATATTTTAATATTTCACATCACATTTCACGTTATTTTGGTTTCTTTTTACATTGTGAACAACAGTACATTGTTTCACATTAACAATATTTTGTTTTTTCACAATATGAAACAACACTTTAGTTTTTCACATCAAATTTCATGTCAACTTTTGTTTTGTTTTGTTTTTACAAATTGTGAAACAACAATACATTATTTAATCTTGTGAAACAACAATTTATTGTGTCACTTTAGCGATATTATATTATTTCACAATATGACATAACACTACATTGTTTCACCATGTAAAACAGCAGTACATTGTTTCACATTAACAACATTGTGTTGTTTCACAATATGAAGCAACACTTTAGTGTTTCACATCACATTTCACGTTAACTTTTGTTTTGTTTTCATTTGTGAAACAACACTACATTGTTTCACCTTTTGAAACAAAAAAATTATTGTTTCACTTTAGCGACATTATATTATTTGACAATATGAAAAAACATTACATTGTTTCAACATGTGAACACAATGGTACATTGTTTCACATTAGCAACATTGTGTTGTTTCATAATATGAAACAACATTTTTGTGTTTCACATCACATTTCACGTCAGGTTTTGTTTTCAAAATTGTGAAACAACACAACATTGTTTTACCTAATTGTGAAACAACATTTTATTGTTTCACTTTAACGACATTATCTTGTTTCACAACATGAAATAACACTTTGGTGTTTCACAACCACATCAGATTTTACACAACTATGTTTTGCTTTCACAATCTCAAACAACACTAAATTGTGTGAATTAAAACTTTGGAGTTTCACATTGTATTATTCATTGTGTGAATTAAAACTTTTGTGTTTTCAGAATTAAAATGTGATGTTTTAATTACAATATCTTTATATTTACTATATATTTTTTCCTATGTGATGTTTTTATTATTTAAAATAGTCAAATATATTTTATAAATATGTATGTTTGTTTATACGTTACCATCAAATAATGTATATGTGAGAAAACAAGCGAGTAAAAAATTAAATCAATAATACAATCAACTAATGAAATATAAAAGATTATTATAAATTAATAAAGTTTAAATATCTTATTTATTACATAAAAATTACATCATATAAAATTGAATAAAAATAAAATAATAATTAATTTTAAATTTTGATATCTATAAAAAGGGATAAATAAAAAATAATCAAGAAAACGGAAAATTACCATTACGTCATTCCTTAATTATATATGAAACGTTAATTAATGGTGTTAGATTAATGTGATTAGATGATTGAAATTGGTTTTTTAAGGTTTTCAACATTTTTATGGTTCTCATTTGATTATCGTCCTCTAAATTAATCTAGTGAAAAAATATTACATTTATCTTCAAGCAGAAGACATAATAATAACATATCAATAAAAACAAATAATGGATGGTCGTCGACATAACACATTCATCGATTCCTACGTAACCATTCTATTTTAAATTTACAATTATTGATTTTAAAAATTCAATTAATATATGTAATATTGTAACTTTTTATAAAATAAAAATAAAATACTTAGTCAAAGTCAAATGTATGAAATAGTGGATATTTTCCAAACTACCTATCAAACTCAAAAGTCCAAGCTAACCACTTGACCATGTTTAACACAATTACACATTTCTAATCTAACTCACATTTCATTAATTTCTTATAAATTATATTATTTATATTAATAATTGTAAGTCTGGAATTTAACATTAATTCTCTTTATTATACTGATATTGATGTCTCGAGGTCTTGCCGAAATCAAATTTTATGGTGGCAGTAGAAGCCTTGTTAGGACTAAGGCTATGCTTGGCAAAAAAAGTTAGTGTACATGTTTGGATGACCATAAGTTAGCTTATTGAAACGCTACTCAAAGTAGCGTTTTAAAAAACTAGTTTATCAGCTACAAGCTAGCTTATAAGCTAGTTTGTCAAACAAAGCCTAAAAGTCCTAGTACGTTGAAAGTTATATAAATTATTTATATAAGTTTACTATTATTTATTTTATTTGTAAAAGCCTTTTATTAAGTATTGAGCTTGTTTGGTTTGTAATGGGCTTGGACCTTTAGGTTTAAGCCCTTGATATTTAATGTTTGATTCTTAGGGTTTTAGGGTAAGAGGTTGAATGGTCATTTAGAGGTTTACGCATATCAGTTAAAATTCTCTCTGTAAACCTTTGAACTTTATCAGTTAATACAATCATATGACCAGAGTTGATGACATATATTGATCGTTCTTCATTGATTTATTAATTACACTTGCAAACTGGGATTCACAAGTCTAGAAGGCTAGAGAGATGTTCATCAATTGAAACTGGATTCAACTCAAAATCAAACATAATTTAATTCTAGTTCCAAACGGTATTAATTCAACCGAAACTTGATTTAAAAAAAAGTTAAAAACCACAAACTGAAAAGTTATAGTAAGCTACAATTTTGGTATACGTTGTTTGTTGAAAATAATATTTTTCGTTCCTGTAGTTTCGAAACTAAAATATGGCTATAGTGGTTTGTAAAAACGTCCAGATTTGGTCACTCCCTCTAATGGTTGTTAAAAAATTCCGTTAAACGAGGGGAATTTTCGTCATTTTTTTGCTCAATTAAAATCAATTTTATGATTTTGGTCCATATGGTTTTTGATTTGGTAAAAGACAAAAAAAGTTGATAAAGGACGAAAATACCCGTCGTTTAAGAGAAAAATTTAATGATCGTTAAAGATAGGGGCCAAATCTGGACGTTTTTACAAACCACGATAACAATCTTGTAAGTTGTATCAAAATTACAGGGACAAAAAAATGTGATTTTCAACAAACCACATGGACCTAATTTGTAGTTTACTCTTAAATTTATTAGATATTTAGGTATTTACATAAAAATATGGTAACAAAATATTAAATCAAAAAATAATGTTTAAGAATAATTAATTATTCTACTGGGGGCAAATTTTAATGCTTTCCTAGTTAATGAATAATCATGACACCAAGAAGGAATGTCTGGAGATCAAGGGCATAATCGTCTAATCATATTTTTAATATCTAATCTTTTTATGAATTTAAAAATTCCTATATTAAAAAAAGTATTTATTTTACAAAAATCTAAGAATAAATAAATAAATATCATAGTTTTAGCTTTTAATAACATTATATTTTGAGCTATATATATTTCTTTTGAAAATTCGCCATTTTTGTTCTTCGATCATTGTGCAGTATTGTTTTTGGCAACTATGAAAACCGGATCTTGTCGTCGCTTCAACTCAGATTCCTTCATCTTGTTCATCCGGATTCTTCGGTAAAGCTGATTGTTGTTGAGTTCAATTCAATCATCGCTATAATCACCAGGTAAATCATGAATTAAACTCTCATTTAATCACTCACATTGCTATATTCATGGATTTCTAGTGGTTTTTCATCTTTTGATTTGTGTTATTTACTTTTGTTATGCATAATTGGAGTATTACTTAGTTTGATTTTGTGTTTCTTCACTGTTCGTATTTGATTTGTTTAGTGAACAATGACGTTGGTGCCACTTTTGGATGCTGAAAGGTAAAAGAAGATCTGTATTTTAGGAAATATTCAACTATGAGTTTGTATTTGTTGTTTTCATGTTTCGTGTTTAGGAAAGTAAAAAGTCGCCTTAATTTCTTCAATGATTGCTATTTTTGGTATTGTTTTTGGAGAATTTAGTTTTCCTAATTGCTGAATTTATTCAGGAATTGTTCAGCATTGGAACACTTTTGATTGAGTTTGAATTTTCCTGCAGCGAAAACATGGCTTAATCGTGATTTTTAGCTACTAAAATATTTATCACGATTTTCTTATGATCTTCCTTTTACTTCTGTTTTGTTGCGTCTATGAAATTGGAGCATCCATCCATTCATCAACATTTTTTTTCTTCCTGTTTCTTCTTCCTTGATTTGCATAACCTGTTCTTCGTTGATGGCTCGTTCTCTTTCGGTGGGTGATCTATATTGATGTTTTAAATTTCTTAGTTTTCTCTTATTTTCTTAATCCTTGTTGGGGTTGTGTGGGGAAAAACGTTCTGTTCGATCACATGATTTGATGAACGTCAACAGTGACGACTATGCTTCTATAAACTAGTAAGTTGGATCCTTAATTTGGGATTCGGAGCTAGTTGAAATTTCATTAGTGGGTCTAATGGGAGCTGGAATAGAAAATTTTGGTTTGGAATTTCATATTAGGTTCGCTACAGTAATACCTTCAGGACTTATTGGTAAATCCCTGAATTCTGCTTTTAAATCTTGCTGTCTGCTTGCGCAGGTGTGTTGATGGTTGCTTGGATAGGAGATAGTGAGGCACCAGAAAAGAGATGAAAGAGAGGTCATTTGGTCTGATCATTGGTATCTCAATAGGAGTGGTGATCGGAGGGCTTTTGGCCTTAGTCGGGATACTTTGTTTTAGGTTTCACCGGAAGCGACCTCAGATAGGTAATAGCAGTTCTAGGAGAGCAGCAACTATCCCCATTCGTGCAAATGGTGTTGATACTTGTACGATATTATCGGACTCATCCATGGGTACAGAATCATCAAGAACATCTGTACAGAATGGCGTCCCGTTATGGTTTGGTGGAATGAAGAAGGGTCATGTGGTTGCTGCTTCTGGAATTCTCGAATATTCTTACAAGTATGTTGAATTTAGTACTGATGCACCTCTATGCTTTATGCCGTGCGCGCCATAAAACAATGATACTTGAAGTACATTGTTGTTATTATTATTTTTGAAATGGCAAAAGAAATTTTAGTAATGAGATAACCGGGTATAGTTTCTGTATACCAAAAATGGACCGATTACAAATTGAATTCTCTGGCCAAAACAAACAATAAAATACTGAGCAAATATATTCTAAATATTTTTTGAACGTTAAAGAAAATTTGTTACATTTGTATTGATATTAGTTTTATTTAGGCTTATATGTAGCTACTATCGTTTGCTTTAACTTTCTATGCCAGATAAGATCCTCATCATGGGTCATTACTTGCATCATATTCCTTTATGTTTCTTTCATCTTTTGACTTATTAAACACACCATAGTTGTATGTTCATGAAACAAAATTAATATCTTATCATAGAGTTTCCGTCAAAGAAAAGTATATTGAATCAAGAAGCACCTTTCCCAGTTGGTTTTAATGCCTCTTTATTGGTTTCTTTTTATTCTGGATATTTCTGTTTTACCCTTTTCTTACCATTGTTCTTTCTTTTTCCTGGATCAAGCAGAGATCTACAGAAAGCAACCTACAATTTCACGTCCTTGATAGGCCAAGGGGCATTTGGTCCCGTTTATAAAGCTCAGATGACTGCTGGTGATGCAGTTGCGGTCAAAGTTCTTGCAACTGATTCCAAACAAGGCGAGAAAGAGTTCCATACGGAGGTAGCAATGAAGCATACATGCAGTCACCTATTATATATTTGGGATTGATTAATTTATGTTAATGAACATTTTATAGATTTTCCTAAGTGGGTCTTCTAAAACTATACTAATTCTACTAGGATCTAGTAATAGAGTATAGTTGACATGATTCTTTTGGGAGAATGATTTTTAAATAGCTTCATGCTGAAGGCTTAAACATTGAAAGGGACATTCACAGTGGCTATGGAAAACAAACATTATTTGAGCTATACTAATGTCTTGCGCTTTACCCTTCTTCATAACAAAGTAACATATAGACA
Source organism: Arctium minus (assembly GCA_954870635.1). NCBI lineage: Eukaryota > Viridiplantae > Streptophyta > Magnoliopsida > Asterales > Asteraceae > Arctium > Arctium minus. Next base: position 96,405,290 of record OX941087.1, read on the forward strand.
TCAGGAATCACAGACAAAAATGCAGGACATACAAAATCAAGTCAAGCATATGTATCCGTGCGGAAGAGTGCTTTTTCTCCAAAGGAACCTTTTGCTGGTCTTGTAGACAATAATGTCTATCTGGCAAGTTATACTCCCTGCTTCCAATGAAAAATGAACTACTGACATATATCTTTACTAGCTGTCTGCTCCATCAATATATATATATATACATATATATATATATAGGGGAGCGATCAAATCGAAACCACTCTAATTTTGAAAACCGTGGAAACCCTCGATTTCATTGGTTAAGTTAATGAAATTGTTTCATATAATTCTTTTTTTGATGAAATTGTTGTATATATTTGTGTTTTTTTATGTAAAAATGAAAAAGTTTCATCAGACTGCGAAAGTACATGAAACAATTTCATCAGAATGAGAAAAATAGATAAAACTACATAAAAAACACAAATATATAAAACAATTTCATTAACAAAAGAATTATATGAAACAACTTGATCATATTAAACAACTTTATGAACCAATTTCTTTAATTTAACCAATGAAATTGACGGTTTCCAAAGTTTCCAATCTAATATGGTTTCCAATTGAAACCTATATATATATATAATCTCTTTAAATACATACTTCAATATTTAAAACAACATTGTACCAAAACAAACCTTCACTTGGATGGATTAAGATGCTCGTAGAGTTGCGTGCCAAAAGGTGATGTTCACTTCTCATGGTTTGAAGAAAGTATCCAAGATAAAAACATCCCAAGTCATGTGATACTGTAATCGGCGTGCATAACATCTTGCACCGAGCATACCAAGCATCTTGTCACTGGGATTTTTTACTAGCAATATGGATTGGAAAATGTGCAATGGGTTATTTAGATATAATGAGGAAGCTTTAGGCAAATTATAGCATACAAGAATATTTGTAGGCTAAAGTATTATCTCAGTAGGTGGTAATAAGATTTTCAATCTTGAAATTGGAACACCAACATTTCCATCATAAACATGGCCTTAAAAGCCTTAGGAGTTTACTTCTTAGGTTTTTTCTGCTTTCTGATTGATATCATCTAATTTGTGCTTCTGCTATTTTTAGTTTTGCCTTCAAGGTTTCCAGTGGGTATATTTGTTTGCAGGTTATGTTATTGGGAAGGTTACATCACAGAAACCTAGTGAATTTGGTAGGATATTGTGCAGAAAAGGGACAACATATGCTCATATATGTCTACATGAGCAAAGGCAGTCTGGCTTCTCATTTGTACAGTAAGTTATCATCCAACTTTGTTATAATTAGAAAATAAACAAGTTCCATATACCTGGTTTTGTCAAGACAATAACAGATGCACATTCTTAATTTTGCTAAGCAACAAAAGGAAACAAAATCTCCTATCAAAGTACAAGGAAATGCAACTGAACTCAATGTCTCTCTTGTTAATAAATACAACCATCTGTAGGATCTAGGCGACTACCTGTCTTGCATGAATTGTTTTCAGTTGTTGAAGGATCTTCAAGTTTTTACTTATTTAGATATTTCATAAGCCGATAAATGCTTATGTTATTTGTAGTGATTAAAAGCCCTAATACATAGGAGAATACTGCAATGTTCCTATATTTGCTTCAAGTTGAAGTTTGCAAGGCCGTCTTTCATTTTAATGTCTTAGTTGGGAAATTTTCCAGTCTATCATACAACATAACTATAATGGGTTTTCTTATAGCTAAATCGCTCAATGTCTTCTTGATCACATCCTCATATGTTAATGTCAGTTGTGTCATTAACCTTGTTGAAGTACATCCTTGTGATAGCGAGCAGTGGTGAAGTTCGTGTTGTTGGACTTGTAGATTCCCCTTGGCTAACAAAAATCTGAAATGGCTTCAAAATCTGAAATACTTGCACATGTGGTTTTGAAATCTGAAATGGCTTTGTTGAATTAACAGCCAAATTTGTGAGACTTTACTATTGGTGGTTCTTGTTGCTTGGTTGGTAAATTCAGTTATAACTAATAGTTGTACAACAGTCTTACAAAATGCTGTTGCTTCTGAAAATTTAGGTGAAGTTCATGAATTGTTAAGCTGGGATTTGAGGGTTCAAGTAGCTTTGGATGTAGCTAGAGGATTGGAATATCTCCATGATGGAGTAAGCTCTGCTCTTTCTTTCATGTACAAGTATTTCCATTGTTGGCATTTTTTCTTTTGTTTGTTAGTACTCCCTCCATCCCAAAATAAGTGTCCACATTTCTATTTTAGTTGGTTCCAAAATAAGTGTCTACTTTCAAAAGTAAGTGTAGATCTGTTCCATAACGTATCTTGTTTCCCCTCCCTAATATCTAGGAATTCACTTTCCAATTCTACCCTTAATTATAGATGAAGAAATTCATTACTTCTATTATTAAAGTTAAAATTGTCATTTAATTAATTAAAAGTATAATAATTGCCATTTTCATCGTTGACACTTATTTTGGGACGGAGGGACTATATCTATTATTTGGGCTTTTGGTAAACCTATGTGACAGGCCCTTTTGTTTACCTTAGGGTGAGAGAAATAATACCAAAAAGCAAGTATACAAATTGGTACTATGTCGCCTTGCAAGTAATAAAGTGGTAAAATACCAGATATCGTCCCACAGAGATTGAACTAAAAAGTGTGATAAAAGTATGATGAAAGATATGATTTCAGATGACGAATTTGAAGCAATATTTTGGGAAGGTTGGTTAACACAGATCTAAATAACAAGAATAAAAGAGAAGCAAGGGTGTAAGACTTTTGATGGTGTATGAATCCAAAATCCAGCAGGTTAATGCTACAGCACTGTCATAGCATGATGCTATTTGAATGCTGCAGCATGCTTCTGACTCTAACTAGTTTCATTATCAATTTTAAGACACGTTCCTCTCGGACTCTCACCATCCCATTGTTCCAGTAGCTATGAACCATCTCATCTCTAAGCAAGATTCCAGATAAGGGAATGATGGGAATGGAGTTCTCAAAATATACGGCAAAACAAATTCTCTTCGTTAAAAGTTACTCTTTCGAAATAACCCCCGTACCTCCCAAGTTGATGTATTCCAAGTAGCTTATCTCTAAGTCTACTCCATTTTAACCTTTTGAAAAAGTGACAACTTATCAAGAATGGATCATTTTAAATGACACAAGTAACAACTCTCGTTGCAAGTAACTCTTTCGATATTACCTCTCATGTCACTAAATTGACGTGCTATTCAATGGCCTATCTCTAGGTCCATGACACTATTACACTATCAAAATAATCATTTTGTCAAAGAGTTTTGTTATCTTGATAAAACTTGAGTTGGAATAATAAAATTTCGTTAAAGTCACAAACACCCACTTTCTTTTAGATCCACATGACCACCATTTGTCTCACACCCAAGCTAAGATGATTAGCTACTCATTACAATAAGGAAATAAAAACAACTACTAAAAATTACAAAGATGAACATAATGTAAAGTGCTCTTGAAAGATAAATGACTTGAAAGTATATAAATATATATATATGTGTAACTAAAAATGTAAAGACGAGAACGTAAATTACAAGGAAATGGAAATGACAAGAAGGTAAACTTGAATATAACTACAATAAACTTTAACTACTAAAATCTAGAACAAAAGAGTAAAGGAAAGGCTAGAGATGCAAGATGAAGAAATGAAATACAACCAAATGAAATGTGTAGGTGGATGCTGTCTGGATGCTACAACATGCATATTCAAACATGAAGATTATATAAAGATGATGAAGAACATGATGAAGATCATAAGAACATAAGCATAAATTCTGGAAATTAACGAGGACACTGGACTGGAATAGGACCAGTTCGTGAGCTAGACAGAAAGTAAAAGATTACAATAAGCATAACAAGAATGAAAACTTTAAAGAAAATATGAAGAACAAGATGAAGAACATAAACACTTTACACTTGAAATTAGAGAACTAAAGAGAGTGATCGATTCCTAAGCTTGCTGCAGATTCAGATACATAATCAAAAAGATATTAAGATGATAGTTAGAGAGAAGGAGATATGTCTCCTTAAGAGCAACTAAACCCTCCTTTTATAACCAAAGGGAGTGGCAAAGTTGTAAATTAAGGAGAATCTAATTGTACTTACCTAGTCTAATGCCAACTAAGGCTACCTAAGCTTGTTCTAACTTAACTAAACTATTACAAACCAAATAAATTAGTGTTTAGAGGTTACAATCAGCTTAGTTTCATGCCAAAAATCAGATTATGCTCCATTCTTTTTTATTCTTTCATCCAAAACCATCAGCTCCATGCTGTTCTGATGCTGCAGCATGCCCTGTTTCCAAATAGATTTCCAAAAGATAACAAAAATTAGCCCACAATCTTAATAGAACAAGTAAACCACACAATTTAAGCTCCAAGGCAAAATAAATGGAAAATAAGATAGAAAATGACTCAAAGTGGGATTTGAAAATGAAAAAAATCCTATCTAAAGATTAAAAGAAATGTGCTTAAGTACTCAAAATTGAGTACTTATCACTATGCATATTACAAATTGTACATGTATGCCTATGCATAATCATCCATTTTATTGATCTTTTCTTGTAACTCCAGGCTGTTCCTCCAGTCATACACCGGGACATCAAGTCTTCTAACATTCTGTTGGATCAGGCCATGAGAGCCAGGGTCAGTTGACTGCTGTTAAGCTCTCCTTTTTGCATATCTTAAAATTTTGAAATATTCTCAATTAAGGATCCCCCACCCCTTTTTGTTTCAGAAACTAATGTAGCAATTGATTCAGCTGCCTTAAGATTTTGATTTTTCTACTGATCACTACCTAATTATATTGTGTCAAACAGGTGGCTGATTTTGGACTTTCAAGGGAGGATATGATTAATAGACATGCCTCCAATATACAGGGAACTTTTGGATATCTTGATCCTGAATATATATCAACAAGGGCATTCACCAAGAAAAGTGATGTTTACAGCTTCGGAGTTCTGCTATTTGAGCTTATTGCAGGAAGAAACCCTCAGCAGGGTCTCATGGAGTACGTTGAGCTCGTAAGCTCTCTCTCTCTCTGTGTGTGTGTGTGTGTGTGTGACATAGAATCATCAACCAGTTTTTTGTGGTCTTTTTGTTGATTTCTTCTGTTTTTTTTTCTCTCTTGTTTTCCTTAAAGCATGGACTGAAGTTATTCATTTGTAGTTGAAGTACTTTTGTGATTTAAGTAGTAGCTGTTTTATCACAGCTACCGGTAGTTGGAGCTAAGACAGATTCTGATATAGTTATTCTGTCCCAATTAAATGACCTTTTAGATGATTAGTTTTGTCCCAAATTAAAGCATTTTAATTTGCCTAACTTTTTAAGCAATAGATATAGGGGTGAGAACCTTAAAAAAAGGAACCGAAGAACCACGAAAAAACGGATGAAAAACTATATAAAAATGGATGTAAATTTGAAGATAATAAGTTATAGTTTTTTTTTTTTTGCTCCAATTTTCATTATATTTTGCCAATTTTCGATTTAAAAAATAAGGGAAATATTTTATTTTTTTGAAAAAGGTGGTTATAACCACCCTTTTAACCACATCCATTGAATCATCTCAATCAACGGTTTGAATGAGTTCTTTGGTTTTTGAGTTAAATGCAAATTTGGTCCTTGTGGTTTTTTTTGTATATATGTGTGTGTGTATGTGTGTGTACTTTCTTATATGAAGCATTTGATATAAAGTCAAGTACAAGTATACCTTTTTTAGTTTCTTCAAAATGCATTCTTCTCATAATCATTGTTTTTCTAGCTAATCACATGGTTCACATTTCTATTCACATTTGGTTCACGTTAGTTCATTTTTTCAGTAGGGTATGTCTAGTTTTTAGATTTAAGAAGTGGGGAACGATGAATTTATATACTTGTAGGCAATGATACTATTAGCAATTTATGATGATGAATTTGAAGCCTATTAGGGATTTCGCTTTAAAATTTGTACCTCAAATCGATGCAATATTTTCTCTCGAGAAAATGCACATTTGTTTAGGGGGTACAAGGAATATGTAGGAAATGAGGAAGCTGGAAGTTGCATAAATGAGAATGCTTAGATAGACATGCGGTCAAACCATGTTGGAAATAATACCAACCGAGGTCTTCCGGGCCGAGTTGGGACTCACTCCTATCATGGATAAATTTGAAATAGGAAAGATTGTGGTGGTTTGGACACGTTTGCAGGAGAAAGATGGCGGCTTTCTTCAGGAGGGTAGAAAGTGTGACGGTCGAGGGGGTGAGAAGGAGGGGCAGACTGCCGGAGGACATGAGATGAACAACTAAGGATGGACTTGGTGTCCTTTACCATTTCCGAGGACATGACCTCTGAGAGGAGATCTTAGAGACACATAATGTAGATGGGAGGGAGGCAGTTGGAGTCTTGGAGAGGTCGGGCTTGGGAACTTTGGGAGAGTTAGAGAATTGTCGGATATATTACATGGGGTAGGTTCATTTAGGAACCTTAAATATTTTAGGAATCCAGGAACCACCTATTTTGTGCGTATTTATGCTTAATATTATTGAATATTTGTCACGACATTCGTCATGAATATTTTATCACGTTATTCCTCATGAATACTCACAAAATAGGCGATTACCGAGGTCCTAAAATATTTAAGGTTCCTAAATGAATCCACTTTTATTTAATCTGTTTTTAAATTTCTATTTTTTCAATCACCTTAAGTTTTTTGAAAACTTTTTGGCAGGCTTTTTGATGTATCTAGTCAAAACCTTTTCGCACACACCTTTTTGCAAGTTGTTGGTGTTTACGAAAACAATCGTTCCACTTTTTAGGGTAGAGTACAGTGCATAATATTAGATGCCTTGGACCATGTGATATTGCAAGTCAATTTACATGAACTCATTATGTACTCATGTCCACTATGAAAAAATCACACGGTTTTAGGAACGTATAATTATTACACTTTTTAATTAATAAAATGACAAATTTACCCTTAGACAGAAATTTTCTCCATTATAATTAAAGGGTAAAATGAGAAAGTAAACATTTGATTTTGAAAGTGGGCACTTATTGTGGGACAAACTAAAATAGTAATGTAGACAGTTATTTTGGGACGGAGGGAGTATTTATATGTATTGTTTGATTGAGAACCATCTTTCTTCCCTCTATATCCAGTTTTCTTGGTTTAATATTTCATCGTTATAAATAGGCAGCGATGAACACCGAGGGTAAATTCGGATGGGAAGAAATAGTGGATTCTCGTCTTGAAGGAAACTTCGATGAGCATGAACTCAACGATGTGGCCGCTCTTGCATACAATTGCATCAACCGTTCCCCAAGAAAACGACCATCAATGAGAGACATTGTGCAAGTACTATCTCGTATTCTTACGGCTCGGCACAACAAAAAGCATCATAGACGTGAATCACGTGATTCATCGGTTGCCGCTGATGAGGTTGCACTCAACATCGACCAATTAGGTCGGCGGAGCCCGATGAATAGCGAACATCGACGGGTGGAGTCTATGAGCAGCACAGCTGAATCCTGTGAAGGTTAAAATGGACATTTGACCCCTTGATTCTGTTAATTTGTTTTGTTTTTCTTTGCCTTATTTTGTAATATATTTGGCATTTTGCATATATAGGAGTTGATAGCAGCATGTAGTTCAGGTTTTGGTGTGGTGTTGAGTTGAGTGAGGAAATTAGGTTTTAAACTTTGTAAAATCTCTCTTTTCTTCTTGGGTTTGATCCTGTTATGGTTCAATTTTGTATACTAATAGAATACTTCAGAAAAAAAGTGATTGTATTTTTCAAAACTCGGGATATACTGAGCTCGTTTAGTTTGGTTAGTGAAATGTGGACAGTTTAAACTCATATTTATAAAAAAAATGAGTATATTAAGGTTATATTTTATTGAGTAAACTACAAATTTGGTCCAATGTGGTTAGTCGAAAATAACACTTTTCGTCTCTGCAGTTTCGAAATCACAAGATAGCTTTCGGGATTTACGAAAATGTCAGGATTTGGTCCTTTCTCTAAAGGTCGTTAAAATATTTCTTAAAACGAGCGGCATTTTCATCATTTTATAGTTCTTTTTGTTTTTTACACAATCAAAACCCACATGGACCAAATCATAAAATCGATTTTGATTGTGTAAAAGACAAAAGAACAATAAAATGATGAAAAATGCTCTCGTTTAACGGAATTTTTTAACAGACATTTAGAGGGAGAGATCAAATCCGAACATTTTTACAAACTACAACAATCATCTTATAATTTTAAAACTGCAGGAACAAAAAATATTATTTTCGACAAACCACATGAACCAAGTTTGTAGTTTACTCTTCAATTAATCATTTTAAAAAATTGGGTCAAACGGATAACCATAGTCTACTCAAGATATATGACTTTTTTAATGACTTCTTTAAAAAAAACTAATTAATGATAGTTTTTTAATTGTATTTAATATATAAATTATCTTGAAATTAAAAGAATTGATGAAAAGTAACTCTGAACATACTGTTTAAAAACATTTACCCATTTTAATTTGACATGTTTTAAATCCAGGGTTCAAATCTCATCTACCCAGGGTTCAAATTCAGGCGCTGCCAAAACCTTTGTGGTTATGGAGGTTCACCTGCGATGACTCCAGGTCATTCGTGATCGCCCGGGGATTAGTCGGTGCACGTAAGCTGACCCGGAAACCCACGGTTACAAAAAAAAAAAGTTAGCTCGATTCCTATGGTTTACCATTATTTACTTGTTTTATATCTTAGTCCATCATTCAGCTACAAAATATATCAAAATGTAACAACATTTATCCTAGTTCCTATTTCATATAAGAATGATATTTCCCCCTCAATCTATCTAACAAACGTTCAACTTCTTCATATTTCAACTCATTTTAACCGTAACCGTAGATTTTGTAACGATTAATGACATGGATGACAAATTATCAAGTTATATTGTATTTTTTTTAATGTGAAAAATTGTTACACCAAAGTCAACCAATATCATGTAGCCTGAAACTAATTTATCAAAAAATAAAAAATAAAAATCAGTTTTTGAAATTAGTTAATAAATATATTCATCGTTATTACTAAATAGTAAATAAAATAAATTTGGTTGTATTTTAATATACTACTAGAAGTGTACTCGTGCAATGCCGTTAGATATATTACGATTTTAATGTTTCATTTTATTTACATTATGATTTACATTACGATTTTGTCGATTTACATTATGATTTTGGATGGTTGTGAGAGAGTGATAATGATTTTTTTATATAAATTTGTTTAATTTAGACTTAATAATATAATGTAATTTATTTTGGTTTAATAATATAATTTTTTTTATAAAATATTATGTTATATTTTTTAATTATATTTTATATTTTTATATTTAAAATTTGATTTTTATTCTATATTTAATTATGCTGAAAGTTATTTTAGGGGAGTTAAAGTGGGAAATGATTTTAGGGGAGTTAAAATGGTTAGAGATAAATTAATAAATAACATTAAATGTAGTACATACAGCTTTAATGGTTGTTTTTTAAGTAATTAGCATTAAATAGCGGTACATCAAGCTTTAAGACTTGTTTTTAAGAGTTTTTTATGTCTGCTTTATAATATAGTATAGATTATAGTCTAAACTACAAATGGCCAAAACGAACCCGATAGGGACCAATTATGGTTTCCAATGAAATTCTCAGCCTGTCCTAACCCAGCCCGATCTGAGATTGATTATGGGACCAGGGCCGGTTTTAACAAGCCCGTTTTTTTTTTAAAAAAAATGGTCATTTTTTAGGGTAATTAATTAAAATAATCATTTTCACCAGTGGTTTTACCTCTTAGTCACTTCTTTCTGAATTTTACCAAAATAGTCGTAGGTCCACAATAATTGCGGACCTAACTCAAAAGCACCAAAAAATAAGAACCTGGTCAATTTTCCTTCAAAAACTTTTTTTTACTCAGATCCGCAATTGCAGACCAGGTCTACAAAAAAAATTAGAAAAATTGATCAAATATTTTTTTCGTTTTCTGGTGTTTTTGAGCTAGGTCCGCAATTTTTATGCGGACCTAGGACTATTTCAATAAAACTCGGAGAAAAGTGGCTAAGATGCAAAACCACTAAAAAATGACTATTTTAATTAATTTCTTCATTTTTTAACCTTTTTATTATTATTTTTTTTTTCTTAACCCATTTACATTATGGGCTGGGCCTCTTTAAGTGTTTACTACACATATTGGGCTTTTTAATACTAATCAATTGGGTTGGGCTCGTTAACAAGCCCAACCCAATTCTCTAATATAAAAGCTTTATCCACTACGTTTCATTCTCCATCTATCTATCTATCTGGATAAATGCTCTGAAATCAGGTGCACCTCCATTGAGCAAAACCTTGATTAAAAATGGCGGCCATGGCAGCTCTACAGAGCTCATTCACCGCTCTTTCTCTCTCATCCAAATCATTTCTCGGCCAACGTTTCTCTCCGTGCCCCTGTCCACCTCTGGTACACTCTTTCTTCCCCTCAATTCTACTTTATTTGCAAATTTGTTTCACTAATTGTTATGTGCCTTTTAGAATTTTGTAAGTATAGATTTCGGTAATGTGTTTTGTGCGTTAATTCTGTGTGATGTGTAGTTGTTCCGATTTAGGGGTATTTGGTGTTGATTGATTATCGTTTGGTGGTATTTCTGGGAAATTGGATGTGTTGTTTGTTTTTGGTTTTGATGAATTTATGAAGAATTATTTGTGAAATTGTGGTCATTGGTAGACAGTTGATGGTGTAGAATTACTTTTATATTTTATGGAAACAAAGAATTAACATTTTTTTTTGATAAGGGTATCCTGGGCCAGACTAATCCCTTGACAAGTAGAGTCTTTGGCCCAGCTGCTAAGCGTGCATACCTGAGTTTATCCTCAGTGGCCACAATGCTGCGAGTGGGGCTCGAACCCGGACAACCGCTATGAAGTCCTCAAGCTCTTACCACCACACCACAACCTTGTGGTTAAAGAATTAACAATTCATTGCTACATTTGTGAAATGACATTTGTTTTAGGAAACAAAATAAGCTGAATTGTTGAAAAGAGTGTTGATGTGCTTTCACAGTGAATTTGAATAGTTTTTTTTTTAATATAAACATGTGTATAAAATCCATATAATTGAGGATTTTAGAGGTAATTGAGATGCTAGAACCTTTGGCTTCAAGATGGATATTTGTTTCGGGTAACCGTGCGTATCCGTTCCAACTAATGCGCACCGACTAATCCCCTGGAGGCCTGGACGACCACGAATGGTCGGGAGTCATCGCAAGTGAACCTCCATGGCCACAAGGGCTTTGGCAACTCCTAGATTCCGGCCCGGGGAAGATGAGATTTCCAACTGGATCCCCTGAGCTTTAACCTGTGCGCCACAACGGGTGCTTAATAATAACCTCATTGGAGTTAAGGGATTTGGGCACTTGAATTCTTCTTTGGCATGAAATTTAGCACCACTTGAAGGGGTTAGTGACAGCTTAAAGTGTTTAATTTCGCTGTAAGTGCTAAAATTTATTAGCATCTCCAATGCAAGGTTCTTATAAGCAAAAAGTGTAGTGGCTTGTAGGAACTACCATTGTGGAGAGTTCTTATAAGAACCCAAACTCCTTTAGGTTCTTAAATAAAAATCTTGGTTCTTACAGTGAAGTTTGTGAGAAGAGACATTTTCCTTATTTTTTATTTTATTTTCTTGACTTTAAAGTTATTAATATATATATATATATATATACTAATATAACTTGTTTAATTATTATTGATGTTGAAAGAATCAAATGGGACCCACAATAAGGAGGTTCTTATATGAACTGTCATTGTGGACTTTTAAGAGATGAGTTGACAACAAAAAGTGCAAAGAGGAGGTTCTTATAAGAACCTCAATTGGAGATGCTCTAGGACTTGCATTTATCTTCTGATAATAGATTGACCATGGTGAAGTCTCTCTTGAAATCCTTAGGGTTTCCTTTGAGAGTTGGTTAGAAGCCACATGGGTTGTTGCACCTCTGGGTCTGTTTTAATTTTGAGGTATGTTGTTCCCTTGGTCTGGTCGGGACTGAGCTCCCTTGGGTGACCCTTTTGACCGTTTCCTGATTTTGACTCCTTTGATCACATTGTTTTGGGTTGGGTCATCTCTATGCATCTTTAGCTATCTATAATCTATTGTAGTTTTGGGGGAAATGGAATTTGGGGATTGGATTTAAATCGAAACTCATTATCCAATTCACAAGCTTATGGTCTTCATACATCCTACTCTCCCGAGACCCTATTTTATGTGGTATTTACTGGGTTCATATGGTTTGGTTTAATCAAAGCTTGTTCACTTCAAAGTGTCGATAGCCATGAAGTTGAAATTTCTAAACATCATGTCAGCTTCATTCAAGTAGCATGTCAAAATATAAATTTGTTTCTAGAAGCTGACTGCATGACTTGTTCCAAGCTTGGCAGCATTGCCTGCACTTGCTTTCAACTTTCAACTTCGGATCTCATCTCTTTGGTTCATAGTGGCATGAATTTTATGCATGCCATCGTTGCCCTTTTGGATGCGATTGGGCTTGTAATGCATGCCCTTGTTTCCTTGCTTCTTGTTTAAGTATCACATTGGCAATTTTAAAGATCGAATCAGAAGAAAGAATGCAAAAGTAAACAAAGATGCTAAAGATTAGCATAATAAGTTCATGGTCACATATGAAGACTTTAGTCTACTTGCAATCATCTATTTGACTATATGCCTGTGAGGAAATCCCTTGAATGGATCTCCTGTTATCCCAATACCCCCCACCCCCCCTCCATAATTAGTAAGTATCTCGTTTCTTGATGGAACCATTTTTGGAATAGAAAATTCTCACAAACCGTGGCTCAAAAATGCGGAATATAAGGAGTATATATATATATATATATAGAGAGAGAGAGAGAGAGGGGGGGAAGGTTCATTTAGGAACCTTAAATATTTTAGGAACCATCCTTTTTGTGAGTATTCAACTATTCATGATGAATAACGTGATAAAATATTCATGATGAATGTCATGACATATATTTTTTTATGAATATTGACAAAATAGGTGGTTCTCGGATCCTAAAATATTTAAGGTTCCTAAATAAACCTACCTTATATATATATATATATATATATATATATATATAGAGAGAGAGAGAGAGAGAGAGAGGAAGGAGGGAGTGAGTTTTCTTCGTCTCACATTTGGTGCGACAATTAACCGGGACCAGACAGGAATGAGTGGACAAAAATACACTTTCTTTATGTCCCATCAAAATAGGTGGAACAAAAATCAAGAAGATGTGACAAGCTTGGTAAGTAAATTTACTAAACTACCCATGTTAAATTAAACCCTAAAACCTCCCACAAGGCCACAATTCTTTCACCCATCTACCTCACTCTCACCTGTCCAGTCTTATCCAGTCCCGTCAGCCTACTAAGCGCAGTAAACTTATCCGCACAATTAGTTTATCATACCTGAGGCTTGATTATTCTATGACATGTTCTATATGCAGGTCAAGACTACAAAAGTGGCATGTCCTCCTATCCAAGTGAAGGTCAGTATACCATGCCCTCCTCGCTATTTCTTTCGATTTTTTTTGTTGCCCTTTTTTTTTTTCAAATTTGCATACATTTTGAGCTTCTTATCTAAGGTCGGTTTTCGAATTCAACTTTTGCAGCTAAAGAGGTGGGAACGGATAAAATGCAAGCCGAACAGTCTTCCAATAGTGCACAAGATGCATGTGAAGCTTGGGGACACCGTGAAAGTGATAGCAGGACGAGATAAGGGCAAAATCGGCGAGATAACCAAGATTGTTAAGCACAACAGCACTGTGATTGTCAAAGAAATTAATTTGAAGACCAAACATGTGAAGAGCAAGGAGGAGGGTGAATCAGGACAGATAATTAAGGTTTAAATTTTCGACTCCTTCGCAGATATAGGCTAAATGTTTGAAATTGTCCGAAATAGTCATTTGGGACCCTCTAATTCACTTTATAGACGGTTTTCTACTCAATTGACCGGAATAGCCAAGATTTAGCATGCAGCGCTTTAGCAACCGGTGAAATCTACCTTTTGCAAATTTAATATCCATAAAGTAACAGTTTCGCAAGTTGCTAAAGTGCTACTTACAAAATGCTGACGTGGGCAAGTAGCACTTTAGCATGTAGCACACCTTAACAAGTTGCGCAAGTGTCATTTCTATGTCAGTATTTAGCGAGTAGCACTTTAGCAACTTGGGATATTCATAAAAGTAGATTTTGCAAGTTGCTTAAAGTGTTACTTGCGAAATCTTGGCTATTTCGGTCGATTATGTGGAAAAACGGCTATAAAGTATTAAAGTGACAAAAATGGCTATTTTGGATAATTTCCCGGCTGAACCTACCAAACGGTTGAAACTAGCTTATAAACTAGTTATGTTATGTAAAAAATAGTTGATAAGCTAGATTACAATATAGGAGGACATTTTGAAAAAATAATTGGAAAAATATAAGGGGCATAATTGGAAAAAATGGGAAAAGGTCCCTATTGAAACTCCTTTAGGTAGTTAAAAAAAAACTAGCTTTTCCAATAAGATTAAAATATAAGCTAGCTTATGGTTGTCAAAATGGCCAAAAAAGCATTGGAATGATATAGGGGCTTCGTCTAGAATCGGCATCAAATGACTAAAACCAAACCCGCTTAGAGATAATCATCTCTCGTTTCTTGTTCGTGTTTCTTGGGCAGATAGAAGCGCCAATTCATAGCTCAAATGTGATGCTGTACTCGAAAGAACAAAACGTTGCGAGCCGGGTGGGTCACAAGATCCTGGAAGATGGTAAAAGGGTTCGGTATCTGTTAAAAACCGGTGAAATAATCGACAGCGTAGAAAACTGGAAACGGGCGATCAAGGAAAGAGAGAAGAAAACAGAAGAGCTTACTGTTGCATCATGATACTACCAAATGAACAAATTGTAATTGCAAATTATGTGCATTTTTTTGTTACTCAACTTCTTGTTTCTAGTTTGTGATCTAAATGCTATTTGGCCTCTTTTTCATACTCATGTAACATGTTCAAGTTAGATATGCATAAAAAAAGCCCAAAGTCTAAACCCGGGCCTAGTAAGGCTATGTTTGGCAAACTAGTTGGTAGCTGATAAACTAGCTTTTCAAAACGCTACTATGAGTAGTTTTTCAATAAGCTAGCTTGTGGTCATCCAAACATGTACAAAAAAAAAACTAGCTTATAAACTAGCTTTTTTTGCCAAACAATGCCTAAACCCGAGCCCGAGCCTAGGCGTGATTTTGAAGTCCGATTAGACCAACTTTTTTTCTTTCAAGATCCGGTTAAAACCCGGTAAGGATAAAAAAGTTTGATCGGGCCTTATTTCAATCCTAAAACCGGGCTCGGGCCTGGAGAAAATAGCCTGTATTTTTCTGTGTTTGCTAAAAAACGGGTTTGGAAGACTCGGATCCGCACTTAAAGAATCCGAGGCCTTTGTGTGTAAATTTATATGAAAAGTGGAATCTTTTCTCAATTTTAGCACCAAAGGTGTCAAACTTTTAGCTTCAATTTTTTTTTTAATTTAAGAACTTCAAAAAGAACTAAAAGTTAAAAAAAAAAATAGTATAAATACTTAATTTTAGGTTTTTTTATTAGTTGAAATATAATAAAAAAAATCTATTATGATAATATTTTTTAGAAGTTGTCCAAATTTTGAGGATTTTACATATCTCATACTTTCTTTATTTTGAAAAATATGTTAGAGCAAAATACTTGTCCAAAATTTTCATTTCAAAAAATATCTTGAAGATACTCTAAAAAAGATTATATCCAATATATTTTAGCAATTTCAACATATTATATATTAATAAAATATTTAATACATTAAATAAAATATTATTTATCTCTTCTACATATTTAACTTCAATATTTAGAAAGAATTAAAATATTATTTCTCTTTCATCCATAGAGTTTCAAATATTTTTTCAAATTTGGAGATATTCTACTTTATCTCTGTTCTTTTCTCTATTTTAACATATTATTTTACATAACTATTGAAGAAGGAAAAAATCTTAAATCTTCAAAATTTTCTATTTTAACATAACTTTATAGATACCCTTAGACCATCTTTAACCACGACAAAAGGAAAAAAAATTTAAAATATCCACTAACAAAAAAAATCTCAAAATCCAACCACATGTTAAAAAACTAAATATCATGTTTTCATTTTTTTAACAATAAATCACAAAACAAATCAATTATAAAACAAAATAAATCAATTAATTAATATATAAAACATTATTAACTCCGTCCATTAAAAAAACACTAAAATAACAGGATCATTAAAAAAAATCTCCAACCCAACCACATGTTAAAAAATAAAATCATACTTTTCATATTTTAACAATAAAACCCAAAATAAATTAATTATAAAACAAAATAAATACATTACTTAATACATAAAATATTATTAAACACAAAAACAAATTAAATATAAGAGTAAATTATCTTTTTCGTCCCTGTGGTTTGTTGAAAATTGCGTATTTCATCCCTATGGTTTTAAAATGTCGGTTTTCATCCTTATGGTTTGTAATTCATTTCTATTTTCGTCCCTAGAACCTTTTAAGTATGAAGAACTAAAAAAGAAATAACTTGTAAACCATAGGGATGAAAAAAACAATAATATTTATATCACAAGGACGAAAAAGTTAATGAATAAAAAACCATAAAAATGAAAATTGTAATTTCAAAACCATAAAAATTAAAATAGAAAAATTCAATAAACCACAGGGACTAAAAACGTAATTTACTCTAAATATAATTTGGCGGCCTACACTGTTCGGCTATATTTCCCGACCCTTATTCACAAAATCACATGTTCACCGGCGTAAATTCCGACCACCAATCGGAAAAACCTCACCGCCGTTTTCCCCGCCGGCCGGAACTTTCTGTGTTTTATAAAAATCAAATAATTCACAACTAATTTTCAACCTGAAAATCTGTGTTTGAACTTTTTCTATAGAAGTAGCAATTTTCAAGATTTCTTGATTATCTTCACATGCCAAAAAGGTGGCAGTCACGTGACCCATGAGTAGCAGACGACAAGTGTCCTGAAAAAAAAACGGATTGGTTGAAAAAAGCATTCGAAAATGGAGCAAAAAAAACCTGATCGTAGCGGTGGCGGTGGCCGGACGTACTGTGTCACCGGAGCAACCGGTTACATAGGATCATGGCTCGTGAAATCCCTTCTCGAAAGTGGTTTTTCCGTTCACGCCGCCGTTCGAAACCCTAGTTCGTATCGAAATTTACGTGTTTTTTTTACGAATTTGATTAGTTTTTCGATTAATAAATCTTGGAATTTATGAAATTTATCAGTGAAGTGTGATCGTCTTTTGGAGTTATGGAGTGGCGGCGATCGGTTAAGGTTGTTTAGAGCTGATTTGAATGAAGAAGGAAGCTTCGATGATGCTGTTAATGGCTGCCATGGCGTCTTTCATGTTGCTGCTTCAATGGAAGTCATTGTACTAACTAGTGATAATCCAGGTTAGTGGAGTTTAAATTTGGGGGTGTCTGTTCCGGACAGCACCATAATTACGGTTTAGAAAATTTCTAACCAAGTGGTGTGGTCAATGTCAAAACGGACCAAAAAAAGGCGGTCTGGTCTAACCGGTTTAGATGGTTTTCTTGCAGGTTTTAAAATTTAGAGTAAACTACTATTTTCGTCTTTGTGGTTTGTTGTTTATAACTATTTTCGTCCTAGTCTTTAAAAATTGTATTTTTGGTTCTTGTGGTTTGCAACTCCTTTCACTTTTAGTCCCTGAGAATATTAGTTTTAGGGACGAAAATGGAAAGGATTTGCAAACCACAACGACTAAAAAAACAATTTTTAAAGTGAGGGATGAAAATGGTTATAAACAACAAACCACAAGGACGAACATCGTAGTTTACTCTAAAATTTTAAAAAGAAAGATAACATTTATATCTAAAATGAAATTTATACGATAAAATAGAATGTTTTAGACAAATATTTTTTAATTGAGCCATAAAGATTGGCTTACAACATGAAAACTAAATATAATTAATACATGTGTAATTGCCGGTCGGTTTGGTTCAGCCGACTAAAAAAATGATCAAACCGCATATTGAACCAAGCGGTTTGGCAGCAAGTGACCAAACCGGTCAAACTGGACCACAAAAAGACAGTCTAGTCTGACCGATTTAGCCGGTTTTGGTTTTTTGCGGGTTTCAAAATTACAAAAAAAAACACACACGACGTCTATATCCAACATGAAATTTCTACCAATAAAACATTATTAAAAAATAATTTATTGTATTATAAAAGAAACGTTATCTCTAAAATTAAAAAAAAAACATTTAACAAGTTGAAAAAAAAAGTAAAACAAAGTCCACAAATCAGAGTTGAATTTTGGACAAATATTGAGCAAGTACGATTTAGAATTCTGGATTTGATTTTTGACGGATTTCGGAAATTTGGCAATATAGATTTCGTGGTCAATTGAGAAACGAAAACTAAAAATATAATGTTTTAAGACGATTTTTTTTTAATCGAGCTATAAAGATTGAGCCTACAACATGAAAACAAAATATGACTAATACATGTGTATTTTTGACGGTCGGTTTGGTTCAGACCGCTCAAAAAAATGCTCAAACCGCAGACTAGAGCGGAGCAAACGGTTTGGCTAGCGGTCCAACGGTTTTTTTAACGGCCATAAGTTTAATCATATTTTATTAAGTTAATTATGAACTAATGAATCATGTTCTTTTGGTTTTTTTGGGGGAATTGATGATGTTGAAGATGATCATGTTCAATCTGATGTTATCGATCCTTCGATCAGAGGAGCTTTGAACATCCTCCGATCGTGTTTACGATCGAAATCTGTGAAACGGGTTGTTTTCACGTCTTCGATCAGTACGATGACCGCTCGAGACGACGCTGGAGGATGGCTGCCGGTGGTGGACGAATCTTGTCGGACACCCGTTGACGTTATTTGGAACAGAAAATCGAGTGGTTGGGTAAATCGATATGTTTCCGATTTCCTACGTTGAAATGTTATGTAACACTGGTCCCACATGGATAAAGGATTAGATTTATGTGTTTATTGTAAAGTTAAAGTTACGAGCTACCAATAACTTTCACGATGAATTTAAGTTGATTTGGAGGTCACTGGTCGAGCCCGTAAAACTTTTTGTTTGCCGGCCAAAACCCTCCAACCGGCCGTCAAAAATGCTTTTTGTCACAACGAACGCCAAATATGCCGTGTACCGTTCACCTCCTCAAATCTTTTAAAGTATTGTCGGAGAGGCTTTGTATTTTACGGCCTTTTTATTAGTAGCTTAATGGGACTTACTGCTTATTCTGTCAGTTATACATGATTTTTTGGTAATGGCTTAACGATATAGGAAGTGGTTTATTCGCTAAGCTTCTAGGGGGAGCTTTATGCAGAAAGTCAAATTTTTTTCAAACTTGCCCCTCCCAATTAAAAAACAAACTCCTTCCATCTATGAAACCCCCTAATCAAAAACTTTTTCAATCTATACAGACAAATTAATACACACAGACAGTTTTATCTTCTTGGAAAACCAACCAAACGTTTGGTTTTTCACTGAACAGATAAAGATGTCTGTATGGATTAATCTATCTGTATAGATTTATAATTTTTTTGTTTGGGAGAGTTTTTTCTTAGATAGAAGAAACATGTTTTTAATTAGGAGGAGCAGGTTTGAAAAAAATTAGCTTTCTGCATAAAGCTTTACTAGAAACTTACTGAATAAGCCACTTTATATATCATCAAGTCACTACCAAATAGTCATGTATGGCTAACATTAAGCTCATTAAGTTGCTAACAAACAAACACTTAGTTGCTCTCACCTTCCTAATCTAACAACACCCATTATACAGGTTTATGTGCTCTCCAAGCGTCTAACCGAAGACGCCGCATTTCACTTCGCAAACGAAAACGGTATCCGTCTCGTATCCATCATCACCACCACCGTTGCGGGCCCGTTCCTTACTTTGAACGTTCCCTTGAGCATTCGTGTTCTCCTCTCTCCGCTAACAGGTTGACGACATTTGTTCCTTATGGATCAATGATCATACGTGATTCCTGTTCTAACATGTTGTTTTCAATTTTCACCGCTCGTAGGTGACTCTGAACTGTTACCGATATTATCATCTGTGAATTCAAGAATGGGTTCGATCGCTTTGGTTCATACGGAAGACATATGCAATGCGCACATGTACCTTATGGAGCACGATCGAGCCGAAGGGCGATACATATGCTGCACCAATAGCTGCACAATGTCTGAATTGGTTCAGCATCTAGCAAAACTATATCCTTCCCCTAATTTACAAAGGTGAAAACTCCTGAACCTTATCAAAGATTTGATCTTTTCTTAGATAGGTATCAAAGATGGATCTTCTTTTAGATGGGTATCGAATCTTCATTTCTACTTAATTGATCGAAATAGCCAAGATTTTACAATGTGCACTTTAACGACTTTAGAAAACTACTTCTTATGAATTTAACAGGGGTGGACGAAATGCACCACTACCTACTAGTTTCCTTCTCACACAATATTCTTAATTCATGATTTGACATGATTCTAATATAAAAGAGGTCATATAGCATCACTCGTTTAATATTCATAAAATAAAACTTTAACATGTTGCTACAAAGTAGCGGTTTAGCAAGTTCGTCAGTGGCACTTCCACATCAGCTTTTCGCAAGTAGCTCTGTAGCAACTTGATAAAGTGTTACTTTATGAATATCAAATTCATAAAAAGTAGATTTTGCAGTGCTACATATGAAATATTGACTATTTCGGTCAAGTATGTAGAAAAACGCATTATTATGTGAATTAGGGGTTAAAATGGCTATTTTGGACAATTTTCGTTCAAATGGGTATTGAAGATTTGATCTTTTTTAAGATGGTATTCAAGATTTGATCTTTTCTTAGACAGGTATGAAGATTTGATCTTTTTTAAGATGGGTATTCAAGATTTGATCGTTTCTTAGATGGGTATCAAAATTTGATCTATTTTAGACGGGTATTCAACATTTGATCTTTTTTTTAGACGGGTATTCAAGATTTGATCTTTTTTAGACGGGTATTCAACATTTGATCTTTTTTTAGACGGGTATTCAAGATTTGATCTTTTTTAAGTTGGGTATTCAAGATTTGATCTTTTTTTAGACGGGTATTAAGATTTGATCTTTTTTAAGATGGGTATTAATAATTTGATCTTTTTTTAGACGGGTATTCAACATTTGATCTTTTTTTAGACGGGTATTCAACATTTGATCTTTTCTTGGACGGGTATTCAAGATTTGATCCTTTTTAAGACGGGTATTCAACATTTGATCTTTTTTAAGACGGGTATTCAACATTTGATTTTTTTTTTTTAAGACGGGTATTCAAGATTCGATCTTTTCTTAGATGGGTATTCAAGATTCGATCTTTTTTAAGACGGGTATTCAAGATTTGATCTTTTCGATTATTGCAGAGTTGTAGAGGAACAAGTGAGCTCAGTCCCTACTGAAATAAGTTCAAAGAAGTTGAAAGATTTGGGGTTTAAGTACAAGTATGGATTGCTGGATGTAATACATCAAACACTTGAATCTTGTATCCAACATGGCTTCCTTCCTCCAATCAAAACACAGAAAAAGTGATGAGCAAAGCAGAAGCAGGAGATCTATTCATCTCATAACTCTTGCACATGTGACAGTATTTTAGCCATGAAAACTACAAAATTACAGGCCCCCTAATCAAGAAAACTGAAGAGTCTACATCAAAGAGTAAATGCCAACTACCATAGACAGCAAATCTTGAGTATTGTCTATATTCATTTAAAATGTGTCGATTTCATTCCATTGTAGACTGTAATGGTATCCAAACCTACACACACTTTATTGTTTTGCATGTACAAGTAGCTATGTTTTCAATAAATTGACTGAAATTGCCGAAGATTACGCAAGTAGCACTTACACAACTTGGGTATTCCACTTTTTCCAATATTATATTCAGGAAAGTAGACATTATGAGACTTGGGTACTCCGACATTATGCTATGCCTTGGTTTTTTTTTCTATCAAAAAATTTAAAAAAAAATCAAAAAATTGTCTTTTTTCTTGATCGGAGGGGCCGCCCCCTCTTTATCAAAAAGAGTAGACATTATGTCGGAGTGTAACCCACCTAGACATTACACGAGTAGCATTTACGCAACTTGCGTAATGTCTAGTTTTTATGATTATTTTATTGGAAAAAGTGGGTTACACAAGTTGCTTAGGCATTACTTGCGTATTTTCAACTATTTAAGTAGGTTATAAAGTGAAGTGGGGAGGCCTAATTGACTATTTTGGACAATTTTCTCATTTAAACCCATGCACTATTGTTTTAGCATCATGGAAACAGTTGTTGTACTCTTTAAGATGGAGGTCACGTCTGCGTATATCTCACCCTTCTCCCATACCCCATTCGAAAGTGGGAAATAACTGTGTTTGTTTGGTTTGGATCTGATATTTCAACAAGCATTGAGATATGGGTTCAAAAGAATCTTGGAAAAAGGATCAATAGAAAAGCTATTTCCTTTGGTGCTATAGTGAGTTGTACCTTCAGCTTTGTGAGTTGTTTTCTTGTGGGGAAAAGGAAATCTCAATTTTCTTTTGGCAAAAAGTATCAAACTTGAAAAATCTTGAGGAAAAGAGATTGGATTCATGACCTCATCAGCAATTCCTGAAAGGCAACAAAAGGGACAACAACAAAAGTTCACTGCACCAAGTTGTGCTTATTTTGTAACATATACTAATGTTTGAAATCTAGGACCACTTTCCCTCTTTTGGGTAATAATTATTTTAATCGAATTTGTCGAAATCCAAAATAATGTACAACTTTTGTTGCATGATATACAAATCGTGTGGGTCAACTTAGATTGTTTTGGTCTCGTTGCTCGTGTAACTCTCTGTAGTACAAAACAGTAAGTTGACTCAATAACCTCAAAATGAACTTAAAACCATGATAATGTTATAAGAGCATCTCCAACAGCTTCTTTAAAATGGAGAAAATTGATAAAATAGGGATTTTGAGCCAATATTTTGCTCCAATAACTTCCCCAAAACTATCTCCAAAATAGAGAAAGTACGAGTGAGAAGGAGTTTTTCTCCAAATATTGAGATAACCCCAAAATTGATTACTAATTTTTAGAGAGGAAAATAATATTTTAATAAATGAATGAAATATTTTAATATTATAATCAATGTTAGATTCTTCAAAATGGAGAATTTGTTGGAGATGGATGTAATTTTTTTTAGAGATTTTAATTTTGGGGAAATTTTGGAGAATCTCTAAGTAGTCCCCAGTTTTGTTACATATCTAATTTTTATACCATGTGGGCCTATGTGGCATTCGCCTAACATGTTTTTTTGTTAACCGGGTGTCTGAACCCGCTTGCATGTATCTCGACTAATCTAGGGCCCCCAGATTACAGCCAGAAAAATATCAGTGGCACTTGAACCATTGGCCTTTAAGGAAGATCCCCAAAGGCCCAAGCCACGAGGTTTGCCCCATTGTCCTAACGGTACAAGGTGGAAGCGGGCCCCATAACCTCCAAATCAACTTTAAACCATTTGTAAAACCTCATAATCCAAACTTCAAAGCAACAAGTTGGCCCAATAACCTCCAAATTTAAACCATGGTGAAAGCTATCTGTAGCCCACAACTATTAAGTTTACAAGTAGTTTACAAGTCTAAATATTATATCCATGTGGGACGGATTGTTACAGTTTCGTCTTTCGACACAATCATAAAAGATCCCCAAATCCAAAACTTTTTATGAATGCACTAATGTAGCTGAATTCATAAAGAAAAAACATATGGAAACTATTCCAAGCTAACCAAAATGATGCACAATTCTATATCTAAATAAAACCCTTAGCAAGAAACCATTCAATTTGTCACTAGAGTTTGCATATCACCACAAAGCAAGGAAGAAGAGCTTTTGGGCTAAGCAAATAAAGATCTTCAATATTCAAATGAAGCCCGACTTTCCCGGCCAACGAATCAAAACCCGACTGCCCAGCAATCTCTTGAATGTTCTCCAACGGCCGGTGCACCCTCCCGGCTATCACTCTGCACACCATCAACGCCCTTCGTGTATCCGGGCCGTCGTCAGAGACTTCTATCGATTCAAAAGCTCGGGCGCTAGTCGAAGTTGTGAAAACACCAACGCCGCCCTTGAGTTCCTTGGTTGTCGAGAACCCGGTTCTTATAATCCGACACACACAACATTTGTCAGAAATGCAGAGGCTGGAATCGCCGTTGATGCCTAAAGAACAAGCGATTGTGGTTCCGTAAAACCTCAAGAGTTCGTTTCCGTCTGCTAGACATCGAGGGTGTTTCTTGGGAAGTTTGCTGGCTTTTGTTTTCACGGATTCTCTGTATTCTTCGAATCGGGCTAGTGTTTTTTGCATGTTGTGAACTTTTAAAACCTTCTCGATTCGAACGGAAGTGTTCTCGGACTTTAACCAGCTCGATCGACAGATTATTTCGACAATCTTTCTTGATGAATCACCCTCCATAAGCTCAGTAACTACCAAAAAGACAAGAATCTAGATTAAAGTTCCATACTTTTCCTCAAGATTCATATATGAATAAACACCATTATGGGGGTTAAATCAAGAAGTCCTAATTTGACAACATAAAGATTGAATCTTGATAGATTAAATGAGGAATAGAAATTTACAGTAACTAGCAAAAACACCAGAATCTAAATTAAAGTTCCATACTTTTTTCAATATTCACATATGAATAAACACCATTATGGGGGTTAAATCAAGAAGTCCTAATTTGACAACATAAAGATTGAATCTTGATAGATTAAATGAGGAATAGAAATTTACAGTAACTAGCAAAAACACCAGAATCTAAGTTAAAGTTCCATACTTTTTTCAATATTCACATATGAATAAACACCATTATGGGGATTAAATCAAGAAGTGTTAATTCAACAACATAAAGATTGAAGCTTGAGAGATTAAATGAGGAATAGAAATTTACAGTAACTAGCAAAAACACCAGAATCTAAATTAAAGTTCCATACTTTTTTCAATATTCACATATGAATAAACACCATTATGGGGGTTAAATCAAGAAGTGTTAATTCAACAACATAAAGATTGAATCTTGATAGTTTAAATGAGGAATAGAATTTTACAGTAACTAGCAAAAACACCAGAATCTAAGTTAAAGTTCCATACTTTTTTCAATATTCACATATGAATAAACACCATTATGGGGATTAAATCAAGAAGTGTTAATTCAACAACATAGAGATTGAATCTTGAAGGATCACATGAGGAATAGAAAATCACAGTAACCAACAAAAACACCAGAATCTAGATTAAAGTTCCATACTTCTTTCAAGATTCACATATGAATAATTAATAAACACCATCATGGGAAGGGAAGCTCCACACTTTTTTTAATATTCACATGTGAATAAACACCATCATGTAGGTTAAAACCAATAACTATCAACTCAAAACAACATAAAGATCAAATCTTGATGCATCAAAACATAGAAATTATAAAAAAAAATTACCAGCATGCTTTGACAGATGATGGGCTTCAAGATTTTCCCACTTTCCAAACTGTTTCCCACACTTATGGCACGTGACTGTTCCCCCACCACAACCCCCATAAGATTCTGCCTCCAAACAACCCCTACCCTTTTGTACCATTCCAATTCCATTCCCACTTCCAATTCCAACTCCATTCTTCCCTATCAAATGACCAGAATTCCCAATTCCATTCCCATCATTTGTTGAACCCATTGAACCACTCAAATGTGTTCTCCTTTGTTGATTCTTTAAATTATACATTCTTGTATCACCACCGCCACCGCCGCCGCCACCACCACCACCACCAGGACCAGGTGTACCAGGTATTAAACTACCCACAAAAGTAGACCCATCACTGCCACCGCCGGCGGCGGCGGCGGTGACGGCGGCGCCACCGGTGACATCATGAAACCCACCACCAAAACCAGTGATTTTAAGCTCACATCTTGAATCACTGAGAATAACTTCATGGGTAATTGGGTTTAAAAACTCACTGCTTCCAATAGATCTTGGACTACAACTCACTGGTTTTTCTGAGTGTCTTTTGCTTCCACCATGGATGACATCTTTAAGGTTTGCTATGGACCTTGAACAACCCGACCTACCGGGTTTTCGGGTCAAGATTGTGGACAAATGCTTCTTAGATTTCGGGTCGTGGACTTCGGATGGGTCGGATTTGCAGTGGAGTGATTTCTTTAAAGAAAACCAAACTGTTGGCATTATCTTGGAATCTTGATTTCTGTTGTTTTTGTTGTTGTTGTTTCACTTTTTTTGAAAGTGAAAAACTTTTGTACCCATTTTTGAAAAAGGTGAGAACTTTGAAATGGAGAAAGTGAGATTGAAAAGGGTTTTGTGATTTGAAGTGGAAGGAGGTGGAGTTGAGTGGGGTTGGTTAATAAATGAGGAGCAATTCTGTTCAAATGAAAATGAGAGAAAATAAAGATTTTCTGACAGCTATGAAATTTAAAGAGAAAGACATTCACTAGTCACATTTAAATTAAAGAGATAATGGCACAAATGGCTAAATCATGGAGAGGGATTAGTCTCTTACCCATCCATCTCCCTTACTTGCAAAAATGTTCAAAATGACCCAAATGGAGCCCAAGGGCGCAATTACGCCCCTACGCATATTTTTACTGAAAACAAGTAAGGCTTCATTTGCGCCATGGGCTCCATTTGCGTCCTTGGGGCTCCATTTGCGTCTTTTTGGACATTTTTGCAAGTCAAGGAGAGGGATGGCTAAGAGGTCAATCCCTCTCCGTGATTTGGCCATTTGTGCCATTATCTCTTTTATATATGGACCTTGGTAAATTTTGTATAAAATTACATTTTGTTAGTTATTTATATATTTGTTAGAGCATCTTCAACAGCATTACTAAAATAGAAAAAAGTAAGTTTTTGTTCTCTAAACCTCTCCAACAACTTTGCTATCTTGTTTGTTGTAATAAAAAAAAACTTGAAAATTTTTCAAGTTTAGAAAATTTTCTAAAACTTGATGGTATGAAAGAGAAATGATTATTTTATTCAATCTCACCAATGAAAATTAATTATTATCATTTTACATTAACTTTTTTTAAAGTGTATTGAGTTGATAAATTATAAAATTAGAGAATATTATAATAATATAAGTTGTTTTAAAATCTCTAAAATAGCAAATCTGTTGGAGTTGAATGTAATACTTTTTTGAGATTTTCACTTTTGGTTCTCTATTTTAGAGAAATTATAGGAAAGTTGTTGAAAATGCTCTTAAGTTTTATATTAAGGAAAATTACATCAAAATGGAACCAATTTTAACCAGATTCCTATTTTAGGGAACCAACTTTCAAAATCATTATTTAAGGGTCTAAAACAAGCTTTTTATATATTTAAGGATCTCATTTACCCTTTTGACCTACTAATAGTTACATGGTGTAGATAAATACAAACTAAGATTCTACATCATAATTAATTAAAAATAAATAAAAATAATGACATGACATGACATATTTTGTAAAATTTCATATGTATTTTAATGGGGAGTGCTATTTGCACCAAAATTATGTCAAAATCAGGTCAATTCGTGCATTGGGAATGTAATTTATGCATTGGAAATGTAAAAAGCAAATTTTGATGTTGATGTGTGTGAGGAGAAAATTAATCATATTGGTACATTTAGCAAAATTAAAGGTGCAATTAGCCTCCCCCATTTTAATTTACATGTAGAATTGTTTTGCATCAAGGGTAGAGGGAAAAAACAAAAAGAAAAAACTGACACTCTCCATCCACCTAATATGTTTTTAATCATTAGATTTGTCACATCACATTAAGGTAACTGATTACCTATTAAATCGGTTTAATCAAACCCTTAAATAAATGAAAAGTTTACTTGAAGCCTAAAATGATAGTTTTGAAAGATAGAGCATCTCCAACAGCATTGCTAAAATAGAAAAAATTGGTTTTTTCTTTGCTATTCCTCTCCAACAGCTTTGCTATATGGTTTGCTAAAATAGAGAAAGATCAAAAAATCTCTAAATATAGATAATTCTCTATAATCTCTAAATTGGAGAGAGAAAATATTATTTTATTCAATTCAACCAATAAGATTCAATTTTTAACATTTTATTTTAAGTTTTTTTAAAAAGTGTATTGGGATGATAAATTATGAAATATTATAATAATATAAATAATGATTGATTTTTTAAAATAGAAAAACTGTTAGAGTTAGAAGAAAATATTTTTAGAGATTTTGACTTTTCATTCTCTATTTTAGAAAAAATTTAGCAATGTTGTTGGAGATGCTCTTAGTTCCCTAAAATAGGTATTACACCAAAGTTGATTTCATTTTAATGCAATTTTCCATTTATATTATAAGAACTAGGTTCAACCCCGTGTATTACACGGGGTAATTTAAAAAATTAAATCATGTCAGAAAACTTATCTTATAGATATGAATGATCATCGAAAGTACGATGCTACTTTTCCAAGTTTTTTTTCTCTTCAGAGTTGTTTTTTTGCAGTTGGTTACAAAATGTCATTTTTAGGCAGTTTTCACAAAGAATGTTTGTAAAAAATTAATAAAAAATATGAATAAATATTAAATATTTATAAAAAAAATTATAATAGAACATAAATGAAATTATGAAAAGATACATAGTTAAAATTGATATGAAATTGCAAAAAGAAAATCACGACAATTTTGTGATTATTTGTATCAAATCTCATACTAATTTTAACAAATCTAATATTAATCACGACACATTAATTCATATGTATTTATGGTATTTAATAATATAATTAAATCCAAAAGTATTCAATATTAGACTCGTTTCAAAGGTATTGATGAAGCGATTACAATGGTATAATTTGTAAAAATAAAAAAGTTTTTTTAATGCATTTTAGTTCATATACATTATTTATGTTTATATGATAATAGTTTAAAATAAAAAATAAAAAAGTAAGGGATTAAAAATAAATTACATACTTAATTATAAGGGTGGTAAATGTAAGGTATAAATTAAAAAAATTGAATTAAGAAAATATTTAAGAAGGAATGAATGTGGATGTGCTAAATGAACTTATAATGTAAAATGCGTCCAGATACATGTTTATGCGGGAAAATGAAAAAATGGGTTCACCTTAAGGCGACACGTGTCCTTCTAGTTACTCATTTATTATATGTATAGGTGTACTGTTATTGGTGTTGAAAAAATACATATGATCCACAAAAAATATTCTTTAATAAAAACCACAGTGGAGTTTTTATGTTGGTTCTTAATTTTTTGATGAGATAGAAATGATGTGCGATATGTGAAGAGAAAAGTACCAAAAATAGGTTTTTATATGAGCATCTTTGATGGAGGTTCTTATTAGGGAAAAGTTCAAAAAAAAACCAATAAACTATTACATTTTGAATGATTAAGTCCCTAAACTATTTTTTTGAATGAAAAAACCATTAAACTTTTTCATTTTGAATGATTAAGTCTCTTAACTATTTTTTCAAACGAAAAAACCATTAAACTTTCTAATTTTGAATGATTAAGTCCCTAAACATTTTTTTTGAATAAATAAACCATCGAACTTCTGAAAATTGGTTACCTTTTTTTTAAAGGTATCTGAAACTGAGTATGAAGGTTTTAAAGTAAAATTAATCTAAATTAGTTTTACAAATCTCAAACTTTACGTCATTAAAACCACTCACAAACAATCGTATCGCTCCGCCTCGCCACTCCCCGTTGCCCAAAGGTTGTCCGTTCTCCATATTGTCTAACACGTTGTTGCCCCTGTTATCGATCTCCCTCTTTTTGATCTATTTTGTATCTATAAAAAGAGGAAGAATCAAAAGATAACCGGTTACAGGTAGTTTTTTTTGGTTAAAATGATGTAAGTAATCATTTTTTTGAAGTTTTATGATTTAATTTATTGAAAAAAAATGTTCAGGGACTTAATAATTCAAAATAGTAAAATTTATTGTTTTTTTCATTCAAAATGAGAAAGTTTAATGGTTTTTCATTCAAAAAAATAGTTCAAGGACTTAATAATTCAAAATTAGAAAGTTTAATGGTTTTTTCATTCAAAAAAATAGTTTAGGGACTTAATTATTAAAAATTGAATAGTTTGTTGGGTTTTATTGAACTTTTCCCTTCTTATTATTATAAGAACTTGATTTTTGTATTTTTTTTTCTTATTGTATCATTTTCAACTCACCAAATTAAAATGCTAAATAAAAGTACACAATGATAATTCTTATAAGATTATTTTTTTTGTGGGTGCAGTGTATTTTTTTTTCAAAATCAATAGTTATTATATCTTTATAATAAATATCAAATATGTAATTTAAAAAACTAACAAAATGTTATTTCATACCAAGTTCAAGGTAAGAACTAAGGTTATTGTGCAATAACTCAAAAGATCTGAAGTTTTTAAAAGAACTATCTATAATGCTAGTTCTAACAAAACACTATATTTTTTGTTTGTAATAACTTACCATTGGTAAAAATAACGGTGATACTCACGATATAATGACTAATAAAAATTGGGATAGGCTAAATGCATTGTTGTATATTGTTAAATGCACTCTTATTTAAAAAAAAATTCATACACATCAACATCAATACTTATTTTTTTACATTTTTAACACATGATTTGATATGATTCTGACACAAATAACGATGCATACATCAACACAAGTAAAAATCTTCTTTTATCGGTCCCGATTTTTATTTCAATAACAATAATATAGATTTAAAAACCAAAAACTATAAATAAAAAAACTAATATAATGTCATTGAACACAAAATTCAAGGTAAAAACTAAGATGGTGTTTGTTTTTTAAAAGATGCTAAAGTCTGAAGTCTGATTTCACTTCTGATTTTTAAGAGGTGGTGCTGAAGTCTGAAATCTGAATCAACAAGACTGTTTGTTTTTTTGTAGACTGACAAACGCCTGAATATGTATAATTGTCTATTTTATCCCTCAAAAATCCAACTTAAATACATCAATTGAAGTGAGCAGTGGCGGAACACAAATATTCCAACACAGGGGCCGAACTTAATTCTTTATATAAATAACAAAAAAAAAATGTATTACATAATTAACATGTACAAGTCTATTTGGGATCTTGAGAAAAACTACCATGTTTTTCTAAGAAACCCCATGAATAATATGTCAACACTATAAAAAATCGGATTTATAAAATGACAGAAATGTCTAAAAGTCATAATAGAACGATTCATGGAACCAAACAATTGTGTGTGATATAAGTGATAGATTTATAGGCTTTTAAACAAGTTTTTTTAGTATGCGTATGATATAAATCGTCCTATTAACTTTTATATGATATTATTTGAAAAAATATCTTATAAAAAAGGCTAATAAGACACTTTAATTTTAAAGTTATTCTAAAAAAAATCTTCAGACTTTTAAAAACGTCTTATAAACTTGATGTAACACGTTTACATAGGACGTACAATTGTTTTGTCCTATAAAACAATCAACAATGATATTTTAGATATATTTAGCATCCTAGAAACCCGATTTTATTTATTTGCAAACAAAAGTAATTAACAATATATAGTATCATAATTTTATTTTTAAAGAACTTATTGGATGGCAGTAGTCCATGTTTTTTAAACTCTAAATCGCAAAATAATAAATCAAATCTACCCTGGGTGCGTTTGGTTTGCAGACTGTGTGGGACAGGACGAGACAAAAACTCACTGTCCCACGTTTGGCGTGACATGGGACAGGACAAAAATTTACTGTCCCACGTTTGGCGCGACATGGGACAGAGACAAAAACTGGACAGGATGGGACAAGATGAGACAAAAAAAGGTATTTTCTTGTTCCACCAAAATAGGTGGAACAACATGGGACAAAAATGAGACCGAAACTAAAAATCACTGATCTACTGTCATTTGATATATAATCTTAATATGGTATTAGTCGTAAGGGTCACCACTACCTATCGCTGCCACTACCACCATTGGCGGCCACTAGTAGCCACCGCCAATCACCGTCGGCCACCTCTACCTATTTTTCCACCATAACAACCTCCACAACCATCGGCCATCGCCATCACCACTACCATCGTCGACCACCTCCACTAACACCAACCACCACCCCCTATGCCCGCCACCACCATCAACGGCCACCAGTAGCCACCAACAACCATTGTCGACCACTTCCACCTTTTCCTCCACTACTAAAACAACTTCCTCCACCACCTCCACAACCACCGTCTATCGCCACCTCCACCGATCACCACCACCCATTGTCGCCGCCACCACCGACGCTTACCGCCAACCACCGTCGCTCGCCGCCAACCGTCATCGTATTTTTTTGAACTACTATCAATTATTTCAGATTCTTCATTCAAATTTTCTACCATTGTTTTTTATGTATTTATATGTATGAAAATCGTGTAAAAAAATAAAAATGATTTTTAATTAAATTATTTAAAGATACACTTCATTTGTGTTATTTATAACTATTATATGACATATAAAATAATCAAACAACTTTTAGGGAAATTTGTCTAGTCTTGTCATATCCGGTCCTAGTCGTACCAAGCAGAAGACA
Source organism: Arctium minus (assembly GCA_954870635.1). Taxonomy (NCBI): domain Eukaryota; kingdom Viridiplantae; phylum Streptophyta; class Magnoliopsida; order Asterales; family Asteraceae; genus Arctium; species Arctium minus. The sequence goes on from OX941087.1 coordinate 96,437,967, forward strand.
GACATTTGTCTTGTCCAGTCCTGTCCTAGCCTCTTGCCCTGTCCAGTCCAGTCCAGTTCTGTCCCGTCCCGTCCCGTCCAATCATGTATGTGTACCAAACGCTACCTAAATGACTAAATTCCTAAATATAAATCTAAATCACAAGACAAAATTTTAAGAAATCAACCCTAAACAAAATGACATATTAATACTAAATATCTAAAATCTAAATCTAAATAAAAATAAAAAATTCAACCATTCATGAATATAACTTGCAATTACAATTGAAGTATATTATTAAAATTAAAAATTTGAACAAGTAAAAACACCATGAATAACAATAACATTGACATTGGAATTTGGAGATTAAGGGTTGTTTGGCAGTTGCAGAATGATTAAGTGGTCTGAATGATTAAGATGTTTTTATGATACATTGTAAAATGAAATATGGTTGTTTGCTTATTTTTCATAATGAAATTTGGGCACTTAATGATTAAGGGAGGGCTAGGGTACAAAATCATTTAGGTCGTGTTTGGTTTGCGGGATTGGAATGAATTTGGAGGGATTTGGATTTCAAATCAATTCCAATCTTGCGTTTGGTTTGCAGGAATGGATTTCGTTGACCGGATTTGAAATCCGTTGACCATTTTAAAATCCCTTACCTGATGGATTTCAAAATCCTTTGCAATGAGCCTGGATTTGAAATCCAAATCCTGATGGATTCTAAAGCCTGATGGATTTCAAATTCTTATCCAAACACATGAAGGGATTTCAAACCCCCCCAAATCCAAATCCAAATCCCCTCAAATCCAAATTCTTACTTGAAATCCAATCCATTCTCGCAAACCAAACGCACCTTCAGAGGATTTTGGAACCATTAAGAGACAACTCTTTTTTTTTGTCAAACAAGATTTACCTCTTAGCGATTCAGATGTTGTCTCTTAATGGAACCATTAAGAGGTAAACAAACAACCCCTAATTGAGCTTTCATGTGGACAACGGGGTCAACTAAAAAAAATTAAAAAAACACATATATTGTATAGGCCTTCTAAGCAATAAGAAAACCACAGGGGCCATGGCCCCCTTTGGCCTCCACAGGCATCCGCCATTGGAAGTGAGCATCGATGAGCAATGGACGGAACGGGAAAAAAGAAACAAAAGAAGGATGCTAGCAGATTTGCGAGGTTGTGGACTTTTAATCATATCTTATACACCGAAGCATCGATTTAAGCGATTTAAGATGTTTTGGAAAGTCAACACAAAATCTACATTATTCATGTTTTGCGTTTTTGCAAATTCAGAGTTCATTTGGGCTAAAACCGATGTTGAAATCGATAGAATGATGCTAGACGAAAATAAGAGGTAGTTAAGTGGTTGGGTCATCACTTAATTATTCAAGTGACATTAAGGGTTAAGAGACTGTTTGTGGTTGTGTTCGTTGTTTTTCCCCTTCGGCTTCTTGTTTTGCTAAACTGCTTGTTTCTTTGTTTGGTTGGTAATAAAGGTTCTTTTATGCCGTTAAAAAAAATTAAGGGTTAAGAGACTCTGGAAAAAAAAAACTGTCTAAATTATTTTATGTCTGACCAAATCAGAAATTAAAAGCTTATTCTCAAAAACAAACACCACCTAAGATTCTTGTACAATAATTCATAAAATATGAATGACTTACAAAAATTGTTTCTAATGATATTTATTATAAGTCACTACATTTTTTACTTATAAAAAATATTCCATAGAAAATGCTATAAACAAAATATTTAATTTTAAAAATTATTTGATATTTTAAGCTAGCTTATACTTTTAAGCTAGCTTATACTTATAAGCTAGCTTATTTTTTGGGTACATGTTTGGATGACCATAAGCTAGTTTATTGATAAGCTACTTTGAGTAGCTTATGAAGAGTTTTTTGCAAATATTCCAATTATGCCTCTCATTAATATTCATTATTATATATTAACTTTTAATTATAAATAAATAATTAATGTCCTTTTTGGTAATTTAAATGATTATAAGCTAGTTTTTGTCAAACGTGATTTTTTTATAAGCTAGCTTATCAGTCATCAGCTAGCTTATCAGTCATCAGCTAGCTTATTAGCCATCAACTAACTTATCAGTCATAAGCTAGCTTATCAGCTAGTTTGCCAAACATAGCCTAAATGGAATTTTAACATTGAATCGAGTTGTCCCTTTGGTTTAATCCTACACGCATTTCCTTATTTAATAATCCAAGCATTTATTTCTTGAGCCATTTATGTTTTCAAAAAAATTATGTTTATCTCCAACAACTTATCTATTTTAAAAATTATAATATAAATTATATTATTAAAATATTTAATATTTTTTATAAATATTATTTATCTCTCTTGCATATTTAATTTCAAGAATTATTATTAGTAGAAGAATTAAAAAAATAGTTTCTCTTTTGTAAGTAACCATTTTCCATAATTATCCTAATTTATCTCTTTCATATTTTTTCCATTTTAGAAAAGGTTTTAAAAAACTTGTTAAAGCAAAAATCCCCTAAATCTCAATTTTGGAGAATATGTTGGAAATGCTCTTACACTCTATAACCGATCAATAATTGACATATTGTCAATTCAATAAAACCGAAACTAACAAAGTCAATTGTTAAAAATTTAGGAAAGGTTAATATTGAAACCGAAGAGCATCACTAAGAAGTATGCTATATTTTCCGCCTCTTTTCCAAAATTGGTGATTTCTATGTTTATTTTTTCTCTTCTATTTTAGAGGAGAGTTCAATATAACTATTTGTATCAAACTTTCTCTCAGATATCCACAATTTCTAAAATAACATAACTATTGAAGATGTTCTAAAGAACAAATAAGAGCATCTCCACATGTATGTTAATTTTCTCCTTCTTCCAAATTTGGAGATTTTCTTCGTTATCTCTCATTTTTTTTCTCTATTTTATAGAGTAGTTTAACATAGTTGTTATAACAATTTTTTCCCAAATCTTTGAAATTAATAAAATAGTATAGTTGTTGGAGATGCTCTAGCAAACTATTTCTAACACAATTTTATTTGTTAGTGTTTTTGTGTCAACAGTAAAAGGTCCTCGTATTTGTCCATTGGAAGAGCCCTTTAATCTCTAAGCATCGATCATGGTCGGGAAACACACCATCAACCAGCTGCTACAATGGTAGAGATTTCAACTTACGAACAATGAACAAGCACGAAGCATTCGCTGGACAAAAAAAACAGTGCATGATGTCTATTTTTATGGTGGAGCCAACTGTTTTTTTAATGCAACAAAATGTATAAAACACTTTAGCTGTATGATTAAAAAAGTATGTTTGTAAAAGGTATTGTGATTTTGTAAAAAGAAAAACATTTTAAGACGAATTTATAGGACTTTTTTATTTAAATTTTATATTATGAGATATTGTGTATTATTTGATGTTTGAATCGGTTATAGATATCCCAGTGTGTAACGCCCGAAAAATCTAAGGTAAGTAATTCTCTCGTATTTGGTTATCTTGTTAAATTGGAACTGACAATTGTGTGTAAGTTGTGCATTATCGATCCGTCAATGTTATACCTCCTAAATTGTGTTATCGTACGTACAAGTGTTGAGTTTCGACTGAATTTTCGGGTCTCGGGGCTTGGTGCGACAGTGCCACGCGACAGTGCCAAGGGCACAGTCGCAGGGCACAGTCGCGTGGGTTGTACCGTAGGTCGGGGTGTTGGTGCGATAGTGACCACGCGACAGTGCCAAGGGCACAGTCGCAGGTCACAGTCGCGTGGCATGTACCGCGAGTCGGGGTCTCGACGCGATAGTGACCGCGCAACAGTGCCATGGGCACAATCGCCGGGCACTGTCGTCGGCGGTGTCTGAGGGTATAAAATCCAACTTTGACTATTTTGATTTCACTTTCTCATCTCAATCGTTTTTGAGCCGAAATAGAACACCTTAGGGCGATTTTCTTCTCTCTTAAAACCCTTCAACATTCACTCAAACCCTAGTGGTAGTTGGGGGCATTTATTGGTGGTCAAGGAAGCTAGAGGGTCATTCAAGGAAAGCATTCAAGTCACATTCAAGTCTCCATTTTCTCCTCATCTCAACCAAGTTTTATAGGGTTTGTGTAAAACCCTAGATAGTGAGTTTCTTTTACTATTTTCAAATGAGATACATATCTTGTGTGTTTTCTTACTTAGCATTTCATTTTCATGTGGAAATCTGATCACCTGATAAGTTTGACCTAACTGCTACATTTGGGATTGGTGGAAGTATGGTCTTGGTTATTATTGTGGTCATTGATGAGATTATTATTCTTGGTATTTGAGCTTGATGATATGTATTTTGATGAGCCATGGACAATATTTGAGTATTTGCATATTTTAGAGTTTTGTACCTAAATTATGCTTGGGATTGTTGAAGTCTTATACATGTATCTTATAGGTATGGAATTATGTATAGAGACGGATATTGTACGTACACAGAACGAACCATGAGTAAGTGTTAGGAGGATGTAGTCTTAGGCGCCACCTTGACGGTATGCGCCTAGACCTCCGCCATTTGGAGTAATGTAACACCCGTGATTTTCGGTAAGTAAATGTCAACCGGACATTTCTGTGACTTGTAATAAGTGGGGCTTTGTTGGGAAATGTCTTGTTTAAAGTCCCTTATAGTATCGGGGTTGTTGGCGTTGGAAGAAGTCGAGTTTTGGGATTCGTGGAGGTCTGGGCGACAATGCCCGCGACAGTGACAAGTGTCACTGTCGCCGTGTCACAATCGCGAGCAGTATACCGCGAGCTCTTAGCAGCGGGCGACTATGCCCCGCGACTATGCCAAGGGCATAGTCGCCGTGTCATTGTCGCGTGCGGGGGGCTGAGAGGCTGTTAAGTCGCGAAAATCAGCCCATTTCTCATTTCTCACCTATCTTCTTCTTCCCTTTTCTCTCCCAAACCCTAAAACCGAACCCTAACCTATTTTGGTGGTTTTTCCTCTTCTTACCACATGATTCTTAATCATCTAGCTAGTTGGGAGCTTAAACCACAAAACCCTCATCCTCATCTTCCCCACCAGGTTCAACGGTTGGGAGCTCGGGTCGAAGTATTGGATTGGGTGCTCTCGGAAGTCTCATTGTCTTTAAGGGTAAGTTTTCTTATGTTAGTATTATAAATACTCCATTAGTGGTTTCTTAAGGTTTGATATCTCAAATCTCGGATTTGATGGTTTTGGAGAAATTAGGGTTTTGATCTTGTTTGGGATTATGGTATTTATTTGTTTGGAGGATGTTTCTAAATGGTTGGATATAGTTACTTTATGGGTTGAAATGTTCGGATCTAGGTTTTTGGAAGATTTCGGCTTGAGGATTCAAGTGGTCTTCAAAAGAGCTCGTTGGGTGAAATCTAGATTTAGCCTAAATCTAGCAAGGTGAGTTCAAGTTGATTTGTGAAAACGGTGTACATGCCAAAATGTGTATTTTAAAGTGTTTTACATGAAATGGTTAACTGTTGATAAGTTTTGAGTATTTAGAAGTAAAATATGTTTTACTTAGTTATTTGTCAAAGTGTGAGTATTTTGATAAGTTTTCTTACTTAGTAAACTTGGGTTGTGTTAACCTCTTAAAATGCTTCTATTGGGTTTTGAACGTTTCCAACAACTAAATAACATGAATTACACATTCTTGATGATTTTGTACAAGTAAGGTCTATTTTATGAGTTATACGTCTTTGACGATTTTGTACAAGTAAAGTCTAATTCATGATATATGCATTTGGTGTATTTGCATTCATAAACACTTTGGAAATCTTGAGTCCCATCTCGTATGGAGTTTTGGGTAAATCTAGTCTTTGAAGTACGTGTCTTCATAAACGTTATTTAAAGATATTTCACTATTTTGGAGACCGGGAATTATTGGTCAAACGGATTTTGAGCTCTTTAGTTCGTTATTGGCTTAAACGAGTCGTGTGGACATTTGTCCGGATTTTTAACCGTCGTGGGTTTTGGATATGATGACACTTAATTTGTGTCATTGGTGAGTTACATGTTTTGGGAGCTTTGGTCTTTCAATTGGAGTCATGTAACGTTAGACAGTGTGTAATGGATCCATAGGCACGTGAGTCAGTCTGTCTTGGATGGTCAATTGGGTATTGCGGGGTTGAACTTCGGTACCTATGTTTTATGACCGAAAACTTTACAAGTGATCGCTAGGAGGGTTGAGTCGGCTAGTGCTACCGGAATAATAGGCGCTAGGTGTAACACCCGACTTTTCGTAAGTAAGTTTCCGCCTTTCGTTGGTAATCTCTCCGCCTTTCGCCTATCTTTTGAGTGGAAAACGTGTGCCTTCGAACCTTAAATCGACCCATGTGTGAATCGCGAGTTTTTGGACTTTTCGAGCCTCGGTACCTTTGGCGCGATTGTGCCACGCGATAGTGACAATGTCACTATCGCCAGGGCACTATCGCGGGGGGAGTGTTAGCTGCGGTACACTCCGCACGATTGTGCCACGCGATAGTGACAATGTCACTATCGCCAGGCACTGTCGCATGCGGGGTCTGACCGAATTAAAAATCGGATTTTAGCCTCATTTCTCATTCAAAGCTCATTCTCTTCTATTGTTATTCTCTCTCAACCTCTCCCTTTCATAAAGACCGAACCCTAACCCATTTTCGGGGGTTTTCTCTCCCCAAACCTCATGATTCTCAATCATCTAGCTAGTCGGGTTTCGGGTGGGATCGGGTCGGATTTCGGGTAAATCCAATTTTTTATTCTAGAACTCATGTCTTGCGTGACTATGCAGAAAAAAGAAAAAAAAATTGAACGTTGAAACATGTAAATTCTACAGTTTTTTTTAAATTAACAAAATTTGAAAACAAAAGTCTAACATATCTTATTATTATATTTATAAAATAATAAAGATTCAAAGTCTCGAACAAAACTTTTCGTGCAACATCCATCATGTTTGAAGGCGTTGAAGCCTTGAACATTAAAGATTAAAGTAGGCAAGAGGATTGAGAAAACTGATGATGAGACTTGAGAGATCGAGAGGCAAGAGAAGTAGATACGATTAGGTTTTAGGAAATGTATTAAAAATAGTATTTTATATTTAGTTATTAGTTTTCGGGTTTCGGGTCGGATCGGGTGACGTATATTAAGACCCTACCCGAACCGATATATCTGGCCTAAAATTCAGACTTCGGACTTCGGGTATGATCGGGTGGTTAGGGTCGGGTTCTTTCGGTTTTTTCGGGTCGGTTTTTCGGGGTTTTTGGGTGCGATCGGGTTTTGCACACCCCTACACCACTGTCAATACTTAGAAACGTTCAAACTTTTTTTATAATAAGGTCCACATCAAGTTCAACGTTTGGGAGCTCGGGTTGAAGTGTTGGATTGGGTGTTCTCGAAAGTCTCATTGTCTTCAAGGGTAAGTTTTCTTGTATTAAGGTTATAAATGCTCCATTGGTGGTTTCTTAGTGTTTGATATCTCAAATCTCGGATCTGATGGTTTTGGAGAAATTAGGGTTTTGATCTTGTTGGGATCTTGTTATTTTTTATGTTTGGAGAATGTTTCCTTATGATTGATTATGGATATTTATGGGTCGGAATGTTCGGATCTAGGTTTTTGGAAGATTTCGGCTCGAGGATTCAAGTGGTCTTCAAATGAGCTCGTTGGGTGAAATCTAGATTTAGCCTAAATCTAGCAAGGTGAGTTCAAGTTGATTTGTGAAAACGGTGTACATGCCAAAATGGTTATTTTAAAGTGTTTTATACGAAATGGTTAACTGCTGATAAGTTTGGAATATTTTGAAGTAAATTATGTTTTACTTGGTTTTTGTCAAAGAGTGAGTATTTTGATAAGTTTTCATATTTGGTGAACTTGGGTTGTGTTAACCTTATAAAATTCTCATATTTGGGTTTTGAATGTTCTAACGAGTAAATAACATGGTTTTCACATTCTGGGTGATTTTGTACAAATGAAGTCTATTTCATGTTATACGTATTTCGGGTACATTTGCATTCATAAACCCTTTGGAAAATCTTGGGTCCCAATACAGTTTTGGGTTAACCACATCTTTGGGGTATGTGTCTTCATAAACGTTGTTTAAAGGCATTTCATTTTGGAGGACGTTAATAGTTGGTCAAAAGGCTTTTGAGCACTTTAGCTCGGTACTGGCATAAATGAGTATTGAGGACACTTGTCCGGTTTTAATGGCTTGATTTAGAGTCCAAAAATATGGGTTACATCTCAATGCATTTTATTGCAAATTCATTATAAGTACAGGCTCGAGTGTTGTAGTCATTCATGAGTAGTCGTGTATTTTTAGACAGTGTAGCATTGGATCCATAGGCACGCGAGTCAGTCTTATTTGATGGTCATTTGGGTGGTACGGGGTTGGACTCTGGGACTCATGTTTTATGACCAAAACTTGACAAGGAGGGACTAGGAGGGTTGAGTCTGGATAGTGCTGCCTGGGCGGTGAGTACTGTGACCCCCGTCATTTCATTATTGGGGAATTTCCTCTGTTGTAGTCCCCGGGGCCTTTTGGGGGTGGAGTTCTTTGTAACGGCCACCAAGGTCAATGTCCTCTCATGGTGAACTTGTCAAGAGGTCGTAGGGGCACTTGGGCCGCGGGTCGTGAAGTGTCATGCGATCAACGTTGTTGAGTGGCATACTTTGTGTTCCTCCGCTCTCAACGGATACGGGTACCCCCCGTTGTCGGCCCGTTGCATTTTGGGTATTTAATTGTCCATACTTTAATAATTGGATTTCATTCTATTTTATGGTCGTGTGAGTATTAATTTGAGTACAGGATTTTCAATGACGTACCATATCTTTTTGAATTACTTTCCTCTATTCAAGGGTCGAGTATTATGTCCCGCCCGTGTTTGGGTGTTTTGGGATATGAAGTGTTATTCACATCTTCGCAAGCTGAGTGTCAAACTATGATCCCGTTTGGGTGAGTTATGCGTTGTACCGTGTTATAAGATCAAGTGTTTAGGGGCATCGACTTTAAAAGTGCATATTATGGGAAAATGTGTCGTTTCCATTTTAAAGTATATTATTTCGAAAGACCTTGCTTTAGACTAAATTCCTTTCTCTTAAATATATATTCTTCTATGTTAAAACTCTTGAGCTCACTAGGCGTTAAGCCTAACCTTTTTATTTGTCGGCATGTGCATCAGGTTCCTGTTGGGGGTTCGGTTCTAGCAGTGCTTTGAGAAGTCAAGCCTTAGCCTTGTGCAAGAGTAAGTAGTTAGTAAGTCTTCCGCAAGTTGGAGATAGTGACTATTATTGGGTTTTAGTAGCACCCGTCCTTTTATAGTTTGTATGTAAAGATTGAATGTTTGTGTATTGAAGTTGAATCTGATTTGTGGTTGTAGATGATTTAATTATTGATGTATTTAGAAAATTTTAATTAGTCGCTCTTTCCAAATTTGAGGGTGTTATACTAGGACCTCCGTCGCTTGAAGTAATGCATGGGAGGTAGTCTTTAAGTGTGTCGGGCCTTCGGGATGGAGCTCTTCGGAATGATCCATCAAGGTCAACTGACTTGGGGTGACACTTGTAAAGAAGTCGTAGGGACACCGGGTTGGGATGTCGGGAGGTGTCATGCGATTAACGTTGTTTGGGTGGTATACTTTTGAGTTCCCTCCACCCTCAACGGATACGGGTTTCCCCCGTTGTTGGTTATCGGTATGTTAAATATAAGAACGTCTTATTTTATTGTCATTGGTTCCTTACGGTCGCGTGAGTATTGGACCAAGTGTCCATGTTTTCGGACGTACGGTATATGTGGTTTTGATATCGAGTTATGGGTCGAGCATTCTGTCCCGCCCGCGTTTTGGGTACTTTGGGTTATAAATGGTTATTCATGTTTTTACCAAATAAGTGTCGAACTATGATCCCGTTTGGGTGAGTTATGCGTTGCGCGTTATATAAGAAATGGGTGTTTTGGGATCTTTGCCTTTAAAAGTGCATATTATGGGAAAATGTGTCGTTATCATTTTTAAGCGTAATATTTCGAAGGACCTTGCTTTAAATTGAATTCTTTTCTTTAAAGATATATACTTATGTTAAAACTCTTGAGCTCACTAGGCGTTAAGCCTAACATTTTTATTTGTCGACATGTGCATTAGGTTTCAAGGTTGAGAGTTGGTTCTAGCAATCCTGTGAAGAGTAAAGCCTTAGCTAGATCCAAAAGTAAGTATTCGGTGAAGTCTTCCGCATTATGGAGATAGTGACTATGCATGGGTATTAGTAGCACCCGTCCCTTATAGTCTGTATATATATAAGGCGGTATACGTGTATGGTAGCTAAATCTGAATTTGTGGTTGTAGATGATTCATTTATCGATGTATTTAGAAAATTTTAAATAAGTTGTTATTTCCAGATTTGAGGGTGTTACAAGTTGGTATCAGAGCTTAAGTTTGAGAGATTTAGGTATTGATTTTTGGATGCCTAGACTCAAACTAGCGTTCTTATAAGCGATTGAAAGTGAAGTTGCACATTAGGCGCCTTAAGATAAGATATCTTGGAGTTGATCGGGTCGCTAGAAACGGGAAATCGTCAATGGTCGCAAGGATGATCATGTATGGTACGTTCATAATGGCACCTGGCCAGTGTTATGGTGAACCTACATATCACATGTGTATACTTGAACTACCTTAGTATGATGACCGTTGGGGTAGTGAGAAAGTTTCTAAGCGAGTAATCTAAGGAAAGGTTGATGTCTATAGCGATGTGACGTTGAAGTGATAGTTAAATGCGTTGAATGCATTAAGTTGATCATCTTGAGTAAGGATTATTGGTTGGATTAGAACTATAAGTTCGTTAGACCAATTTTATTTTGAGGATAAATTGTAAGTTAACCCAATTAGTGGGTTCGTGACCCTAAGATGCTTGATGTATCCTGATGATAATAGTACGTCGGGAAAATGGAGGAGTGTAGTCCTGAGATGTTGAGTGCCGACCAAGTTCATGCATGAAATTTATTTCTAAAATAAGTTTGCATCAATTGTTTCTCATGTATTCGAAGCATAAAGTGTGTTATACTTTGAAGTATTGGTAAAACATTTAGCACTCATCAGATTTTTAAACTGTGAGCTTAAGCATGCATGGAATTGTTTGTTGCAAGTTATTACAATTTATATGGAAAAATCTCCCCGTCCCTGTTTTGTGTTTAACGCTATTTTTGGACATCGTAAGATCCGTGTTTTAATGCCACGTGTGGTATTGGGCAAGTGACTGTAGAATTTTTAACCTTGACATTGGATCTCCTCCACGTATGTTAAGGTTTTAAAGGAAGAGTTGTCCCGCTGTTCTTGAGTCGGGATTTTCTGTGTAATTTTAGCTTGTATGAGTCGTGTTTAATTTTACGGGGTATAATTTTGCGATCTTTTTTGATTCGTAAGTGTATTTTGAGATGTGTGAGTTTTAACTTTATGTCGTATAATTTACAAGCTTTTGAGTGTCGTATCTCATGGGACTTTTGTTGAAAAGGGTCACTTTATCTTACGTGGTGGTTTTAATTTTTTTTTAACCTTTTTAGACTTATTGTCGTTTTACGCTCCTATGTCGGGAAACAGAGATTTGACACCGCTTGATTTTACCGTCAATAAAATTATGAAAGTTTAGTTGGGGTTATGGCGTTTTATTTTATGACCATTCGAACCGCGTAATAAAAAAGAAATTTTGGAACGTGTAGATTGACATTATTGTGTGCATTAATTTACGAGTTTTGTTTGATACCTTGCTTCATGCGAGTCTTGCATCTACACTTTTGCAACCGTAAGAGGCACCTTGAAAAATCTAAATGTCGCATGATTGCATCTTGAGTTTCACACGAGTATATGTGCATACTTTTGGGTTGAATCCGACTTTCACTCGCGTGAGTAAAAATGCGAAATATTTATGTTGTCTTATATTAAATTTTAATCTAAGCGTGCTTCGCTTGTTGACCTTGCTGTTATAAATTTTCCGCAATACATGAAATGAATTTTCGAATTGCATATCGTTGTAGTTACCATCTTGGTCAAATGTGTTTTATCGAGGCGACTTTAAGTTTTAAACTCGATTTGAGAATTATTTGTATTCTTATCATTTCACCGAACTTTGGAGAATAAACTGTTGCATATGAAGTTGTTAATAATTTTATGTCGCAATGACTTTTGGGTTGGGAAGTCAGAACTTTAAAGTTAATTTGTGAACGTCTCTTTTAGGAATTGTACAAACTTTTATTGCACATGTTATAGTGCGGAAAGTTATCTTTCATATGCATAGTATAAATTGATGCATTACTGGGACCATGGTAGTCCGTTTGAAAATTTTGTTGCGCATGTTTATTTATTGTCTTTGCTATCGTAAGTATTGAACAAATGAGTTTTGGAAATGGTTCGTATGCGCTGTGTCGATAGTCAATTTTGAAACCTATCGAATGAACGGTAGTGTATTTTGCCGCACGTTTAATCGTCAAGAAGCTTTTGTATTCGAAGGTTTTATAAACTCAAATTGGCATACTGGTTGAAAAACCTTGAACTCATTAGGCATATAGATTTAAACCCTGTAGTGAAAGAAGTTGTATTAGGATTAATGGAATCCTTGGGATTTGAAGCGTCGGATGATCCGACTCGTGGTCAACCTTGATATTTTGGGTGTGGAGCTTTTGGAATTTGTGCGCGCTTGTATTATGGAAATAGTAGATTTAAGTTCCCAACTATTAAGGAGTGATTTTATACTTCGGTAACCATGCGGGATAAGGTCTTAGGTGATTATCTGCGCTTAAATGGAGTTCGATTTGGTGGAAATTGCTCGTCGGTGTGACATCATGTTATCGGTTGATGGTGTACCGTCCTGGTGGGTTTCGCGATCAAGGAACATTCTTGTGGTTTGTTTGTTATAAATGTAAGGGTGGGGGTTTTTAGCACTCTATTAGGTGTCAACCCTAGTGCGACCATCCGTCTGGAATGAAGTCTTGGACGGGATGTCCACGTTTTTGAGGTCACCGTTTGGTCCTAGGCGTCGACTTGTTACTTGGAGTCAATGGATCTGGAAATGTTTGAGATGTATCCCGGCTGGATTGTGAGAAATATTGACCTTTCAATGATGAGATTTAATGGAAGGTTAGATGTTGATGATTAAGTACCGATGGGTATAAGCTTTTCCATGGTGATAGAGGTTGTATCAGAGGTTTGTTGTGAGGTTGGGATTGGAACGAAGTTGAGTTTCAGCCAAATCTGTGTTAACCGGTTACATGAAGGACGTATTGGTGCGCCTTGGAAGGATGTTTTTATAGATATTAGGAATGAACCAGTTTAAATCTAAAGATTTTAGAAGTTTGGTTGCAATCTTTGATGTTGGGTTCGGAACCGTGTAGATCCGAAGGAAATCGATCGGTGGAAAGTTTGGGTCACAAACTACCTGGGGGTAGTAATTGCCAGCCAAGGTTGGGAGATGCCCGTAACCTTGTGGGTAAAGGCTATCTGGGGAGTTAAGTGTCCGCTTGGTTATGAGTACAATGTGCCCAAGAGAGACAGTTGATGGGAGTACCAGTGCAAGAGTCGTATTAGTGGTACTGACAAATGGTTTAAGGTAAGTCCTTCTGCGGGTAAGATTTCATGGGAAAGGTATATTTCGAGGACGAAATCACTTTAAGGTTGGGAGGATTGTAACACCCGTGATTTTCGGTAACTAAATGTCAACCGGACATTTCTGTGACTTGTAATCAGTGGGACTTTGTTGGGAAATGTCTTGTTTAAAGTCCCTTATAGTATCGGGGTTGTTGGCGTTGGAAGAAGTCGAGTTTTGGGATTCGTGGAGGTATGGGCGACAATGCCCGCGACAGTGACAAGTGTCACTGTCGCCGTGTCACAATCGCGAGCAGTGTACCGCGAGCTCTTAGCAGCGGGCGACTATGCCCCGCGACTATGCCAAGGGCATAGTAGCCGTGTCATTGTCGCGCGCGGGGGGCTGAGAGGCTGTTAAGTCGCGAAAATCAACCCATTTCTCATTTCTCACCTATCTTCTTCTTCCCTTTTCTCTCCCAAACCCTAAAACCGAACCCTAACCTATTTTGGTGGTTTTTCCTCTTCTTACCACATGATTCTTAATCATCTAGCTAGTTGGGAGCTTAAACCACAAAACCCTCATCCTCATCTTCCCCATCAGGTTCAACGGTTGGGAGCTCGGGTCGAAGTATTGGATTGGGTGCTCTCGGAAGTCTCATTGTCTTTAAGGGTAAGTTTTCTTATGTTAGTATTATAAATACTCCATTAGTGGTTTCTTAAGGTTTGATATCTCAAATCTCGGATTTGATGGTTTTGGAGAAATTAGGGTTTTGATCTTGTTTGGGATTATGGTATTTATTTGTTTGGAGGATGTTTCTAAATGGTTGGATATAGTTACTTATGGGTTGAAATGTTCGGATCTAGGTTTTTGGAAGATTTCGGATTGAGGATTCAAGTGGTCTTCAAAAGAACTCGTTGGGTGAAATCTAGATTTAGCCTAAATCTAGCAAGGTGAGTTCAAGTTGATTTGTGAAAACGGTGTACATGCCAAAATGTGTATTTTAAAGTGTTTTACATGAAATGGTTAACTGCTGATAAGTTTTGAGTATTTAAAAGTAAAATATGTTTTACTTAGTTATTTGTCAAAATGTGAGTATTTTGATAAGTTTTCTTACTTAGTAAACTTGGGCTGTGTTAACCTCTTAAAATGCTTCTATTGGGTTTTGAACGTTTCCAACAACTAAATAACATGAATTACGTATTTTTGGTGATTTTGTACAAGTAAGGTCTATTTTATGAGTTATACGTCTTTGACGATTTTGTACAAGTAAAGTCTAATTCATGATATATGCATTTGGTGTATTTGCATTCATAAACACTTTGGAAATCTTGAGTCCCATCTCGTATGGAGTTTTGGGTAAATCTAGTCTTTGAAGTACGTGTCTTCATAAACGTTATTTAAAGATATTTCACTATTTTGGAGACCGGGAATTATTGGTCAAACGGATTTTGAGCTCTTTAGTTCGTTATTGGCTTAAACGAGTCGTGTGGACATTTGTCCGGATTTTTAACCGTCGTGGGTTTTGGATATGATGACACTTAATTTGTGTCATTGGTGAGTTACATGTTTTGGGAGCTTTGGTCTTTCAATTGGAGTCATGTAACGTTAGACAGTGTGTAATGGATCCATAGGCACGTGAGTCAGTCTGTCTTGGATGGTCAATTGGGTATTGCGGGGTTGAACTTCGGTACCTATGTTTTATGACCGAAAACTTTACATGTGATCGCTAGGAGGGTTGAGTCGGCTAGTGCTACCGGAATAATAGGCGCTAGGACCTCCGCCGCTTGAAGTAATGCCTGGGAGGTAGTCTTTAAGTGTGTCGGGCCTTCAGGATGGAGCTCTTCGGAATGATCCATCAAGGTCAACTGACTTGGGGTGACACTTGTAAAGAAGTCGTAGGGACACCGGGCTGGGATGTCGGGAGGTGTCATGCGATTAACGTTGTTTGGGTGGTATACTTTTGAGTTCCCTCCACCCTCAACGGATACGGGTTTCCCCCGTTGTTGGTTATCGGTATGTTAAATATAAGAACGTCTTATTTTATTGTCATTGGTTCCTTACGGTCGCGTGAGTATTGGACCAAGTGTTCATGTTTTCGGACGTACGGTATATGTGGTTTTGATATCGAGTTATGGGTCGAGCATTCTGTCCCGCCCGCGTTTTGGGTACTTTGGGTTATAAATGGTTATTCATGTTTTTACCAAATAAGTGTCGAACTATGATCCCGTTTGGGTGAGTTATGCGTTGCGCGTTATGTAAGAAATGGGTGTTTTGGGATCTTTGCCTTTAAAAGTGCATATTATGGGAAAATGTGTTGTTATCATTTTTAAGCGTAATATTTCGAAGGACCTTGCTTTAAATTGAATTCTTTTCTTTAAAGATATATACTTATGTTAAAACTCTTGAGCTCACTAGGCGTTAAGCCTAACATTTTTATTTGTCGACATGTGCATCAGGTTTCAAGGTTGAGAGTTGGTTCTAGCAATCCTGTGAAGAGTAAAGCCTTAGCTAGATCCGAAAGTAAGTATTCGGTGAAGTCTTCCGCATTATGGAGATAGTGACTATGCATGGGTATTAGTAGCACCCGTCACTTATAGTCTGTATATATATAAGGCGGTATGCGTGTATGGTAGCTAAATTTGAATTCGTGGTTGTAGATGATTCATTTATCGATGTATTTAGAAAATTTTAAATAAGTTGCTATTTCCAGATTTGAGGGTGTTACAAGTAATGTCTGGGAGGTAGTCTTCAAGTGTGTCAAGCATTCGGGATGTTGCTCAAGCGAGTGAACATCAAGGTACATTGACTTGAGGTAAAACTTATTTGTGTAATGGGTCTCCCCCATGGACTTTAGTGATTAAAATGTTATAATTGTTCATAACATGCTCTATAAATGTATGTCATGTTCTTGTTTAACTCACTAGACCCGTTTGGTCTAACACTTGATTGTTGATATGTATCTCAGGTTCTAGTGGCGCGAGCGCCAAGAAAGTTTAAGCCGACTTTTAGTGGTGAGCTTGGGAGCATTTTTGGGATGCCATTCTTGAACACAATTCTTTTGGAAATAGTTGACAACTGTTTGTAATCTTATGTCTAGCGAGATTTAGATTAGAGAGTTGTCATCTATTATGGCTTTTTATTACACACTTGTAATTAACAGACATTTGTTGTTCCTTTTTGTATGAGCTCGTGTTTTGGCATTTTATGCATACCATATTTTCATTTTCCGAAAATTTTTGTTAGTCCCATTTTTGGGGTGTTACACAGTGTCATGAATACATACGATGCAAGGCTATGTCACAAGTATGTGTGCATTCCTGTGAATTTAAGTAAATGGGTTAATTTGATTAGGGTTAATTTATTTGCACATTACGGTGGAGAAACCGAAAGAAAAGTTTGTGTTTCCACGACAAGGAGATCAATGTTGGAGTTTTGGTATTGATGTTCGTCAAAAGACGAGAGAGACAAAAAATCAAGATTCACAGTGAACGACTAACCTAACGAGAAGTTATTTGGATTTTGTCTTAAAATAAATTATTCAGGTTTAAAATGCTACTAGAAGCGTATGCGCTCAATGCAAGGAGATACATCACGATTTGAATGTTTCATTTTATTTTTTGTTTTTTTGTCGATTTACAGTACGATTTTGGATGATTTTGAGAAAGTGATATTTTTTTTTTTATAAATTTGTTTAATTTAGGCTTAATAATATAATGTTTCTTATATAAAAAAAATAAATATTTTGTTACAATTCAATGATTATCTTATATATTTTAATGAAATATAGAAAAAAATAACCAATTACATATTTAATAATATAATTAAAACAAATTTATAGTAATATAATATCTATATCTATATCTATACTATATTATAAAAACGACATAAAAAACTCTTAATTACAACATTTTAAGCACAAGTTTCAACTAATTAAAGCCAATTACTTAATTTACAATTTCTTAATGCTTTGGTACAATCTTTTCAAGCACAGTATCTCACATAATCATTTATTTGTGGAATAGATACTCATTTATTAATATAAATATTTGTTTTTTTGGTGGAGGATTTTATATTAGCATAATCTATTTTAAATGTAGATTTTACATTTAAATTAATATTAATTAGATGTAATATAAAATCTTTTTTCTTCCGTATTTTTTTATATTACATCTCATAATGATTTTTCCATATTTTTTTTATAAAATCTTTTTCCATATTTTATTTTATAAAATCTTTTTACATAATGAGATGTAATATAAACTCTTTTTTCTTCCGTATTTTTTTTGCTAATATAAAATCTATTTTATTTTATAAAATCTACACGTATTTTATATTAGCATAATATAAAATATACACGTATTTTTTTTGCTAATATAAAATATACACGTATTTTTTTCACGAGCATTAAAAGAAGAAAAAAGAAGGTTGATATGAATTAAAAATAAAAAATAACGAGATACACTAATAAATTATCGTATTCTTTAAAATAAAAATATTCCGCAATACTTTCCAAATTAACCAAGTGCAAAGAAAATAAAATAGAAACGATGTAGATATAAAAATATTTTTCCATATTTTTTAATATATTTACATTTAAATGTAAAATCGAAAATGAAAATAAAATATTTTAAAATATTCTCTACATCTATACTACTTTATAAAGCATTTGAGTTGCTTTTCTTAATTACAACTTCTTAAGCTTGATGTACTATTTTTTAATGCATCTTACTTAAAATTCAACTTTACAACTCTTTTATGCAACATGTACAACTCCTTAAAAACAACATATCCTCATTCCCAATACGACTCTTCCTTCTCTATCGGACGATTCTATCAAGAACAACTTCCAACACTATGATTCATCGCTTCAAGATGACGATTCACACTCCCAAGACGACGAATCGAGATGCCGAGTAACGATTCATACTATCTGGTTGTTTCTTCTTATACGATTTATTCATCAGTCATCTCGATTTCTTCATCCCGATTCCTTCATCCCGATTTGGTCTTCTTCAGATGGCTCATCTCGATTTCTTGGTATGGATGCTCTAACGATTAGATTTCTTCCTTTTCTTCTCTGGTTGTTTCTTTTGCTGTTACCTTTTCGCTCAAAACCTAAATGAACCGGAAAAGGCATTGATATTCATGTACGTTCAGCTCCAAAGGGTTTTATTCATGTGGGTTTTTTTATTGGTTCGATGATTTCATTCCTGGTTTTAAGGGTTTTGTTCATTTGAGTTTTTTTTGTTCGATGGTTTTTGTAAGGGTTTTCATCATTTGGGTTTTTCCATTCCATCTTGAGTCCCCCCCCCCCCCCCCCCCCGGCGTTAATTCACTATTTGTAAGATTTTTGTTCATTTGGGTTTTTTTTTACTTTATCTGTTGCTGTTGTTTTGCTGTTGCTATTATCTGTTAATTTCGATACCTTCATCTTTGTCTTCATCTTTATTTTATAAAATTGAAACTTGATTGTTCCAAATTTGTCTTACAGTTGACTTATCTGTTGATTTCGTTACCATAACCATCGACTTGGGTTAGAGGAGATTTGGGTTTCACTATCGCAGTCCCAGGTACAATTTCATTATCACCATCGATTTAGTTTTCTTTGTTTTTTTTCACGGCATTTCCATTTCAACACTAAAAAATAAAGTTTTTTGTCGTATAAACTTGTAGTTATGTGTCTGTATAACCTGGTTATTATTATTATGCATTTTATGGAGCCATGGATGCAGTTTACAAGCATAACTTGTAATATTCTTTTACTTTTTATTATCATCAATTGCCCACTACTTAAAAGCTTCCCCCTGGTAAATCCAACAAGAATTACTTTTTAGAAGTTGAAGATGGAGAAGGAAAAGTACAATATGAGACGACCAATGGGGTTCAAAAACATAGAGGTTTGTTTGCTTATCATATTGTAACTTGTTTTGTTGCTGTGATTGATTATTACTTGTTTGGGCAGATATTTGGATGGAGATAAAATCAATTTAGAGGCTACATTTTCAGAAAATGAGTTGTTGAAGAGAGTTGAGTTGCCCATCTTTCAATCCAATCAAGTAAACTAAGTACTTTGTTTATACATGTTAGTTGGGAATGATATGTCTTCTGTTTTGAGGTAAGTTATACTAATATGATTTTAATTAACTTGTTTGTTTTTCTTGATGCAATGTAATTTTTAGTGATGAAAGGAACAAATATGTTGAGCTATGATTAAAAGTCATCTCTCTTCTATTTAGTTTATCTCTTTCGTCTCTATAATCCTCTATTTCATTTTGATTCATATTTCATCTTTTATGTCACAGTTTTGTTCTTCCATAAAATATTAGGAACTGTATTATAGTTTCGTGATCTATATGTCTCTTGTTTAATTTGTGTTGTTTATTGTTTGGAGAACTGATGGAAATGGCGAAGTCGAAGAATCATATGGCACATAACCAGTTGAACAAGGCTCATAGGAATGGCCTCAAGAAACCGAGGAAACACTGTCACACATCCACCAAAAGGGTCAGTTCTTGAATTTACTTATTATTTTTATTTTCCCATCTCATATCGCAATTTTATGGCAAGATTCTTGGTTTAGAATGCGTCATTCCGATTAAACATCAATTTTTTCATATCAAAAGAATTTTGAATTCGACCAACTTATGTACTCTGCTTGATCAATGTGTTTGCTTTGTGGTTCGCTCATATAAGACATCATCAAGTTGTAGAAACATCGCCTTAATTGACAAACGATTTAGGGAGAACCAAAGGTATGTAAAAAAGCACAACAAGCAGACCGGTGAACCTGCCAGGAAGAGCAGTAGTAGATTTTTTTAACTCAAAATGGTGTCTATTTGTTTTTATAATTATGCAATTAATTGAAACACCCTTTTTTTGTGGTTGAAGAAAATTTTGAATGGATGAATGAAAGACTTTAAAATATATGCATTGAAGGTTGTGAGGAAGGATAAGATTTTGGAGGGATACTTTGCCTAAGGTTGATCATCCTTTTATAGTCCTACTCTAATACTCTTTCTTGGTTTTTACAGATTCCTAAACTACGCATTATTTATTTAAAAAACATGTTTTTAAAAAAAATTACCGGTCGGGGGTCTTTATGAAAACAACCTCGACATCTTACTCTCCATATACCTTATTCCATGTGGGACCCATTGGATTTGGAATGGTTTGGTTTTGTTTGGTTTATATACTTTTATTTTATGATTATTAATCTCCAAGACAACACTTTTAGTTCAGGTTTATGTTTCTTTGTGCAAGGCTTGGGCAGGAAATAGATATCATAACAAGATCTGAACACGGTGAGGATCTCTATTTATATACTGATACGCCATATCAATAAAGGATGGTTATATATTAACGAGTGAGGTTATATTACTTAAAACTTGGTCAGTTTGCTTGCAGGTAATTGCAAATGGGATCTAAACCGGTGGAAGATTTAATAGAGGCATCATCATCGGTTCACATTTCTGGATTGTGCAGTGATGAGATGGAGACACAAAATACACATTTTGACCAAACATCGACTCCATTGATTTGAAAACCTCAAAAAACACTTTTTTAAGTGTAAAAGTACATTCATGCTTAGAGTTAGTTCGTTCTTTACGGATCATAGTAACAATCTTGTAACTAAGGATTAGCTGATCATTTCAGATTTCTTGTAATATATATGTCGACTATGCAAGAATTATTCCACAGAGCGAAACCTCATCTCAGTTTAATACTACTTTATATATATATATATATATATATATATATATATATATTCCTTTTTTTGGTAAATTGCTTTCAATTTCATGCCTATTGATGATCGACAGGATCAAATGAGACCTTGAATTCTGCTTTGTTCATTCATTAGAGCATAAATTACCTCCAAGTTATAATGCACAACTCTTATACCTGTTGGATGCCAGTTAAAAGATAACTAGGTGAATTTCACTTTCATATATACATTCAAGAGGATGGTAAACATTTTATTTTGGGTACTCTTTGCACTTTTCTTTTTAAATACCTTTTGTAGCACGATTATCATATTCCACTTGATATTAGATGCTCAAACTTCATTGTTCAGTCCTTTCGATTATGTTGCTTTTGTCATAAAGTGCTTGTTTCCAAATTTTGTCTTTGAACTATTTTCTAATGGGCTATTATGTGTTATCGTTTCTTGAAGAATATTGGATTACAAAGGAGTTGAATTGCAATAGGCTGGTGACTTTGGAAATTCAAGTTTCACATTGAAGTTTGTCATTTAAGTTGTTTTTTTATTTCACCTTATGTAAAGACAAATGCTTTTTGGAAATGTTAGTTTTCTGGTACGAAGCATGTTAAAGCATTTGATAACGTTGATGCAAATTCTAATCATGGTGCATTTAAGAGCCTTGGTATCCAGTTTATGCTTGAAATTGGGTTCATAAAGATAACGATAACTTGCTATAATAAATTAACCAAGATTACAGGTGTAACACATAACACTCTTGGGGACTATGATACAATGTTGAAGGATTGTGAGAGAAGTTGAGTTAACAGATGTAACACATATTCAAGTCAATTTTGTTTAGCATTAATTGTTTATAATCTTTATGGGTAAACTTGTCCATTTTTTTGTTGATACCCACGGTTGTCTATACTCAATCTTACATACATGTCTTGAATGTTTTTAATATAAGTGAGTTGAACAATACATTTTGTAGGTATCGATTTATATTGTTACAGCTGATTATATATCCATTATGTTTAAACATGAATTTTAGGGGTTTTTGGTTAATTATGTGTTGCAATAAATGAATCATTATTAAATAATCTAATAACAACAAAAACATTCAAAATCTTTGGTCAATCAACCATTATTAAATTTATAGTTTACAACGATCATAAACTTTATACCCTCTATTTAAAAAAAAGTTTGGCATCCTGCCGCATTACGCGGGTAGCCAACTAGTTCACTATAAATATATAAGCTTCTCTATGTATCATCCGAGTACAAGAAGAAGACAAACGGTCGGGTGTCAATGGCGGAACCTGCAACTGAACAAAAGATATTCCACTATATTTTTGTTTCTTTGAAAAACTACTTTTTTATTTTTTATTTTATTTACTGAGGATTTGTTTATATTTTTCAAAACCCACAATCATATTTTTCGAAGTAGGGGAATAAGATATATATACATATTTTTATTTTTATCGACTAATACTATGAGGTTTTGAAGTCAATAGCCAGATAAATTTTCAAGTGGTACTTAGTGAATTTGAACTATACCAGTTGAGTTGCCGGTTACAAAAGATAGAAATCATTTATTTTCTTTGTCATATTTGATGTGGGTTGAATGTTGTTAATTAATCTACAGATTTATACGTTC